>CM074185.1:34629670-35829670 GCA_037179385.1 Holothuria scabra | reverse complement strand
AACATTTACTACTTAGATATAGAAGTATGATGTAGAAAGGGGTTGAAGAAAGACAAAGTTACTGTGAGATAATGTGCCCTCTTTATCGAAGCTTAGTACTGTATTCATCCAGCGGTGTAGCCACCGGGGTAGGGGGAGGGTCAGGGGGAAAACCGTATACCCTCATGTCCCCGTGTAGAAATTTGGAACGTACAGTTTTATATTGTGGTCAATTCATTGGGCCAAATTGTGCTCACAAAAAGGTTCGCGACCCCCAGAGCCGCTGGCTGAAAATCTTAGCTACCCCACGTACTGTATACCCATCTTAATGCCGTCGATCAAATCTTTGGGAATGATGGAACGATAAGCTAGAAAAGAACAGCAATACGATCGAAGGAAGTGAATGATTGAATTGAATGAATACATCGCATGAAATGAATTACCAACTTTCACATGGAAGGCTATGGAAATGAGTGGTTTTATGGTTTATTATTGGAAATTCTCCATTATGTTGTGTGAATACACATTATGGCAGGAGACTACTTTTTCCAAAGTCCTCCCGACCCTCTGGCAAAGGGCCTTCGGCGAAACCAAACTTGAAATTGCTTTCCGAAGAAGCTATACGTCCACTGAAGGACAACACTTGACCAACCTCAAGGCCTTCAGACCATTTACATTATTTGTCTGTCATGCATGGCTCCATTCTAGACTGGATGAAAAGAACAGATACTACACACGATCTTAGCCAAAAGGCCGAGAAGCGGCAGGAGCTTTTTACGTGCTTGGAAACGGACACGGTCGGAACAAAGTTCTAAACAAATTCCGGAACTAAAAACAAACACAGGAGACTAAACCTTTTTCAAAGGTCCCCCGACTCTCTGGCAAAAAGCCAGGAGCGAAAACCAAACAATACTCCCGAAGAAGTTGTGCTCCCAAAAGGGCTGAGCACAGCTATGCCAAAGATGTAAAAACACAGGGTTTTTTTTTAAAAGTCCCCTCTGCTCCCTTAAGGAGCTAAACGTCCCAAATGGACAAACACAGGAGACTTTTTTCTAAAACTCCCCTCGACTCTCTGACGAAGAGCCAAGGGGCGAAAACCAAACAGTTACTCCCGGAGCAGTTCTGCTCCCTTGAGGAGCTAAACGTCCCAAATGGACAAGTACGCCCTTTAAAGGGCAAACATGTGTGGTCCTGCTCTAGACTGGCTGAATAGAACAGAAGCCACACCCTGGATGCAGTTTAACGTCATGCCCAGGACATCAGAGTAGGATCATGTGTGAACACTACCGTCCGGTTCCGCGTCAACGTGCCGCGGAGACTTTTTTCTAAAAGTCCCCTCGACTCTCTGGCGAAGAGCCAGGGGGCGAAAACCAAACATTTACTCCCGGAGGAGTTCTGCTCCCTTAAGGAGCTAAACGGAACTATCACAAAAGTGAGCGACGCCGGGAAAATAAAAAACTTAACTTATTTCTCTACCAGGAACACATTTTACCTGCACAAAATGATGTGTCAGACCAACAGCGCCCTCTTTTAAATTAATTGGAGGTAAATTTTACATCTTTGACCTGCCCATCAATTTTAGTGGGGGAGGGGCACTTGAGCCCCGCCCCTGTAAGTTACTGACCAAAAGTTTTCATTTGATAGTAATTTAAATAACATTTGGGTTAGGCATATGGTTATTACACTGTGTAATACTGTACCTGCAAGATATTCATGTCGGTGCCTTATTTTTTTCAGGTTGCGCACGTGATGTACAACGATCAGCCACCAGGTGGGACGGAAATGCTGCACTGGGCTCATTCTAAAGGTAGTACTGATTGTTTAATAAATTATGCAGGACTTTGTGAAGGAATATACGATAGCCACCACAACTGCCCTGATATAAAAAATACATTTAGAGTATATACGTCCCATACTGACATACTATTAGATCATACTCTCCAGTGGTTACTGTTTATGGATTTGTCCTCATATACTGGCTGGTCATTCCTATTGGTTAGCTCGGACGAAGTTAACATGTGTCTGGAACATGGGGGAGCCAAAGGGGACGGGGTTGTCCCCAACTCTTTTGGGAGTGGGCATTTCTAATAAGTACTTAAACCCCTCCACATTTTCCAAAATAGCAATCACTCAATGATTTAGCAAGTTAGTAAAGTAAAATTATATGCAAATCAAGATAAAGCTTAGGTACAGAAACTATTCGATTGTAGTACAAGTTGTGAAAAAGAAAAGGATTGTGACATTTTTGTCCACCTCTGCACGGCATAGAGCTGAATGGCTTTGCCAATCATATTTTCAAGCACATTTTAGTAGTATTTACGACTAAAAATTACAAATGAAAAAAAAAAAAGTTTATTTGTCCTATTAGGACTTTACCCCAACATATGATAATTTTTTAACAATGGAGGAACCGCGGAGACAGAAATTTGGCTACAAAAGCATTCGCGCCGCACATTTCTGCTGTGGGTATTTCGAGTCACCTTAAACAGGGAAATGAAGCCTTTAATGATTTCGCCATTGGATCGTTTCGATAGTAATCTCTCTCTCTCCTCTTCTTCAAAATTGGTCACGTGGTCCCTGTCTCATAGAATTTTTTGTGATAGTAGGTTTGGACGATACTTAATGAACATCAGAGACTGAATACGATCTCTTTTTTGGATTAAAACATAACGATTACATGATCCCAACTCAAAAAATATTTAAACGATTTTCAGTTGTTTAAAAAATGAGGTATTCCCAAAATTGAGTGTTCCTACTTGAAAAAGTGCGTACGTCAACTGAATTTGTGCAATATTTTACATAAATTGAGTTAAAGTACTCATTTATATCGACTAGGAGTGCTCGTTTAAGTAAGTATCCGATTTTAAACAAAATTGTTCAAATATTACTTTGATTGTACAGATTAAGAATTGTCACTTCACTATAGAAGCTAAGTTGCACCCATCACATATGGAACCATTTGCCTAAAAGTATAGGTAGTGTATTATGACACACTGAACTCCAAACATTCGGATTTAACCCTTTACCGTTGTGCTCCGATCGGGGCATATTTGCGCGCCGCGGGAGTGGGCGGAAAAGCGGACGTAGCACGCCCCGCAGCAGCTTCCGTAGGGTATTGACCCCGTGACCTTACACTGTCGTCTCTCTCTCGTTGTTGTGGCCGATTTTTTGGATAGCTACTTGCAGTTTCGAGCTCCGAGGGAAACAGTAAAGATGGATGACAGCCGCGCTCTCCGTATGGGTCCAAAAGGACCCAAACAACGGTAAAGGGTCAACATATGGTCTTTGTTCCAGCTGTGTCGTACTGCCTAGATTCTCAACTTTTTTTTTATCTGAGAACCCTTTAGCCCGTTCTCTAGTTTTTGAGGGACCTATCGGGAAAAGAAAATTCCTTAACTGATTTACGACGATCACGGTACGCATATGGAGAGTAGCACAACTGCTTGTAAAACCAAGAGGACTTTTACATGATGTTATGACTGGGAAATTTCTATAAGCCAAGAAAACACTTAAATGTTTAGGAGTCGGGTTGCTGTATGATTTGTAGTTTTATACGCCTACGGTTTTTCGTTTGAATTTTTCAGATCATTTTAGCTTTCGCGGACCTTTCTGTGGACCCCCATTTTCCCACTAACCCCCCACGGACCCCTTTGCCATTCGCGGACCCCCAGACAAGCTTCACGGACCCCAGGATGAGAACCACTGTTGTACTGGATTGTGTTCGCTACTCCATTGCTGTCATGTTCGGAGCATGACGCACGAATACATAGGTTTCGCCATTTTAAATGCTATGGTAATGTATGGCGCGACATGGGAATCGAACCAGGGCCTTCCGCTTCATTACTAGAAGACCAAACACTAGCCATACGGGCACCTTCCAATTTCTTCCTCTTCAAAGGGGGAGGAGATGCCCTCCCTTGAGACCTCTCCCTCAAAACGGCAATTCGCAAACGATTTGAAGTTCCCCAATTTTGAAGGTGAATCCACCCTCTTGCTCCAGTTAGAATGCCCATCCCCTAATAGCTGGGGATTGTAGAATATGACCAGGGTATTTCCCGCCTCTCTTTAGGGACGAATAAAGGGGTGGAGACTTGAACTGTATTTGATCGTGGAAGATACATTGACTGCCTACCTACCCACCTCTCTAGTAAATATTACTGCATATTTGCAGGACAACAAAATGAAGAGATAAATAAGGATTACAGAAATATTCTGGAAATTTATTACAAGAAATTTTCTGTTATTTTTATGTTTTTCTTTATTTTTTGTTTTGTAAATTTACAGCGATTTTTGAGCCAATTGTCTACAGTGTACACAACTGATTCATGTCGGTGTTTTGTTAAATCCCCATTTCAAGTTGACTATCATACTCACTAAATCAAAGATGTTAACTCTTAACTCAGTTCTACTCACAATTCACAAACTCGGCAGTTTCAAAGTTATTCGTTGCATACTAATACCTGACTGTAACGAGGCAAGGTAACATACCTGTAAATAATTATCGCATTCAGTTATTTAATCAGATCCATTGTTCGTGTCAGTGGCAGATATCAGATGCAAATCATATATTTAGGCCTACACCGGTTGACAATCTGTTGGCTCTTTTAGAGATGGGGAAGACGTAAATAAAAACCTGAAAAAATCGGATCGGAATCCGATAATTGTAGTGTGACGACGTATTAAGTTAAACCTTGGATCACTGCTTTTGCTTATGAAGTCAAAAGGTTAAATTATTAAGGACAACTCAGACGAAAGTTAACGTTTAACTTGGAAGGGAAGTTCCATATCGAATAACTTTCCATCATAAACAGTTTTTCTTTTACATATGATTTTAATTACTGAGTTGGCTAATTAGCTTTAGGGAAAACCATAAAACTCACTTTTGAATTGCGTGTATATGTTGTCACACAATTGCTGTATCATGTCTCATACTC
This sequence comes from Holothuria scabra, assembly GCA_037179385.1. Taxonomy (NCBI): domain Eukaryota; kingdom Metazoa; phylum Echinodermata; class Holothuroidea; order Aspidochirotida; family Holothuriidae; genus Holothuria; species Holothuria scabra. The sequence continues at coordinate 35,824,757 of CM074185.1, read as the reverse complement.
CACAGTAGTTTTAAAATTGAATGTCAAATACGGGGTTTTGTTTCTCTGTTTTGTTTTTCATTCACTAACGTGAAATAGTCGATTTGGATAAAAGGAAGTACTTAAATTCATTTAAAGCTGTATTACTTATGATATAATTACGAAAGTAATCTCCTCGAATTATTGATAATTTTTAAAGGAGCACATTGAGTTGATACCGATTACGTAACAAGGGTGTTAAAGTGCCACAATACAATGCTTATTATTGGGAGTAAGTTTCTGATTCAAAAGTTTTTAACTTGTTGGCATTCTAGCCTGTAACGGTTTTGCCCCATATTTGTAAAAAGTCTGGTCACGAATTTTGAAAACCGAATTGAATTGTTCATTATACTTACTCAAGGATTTATTTGTAGGTTACATATATGGCGATCGTGTAAGTTTGACCATTTAACATCAGTGTGTGACTGAAGAAAACTTAACAAGCCTCCTGGAAAAAAAATATGGTGAAATTTATAAACCAACAAAAGATGTACTGGCTCTGGAAATCTGACTTAGGGTACCGACTGAGAGTAGAATTGTACTATTCGTGGGAATGCAGATTCCTAAGTAATCTCCCAAAATATCATATTTTCTTACAGGAGACCCCGGATCTAAAATTTTCCGCAATACAAACTCTTTGCTTTCATATGTTTGCCTGAAAAGGGCAAAAGATTTTGGCATCCTTCGTACCCCGCAAATTACCTAATTCCTCATTATGTGTGGTTGAAGCTTTGAAAAAATCGGAAAAAGTCGGTGCTACCGCCCTCCCCCCCCCCAAAAAAAAAAATATCTAGCTAAGCCATTGAGTGTAAAGATGACTTTAGGGCTTCTAGAAAACGTCAGTTTGAGCCTGTTTTAATGCAATAATACTGATTAATGCGGGTATAGGCTACTGGTATATCTGTTTTGTGTATATGTGTGTCACTGTGTATGTATGTGTGCATGTGTGTGTGTGTAGTGTGTGTGTGCTCGCGTTCGGGTGCATGGATTGCTTATATCATAGATGAATCCGGTCACGGACACTATCTGAGGTTCCGGCTGTTCGAAATTTTTTCCCCCTATCCACAAACAAGATCTATGCTCCTGTTCTGTCAGTTAGTTAGTTGGTTGGAGTTTTACGGCCCAGTTTCCAACCTATTGGTAAAAGTCAAGCCGGCCACGGCCTTTTTTCCAGTTGCGGCTCACTGGCTTGTTGTCCCTACTCCACTAATTACGCCGAGCATCACGCACAACGGCAGTAGGTTCCATTTTTAGAGTCTTTGGTATGACTCGACCTGGGAATCAAACTCTGGCCTTCCGCGGATGATGCGGATTATCCACCGGTAGACCAAACCCTCTCTGAGAGTGTGAGTAGTCCATGTTCATGTTTGATTCAACGGCAAACTTGTAGAAGGTCTGCGTAAGTTAGATGAGATTTAGCGACACACCAACATAAATGTGTTATACAGTGTCAGTCAATTCTATAAAAAGTTCAAAGTCTAAATACATTTTTCACAAATGGTTCCAGTTCAAGTTAGGTTTCCCTCAAGTTAGTCGCCTCTTACGATAGGTGGGAACTACCGTGGTCATATTCTAAAACCCTCAGCCCACAGAGGGGATTAAGTTCTGCAGCTCATTTTTCTGTGGGTTGGGCAAAGTCACTTTCATGCATCAATCAGCATTAAACTCACAACACCAATCACCTGTAGCACTGACTGACTCCAATGAGATTAATTGGTTAATTCTATGTTTAGCATATGATCATGGCCGTACGGGGCCCTTTTCCTCAGGGGACGGTGACCTTTTGCCCAATTCCGGATACCCAACCAATGCATAATCTTTGCCCGACTGAGACACGGGAGTCTGTCCGATTCAGAAAGGTTTTGGCCAATTAGGGGGTTCCATTCACCCGCTCCGTCCCGAACAACCGTGCATGTGATAAAATAAGAGGTGAAAATCAATGAACAATGATCATACACCCTTGGTGCTACATATCATTTTTAGAGCATAAGGTAAAAAAGTTAGTTGGAAAAACATTCAAAATTTTGGACGGTTCATTTTCCTATGCAACACGTACATTCGGTCTCGGTCTATAAAGGACCTTGTCGGTCTCGGTATCGGTCTCGAATTATGTCCCTGGTCTCGGTCTCGACACCTCCTGGTCTCGACTACACCACTGATGCACGGTTAATTTTTGTTAAACTTTTCCCATCTTTACATTTCTCATAGGAGTGGTGGCTTACGATACTAAAGACGGATTCTGGTTGACGCACACAGTGCCATGGTTTCCAAGGAACGATTCTTACGAATGGCCGGAAAAGGCCACCGTATTTGGTCAAACTGCATTGTGTGTATCGCTCAGGTCATCTCAAATGGAAATTATTGGTATGGTATATCCTATAAAAGGGAAATTTTCCACTTCTAAGTATGTTGTCTTGTTGAAGACTTCAGATATGTTCTTATCCTACGTACTTATCCGACGTTCTGAAATTTAAGGGCATAGGCCATGTATGTCAACTACTGAGCTGTGAGTTTGTAAGCTCCGATGTACCGTTCCATGCAACCTTTCTAATTTCCACAACAATGGAACTGGCTCAATGAACCAGACAATACCTCCGAGGCCGACAGATGCCTCCAAGTTGCAGCCTCTTCAAACGGCTGTTTTGAGGTTGTTAATAAGTTGACAAGAAGTAACGAAGACCAATGATAATTCCATGTGCCAACCAAATCAACCGGAGTTTATAATATATTACAATCAGCTTTTCATAAGGTAAATCAGACACCCCGGCGAACATAGAATTTATTGGGAAATCCATTATAACAGGGAATGGTTCACCGACCAAACGAATCTCAGAATTTGTAGATTTTTTTCTTGCCCTCTAAAAAAACTTCGCTCATTTGGTGTGAATTTCCGCTCTTTTCGATTTCACTTTATAACTCTTAAAACAGAAACCAAAAATTCCATCCGAGGGGCGGCAGTTCAAGGGGGGGGGGGGGGGGGCATTCAGAGGGCGCTAGGCAGGCAATCAAATATCTAGTTTTCAAAAACAAGACTTTGAATCCCAGTGGGTCTAGCCACCAAAGTTTGTACAGATACATATATTATTCTCTCCGTTTTACCTCTGTCCAACAACTCGCAGCCTCTGCAGGCTTTATAAAAAAGAAGTACCGTGATCTTTGAAGTTGTCTTGCCAGGATAGCGATTCCGTCTCTAGAAGAGAGAAAGGGACTTTACAACATAGGCCAAGAATTTGAATTAATTACAAAAGACGGTCACACCTTCTTTTAACTAAACCACGTGAAAATTAATTACCTTCGCCTTTAAAAAAATAAAAACAAATAAAATACACAGCCCATGTGAAAACCAAATAAGTGAAAATTCTGTGATTTACTGGCATTTAAAATCGGGAGATCTGAACTGCCTATATATATTTACAAGACCACCGTTTCTACACTACAGAGGAGGCCAGTCTAACAGGTTATCTGTCCAATTCAAGACTGAAAAGTGACAGTAGATTGGAAACAACTCACAAAGTCGAGGAAGGTTGCTGTCTCGGTACTCCCAATCAAAAAGAACCCCAACGCTCTTGAGAAAGGTCATTTGAAGTAACTCGAGGTCAAAAACTTCAAACGTCATGACAGTGTCTCGAGGTAGCAGTGACCAGCACTTTTCTTATTTCTTATACAGATTTTTCATGTTGAGGGGTAGAAACTCATGATTTTTGGTAGAGGTCAACGGTCATTCAGTTAGGTCACCAGCTGTGAAAAACTTGAAAATGGCATGTAAACACGATATCTCAATATAGCAAGGATAGGTATTGCCATGCTTAGTATGTAGATTAGTCATTTTGAGAGGTAAAAACTTAGTTCTTGTCTTTGGTGGAGATCAAAATTTGAAAATTCATTAGGGAACACCAGAGGTAAAACTGAAAAACTCGTAAAGCAGTGGAAGTATTGCCTCCGGTTAAACACAATGAGAAGAAAAACTTGTTTTTGATGGAGATCATAGATTATATCAGGTCACCAGGGGTCAACTGTCAACTGAGATCACCAAGGGTAAAAAGGGTTATGATGAGAATCCTTACTCTTTTTAGGGGGTCAGAGGTCACATGAGTTCACCTGCCATCAAAAAGTAGATTTTCCAAGAATTTCCAAAATTATCATTTGCCGTCAGGAAAGGTCAAAGTGCTAAATTGGCCCAATTTTCCTTTCCCAAAGTTTCCCTTCAGCAAATGAACCACTACAGCATCTGGGCTTTCTGGTTATTAATCTGTTAAATAAGGAGATAGGTGCGGAAGAGAGGGGAGGGGTCCGGATTAGGCTGTCAGCCTCCTTCCTCACCCGATAAAGACACCTCTTTGAAAGGAGGCATATTGTTTCTCACACTCTTGTTTTTATTGGCAGCTAAACAAATGGCGTGTACTCGGCCTTATGTGTACAGCAACCGTACAAGGGATTTACTTCACGTAGCACCAACATTTGAATATGTTGTAAAAGGCATCCGTGGCAGCTGTCCGTCAGGAACGCGAATCGTTCAACTTCAGTCACGTGGCATGCAAAACTTCATACATTATGCGAAATCTAAAAGTTATGGCAAGGGTAACTATTGTTTTCTTTTTTCTACGAAATGATTTTTTCTTTGAGACCTGCGTGATATCATTGTACTCGATTTGAAAATGATATCTTGAAGGGAGGGAAAAGAACTCGTGTGTATGAACGGATTTGGAAGGGTCACGTGGAAAATTGTTGAAACCAGATTTTTCATGTAACTACGGACAGCAAATTATAACCAAATCGAAGAGCTAAGAATTTTTTTAGAATTTAAAACAGACCTAACATAAACTTCAAACGAACATCCAAAAACGTGTTTGAAAGAATGGGTAGCGAGGGACAAAACAGGGGCCGTACAATATCGTTTACAAATGACTCTGTGTGCATGCCAGTCCCCCCCCCCCCCCAACAGGGATGTAAATTGATGAAAGCCTGTGTATGCAAAAACGGAGGGTCGGATTATGTCCACCGATCCTACGCTTTCGGCTGTCCGACGGTAAAACGTCTTCCTTTTACAAGTGTTCGGAAAATGGGTTTGGGGTAAATAAGCCCTTTCCTGGATCCACATCGGTCCCTTACTCCCCAGGAAAAAATCCTTTTGAGACCTGTTGAATTTCCAACAGGTCTGAACAGGTATTAACAGGCAATGTTCCAATTACCTGTTGGAGTGATGGAAGTCAACAGGCGTCAATAGGTAAAACCGAAAAAGCCAACAGGTTCCTGTTGGTTCCTGTTGGTTCCTGTTAAAATCCTGTTGATTTTGTTCCAATTACCTGCTGTACTTGTAAAGACCTGTTCAATATGTTTCAACTGGGATTTTCTCCTGGGTCATTACGGTAGTGCAGGTAGTCTGCATTAGGAAAGGTTATGGACATCAACAAAAGAGACCCAGGGGGAATTCCTCCACTTTTGAAAGTGGAGGGACCGAATTGTTTCGACTCGATACACACTTTCCGAAATCTGCGGTATTGAATCAGCGCCACATATTTACTTTCATATTTACTACCATAACTGATGTAACGAAATCATTAAAGACAGTCATTCGTCACACCAAACTACAATTTTACTTTGAGTATACCAAAATTTTTAATTGGTACGGCGAACAACAGACCCTTAATAGCATCGCGGTTGTAGGTCCCAAACAGGCAGGTCTTTACCAGAACAGCAGGTCAATGAAATCTTCTACTTTTCAAGCGTCAGAACATGTTGCGGCTTACTGCAAGTTATACGTGTTAATAGGTTTCTACAGGCTGGTTTGTAATCACTTCCTAAAATGTTTGGCTGACGTGAACCATTTTATGGCAAAACTATTCGTAATGATCGCTTTTGGAGTACTTTTTGAGTAAGCTTTAAAGACTAAGGCACACCGTTAAATCATGTTATGCTAATAAAATCGAAAATATTGTGAACTGCGCAAACTAGAAACCCTATCCCACCACATGTTCTCTAAGTTTAACCTAAGAAGGAAGCCAGTTATCCACGAGTCCGTCTTGGGTCGGTTAACCAGGGGCTTTGACGCAAGAGACAGTCCTCGGGGACACTCCTCACTCCTGACCACAGTGAAGCGCCACTATTGTTGTTAAATATGATATGAAAATAAGTATAAATGTTTAATGTTCAGACAATGTTAACACCTATGATAATCAGTTTTTTTCCTGATGCTTTTACTCGTCTGTGTATCTTCTTAGATATTTATTTCGATTTAATCGCTCAAGACTTGAAGAGTGACTTGTTTGTGGAAACTTGGAGAAGGTCCACGGCCCTGCCTTCGAATTGCTCACTTCCGGCTCACGTGAACAATATTTTGGTAATCGAGTTCCCCTCCACAGGGAAACTCAGTTTCACCAGAGATCATTCGAAATGGGCAATCACGAGTAATGACCAACAGATTATATGCATGGGGGACATAAACAGAATGGTAAGACAATATTGACGCAAAGATCCACTCTTTCATAATCGAGGGACGAATGAAATGACGAATGATCGCCTTACATGTGGAGAGGTATAAAGGAAAGGGTGTCCCCGTCTCATTTTGAAAAAATAGGCTTAGTATGGACGTTGCACTGGATGCAAAATGGTGCTACATTTTATGCTATTGGGATGCTATCATTGACCATTCTCCCTTTCTTTTTTTATTTTTCCTCTTCTTCCCATTATACCTCTCATGGGGAAGGAGGTGACTTCATCAACCCCTGCTTACGCCGTTGTATTGACGTTGAGTTGACCTATGGCGTAACAGCCAAGAGACAGTCGGATCAATTTATATAATTTCCTATGCTTCAGAAAAGTTTAACCAAAGTATTTCGTCATTTGGATATCACATTATCACATATCACATTTGAACGTCGTATTTAGATATTTATAGCTCTCACAGTACTTCCTTGACTACAGAGAAGTCGAAAATTAAAATTTAAGACCCCTCGCAACCAAAGAGAGAACAAAAAGTACGTAAGATATTCTTAAGTTAACTTTTCTTTAATATGTGTTTACATTGGATACTGCACACCCCGAAAGTATAAAGGCTTATCATATGACGTGGTAACCCTCCCTAGTGCCATGTTGGAGTACATGCAAGTACGTAGTAGATCACACTTGGCACGCTTGCTCGATGAACGTGAACACAACGCGTATACCACAGTGTGCAGTGCATTCAACACTTTTCACGTGTACTTGATATGTTTGTCCTCTAATATAGCGGATTTGTGACCTGATTGCCTCTATACAAGTAGGTGAACTAAACTCATGAGGATTCATGAAACACGCATTTCACTTATCTAGTTTCATAGCAACTTGAAAATATCGGCATGTACTAGTTTTCTTGAATGGAGCAAGAAGCAAACTCTTACTCTGACCTCACTCTCTCTCTCTCTTGCTCTTTTTATAGGCTTCTCAATTCAAGCGTGGTGGGGGCGTACTTTGTTCAAAATTACCCAGTGTTTGGCAGCAGTTTAATGACACTGTGGCTCTTATAGAACCTTGCCGGAGCAAGCAGATATAATGAAGTTATCGATTGTATGGTGCATCCTCTGACCAGCGGGCAAGATCTGTCAATGTTTGCTAGGAGCGTCAAACATTTTTGTGCACTGACGCACTTCTCCCTCACGCAGTAAAGCCAACATTTTATAGACCTTGATGCACATTTTCTGCAGAATATGACGCACCTTTGTCGCACCTATCAGGTTACTGTAAAATGAAAGCTGTAGCAAAACCCGCTCCTCCATCATGTAAAATAATGGGCAAATCGTGAAGGCTTGTGCTGTGATCTTAGTGTGTAGCTCCAACAGAATAACTGAGAAAAAGATTTCAGTTGATTTTACGATGATTTGTTCTTGATTCAGCTTCCTCTCCTCAAAACACGTGTAAATAAATTAATTGGTCGGCAATTATAATTAAAAAGATTATGTACAGATTGACTCTAGTGTTCATCGTCTGAAGTCTGCCGCACGATGACCAAAACTTTCAGCTGGGGGGCAGCAGGTCTCGTACAGATCGGAACACTACTAGTCTCAATACAGTCACCCGATTGGTCAAAAGTTGTAACTCACCAAACAAGGTAACTAAGTGACTAGTGACGAGGCTCTAGAAAGTAAAATTGGCCACGTCCTGAAAAATATGGGACACAACGTCCACGTGGAACTAGGGTGGGGAGGTTTGTCACGTACACCCGTTACACGTGACGGGAAGCAGGAAGAGCCCCGGGAATCTAGAATAGAATAAAAGGAAGGAAGAGTTGCTCGGAAACAACAAAATGGCGTCTCTCTTAAAGACCATGGAGGGTCTACCATACTACATATCATAACGTTGGCGCGCCGGTTGGAGAAATTTGATATGACCCTGCGTCACAACTCGGACAAACATGACCGATATTTGATTCACCACTAACGGGGTCATAAGGTGCGTCTTGCAATTGATAAGTACAAAACAGACGGGATCAGAAGGACCTCAACAATATCATCCGTGACGTCACAGGGGTAATAAATATGTCATCGAAGTTTCTAGAGCAGGGGTTTGCAATTCAATTCAATGTGCAATTCAATTCAGTTTGGAAAATGTAGTGAAATCAAGCTGTTGTGGTCGCTTAGTTGAGAATTCATATCTAAATTGCATTTTGCAAGTGAATTACCTGCTTATATGTCTAAATAATGTTGTGTTTAATGTTAAAATACCGCATAAGCCTACAAAGGGCGGCAATTTGTTGTCAGTATGAGGAAAAGGGGCTTTCGCCATATTTAAAAGAAAAAACAAGTCAATAGATGATTTTTCAAAAATTTTGGGACATGCCCCCTTCCCCAGGATCGCCGCCCATGAGGCCTACGAGTCATAAGAATGCGAAAAGTGTGGCAAATCGGCTTTTGCCACAGTTTGCACGCCTCTACCGGAGAATATCAAAGTGAAATCTATATCTATATTTTCATTGTAAGCGTTTCTATTAATACAGTAATTTTTCTTCACAGGTCGTATATGGTTTAGTTGATAAGTGTACATATAAAGTCCTTGGTCTATAGGCTATCTTCTGGGCTAATGTAAGATGAGATTAAATACATATAGGCTATACAGAGCGTTTTAACTCGATAAGCGTTGAAAGGACTGCCGATCCTGCTAAGGATTTTTCAGTTTTTTCATTTTAAACGTATATTGCTAAAACATAGAATAAGGGCGTAAAACTGTACAATATTTCGGCAACCCTAAGCCCTTAATTGTTCAAAGTGTAGAGACAAGTTGGGGAATATCAGTTCTAAAGTATGCAGCGAAAAGGGCCCTTTGTATCAGTTGGCCCTACGTATCCGCCAAGACTTTTACTTCTTAGTCCAACAACTGTTGTACACTCGGATTATACACAATAACATATTTTTACTAATTCCAAGATGGGTCGTATGTTGGTTAGTCAAGCTGAGAAATTAAAATACAATTTAAATATCGGTAGATTCTTTTTAACTGCGTAACTTTACCAACTAAATATTTGTATCCAAGAGTGGTCGACATGTGTCCAGAGCAGTGGCGTAGCTAGGATTTTTTCCAGGGGGGGGGGGGGGGCAAAGGTATAAAATTTCCCCAAAACTTTTCCCGGTCAATTTGTATGTATTTCGTATAAAATATGCAAACTTACAAGAATAACAACATTACCATGTCATTTTGTAATATAACCTGCATTTTAATCTTAAAGTATAACATAGAGCAATCGGAAATAACAAAGTATATTATTTTGGTAAACAATATCTGGTTTATTTGTATGTACTAACGCAGTGGCGTACGCAGGATTTCTCTGAAGGGGGAGGAGATGCAGTATGGTCTAAGGGGAGGGGTGTCCGGAATTTTTTTGACGTTTTCAAGGAGCCTACTGTACGTGCAAAATGGTGCAAGATATTGGACTTTGACAGGAACAGTGTTAAAAGTTGAATCGTGGTGGTTCATTAGGATAAAGCTGAAACTTTTCTGTCTTGGCATGCATTTCTTTAGGCCATTTATGCTGCCTTACAAAGAAAAGCTTGTCATAAAATTTGCACACTACTATGAGTCAAAATAAAAAAAGCATTGATCGGTATTTGTGGTTTTTCTTGGCCACAAAATGTTATTTTGTCATAAAGATTATCTAAGCGGAGCGCCACCATTGGTTGGCGCGGAGCGTAAAGAAAATTTCGAAAAATCAGACCCCTCAGATGGTCAAAATAGCGCATTTATGCTTGTAAAGAGAATCTAAACATGTAGTCTTTTTTATCGATGCCACCAGTGGGAAACAGAGTCTACTTTTTTAAGTAAAAATTGGAACTTGACAGAATTTTCCTAGGTCTGTTTGTAGGAATTAAAAAAAAATTGGCATCACTGAAAGACCTTGCAGGGACAATCCTTCCCCTTTGAAAATTTTTGAAAAATTGGGTGTCCTTATAAGCAATCTGGTGCACCATGCAACATATGCTATCTTTTTAAGTAAAATCTGTGTTATAAAGTTAGACTACGTACTAGAACAAAGAAAAAGTGACATCTGTGAGGGGGACATGGTCCAATGGTCTCCCCTTCGCACACCACGAAGGAGGCCTAATAGTGGCTCGATTACACAGGATATCCTGTGAGAAAAGCAGTCTGTTAAGTGTAGAAGGCTACAAGGTACTCATTATCCATTTATTGTTACACTCAAAGTGAGCAGAAAGCTATTTTCCCGAACTAGCTTGTAAGCCTCTAAGGATTAGGGTAAGTAACAAAATCTAAGTATGCCAACGGATCCCGTTAATTCTAATTTCTAGATAAAATTTAAGTTTATCGTTGGCCATGGATTGTTTCAGCCCCATCCATCGTTATGTACACAGAGTAAAATCGTACAGCTACTGCTAGCTTGTAGAAGAACATAACAACCTCGGGGGTCTACGGTAGTGACTTGTTAGTTTTCACATCCTTTTACTGAATTCCCAAAGTATCACCTGAATAACAGCTTCCTGTGCACTGGAATGCACTGATCATAACCCCCGTGCGTATACAAACACAAGAGATCATTCAATCTGCTACGCGGCGAGGACATTTCTGTGGAACACGGATTGGGCCGGTTCATGCGACACTGACGAAATCTGAGTTGATTTGCTGCATGAAAATACGAATTATGTATGAGAAATGTCTCACAATTTCTTATTCTAACAAAAATTTTGAGAAATTTTTGTAATAATAAGAAGATTCATCAAATTTCCCCAAAAAATTTTCCGGGGGGGGGGGCAACTTTCCCCCCTGCCCCCCAGTAGCTACGCCACTGGTTCAGAGTGCTCTTTTTCAAAGAAATTTTAAGGACGCGATGAGCGATGTGAAGAAGAGCAAACAAAAACAAAATAAAATAAGATAAAATGAAATAAAATAAAAACAACCAAATAAAGTAAAATAAAAACGACTTGACGACGGAGGGAGGGGAAGTTCATAGGGCTTATTGGTACCATGGTGGCCGTGGTGTGTGTATGGGGGTGAGGGTAGATGCAGAGAAATTGGGAAACATTGACTTCCCTAGTGTGATGTTTTTCACGTTAGTGAACACTAAGGTGAAACAGAATGACAAAACATGAATTGACGCAAAGTGGGATGATTTGGAATTATCGTAAAATCGAGGTTTCCATTTGCAATACATGCATATGTCTATTGATTACATGCACCCAAAACAGGGATGGGCTCAACAGGGTTGGAAGAAAGGAACGTCAAGGTCGATGGGAATGACTGCTCCCACTGTCATTCCCCTCCGCGTCGCGTGAATATTAGTGAGCTTTAGATTGCACGACGCGGACGTCAACCACAACGCAATGACGTCACCTTCTGCGTTGCCTCAGCCGTTTCACAACTTGGTGTAGCGTCATTATACGTTGAGTTCGGAAATGGCATATACGCAAATGACGTCACGTCGTTGCAGATGAAGTCCGCGTCGTGAAATCTAAAGCTCACTAATAAAAGATCCTCGAAGAGTTCTCAATCCGCACGAGAATATATGAGGCTCATATTTGTTTCAGTCACTCTCCTTACGGTCTCCAAGAGTTTGCTTACAAGACAGGCATATTCTTCAATAAAATACTGAAAATTTCCAATTCCAGGCCAGATAAGTTCCCTCATACCACAATCTAAGCCGAGCTCCATCATTAGTTGGCGCGGAGCCAACTTCAAAAATTTTTGGAAAATTGTGACCCCTCGGGCCCTCGAACAGCCAGAAAAATGACACTTTCCATGCTTGTGAGTAGCAGGCGCTATTTGAACTTATCTTTGCAATGAAATATTCACTTTAATAAAAAAAAATGCACCAATTCAAGAACGATAAAAAATAACAGATTTAATTCATCATTTCATCACTATCATTTCCTGGCAACACCTTGGACACTTGATACGTCTGTACACCGTTCGTCTGTCTTATCTGGCAACTGAAAATATCCTTAGACATTTTGCAACTTTGGCCCAAACATGATTTTTGTACTTTTTCGGGCAAAGTGTTGCGGTCCACCTGAAGCTCCACCATCAGATGGCGCTGAGCGTCAAGAAAATTTTTTTAGAAAATTGCGACCCCTCAAATAGCCGGAAGTTGCATTCCCAAGACTTGGGAGTGGAATCTGCTTATCGATATTTTAAGCTTTCGTTTGCAAAAAATCTCAACTTCAATAAAAAATGAGCAAATTGCAAAATTATTGGAAAGCACATTGCATTTTTGCAAATAAAGCACATTGTATTTTAGGGAAAGTGGTACGTAAACTTAACTTATGCACTAAGTAGTAAATAAAATTTACAGTCAAATACGTCTTTAAGTTAAAAATAACAAGCTCATATCACTGTAACCACATAAAATAGGAAATTTGAATGCATTTTCCGTTCACTGCTATGAATAAAGGCGATTTTTTGTGAGTCAATTCAACCAAATGTCGTAAGCAAATTCTCGATAGAGCTCTTAAAAGTTTTCTGCTTGTGTATAAGGTCTATAAGAGTGCGGACTACAAAGTATTAACTATGATTCTTAACTGAAGCTATTTGGCCAAGACATGGATCATGTTCCACATGTAAAGGCTTGATCCAGACAGTGACGTAGCCACGGGGGGGGGGGGGTTGGGGGTTAGAACCCCAATGACCCAACCAATTGCAATCCAAAAAATACCTAAAAATAGTGGTTTTTTCTCTGTATCCTTAGACTTTTCCCTCATGTCATGCCCAACCTCCCCATGACACCACCCCCATGCATGATGAGACAATCCTGGCTACGCGCATGGAACCAGATAAAACTTTGTCCGGCCATATGTGGCTTAGATCTGGCTTTGGTTTAGATTTCAGTTTTATTTGCCCATTTTTCCCTGGCCCAGATATAAATCCCATATGTACAGAAGATACGGGTCAGGTAGTGAATCCACATTCGACCCAAATTGAATTTCATACCTAGCCCATTTCTGGATTTCCAGTAAAGATTGTTACAAAGGAACCCACATTTTGTAATTTTTTTTTGCATAAAATTTCACTGTTTCTCTTTTTAAGCTCCACATTTGCAAATATATGAAAAAGACAAAGCATTGTCTGAAATTGTCCGATTTTGTCCGATATAACTTTAATCCATACGATTAAGTATGTACTTGGCGCAGATTCTTCTAAAAACTAGCCTGCGACATCTTTTAAGTAAGTCTCACCTGACACTCACAATTTATTTCACAAAATTCTTCAATGACAAGCTCCAGGCAATAACTGTTGTCGGAAAATTGTCAAAGAACCTCAGCCGGAGAGCCTCAGTTATTGCCTTGGATGACATTTGTAATTCCAACTTTTCCCCTCCGCTACAAATCTCAGGTTTTGCAAATAGACAAGCCTAAATTCTTCAATAACTGTCAAAGTTTCCAAATTACCCAACAAAAAACCCACATTTTCCTCCGGCGTAAAAATCCAAAATTTTCTCCAATATAAGCTCGATATATTTTCAAATGTTAAATATAGGCAAAATTTCGGGGCGATGCCCACTGTTTAACAATAAATTTCTTAACTGGCTAACGTTGGACCTCAATCCCTAACTGCCTAACCTACTACAAAAACCTAACAAAGGATGCAGTCAGTACGATATATACAATGGTACGAAGCTCTATTTAGGACGTGGTAAAAAAACAAGTATTACGTACGTACGTAATAAGTATCACGTACGTACGTAGTATTATTACGTACGTACGTGATAATCGTCAGGTACACGTCGTAATAATATATCCAGCAGTATTGACGAAGGCGACGAACAGACACCTCACAATGGAAAGGAAGACGAGTCATGCGGAGGTAATTTCATTCAAAATTAGGGAACGTCATTCGGAAAAGCTCACCCATCTTAGCATATCTTAGCTTTGAAAAGAAAGGGGGGCTCTCCAAAAACAGTTCACATACGAGATATGTTCGGGATAAATCCGTAGTCGTAGGTTTGGTTCGTTTGAAATTCAGAAAAACTCTTGTGAGACGTGGGATGATATTTTCCTACACTTTTCAAAGGAATTTTCCAGGAAAGATATATCCCATAACTATTAAGCAAAGCTTTTAAGAGGAGACTCAAAGGCTAAAACTAAAGTAAATTCTTGTTACCTTGAAAGTTACAAGCCATATATCATGTTGTGCTATTGCTAGACGCGTTTCGCTCAGGAAGATTGATTACACAGGCGGAGTTTGTTAAACCGAAGGCAATATTTGCCAGAGTGCCATACTCAAGAAGGGACCATAATTACCAACGACAGGCTCAATGAGATTCAAGATGGGATAGCAAGTTTCATTAATGAGCATAGCCGACGGAAGATGTTAATTATTGAGGGGCCACAAATTTTCGGCAGCCGACATAATGGTCACGCCGTAAGGCATCCGGTTTTGCGCGATGCGCTCATCGGTTTTAGTGATTTGAGAGGCTCCAAAAATGGTCGAAAATCATATTCCAATTAAGAATTCTAAAATATGAATTTTATTCAGGAATGGGGTGAGGTAAGGGGCGAGAATAGAATTGGGAACTACTGTGGCATTTGATTAAGGAGAACATACTTTACAGTAATTTGGGGGGGGGGGGGGCAAAGCCAAAATGTTGAAGCTACTCAAAATTGAACATGTGACTGATAATTTGAGACGGCATTTTTAAGAGATCCAAAGTGTTTTGAGGCATTCAATCAGTATGGAGTTCTATTTAAAATCCCAAGGCAATATGCGTGGGGTCCAGGGCCCGCAACAGGGCACCCGGTTGATCTCTGACATTTTAGGCTTTTTAGGGGACTTAATTGAGGCAAAAAGTACCTTTGTATAGGTATTACTAATAATCCTAAAAGGAACATTATTACTGGGGTAAATGTGTGTCATTGCGGCCAATAAGGGGACTGGGGACATGCCCGTTGCTCAGTATGTTTAAAAAGCCCCGATTTGAGAAGAAAAAAGATAATTTGAAAAAAAAGACAGCTTGCAAAAAGTTTTGTTTTAACTGTTTGAAGGGCGAAAGTAAACTCTCCTATAGTTATCGTTAATGTGGAAGCTTTGCAACTTTTGCACTCTGAAAAGTTGTAATTGAGCCAAAGAATAGCCGAAATCTAATAAAAGCAACTCAAAATTTATTTTGCGACATTAAGTTATTGGGAGGGGGGCATGCCCCCAAAATCTCATAAAAATTATGGAGGAGGGGCAGGCCCCCTGGCCCCCGCTTCCGCCGTCTATGATGAGAAAATGTACCTACCAGAATGCTGGTGTATAACAGATGCTGTTGTTATCAACCCGGGCGCATCTGATCATATGCTCTGAGAACTGTCAGTGACAACAATGCGTTGCTTCACTTAACTATATATATATTTTTTTGCCATTTCACAAATGACATTTATGAAGACAACAAGGGTTTCATTCATGAAACAGATGCGTTGTCTAACTATTCATTCATTAACTTGCGCATTCCTTCCGTTTTTATTGAACAGAAGAAACGAGAATAAGTGGGTCATCTTGTCTGCGTACATGTATAACAGGAGCGATCGTTGGAAAACTGAAGCAAAAATTGATCCTTAAAATTTGCAAAATATTTCACTAAATTGCGTCCGGGGATATTCAAAAATTTTCCAAAGGGTGAACACTACTTTCCTTAGACTCTCTCCTAGGACCGCCGTCAGAAACAACCTTCAGTCCAACCCCCCAGTCCAGTGGCGTAGATAGGATATTTTCCAGAGGGCAAAGCTTTTCAGCTTTTTTCCCCCAAACTTTTCAGTTTCAGTATATTTTCAGTTTCAGTATATTTTCAAGGTCAAGGTGCATGTATTACATACAAAATACGTAAATTTATGATAATAACAAGATTATCATGACGTCATGTAATGTTACCTAAGTTAATACATAGCGTACAAGATCCTGAAGCTGCCTCCTATATACATAGGATTAAGACAATGTCATCATGGGCCCGTTGTCACCCCCATGCCCAGCGATTAATTAGATTAATTTTCCGAACAGATTAAATAGATTCATTTTTCGAAACAGTCCTCTAAAAATACGGTAGATTTCACACGTTTGTTCATGTTAGCAAGGTTATTACGTCAAGACAACAGTAAGCTATTGTTTTTAGCCCGATCCATGGTTAAACACAGAGTAAGATCAGTAACCTGCTTGGTACTAGCTTGTAGGATGAGAGGCCATGAAATGCTTAAACTTAATCCAGGCTGCTCTTAATCAACAGGTTGGAAACTGGGCTGTCAAACCTCGCCTAACCTAGACCCGGGCGTTGTCAACTTTAGTGACGGGTGAGAGTGATACTCGGAGCGCGACCATCGGTTCGCGCGGAGCGTCCCGCCAGGAGAAATTTCGCTAAAAACACCCTAGATTGCAGGAAATGACACTCCCTGTGCCTCATTACTGCATGCTTAGAATGCCATATTTTTCTTGTCCTGAAAACTTTTAAGGAGGAAACTTGTTCACAATAGATAAAAAGGAAAAACTGGAAACTCTGAGGCCTTCCGGTATGTATTGCTGACAGTCTTAAATCAAATATAAATATAATGGTTGTGGAGCGAAAAAAAAAAAAAAACGGAAATTGTGATAATTAAATGAGTGAATATTTCGTTCACGAGACTATGATTATGTTACTATTTATAAGCAACGTATTATCCAATAGTGTATCAAGTTGATGAACATAACATTAGCTCAACAATACACGGGGAACCAGTTCGATGATGGTATCCTGCTCTGATCTTATTGAAGGCAACTTGGTATCCCCTACCTAGGCTTCGCTTTGTGGCTCTGAATGTACCTAAAGTATTGCGTACGTACGTGATAATTATTACGTAAGTACGTAATATTATTAAGTACGTACGTAATAATTATTACGTACGAACGTAATAATTATTACGTACGAACGTAATAATATTGCGTACGTACGTAAAAATACTACGTTCGTACGTAATAATTATTACATACGCCGGCGTACGTAATATTTTTTTTACCATGTCCTAAATAGAGCTTCGTACAATGGCAACAGCCAATCAAGAAAAACCTTGTTGAACAGTGCACATCTACCCAAAGTTTAGGCTAGCTTTGCTCGTGTCAGACTGTTTCTCCCCAAGCTCATTGTCCATCGTCGAATTTTAAGTTGCTGCCTACTGTTTGGGGGCTAATGCAGGCAAATACTGGCAGCAGTCATGGAAATATGGGAGTATACACAGCTCTAACATAAGGCATGGACACACTCAGCCGTGGGGATGAAGAGCTGAGAAGAACAAAAAATCAAGCAAAAACCACCGAACCTTCACGACTAGTATTTCAAACTTGTGGAAAATTTTCTTCTACTATACTCTAGGCTCCTGAAAAAGGGGCAAAAAATTCCTAAAAGGAAGCGAAACAGTCCCCTTAGACACCTCACCAAGGCCGGTGAAACCTTTACAGGAATGTGTCCCAAAATTGGTTACTTTGGCTACATGAGAATGGTCATACTGCAGTCTGTTGTAGAATAATGAAGGCTTGTTCATTATACTTGTTTTTTTCAAAATGAGAATTATCATTTATTGATGCAACGGAAATCACGACATTTTTAGAGTAAATATCAATTGTATAAAAACAATACTGCATCATTTGCATCTAAGTCCTTCGGTCACCCCCCCCCCCCCAACTTGTACCCCTCTCTCACAGGACTGTGGTCAAGAATGGGTACGATGAGCCGATTTTGCCCACTTAACCCCAAAACGTGGATATGCGCCCCTTACTTTCGAGATTGCATACCGGTAGTAAGGGCCTACTTTTTCCTTAGTTCTTTCTTCTCCTATACTCTTTAGACATTTCCTTTTTGTTTCCATCACCAAGGTTTGTTTCCTAAATCATGACAATTAACTTCCTAACCATGTCATCAGACGATAATGCTAACCTACGACATCGGACCGTACGGTGACATTTTGCCCGACTCCAGATCCCCAACCAGGGTATAATCTCTGCCCAACTGATGTACCAAAGTCTGCAAGATTCAGCAAGGTTTTTGCTCATTGGGGGATGTGCATCCCCCGGCCCCCTGCCACGACCACGACCTACGATAAAGTAAAGCGACGTCACTCTACAAAGTTCGTTCTTGTTCTGAAATTGGACATAGCTTTGTGCATTTCTTTTTGAGATAGGCTATGTCTGAATCCGAATCCATACCGATGCTTGAAATTAGCATTTGTCAGGAAACTGGTTCTTAAAATTCGAAGCCCCTAATACGGCAAGCAAGCCTTTAGGGATTATGGACTAAGTTTATCCTTTTCAGGCACAAAGTAGAGTAACTCATGTTTTCTAGTGGTAAAGGTATTTTTGTAACGGTGGCTTGCGAAGTCAGTCATTGCCCCAGACGGTTAATGAATGTAAAAAGAAAAGAAACTCAAGGCTTGCTTCTTCCATTCATGAAGCCGCTATGGATTCATGTTCTTTGTCGGCAGTCGTGCATGCCACCGGGGCGTAGCCGTTTTTCTTGACATATGACACCCGGTACATAACCCTGTCGGGTAGCTAGGCACCAAAGGCGGCCAAAACCTTTTCACTGAGGGGGACAAATATTTTCAGAGGGTCCCTCTCAACACCAAGGTGGTAAGCTCAAGATGCGGAAGTCTAGCGTGATAATCAGAGGGCTGCGGGGATTTCGGGGGCTTTAACCCCCGCACTTTTCTGCTGTGTGATTTTGGGCCCCCTTACACTTCATTTACTGCAGTTATTTAGTTAGCTATAGTTAGATGGAGTTATTGGGCTGCTTCCGTCGATGGTTAGCCCCCGCATTACAAAATTGGTTCCGCGGTCTCTGGACAAGGTAGATTCCTCACCTCAAATGTATTTGTTTACACTGCCAGAGCCGTATATTGTTAGATGGTTAGCTACCCCAACCCCCTTGAGTTACACCCATTACTCGCAGGGACGTCGATTTGATTTCCAAACTTGTGGGGGGGGGGGGGATCTGACCTAAATTTCTTCTTCTTCCCCTGTCCTGGTAAGGTGTCCACAGCGGCGTAAGTACACATATTTGCGGGTGGAAGGGGATGGGTAAGCATCCAAATTTTAAGATTTTTCAAGTGTGAACACCACTGTACAAGGGACATAATTTGCTGCGCGCGAAGCGGCCTGAAGCGTTTGCCCTTTTTCAAATATTTGAATAAATGTAGCTTGTATTGCAAAAAAGTTTAGATGACATTCCTGTCAGGAAATTTGAAAAAGTTGGGGGATTACTGAAGAATTTGTATACCCTGTTGGCAAATCTGAGATTGAGCGGCGACCAAAGATCGTAAGTTGTTGCTACTTAATGTTATCCAACGCCTTCAAAATGAGGCTCTCCGACGAAATTTTTGAGTTAAGAGCTTATATTGGAGGAAATTTTGAATTTTATGAATCAAAGAAAAATTATAAAAATAGCATTGTAGCTACAGTTGTCACTTGATGATCTGGTGTCACATGTAGCAAATTTTCGATTCTGTCACCTCCACTGCTCGGAAAAGTTTACCAGGTTGAAGGTGCGAGCGAGTATCTCTGCTTAGGAATTGCAGTTTGCGGCACGTGGAAAATTTTGCATTTTTGAAACAACTAGTGACGAATATAGAGCTCTAGTATTGGGGAGAATTTGGAATTTCGGAATTTCATGAGTTGTCAAAACCACTACATTGTAGACTCGGTTTCACAAATGGCAAATTTCCGAATTCTTCTTTTTTTTAGAGCCGCCTGCCCCTTGTAGCTACGGCACTGGGTGTCTGAGGAAAAGGGGCCCAGATACAAAATGATGCTAAATGTTTCAATATTTTGAGTTACTAGAAAGCTCCAAAGTTTTCAGAACATGGTCTTGAAAGTGTGGGTAATTACTTCAACGGACTATACGGCCAATGTGAATTTACATAAAGGGTATAGGCCTACTCTATATAAGGAACTAGAATCACAACGAAACTTGTGATAGTTTGCGAAGTATTTGTACAAAAGTTGTAATAGTAATTTGCAAAGTAGAAAATTGTAATTATTGATACAAAAATCGATCGTAATCGGTAGAGCACATCTTTCATAACCTACATGTATAGTGTTTTGGTAGTATCTAAATTTTATTTTTTAGGGCACTAATAGTTTGGGGGGGGGGGATTTTACCTTGGTGTCCCCTCCACTCAAAAAGTGGGAGGGATATGGCCCCCTCTCCCCCCATAATCGAAACCCATGCCTAGTCCCAGTCCCAATTACTGGGCGTATATATACTTTAACTAAGTACAGTACAGTATATGGTGGATTTTTGCAACACAGCCGCAAACCATGTAGCTCGCGGAGCGGATGAAGCTTTTTCGTTAAGTTCATCGCTACGAAAACCAACCTACTGGGCCGCAGCAGTCACAGAGGCACTACGCAAGCTACACTCCGTGCGGATGTAATCGAGCGATGAAGTGCCGTTACGCACGGTCGACAATTTTGCCGAGCGCCACCCTTCTCAGAGACGAGCACATCACTCATCAGTGAGACAAAACAAGTGCGGCTAAGTTAGGAAGAGTTGATGACTCGACGCTGAATGAATGTTTATGTGGTTTTCTGCATGCTCTGTATAGTTCTACAAGCAAGTTAACTTTCGCATCTACACTGTACTGAGAATGTAAACATTTCATGATATCGTACTGAGCGCCGTGCGAATATATATAAACACGCGTATGCGATCAGCGCTCAGCCAGCTATCTAGCTTAGTGACAGAGCAGATTACACTCAGTACCAGTGGTCCGGCTTAGACCTCCTGATGAATTGTGGAAAAGCAACTGCCGTATTATTTTAGGGAAACTTTATATGCTTGAGATTTCGTCGCAGATGTGACTCATTTCTTGTGGTCAATCGATGTTCGCGCGATCCTTCCCTGACACTCAATGCATCAGATGCCTTGCGTGTACGGTTAGTAATGAGGCTTAGCCTAGGCCTGACGTTAGTAACACAGTTATGCCTAACTGTTAGGCCTAGGCTAGGCTAAAAGTATAACTAAACTGTTGTGTTACTGTTACCGCTTTGTGTTGTAACTGTCAGTGCTAGTCCTTGTCTGCCATGCAGGCCTATTGAGTAAGCCTAGCCTAGGCAAAAATGCCACCTTCCATTGAGATCCCCAACTCAACCTCCCGAGTGGTGAAGTAGACATAGCCTAGGCCTACAGGGCATAACAGTTAGGCCTAGCCTACCCCAGCATAGCTATAACGTTAGAGCCCTGTTCAAGGACTTGAAAAAATGATGTGTAAGTTGTAAATGTGAACAAAGCTGATAGCAAATCATATTTTTGTTCATGGTATTATTGAATGTTTCACAGAGATTGTTCACCAGTTCAGGACTTGCAATGAAACGTCTCTCAGTCACCACACAACGTCACAAACTCATTGGAATGCCAGTATTGAATATATAGGCCTAGTGCCTCTAGAGCCTAGGCCTAATATAGATTCTATTTTATGGTTCGTCTAAGACTATGCCTCAGGCTATCAACAGGGCCTAGGCAGCTTTACAATGTACAGTAACTGTTAGCCTACACCGCTTACCAGTCGAAACGTCCCCAGACCAAAACGTCCCCGCTGTTGGTCAAAACGTCCGCGGGTCAAAACGTCCCTGTTGTATATTGTAAAATGAACTGAGTTGTTTAGTTGAAACGATAAGTTGTTTGTAAATTCGGTAAAAACTTGAACGTATATCATGTATTGTGAAATGTTCATAACATCGTTAACAAAGGTTGCTTAGGCCTACCTGTTGTACATAATTGATTTAGGCCTATTGTATAAACCTGTTCCTTTCTCTCATGATTTTCTCTATTAGTAAGTGAATAGAAATCTTGTCAAAAGGTATGTCAATTATCCAACCTTTGCTATATTTTCCCTATAAAGTACATATAATCATCCAATAACAATAGACTTATCTCGATTCTTGGTTTCTAAACACAGATCAAATAAAATATAATTTATCTAAGCACTCGTCATACTTAAATAGGCAATTCCTAAATCCATCCTTTCATTTATATTCCTTTTCTTATTCATCTCTCACGTTTCCTTCATAGACCTTTATGTTACCAACTAGCAATTTTCAATTTTGGATCTTCGAATTTTGCAGGGATGTTTTGGTATACCATATATAATATCACGGGGACATTTTGGTAGCAAAATAGCGGGGACGTTTTGGTCTGGGGGCGTTTTGACTGGATACCGTTACACCTTAACTCGGGCTACTGTAAGTTTAATCGTTACAATCAGGTTATAGCCTGCATCAATTTGTTAGTTAGATCTAAGATCACACCAACATCATCATCATCATCATCATCATCATCATCATCATCATCATCATCATCATCAAGAGAGACAGACGTTGTTGGCCAGCAGCCATTTCCTCATTTGCTAAATCCCAGCTTTATGGTCAAAATAAATGTTGCTTTGACGCCACACTTTGTCGAATGTGATATAGCCTATTGTGTCATAATGTTCAAATACTGTTCAAGTCCTTCTGTTTACAGTAGTCGCCTCTTACGACAGCTGGGGGAAATATAGCCTGCATCAAGTACAACAATAGTTATTAGGCAGAGGCCTGCATATTACTATTAGGCCTGCTATTTTAGAACCAAGTCCAGGCTAGTCCTTGGCCTTGACCTAGTAAAAGCCTTTTAATTATTATTGAACAAACTAGGGCTACGCCTAATAGGCCCCAGGCATACCGTAGGCTTTATGTGCTTTAATTTGCCAGCTTCTAGCCTTTAGTTCTATTTCTAGTGTGAAGCCAAGGCTCATTCTCAGCTCATTATAGAGTCTGTACCTTGCAGTTTATGGTAATGGATTGGTGGGATTTCCTGCACACAATGTTAAAAACTGGAAATAGCTAGATCCTTCTACAGTTTCACTTATTAACTATTATGTCATTTTTTCTGAGGAACAGGTCAGATGCAAAATGTTATGGGTTAAAATGCCAGTAAAGCCCCTGGGCCTTATGGGATATATCCAGCCATTCTACTTGAATGCTCTGGCCTTTGTCTGGGATTTTGACACTTCCTCTTTCCATTATTCTTTAAAAATGTGTGGTTTTAAACTTTATTCCCCTGATTGATGGGCTACTGTAGTTTCAGTAAGCTTAGTTGTTAAATACTGGGTTAGTCCCTTTGTCAGAGTGTGGCCTACATGTCTACAAGGCATCCTATTGTGCCTTAGCCTTTTTTGTGGAACTATTAAAATCAGCTTGACCCTTTATCACCATGAACATTTAAGTATAGCCTTCACAGGAATTCTAGATATTTTATTGTACAGTAATTACAATTTTGCATTTTAACTTAGAGGCTATGTTTTTTTTATAAACTTTTGATGTGGCAAAATATCTTGCAACAGTGCAATTAATGGGTTTGTTAGTATACTTTGGGTAAGGTATATGTTTACTGTACATTCTGCATTATAAAGGGGAAATTTAAGCAGAAATTTATTTTCATGTGTGAGAGAAGAATCAAATCTACTGACAGTGTGGTGAAATTTTCATTTATGTCAGACTTGTATTTCTCAAGATATTAGCAAACAAAGTTTCTAGATTTGTGTTCCAAAATGAGTTTGAGGGCAGCAAGGATTATATTACTTCCTCACATATACTTCCTCACATGAATGCTTTGTTTCTGTTTGTTATTTCAGACTGTTGAGAACAACACTTCAGATTTTAATGCAAATTTCACACTTCAGATTTTAATGCAAATTTCACCAAAATGTGGAGCATTAGTATAGTACCCCTCTAACATATATCAAAAGTTGATGTTACAATTAACCCTTCTTTCAAATTATAGCATGTCCTACAGTATTATTTTTTTTCAGTCTGAATGACCTTTCTTTAGGTTTGTCTGGCAAAATCAGTCCAATTAAAATTTTAGTTTTAAATCATGATTTTCATTGAAACCATCATGATTACTATTAATTTTTTAAATAAATTCATATATTTCAAATCATCAATTTAAAGTATGATTCAGAAGGAAAAAAAATCACCAATTCTGCTTTTCTGATATTGCAGCATTTAATCATGGAACATTCCTGGTGATAAATCATATTTATTTGCTGTGGAGACCAATCAAATATTTTGGTAGGTGAGCAGCAGTGGTACGAGGATCCCTCAAGTTTGGCGGCTACTGCTTTGTCATCCAGTGTTGAGAACTGCGGCATTAAGAGAAGTTCTTCACAAAACTGTCAAACAACATGGGCTTTCTTCATCAGCTCAGAGTTTTGTTATGGAAGAATTTCACATTGAAGAAGAGGAACCCAGTAAGTAATTTCATTTTCCTTTTCTGCTCTGCTTATGAAGGAAAGCGCCATCATCACAGGCTGTCGGATTTCACAGGAACGATCGTTCCCGGTCGCGTGTCGCTCCCGTGACCATGAAATCACGGGACCGAAAAATCGGTTACCACAAAAAAATTCCAACTCCAAACATTTCATCTTGATATGTCTGAATTGGGAAATTACCTGACATGTGTATCTTTTCAACTTTTATTAGTTTTTACACAACAAAAATTTTTCACAAATGAAGATGGAGGCCTAGGTCAATCCTTATAAAGTTTTTTGTTGTGCGATACGAAGCACTACGCAAGGCCTAAACTGGACTATCTCACCTGCAGTGTAGACCAGCGCAACTGTACGTAGCGAACAAACTAATGTAATGTTACTAAAGTCAATCCCCATTCATATCTATGTACATCCGTTCTAGCACAGTGTGAACAGCATACCTTTACGTAACCAAAAACCTGTGACAACAAATTTTTGCAACACAAAATGTCATTGCGGATTTATCTGTAGTCATTTTGGTATGTACTGCTACGTTAGCATAACAAAAGCCGATAGCGCGGTACTGGAGAGGGACTTGGGGATAATCAAATCACATACCTCAAAATGTGCTGTCTTTCTTTCTTAAAAATCATGGGACTGGCATTTTCCGTTTTATTCATAAATTATATCTTGATTTGGCTGACATATTGTCTAGCGTTAGGGGAACAAACTGTTACCTAAAACAAGGAAGATAGGTGAATGGGATCGAATACAAAGGAATTCTTCATTGCAAAGAAGTGTTGTATTTTTGGCAATTTGAAGTATGCTCTTTGGTTGGTACAGTGGTGATACTGGGAATTCCCCGATTCACACAGCAGTGAGCTTAGCTAGCTAGCAGCTAGCAATGCAAACACGTTCACTTTTACGGGGCATTGGTAGGCAGCAGTATCATGCCAAGTCTTTACGTTATACCAGTTATACGTACGTATATGATCAGGGTCCCACAGCCAACTTTACATAAACCATGGAACCAGCATCCAAAAGATTAAAAAATCTGAGTCTGTTCAGATTCAAACTCTCTCATTTTCAGATGCTTACAGTATCTACATAAGTGTATGTAACGTTAGGCCTAAGCCTAGCCAAGGCCTAGTTAAAAAAAAAAAATTTAAGGCCATAGCCACAGATATTCCCATGAAATATCTCAGATTTCCGTTTTTAACTATTAAAATTCGATAAAATTTCATTTCAAGCACAGTCAAATTCTGGAAATTTTCATTTGACAGTCTTTTGCGTATAAGTGACTTATCCTAACACACTATTCTGTATGCAAATTGCAGCCTATACCGAGAAAATTCCGCCGATTTTCAGTAAGTTGCTTCTCCTCTTTGGATCGTAACTTTGAAGGATTTTGATAATTTAAGGGGTGAATTGCCATCATTATAGATGGTAAAATGTTTGTGTATCTCTTTAATAAATACAAGTATTCCTTTGACATGGTTTTGGTCTTTTGGAGAATAATTAAGGTCCATCCTAATTCCTATGGGCCAAGGCTACCTGAATTCCATTTTTTTTTGGGGGGTGGGGGGTGGGGGGTTTAGATGTAATGATGGTATCTACGTGCATGCATATCCAGTGCTTCAACTGAGTTTAAGTGAAGGGCATGTATCATCTCACTGGTTGGCAATGATGAACAGTCCGATTTATTCAGTTAATCCAACGCAGGGGAGTGATCGAGGGTGATTGAGAAGTGTCTGTCGGCACAAGAGGCTTGCTATGTTATTTTTCTTGAAAAGTAAACTACACAATGAAAAAAACTGCAAAACTGAATTTCTTTTGATACACAAAACAGTGCTTTGGTTTATTAAATTTTTCAAGTGTGGCAATTATGAAGGTTAACAAGGTTAACTTAGGGGGTGGTTCATAGAAAAATTTCAAACCTGTTCTTGATCAGCATCACTACGTGTACTTCTTAAATTTTATGTAAATGTAATTGCAGGTGTTCAGTAACTGTAGCTTCATTTTGATACAAAAGTTTTGATTCACAGACTTAGGCATCTGAAAATTGTTAGTACCCAGAGTTGCTTGAGAGTGGAAAATTTCCAAACGAACACCCAACCCTTAAACCCCTGTACAAGACCAGCTTCACTTTCGATATGCACAGAATAGGCCTCCGTGATTTTTTAACAGAACCCGAAAAGTGGGTTACCATGGGTTACCATGGTGAAAAATGACGGAACCCGCAAATGGGTTCCCATGATTTTTGAAATCCAACAGCCTGTCATCAGTAATGAAAATTGCATTGAGAAAACCTGTTTTTTACAGGAACGAATGAATGAACAAATGAATGAATAAAAAACTTATTAAAAACCCTTATTTGGGGCTTGACAGTGAAGATCACTTCCATAATAATGAAAAACCTGATTTACAACTAAGAATTTTATGGTACTGTACACTGTACCTAAGCTTCAGAGCATAGTCACTGTAACTACAGTGAACTTGTGAGAAGATCATACTGTACACCAGATGTTCATTCAGTCCTGTCTTTATGCATGTAGATGTACATGCATGCAGTAAGGGCAACTGGGACTGTACCTCCTCTCAAAACTGGAAACTTTATAGTGGACACACATTTTGTAAATTTTGCTTTTTAGACTGCTAAAGAGTATTCCATCTTTACTGTAAACACTGTATGGTTTTGCTGATAATGAGCTACACCATATAAATATTAAATACTGTGTAAACCACTTGTGTGTGCCTCTACTGTACTGTTATTGGCAAAAATATTCTTTTGAAATCAAGAAGGAAATGATGATTATCATACAGTATGTAAATGTGTTTTTACGTTGTGCCATGGATTAAATTCTGTGACATGAATGTATAGTACATGTGCTGTACAGTATGTCCAGTGCATTTCAAGTCGGTATATGTTCCCATGGTTTCATTTTCAAGGCTCTGAATGTACTGTACATATTTCTGGGAACAATGGACCCTGGGAATATGAATCCTGTTATCATTTATACTAACCATTGAAATAATACAAAAACAAGGGGACAACTCTCCTTGGGAACCCTGAACCCCAGGGTCAGTAAGAAAACCTCTGTTTACACAGTTTTGCCACTCCATGATTTCACTACAAATTCATAGAAGCTGAAGCCTAAAAATGGCCTAGCCAATAGACTCATTCACAGAATCTTAGGTCCCTGGTACAGTAGGCATAGACCATTCACAGAAAAATATGTGTGCATCTTAGGTTTTTTTTGTGAAGCAATCTTGCAGACTGCATGCAGAACATAGAACAATAAGAATCTACATTTCACTGAGATGAGTTAATGCAAGCCTAACTCCTTAACTAGGTTGTCAAGAAGACGTGAGGAAATTTGTTTGTAAACATGAATGTGTCTTTAGGAATTGTAGTGAGAAAACCCTGCTACATACTTTGCTGGATATTTTTGCAAATTCCTTTTACAATACAACAGTCTAATATTACCAAACATATTTTATTTTGCAGCTTGTGGTTCTGTTTGAAATTGTCATTCCGTTAGTCTTGTTCTTCATTTTGGTGGCAATCCGTAGGAATAAACCAATTCTCCTCAAAAAGGAAGGTAAGTTAGCAATATGATTGCTTTTCACACTGTAGGGATATTAAATTAGAGCAGTTTCATGGTATGTGCTGCATGTTCAGTGCAGTACAGCTTGGCTTTATTTGTGGACCTGTTTTCCTGATTTACGTGTGTCACATTTTTTAGCTTAAATAGCAGCAAAGCTGGTGTGAACTATTGTGATCAAGGCATCTGTCAGTCTGTTAACAATTGTTCAAAATGTCTCTCCTCAGACCTCATACATGCTGTCATGGAATATTTCTTAGGTTATGGGCACTACAGGGTGATCAGGATTTTGTGGTCCAAGGTCCCATATGGGTCCTATGGTGCATTTGCTGAAATTTTGCAAAATGCATCTTCTCCTACATATTTTGATGTGCTATGTGGTTCGATGGCTTGTCATAATGATACTCAGGTGATGGTTCTCTTGTGGTGTTCAGAAATTTTGGATCTAAGGCCCAAGATGGGCCCTAGGATCTATTTTGTGAAATATTGCAAAATGCTCCTCCTCCTCCTCCTATAAATTTTCTTGTACAACTTTGGTTGGTCATAATGTACCCAATTGTTTGTTACTTCATCATGTACAGAAGGGTGGGAACCAAGGTCCAAGATGTGGCCCTGGGGTCCATTTTGTTAGGCCAAAAGTCAATAACTCAAAAGTGCTGGTCCTCCATGAAGTCTGCTATGTACTCTTTTAAAATGAACATTATCTGTCAGTGGATGGAATGCGTGGATCATATGTCTCTGACCATGTTTAGGGAGGTACGGTAGGTTTTAGTTTTATCCTGTTGTCATACACCATTAAACTCATTTTCTGCAGGGTAAATTGCTAATGTGAACTTTATCTTTTGTAAAAACTGTGAACAGGGCAAATGGTTGATTGTATTGAAGGCCCTTCTAGTCAAAACAGTTGATATGGGTAGAAAAACTAGCAAGCTGGGAAGCTCCTTTCATGGAAATCATGATATTTGGAGGGAAATTTGGGCATTAGGAAGGAAATTAGACTTGCTATGCATAGAGCGTAATGAAAAATTTACTTTTTTCCAGTAAAATAAACATTTCTTCCAGCCCTGGCAATGGCCCCAAATGTATTTTGATGCAAGAGCTATTGTCAAAATTTTACACCCAAAGGTAGTGCTACCACATCACTATTGTGCAGGGTTCGACAAATCCGCAGCACAGGAGTCTTCTTCACATAGGAATTCAATGGCTTGTACTTTAATAGATAATTAGATATGAACTAGTGTATATTCATGTGAACAAGTAGGCTATTGGGAATTCGTAGTCCGATGGACAAGTAATAAAAAACAAATTTGTCGAAGCCTGTATTGTGACAAACTCCAGGGTTATAGCTATGTAGTGTAGGGTGTCAGACTGCTTTTCAGCTCTCAATATTTTTATAGCACTCAAGCGCCAATCAGGTATTAAACATAAACCTAACAGAATTGTACTGTACTGTAGTTCAATCAGACAACAAGCATCTTTCATGAACATGCATTGTATCACCCATGCTGGCAAGGAGAACAAGGTTGTGACTGTACTGGGAAAGGGTTTAAACAGGAGGGAGTACTGTAGGTGGGTGTTCTCCTTCCCCTTTGCAAGCTACTTCACCTTTTGGGTCCAGTTTTTATAAACTGTTATCATTTAAACATGTACGGTAGCCTGAGATTCCCATCTGAGAAATTTCCACCCAGTCATATTCCTTACCACACAATTTTCCTTCAGACAATTGAAAGCATTGCAGTTACTGTAGCCTAATGTTGGGTTTCTTCCTCTGCAGTGTCCCCAAAAAGTGGAATGTCTGCCAAATTTGAGGCTCAGTTCTCTCACCCCAAATGGTACCAATTCCCTTAACCGTCTTACTGAAGCCCCTCCCACAATTTTCTGAAATTCATCCTCATTCAGACACAATCTCAGTTTATTGCTTCAGGGTGATTATAAAAAAGTTCAATGTGTACATAATAAAACACTCTCAGTACAGTTCATGTTGTGTTTTAATAAAACACTCTCAGACTAGGGTTGGGTGGTATCGAAAAAATATTGGTACCAGTATTGGAAGACAGAACTGGTAATGAGGCAGTACAGGTTCTCAACTCTCTGGTAGGGAAGTCGGGTAAGAAGGAACCTAAGCCACGCCTGGCCCCCATGTGATCCTGCACATTAATGCATCTGGGTGTTTGATTGGGTTAATAACCATGCAGGAACCTCTGTTCTATATGTTTGTGTAAATATTTTAATCATCCACACATCCTTACAGTTACTTTTGTCAGAGAATATAGTGAGTACCAGTAATTTTTTTCAAGTAACGGCATTTTCTTGACAACCGGCATAGGTAACACACCAAATATCTTCTTTATTTTCATTACTTGTACCTTTAGTACCAGTATTGACGTCAGTACCGGTATACCGCCCAACACTACTCAGTACAGTTCATGTTGTGTAATATAAGCTGTGGTACTCTACATTGTTTGAATAAGTTGTCAATGAAAGAGCTGAGCCAGTTGAGAGTTTTGGTAAACTCCTATAAGAATTGTGATTTGGAGCGAGAGGATTGGTCCTGGAACAGGGTGTTTACATAGTACTGAACTACTGTACATACAAGCCAGTATTAAAAAAAAAAAAAATATGAAAAGAAGAGGGGCAGAACATGGTTGTTTTCAGGTCATTTTAAAGTCCTGGACATGAAACTAGAACCCACTTAAAAAAGAAATAATGAAACTGAAAGATTTTAACAGAATCACAAGGAAAGCATTAGTTGTAAAAAAGAATGACAGGTCAAAATCTGCCTATGAAGGACTGTTCAAGCCTTGGATTTTGAGGGGTTCGAGTGTGATCACATGAAACCATTCACCTGAAATTGCTGTGGACAGTGTATTTTTTTGCACACCTTAGTAAAGAATATGTGATTTACAGTGAAATAAAACAGTATATGTACTATATGCCTTAATTTCCTTAGGAATGTGATTTGTAGCACACCTCAAATATCTAAAACTCTCGGCCTGACTGTTTAGTTGATTTGGATATCTTGGACTTACCTTTGAGATACATCCATAGCATCTGTTGTATTACCCTAGTTTGTATGTACAGTACTGTATCTACAGTATTCAAAGTTTGATGATTTCTACAGACTACAAGTACTACTGTACATTGCTATGCTTAAAGGCCCAGTCCTAAGGCCCAGTCCTCTCACCCCAAACAGTACCAATTCTCCTAACCTTCTCACTAAAGCCCCTCCCACAATTGTCTACAATTCATGCCCATCCAGATGCAATCTCAGTTTATTGCTTCAGGGTGAGTAAAGAAAAACTCAATTTATGTAATCAAAACACTCTCAGTACCCTTCATGCTGTGTAATATAAGCTTTGGTACTCTGCATTGTTTGAATTAGCTGTCAATCAAAGAGCTGAGCCAATTGAGAATTTTGGTGCCCCTGTACCAAAATTGTAGTTTGGGGTGAGGGGTTTGGCTCTTTAACATTGTTGTGGAGTGTTACAGATCAGCTGATTTTTTTTTTGTTTGCCCTACCTGTTAATTTTTTACAGTTCTATAGACCTGTTTTTAATGTGGCCATTTTGAAAGTTAAAAATACAAATTTCAATATAAACAGTTTGTATGTTAAGAAATCTCCTTTTAGAGATTTCCATAGATGTTGTGCAGCCTTGGCTGTCATCCTCTGACCAAATTGCTCATAACCAGCTTGCCTGTTGATTTTATCCCTCTAGCCAAAGTGACTCCTGCAATTGTAATCAATGAACTTGCATGACTATGCTGCTGCCATGCAGAATGTGTTCACAAGCCTGATATTAAAGCATCTTTGTCTATGTGCTGTCCCAAACTTATTTTGAAACAACAGCCAGATATCATTGGTTTCTTCATACAATAGGCCTATTTTTCTTCCAATATCTTTTATGATATAGTATTTCAGGGCTTTAACATTTCATGTTTCAAATAAACCAACAAGTTAATACTCCCCTAAATAATGAGAAAAATATCACATGACTCTCAACAGTCAATTGTGCATACTTTGAAAAGGCCCGTACAGTAAGCCTACAATCCCAAGAAGTCTTGCAAAGCTGGGAAAGGTATATTAGTGCTGACCAGTAACTTGCACATTCTGTGTGGTTTTAGTCAAGCCAGGTTTAATTACAAAACAACTGGTTGGAGCCTCTGGACTAAAACCACAGAATGTGCAAGTTACTGACCATCTCTAATACAACTTTCCCGAGTTGTGCAGGACTATTCGGGATTGTAGGTTTATGGCCATTTTAATGCCGTGTGAAACACAATAGATAACTGTATACTAAGTCAAATTGGGGTAATGGCACTTTCTCCTTTAAGTAGCAATCAGGGCCCATAGCCTGGGGGAGTTGGTGTCCCCCTCCCCTGAAAAAATATATGCCCACCCCTCAAAAGACTTTGAATTTGCCTTCAACTTAATATGCATTTGACCTACTGAAAAGTTTCATCCTGGCAAAGTGTTGGTCCCCTTTCGGTGCCTTGTCTAGCTACAGATTAGTTAGGAATTACATACTTGCACACCTGTACAAAGCAGTGAGTTCTATAATAATATACAGGTAGATTTCATTGCAGTACATACAGCAGTGTACAGTATGTACTACAGTATGAACCACTACTGTCCTGATAGCCTTTATGCTTGTATTATATTATTAGTTGCACAGTCTATTGTAGAGCATCAAATTTTTGTACGCTTCAGTTGGCCAGTTAGATCTCTATAGAATGTTAAAGCAATGGACATAATTGAAGGACACTGTGACAAGCCAAATAAACTTTTGAGATTCAAAATTGATTAAGAGTTGTTTTGATTTAACCAGATTGTACATTGAGATAAAGGGACTGCATGTAGATTCTTGAAAGGTGTGTTATTTTTGTAGGGCTGCAGTTTATGGTAAATTAAACTTGGAACTTTGCAGTAAAAGTGTACAACCTTGCTGTTTTATTACAATCATTCATGCATTTCACTGAAATTTATCAACACTGAATTGCCTTAAAACACCTTGTTTGTTCAGTGATCACTATACTCTTCCCAAAGAAATAGTCAAGTACTGTACTGCATGTACTGCAGTTGCTTGCATGGCAGGCTGTACGGCATACTCCGTAATCAGTTGTATCCTTTACACCTGCCAAAGTGAACACCGGACAATATTTTTTGAATGTTGGTGAATATTCACAAGAAGACAGCATTTGGTCCTGTTGAAAATTGGCAGTAGCCAATTCCACCCTCACAGTTGGTATGTCATTGTAGTACCCACGCTCTGGTAGTACCCACTGCACAGGTGGGTATGCAACACAATATGATATGACATCTCAGGTTTCAGTCTAGACCTCAAGTTTATGACTATAGGAATACAGACACTCACTCAAAAACAATAGCATGATTCATGATAGAGTACATGAACAAACCAAATGGAGTTTGGGTCTAAAATTGGACCCAGTGCTATTCCTTTACAGTATATGTGGACAGTGGTTTTGGAAGCTAGCAGGGAAAACAGGGTCTGCTCTGAATGTCAGTACAGCAGATCTTTTTCTCTGTGCTGTGCAGTATGTACTGTAGTAAACCCTAGCAATTGTTTCAAAAAAGGGAATGATGGGAAATTCAGAATAAAGCATATGTGAACTATTTAAATGCAGTAAATTCTCACCAAAAACTACAATTTTTTAGTACATCAACTGGCACAGCTCTTTGATTGACAGCAAGATTCAAAAGTGCAGAGTACTATATAGCTCATATTACATGCATCTTGAGAGTGTTCTATATAGTTACACGTTGGGTCTTGTAATAAACCTACCCTGAAGTAATAAAATGAAATTGTATCTGGATGAGGATGAGTTTTAGACAGTTGTGGGAGGAGCTTAAGTAGGTTACTGTACTGTACATTTCTGTTCCGACAAAATGGCGCCAAAGCATACTTTGTTGGTGCCAAAGTACATTTTCATCAGCGTCAAAGTACATTTTCATTGGAACCAAAGGTCACTATTGTTGGCGCCAAAGTACATTATTGTCAGCTCCAAAGTTCATTTTTTGTCAGTGGAAAAGTACACTTTGTTGACACCAAAGTACATTATTGTCAGAACATAGAGACATCAGATATACAGATGTTGGAACATAGGGATGTCCCCACTTTAGTACTGCAGGTAGGTTTGGAGAATTGGAACTGCCTAGGGCCTTTAAAAATCAATGATCTCACAGAGAAAAATTGTTCCCATGGGAAAACACACTTAAAGGCCCAATTCTCTCACTCCAAGCAGTACCAATTCTCCTAACCTTCTGACTTAAGCCCCTCCCACAGTTGTCTGAAGTTCATCCTTATCCAGACACAATCCCAGTTTATTGCTTCAGGACAGTATAATCAAAACACTCTCAGTATGTTCATGTTGTGTAATATAAGCTTTGGTACTCTGCATTGTTTGAACTAGCAGTCAGTCAAAAACTGGGCCAATGGAGTGTTTCTGTACCCCCCTAGTAGAAGTGTAGTTTGGGGTGAGAGGAATGGCCCTTTAATTTGCTCCCCATGGCAGAAACCTTGGTTTTTGTACAACTCTTTGTGTAAACTCTAAGAGGTCCAATGCAGGCTACACAGCATGAAGCTGAATTAAGGTACCCACAGACGTGTACTGCAACTTTGAAGAACTTAATTGTATTAAGTCGAATGAACAAAGAGAATGTCAATTAAATCATAATGCAGGTACAGATTTTCAGCCTGTTTATGGGCCTGTTGAATAATTAGATTACTTTGTACTGGTACTTTATGCCCTTGTAAAAATAGACATTGATTTCTTGTCATTAATAGAGACACATGTATACAATACTATGCTAGACCTGCTCTATAATGGTGGTTTTTTAGCTCATACAGTACCAGCGTGCTGGTGTGAGCTATTGTGGTCACACAGCATCATACTCTGTCTGTCTGTCTGTCCACAATTTGGTCTGAATGCTTTTATTCCTGCTTGCTGTCATGGATTTGTTTGAAACTTAGACATAATGTTTTGCGGGTAGTGGGCTATCTGGGGTGTTCAGGAATTTTGGTCCCAAGGTCCGGTGTGGGCCTTATGGCCCGTTTTGTAAAATTGAATAAAATCCCTCTACTCCTACAGATAATCCCTTACACTATTGATGGTTTGTCACAACGGTACTCTGATAGTGGTTCTTTTGGGGTGTTCATGAATGATTTTTGGATCTGAGGCCCAGGATGGCCTCTAGGGTCCATTTTGTGAAATCTAACAAAATGCTTTAAGCCTGCCTTTGAATTATTGTTAAACAGTTGACAGTCTGTAATAAGGATGTTTGGTTAGTGATCTCTGATTGGTATGTTGGAATTTTAGGTCCAATGCCCCATTTGGGCCCTTTGGCCCTTTTTGGTTTCGATGAAAAGAGAAACCTATGCATTCATGATGGCGTGTGTGTATGTATGTGTATGTGCGTGTGTATGTGTGTGTGTGTATGTGTGTGTGTATGTGTGTGTGTGTTTGTGACACTTTGCTTGTTTACACGATATCTTGAGAAGGGAAGATCTGACAGTTCTCAAACTTGGTACACAGATACCCCATACTGAGAGGAAGAACCCTATTTATTGTGGTTGAGGTCAAAGGTCATCTGGGGTCACAGGGGGTCAAAAACCAAAATCCTTGTTTACACAATATCTCAAGATAGGAAACTTGGATTAATTTGAAACTTGATATGTTGATGCGTTATGATGTAAGGAAGAACCCTATTGATTTTGATGGAGGTCAAAGGTCATTTGGGGTCACGTGGGGTCAAACCCCGAAATCCTTGTTTACACGATATCTCATGGTAGAAAACTTTGATTCATTTCAAACTTGAAATGTTGATGCGTTATAATGTAAGGAAGAACCCTATTGATTTTGATGGAGGTCAATGGTCATTTAGGGGCATGTGGGGTCAAACCCCCAAATCCTTGTTTACACTATATCTCATGGTAGAAAACTTGGATTAATTTCAAACTTGATATGTTGATGCGATATAATGTAAGGTAGAACCCTATTGATTTTGGTGGAGGTCAAAGGTCATTTGGGGTCACATGGGGTCAAACCCCGAAATCCTGGTTTACACGATATCTCATGGTAGGAAACTTTGATAAATTTCAAACTTGATATGTTGATGCGTTATGATTAAAGGAAAAACCCAATCAATTTTGGCGGAGGTCAAAGGTCATTTGGGGTCATGTGGGGTCAAACCCCGAAATCCTGGTTTACATGATAACTCATGGTAGGAAACTTGGATTTATTTCAAACTTGATATGTTGATGCGTTATGATGTAAGAAAGAACCCGATTTATTTTTGTGGAGGTCAAAGGTCATTTGGGGTCACATGGGTCAAACCCCGAAATCCTGTTTTACACTATATCTCGAGGTAGGAAACTTGGATTAATTTCAAACTTGATATGTTGATGCTTTATGATGTAAGGAAGAACCCTATTGATTTTGATGGAGGTCAAAGTTCATTTGGGGTCACGTGGGATCAAACCCCAAAATCCTGGTTTACACTATATCTCAAGGTAGGAAACTTTGATTCATTTCAAACTTGATATGTTGATGTGTTATAATGTAAGGAAAAACCCAAAAAATTTTGTTGGAGGTCAAAGGTCATTTGGGGCCACATGGGGTCAAACCCTGAAATCCTTGTTTATGTGAAACATCATGGTTGGATTCATTTCAAACTTGATATGTTGATGCGTTATGATGTAAAGAAAAATCCTATATATTTTGGTGGAGGTCAAAGGTCATTTGGGGTCAGAAGGGACAAATCATGAAAACCTTTTTAACACAATGTCTCAAGGTAGGAAGCTTGGATTGATTTCAAACTTAATATGTTGATGCGTTATGGTGTAAGGAAGAACCCTATTGATTTTGGCAGAGGTCAAAGGTCATTTGGGGTCTTAGGGGGTCAAACTCAGAAAACCTTGTTTAGGAGAGCTCAAGGTACATAACATGGATGGATTTCATAATTAGTATGTGTATGAGTTATGGTGAGAAGATGGTCTGCATAAGGTTTTTTTGTGGAGGTGAAAGGACATCAAGGGTCATGATCGGTCAAACTTTGAAAAACTTGTGAAAATGGGATATCTCAAGGTAGGAAACTTGGATGGATTTCCTAATAAGTATGTGGATGTGTTACAGTATGGTGAGTTGAAAGTACTGTACCTGTTGTTTTTGGTGGAGGTCAATGGTCATCTGGTATCACCTGGCATCAAACTCTGAAAACCTTGTTTGCACAATATCTTAAGGCACAGTATGAAATTTGGCTTTTTGACTATAGAAATGTTTTGGTTAAAAGAAAAACCAGTTACTTACCGGTGAAGTCAAAGGTCACTTTGGGTCACCAGTTGTTACAAGAAATGTAGCATTTTTTATTGAAAAAAGCATGTATGTATCATCAAAACCTCAATGCATTTTTGCATTCAGGTTATGAAAATCTGCAAAATGCCTCACCTCCTACTAGTTGTCTTGTATGACTATATTGACACTCAGTTGTTGCATGGTACCTTCATTATGCACATGAAGTTTGGGTCCAAGACCCAAAATGTGACCCTGAGGACCAATTTGATGAATAAAAGAGAAATATTACAAAATAGTTAAGCCTGCCTTTGAATTATTATTGTTAAAAGGGTTTACAGTCTGTAATAAGGATGCTTGGATAGTGAGCTCTTCATGGTATGCTGGAATTTTAGGACCAAGGCCCCATTTGGGCCCATTGGCACTTTTTATGAAATTCTGCAAAATGCTCCACCTCCTACAAATTGTCTTGTACAACTGAAATGCTTGTCTATATTGACACTCAGTTGTTGGTACAGTACCTTCATTATACACAGAAAGTTTGGGTCCAAGGCCCAAAATGTGGCCTTGAGGTCCATGTTATTAGGTAAAAGAGAAATATTACATAAGCCTGCCTTTGAGTTATTGTTAAAAGAGTTGACAGTCTGTAATAAGGATGCTTGGTTAGTGATCTCTAAAAGGTATGCTGGAATTTTAGGTCCAAGGCCTCATATAGGCCCTCTCGCCCTTTTTATGAAATTCTGCAAAATGCTCCACCTCCTACAAATTGCCTTGTACAACTTTGACTTCTTGTTTGTAATGACACTCAGTTTTTGGTATCTTCATTGTAAACAAATAATTTGGGTCTAAGGCGCAAGATGTGGTCCAAGGGTCTCTATTCCTTACTGTATAACTCTGATGGCAGTAGAATAAATTTACCCTGAAGATAGCTTGGAACATTTTGGTGACATTCTTTTGGTTGCCTTCAGGCTAGAGTATAATTGTGGTTATATGTCAATTGAGGTCATTTAAACTAGTATACAACGTGGAGGGACTCTTTGAAGGTATGAGCTTCTGCTCCATTGGTGCTCTAGCTTGTTTTTTGCACTGGCTCCTAGAGGTTAAAGTGCTAGTTGAAAGATGTACAAGTACAGCATGTATTGGTTAAGCCATATCAAGCTAGAACAACTCACTATCCATAAAGGTTCGGGTTTTAATTCATAATGCTTATCATTTGTAAGGTTAGCTATATTCATAATTAAGAAAAATGTTTGTTATTCATAAGATTTCTCTTTATGAATATAAAAACCTTTTGACGATTATGAATTTTGATTACTGAGAGTTTTTTATTATGAAAATTGAACCCTTTCTTCCATTCTGAACATCAAATCTTCTTCTCTATTATGAAGACGAACCTTAGAAATGAATAACGAGCACTAAGCCTTTTTTGTCATTAATTTTTATGAGTAGCAAACCTTATGAACAGTGAACCTAATTTTTAGCCTTAATTATGTTATGAATAGCAACCCATATGAATAATGACCCTGATGAATCACAAACCTTTTGAATCATGTATAGGCATATTAAATTAGCATGCTGTACAAATTGCAGAGTCTGTGCAACTGGTGGTTTGCCTCTATGGTTTCAGAAAGCTAAAGCAGATGCTCACATTCTCAATTTTTGTAGGAAATTTTGTTGGTAGGGTTCTTTACACCACTTACCAGGCTCCTCCCCTACACAGTACTACCAAAACAAAATTTATGCTACCCGTATAGACATAGGCATACAGGGGGGTACTAGTTTTTTGTGAGGGGGCAAGAGCAATCTTTGTCCTAATTATGGCGACATTTATCATGTTTTGCTCATGTTTTTCCAAAATGGACCAACTCATTTGCCTGAATGGGGAAGGCGAGTACCCCCCTGCACCTCTGCCTCGTAAGCTTGCTGTTTGTATATCAGAAATGTCCATCATGTTAGCAAAAAGAGAAGGAGAAACAAAAAACAGTTCTACATAACAAGAAAAAAAGAAAAAAAAAAACTGATGGTTCTATGATACTGGAGCCTCTATGACATTGACCTTGAGCATTGGCATCAATTGACACAGTTAACACCAATTATGCACTGAACTTGAGATAGAGGGATCACTTTAAACTTAGTTAATAAGCAATACAGGGGTGTATTATTCCGGTATGCTATAGTACTAGAGTCTACATAGTTCCTTCCTGGTAAGAGGCATCATAACATTGAAATGCAGTATCAGGTACAGTTTCCATGCATGATTAAATATGTATGCTGTACTCATTCATGACTGTGTGTGGGTAATTATACTCATTGTGTAAATTGGGATGTGGGCTTTTTATGTACAGGAATAGAAAGTACTGTTTGGGTGTGTTTTCTTTTATTCTTGTTCAAATATTTGGTTTTCACAGATAAACAATAAGTCATAGCTAACATGCATTTAGCCTATAGGTGTATTTATTTGTCTACTCTCTTATTCTATTTACTGTAAGCCTAAATTAGCAAGACTAATTGTGAGACCCTCCCAGGTACCCAGGCTTTGAATTCTGTAACATACGAGTGAGAAAGTGCATACTGTACTGCTCACCTCAAATCACTGTGAGGAGTGTGATTTTTGGCTCAACTACAGTAGGTAAAGAATTGGGACTCACATAATCTATGAAAATTTAATATACTGCAGTGCAGACCTATAGTACCACACTCCTAAGTTTTTTGAGGTGTGCCATTTGTAGCTCACTTGGAAAATCTACTGTATCTAGGCCTCGACAGCCTACTGCAAAAAGGAATTCTTCTTACCCTAACCCTAGCCCCTAATCCTAACTGTATACTCTGTGTTCTCATTTGAGTTAAAGTGTGGTGGATCTTGATGTATACTGTGGTAGTGTAGATATTGAAGTCTAATGGGAATGCAGATCAACAATTGGTAACTGCATTATACTGTACACAGGAAATGTTCTATTTCTATCACTAGTAATTTTCTCACTTGGGGGACAAGCGGAGATGAATTTCTGTGATGCAATATGAAAGTCCTACTATATTCAACAAAATTGTCAAACAAATTTTGGAATTGTGTTGCCTGAGGGAATTATATTTCATGATGTTTATCCTGAAAGACATGTGCATATACATGTATACATTAAAGAACAGATAAATGGTAAGAGTTCATAATTTTATAATGGTGTAATTATAAAAAGTTTCGGATGGAGAACAAAAAAAAATTGCTTTTTATTTTGTCCTAAGGTAATAGCCTTAAAATAGGTAATAATGAATTCACTTTTCCTTTGAATGAATGACCCACCTTGCAGCATGGACCTGGCCTGCCAAAGTCATTTTGAAAAGACAAGGTGTCGTACAGTAATGTAAAATGCCGGAACAGTTGAATCAGGTGTAAGTCACAATTAGGGCGAGTCAAACAAAGGTCCAGCAATATACATCCGTGCACAATTCATGTTCAATCAATTTTGTTGACTTCATAGGAGGTGTCGATTAGTCTATGTGGGAGTACATACTCTAGCACCTACAGTAGGAACAATGAGACAAATCAACCAATTTATCGAAATATTCATGAGCCCAGATTGAAGCTAACTCTCAAAGTGTGAACTGAAATGTTTTTCTTTCACTGACATGCTTGTACACAGTAAGCCAATAATGGGATCCTCACTGTGTGAGCTTACTACATGACAAATTTCCCTTCATGGTGTCCATGACAAAATGCATCATAATCAGACTTGCGTAAGTGTATCTTTAGGTAAATGTTTATTTGTTTTTTGTGGTCATATATGAACAGTTGATAGCACATACTGTAGTTTTTTTTTTTCATTTTTGTGAAGAATGCTTGTGAAAGTTTCATTGGTACACTTGCAGCAAATACAAGTGCAGGAATAATACTTCACACATGTCCACCCAGTGGGTAATCAATTTTGTTTCAACACTGTATGCAACATGATTGCAGTGCATGTATCATTTGCTTATTACTGTAGTTCCTGGTCATTTCTGTACAGTACATCTGCTCTAGAAGCCTCTTAAACCCTATGAGACCCAGATTACCATCTCCCCCCCCCCCCCTCCCAAAAAAAAAAAAAATAAAAAAGCAAAAATGAATACAGCTACCCAGTGATTACTGATAAGATACTGTACTTAAAGCTCTGGATAGAGAAACTCTTGAAGTGATCATAATCACATACAGTAGTACAGTTCATATTTGTTAGACTTTCCTTTTATCTTGCTATTGATTTCAAAATGCTGAGAAAGGAACATTTTTTTTATGAAATAATATTTTAAGTGGCTTTCCAGGTGTTTCTGAAAAAAATCAATATTAAAAAAAAAAAGAAAGAAAAATTGATCGGTGTTTGTACAGTAATCTATACCATAGTGTGATTTCTGGGCCATTACAGTACTTGGAATCTTGGATGTTATTTAGGCTAGAGTGTATATGTATGCATTTATTATCAAATATCATTAAAACATTTTTTTTTACTTTGTATCACACTTATGATTCAAGTACAATAAACCATGATTCATAAAAACAAAGACTTGCTTTTAATCTTTTATTTGATACCAATTTCTTTTCTTTTTTTACTGCTTCTACAGTACTGTAGGTACTGTACATTCTGAACTGTACATTGTTTTGAATATCAAGTCGCTTTGTGGCAGAATTGATTTTTGGCTTTGACTTTTCTATAGCAAAGTAACAAAGCATTGTGGGATATGATTTAGTCATTCTGTCAATGGCAATTTACTACAGCTTAAAAGTATGCATACTTATTGCTCAAACCGTCACACACAGTCCTTTGTAAGTGACATTACAGTGTGTGGAGAGGGATTTGATCATTTGGTGAAGCTTGAAAATTCTCCATTGCTGTAAATAGTTCTTATGTGATGTCAGACCAGGTCTTCACATAGACTATTTCAGCCAAGTCTGAGGGCAACCCTGGCATATATGCACAGGCTTGCCTGTAGACATGGTGGTTGCTATAGTAACCTCTCTTTGCTTTGATGTCACTGAGTGCAATCTATGGAACTGTTGGTTATTACATTTATGCTGTTTGATACCCTTGAATTCTATTCAGTAAATGCGCAGTACACTGCAAACAGCCTGGATGTACTCCAGAATTTAACACTTCACATGAACTTAAAATGAAATTGACACAACCTTTTACACTTCTACTCACTGCACCCCACCTATAACTACTAGTTTACAGTCCATCTACTGCAGAATGATCACTGGCCATGAAACAAGTGAACACTGCTTGAACACTAGATCCTACGTGTAGCTTGCCCTTGTTTCATCACCAGCAGAGTTCTCATCTTGGATTAGCCCTGTTTTTTATGTATTTTTTTTTGCCTTTTTTGCTCTCAGAAGATCTTGTTTTTTCTTTATCAGCATCAGGGAAACTTCTCTCTTTACACCTACCATATGGTAATTTGATGGCTATTGTGCTTTTTTTCTCTTAGTTTTGCGTTTCGTATTTAACATAATTTCATTTGTTTCATTTTTCAGCTTTTTTCATGGCTCAGCCACTACCATCAGCTGGTATCATACCAGTCATGCAGATTTTCTGTCCCAATGCAGAGAGGGATCCTTACGGCTTCCCAGAACATCCCAAGTCTGAGTAAGTATATTTGTGAAGTGGACAAGTAATAGTATCTGCAGCTGAAACTGTGTGCAGTAGCTATCATACTACAGATGTACATTTTACTTTTTAAAACTTAAAAATTATCCAGTCCAAGGAGCTAGAGTCCTTCCCTCTTGAAGTTTTGGAAAATTTAACAGTATTTCTTTTGCAACTATTTGGAAAGATTTGGGTAGTTTCTTTTATAAGGTAGCATACATTTCATGTTTTTCTGAAAGTTGCTGCATCTTGTACCAAGGCTTATGGTGTGATGTAATTAATTAAGGCCCTATCTGTGCAACATGCTATGCAAGCAAACAGGAAGTGTTCAAGGTCAAAAAAACATTTTTAATTTTAAAGGGAAACAAAGCAGAAAATGTGAGTTGTACAACAAGAAACTCACACATCATTGCACATTTGACTAATTTATTTTAAGTAAAGAAACTTCAACATTTTATATCTCAGCTCAGGAATGTCCTATGAAGATGGGAGTTGGACTGTTAGAATTCTTTTTTCATGCTGTTTGATATAATTTTTTGACTTGAGGAGTATATTTTATTAAGTGAAGTAACCAAACATTTAATCCAAAAAATTTGAGATTGGTTAGTGGTTAATGGTTACCTGTACCAAGTGTGTGGAATTGGTCCAAACAATACTGTAAAATTAGCAACTTCATAAAAACAAAGACAGTAATTGAGATGAACCAAAGTTCTGAAATTTAATTTGATCGATGAAGAGTATCAGTTTTGTCCCAGTAGACTACTTTATCATAAAACAGGTTTATGGTGGGATGGCTCGGATAGCTTTGACATGGGATTTTGTGAGGGAAACCAGTTGTAATTGATTTATTACAGTTTGCAACCTTTTACCACAAAATGTTTTTCCCATTTGTGCATTAGAGGTTTATTCTCATGATCATTGCTGTTACTGCAAGTGTGACTTAAAAACAAAGGTTACATTGTAAGTAAACTCCCGTTTCTGGACTGCCGTTTGATGTACTGTACATATCCTGTTCTTAATTGAAGCAGTTCAGTGTTGTCAGGTTACTATTGACTTCAGGATGGATAACTGTAAATCTGCAAAGCAATAAAGCACAGAGTGTCAAAGCAAGTAAGCTACTCTAGAACCATGTACTGCCGGCTCGACTTGAACCAACAGGTTGGAAACTGGGCTGTAAAACTCCATCTTACTATTATTGTAGCAAGTCCAAGGCTAACTTTGAAAGTATAAAGTTGAAGTTTTCTGAACTTGGAATTCACACTGTAGA
The DNA here is from genome assembly GCA_037179385.1 of Holothuria scabra. NCBI lineage: Eukaryota > Metazoa > Echinodermata > Holothuroidea > Aspidochirotida > Holothuriidae > Holothuria > Holothuria scabra. The sequence goes on along the minus strand of CM074185.1, from coordinate 35,780,257 downwards.
ATAACAGTTGAATGCAGTCTTCATTCTGATTTGCACATGTATATGTGCAGAATTTGCCTAAAGTAAGTCTAACTTGGGATGTTTGGGCATTAATGTTGTGCAGTTGTGTTATGTACATTATGTATGATACTGTAGACAAATCTGAAGAGACATGTGGTGGTCTTATTTAGTCTGCCATATAACTGGGGTCCATCAGCTGTAATCTTTTTTCACTTTAATACTTTTATCGTGGATGGTAAATACACAGATTTGTTTCCCTCAATTTCACTAATTGTGACAAAATATGAGAGCTTGGAATTGCATGGAGAAAGTAAAATTTAGACGATTTAAGGCCGATGCATCACACTAATGGCCCACTTGGGTTCAGATTCATCTTTATCACACATTTACTACTGTGCACATAACTGTCAGACAAGCTGAGTTTATTAAACCATGCAAACAGGGATACTTTTGAGCAGTTCTATGTGTTACACTAGAGATGGAATTTGCTGGTTTGGTGCTCAATGCAACTTGTTCAAACAAGCACTCCAAAACGGAATTTGGTTTTTAGAAAACAGAGAATTCCTGTCTGTAGTTTATACCAACACAAGATTTCACATCAGGTTTCCTGAATCAATTCTGAGTCCCAATTACTGTATTTCTGTTGGACTCCATCCAACACATACTGTACTCTACAGCTGTAATATTGGATCATATTGTGGTTGTTTACAATACAGTATTTGTAAATTGTGCAAGTGTTGCTTAAATAAAACCACTGTAGCAAGTAGAGCTGTATACTGTACAAGTTTGCTCCTTAACAGTTGCTTATATCACATGAAGCGTACATGTACAGTACTGCAAAAGCACACCCAGCTAAAAATGTACCACACTTTTACCATGGTTTACCATGTACCATGGTAAAAGTGTGGTACATTTTTAGCTGGGCTGTAACATACTGTAGTGTAACATTATACACTGTAGTCCTTTGAAAGTTGTTTGCTAGTCTGTTGTCTTGTTGCAACTGGTGTACAGTATGTCCAGCAAAAATTTCAATTTCATATTTTCCTGAATGGCTCAAGTTCATATGGTTTCAAGAAATCCTTAAACTTCCCTGAGATTGTTAAGTACTGTACTGTACTGTACTGTACTGTACTGTACTGTACTGTACTGTACTGTATTTTGTATCTGTTGCTGACCCCATGGTGGATTTATTACTACTGAAGTATGGTACTGAACCTTTGTTGAATTCAATACAACAAGTTGCAAATCTATGGTGTATTCAAATGTTTTATCTTATTAAAATATGAATTCATGCCTGTTATATGTTAAGACCCAAGTGAAGGGAAGGACTTGCACCATTTTTTTAACTGAATTTCAGTATGAAGGGCAAGAGCACTTCTTAGTGTAGTATAGCTTATTGTCCTGTTTCAGGATTGGCTCTTTAAAGTCATGTGACAGAATTTTCCCTTTCAAATGTGAAATTTACTGGGATTCTCTACGTAATTTCCCTTTAATTTGCAATATTGAAGTCCCAAAATATTATGAGAAATACTTTGAAGAGAAATGAGAAGAAAATTGTAAAATTTAAGTGTTTCTCCCAAAAAGGATTGGGACAAATGCTCTTGCCCTTTAACCTTTTAATCACGTTGACACCACATAACACAGTCATGTTCGTGTGTTCTTAAATCTCATGTACAGTACAGTAACTACTGTAACTTACTATTAAACTGCAAAACCAAATAAACATGCAGCATCCATGTACACGGTACTGTACAGCAGACGGTTTGAACGCGTATGTGGTATTGATCATCCTCCTCTCACATGGATGGCCTGGGTACTATTCTCAGGTTAAGTCATACCAAAGACTCTTAAAATGGAACCTTCTGCCGTTGTGCATGATGCTCCACGTAAGCAATGGAATAGGGAAAACAAGTCAGTGAGCCATAACCAGAAAAAAGGTCATGGCTGGCTCGACTTGAACCAATCAGTTGGAAACTGGGTCATAAAACTCTATGGAACTATCTATGACGATTTGGTTTATTGGTTGTTGGCATTCTAGCCTCAGCTTCTAAAGCTCAGGTGTATATCTACTGTAGCTCATCACTCCAATATATTCCAGCTCTGTGGGTTTCTTCTGTGTGCTGAAGTCACAGGACCTGACCAATCAGTTTATTCCGCATATGGGTGTAAGGGTTTTGATTTATTACAATTTTGTTTTATTTGTCATTCAAAGTTCAATCGTGAATTCATGGGCATAAAATGTGTACTGTATTTTTAGAGTGTGGTGGCCAACCCACTAATGTGAGTCATCCATTACTTTAAATGTAACTTTAACTTTTGTTAGGGGTTACAGTAGTTCTTTGGCTGTGTCTTTATTTGAGGTAGAACAGTGGATCATATTTTATTTGCCGCAGAGCTCTCAATTAAATTGATCCAGAGCTGATGCATCCTCATAAAGTTTGGCTGTTGTACTGCATGCTGTTACATGAATGCAATGCTTATGCATCAAAAGTTCACCACTGTTTAAGTTGACTTGATATTTTGATATGTACAGTACAGTACTGTGTGTATCATGTGTGTACAGTACTACACTAAGCATCAGAGATCTGAGGTACTGTAACTTAACCAAACAGTTGCGTTTACATTACAAACTTTGATCCAGGGTGGTCAAACTGATCTACCGTGGTACAGTATGTCATTCAAAATTGGTGGATATTTGTGTGAGTGAGGGTTACTGATCACTCTGCTTTCCCATAAGAGTTTGAGGGTTGTAGAGTAGATCAAGGTCCTCTCTACTCTCTCAAAGAGGAACACTGCCTATGCATATTTAGTATGGTTGTAAATCTCACTTCTCCCTCTTCAGGCAGCAGGATTGTCTGATTCCCATCTTTTTCTCAAATTTTTTTTAATACTAATAATAATGATAATAACAACGATAATGATAAATGATAGCGATAATAATAATACATATAGCGCCAACTGCCAAATCGTGAACAAAAGTGTACACGTGCCCTAGGTGCTTGACAAAAAACAATATCAAACAACAGTTTAATTACATTCAAAGGATAATTGCATTCTTTTACTTCCCCATCAGAGTGACATCATTCTTAATGCAGCTGGATGATGTCATAGTCAAGAATAAAATGTTTAACGAGGAGTTTGACTTGGATGGGATACGGTTCTTCCCGGATACTTTTACTGATCTTCTCTTCTACGATGGGTCCATTGAGAACAAATTTGCAAATGCTCCAAGTAAGTACACTCTTCAGTCTGCACACATTGATGCTACAGTCTTTTCAGTGTGTTGTTTTCTAGTCTTGGGGTCATGCCCCAATGTGGAGGGGGGGGGGTTGTGAAGCACTTATCATGGGGTTCCAAAATATTTTAAAGCTTGTTACTTCTTAATGTAAGTTTTAACATCACTGATCTAGAAACTTACTGTCCTCTGAACTGCTGAAGGCAAATTTGTCCAGACGTGACCTTTAGTCACATTTCTTGTGTGGTTTCCTTAAGTCAAAAGTGATGGAAGAGGTGAAGTTATGATTTGTTTTTGGGGTTTATTAGTTCGGGTCACTGCCTGATGCCTTCACCTAAAATGTGATAACCATGAGGAAAATGTTGCAAACTTCTGCTCTATTGTCAAAGGATGGTTGCATTTGAAATGTTACCATCATTGCACTGTGAAATATGTACTCTTCTTTATTCCTGGTACATACTTTATCACCTTTGAGAAAAGGCAGAATTTCACATTACTCATGAAGCCATTTTGAAAGTTCTTTTCCGCTATCAATTGGTTCCTGAATTTATGATACCCGTATGGCATGACAGAGCTCCAACTTGTTGTTCTGTGACCTGCTCACCTTTGCACATGTATTTAGTACTTCACAGGAAATCACACACTAAAATTCCATTGAGTTTTTGTTGTTAGAACTGCTATAGACCACTCTTTCTCTCAATGGGCCATGATGGAGTGCTGGTGGAGGAAATCTTGTTTCATAGCAGTAAGAAGTCTTTGTAATGGTTTTTGAGTCACTAGTAGCCACCCTGCTGCCCCAGTGTGGTAAAGGACTACAGTACCGGACTCAAAATTTGTTCATTACCCAGACAGTTTAAATTTTCCAAACTCACTCGTTTCAAGCTCCTCCCACAGTTGTCTTCAAGACCTAATTTTCTGACCCTAAAAAGTTCCAATTTTCTTAAGCCCCTCCCACAACTGTTAAATTCACCTTCATCCAGGCATAATCTCAGTGTATTGCTTCAGGGTGAGTACATACAAGACCCCAATGTGTATTAAATCAAAAAATTCTCAGTACAGTTGCATGCTGTATAGTACAAGCTTTGGTACTCTGCATTTTTGACTTGCTGTCAATCAAAAAACTGCAACAATTGAGAATTCCTGTGGACTTGTATTTTGGGGTGAGAGGACTAGGCTTTTAAACTCTTCCAGAATCCTGACATAACCCTTGTTTATTGCTTTAGGTGCTGGTGAGTATTTAGCCTTAATGTTTTATCCAAATATTTTCAGTACATGATGAGCCTTCCCTGCATATATTTTTCAATCAACGATCTGTGCTTATTGATTCCTGTAGACTAAAGGTAAAATTGTATTAGGGGGGATGATAGACTGCCTTAATGATAGCAACTCTTATAAATATCCAGATTGCATAGTTTGTTAATTGGGCCAGGATTTATTTGTGAAGTTCAAAATTGTGCGCCAGAATGCATTCCATGCATGTAAAAAATACGCTGGAGGTTCGCCACTTAGGTATCTGAGTTATCATATGCCGGGATTTTCTGTGCACATACATTGCAAACATACCAATCCATAGATGTGTGTACATACGTATTGTGGTACAGTATATACTTGTACAGTATGTTATGCATACATTGGCGATGCACATACAGGTATGTAGCATACACACATTAGAAGTGAATTGTCAGTGGCAATCTGTAAGCAGTTGTATGTATATATGTATGTATGTATACCATTCAATGGCAATGCAGGTACAGGTATATAGCACAGTATGCTGTTGGCCTCTGTGAACATATAGAGGCTTTGCAATTACGTCATGGAACCGCCATGCTGGAGGACAATCATGCCAAATACACGTGGCTTTGTGTCGAACGTATTGCACAGTGTGCACTTTGGTATGCAGGGTATGTACACATTCAGTGAGCAAGCGCGTCCCGTGTGGATTACTACTGTAGTAACTGTAGTTACATGTACTCCAACATGGCCACCGGATGGTATTATGACATCATGTGAAAAGCCTCTATTGGTGGGAGTTGACCATGACTCTTGGAGTACTGTTTACCCACAGCTATATTGTGAACTCATCGGTGCTTGTTTTCAAGTTGGTGATTCTTTGACTGCATGCCATGGGCTAATTGAACCAGACTTTAAAATTATTCCGTGCCGATTCATTGTGAAATTAATCTTGAAATACACATGAAAGAAGTTCCGTGCAACTGACAAACTACAGTATGCAATCTGGATTAATTAATACAAGAGTTCTCTACTTAATTCTGATATGTGACACAATTCCACATTATGCAATTGCAGAAATTAGGAGCGATTGAAGTCCATGCACAGGGGTGTAGCCAGGATTTTCTTGTGGGGGGGAAAAATCGACTCATTGTCCCCAGTCTTGACCGACAGGATTATCTAAGCGGAGCTCCACCATCGGTTGGCGCGGAGTGTACAAGAAACTTTTTGGTTTTAGAAACCCCTTAGATGGCAGGAAACGGCACTTCCCATGTGTTTTATGCTGCATGTTCCCAACCTGGATGTATGGATCTCATTTGTGAAATTTCTCAATTAATGCAAATAAAAAAAAAAAAATCAGTCTATGAAAAATGTTAATACATGTTTCTAAGCAGAGCTCTACCATCGATTGGCGCGGAGCGTACCAGGAAATTTTTGGCTTTACATACCCCTCAGATGGCGGTAAACGGCACTTCCCTAGTGTTCTAAGCAAGAATATGTTCAGCCCGACTTCGAATTTTTCTCTGCTTCTTAATTGGAGCACTTGTCAAATATTGAGGGGCTGAACATACCTTTAGCCCCCACTTTTCCATTTTTCATTGCCGCCACTGGGGTGCGGCATTTTCTTGAGGGAGCGAAGCCCCCAAGTGAGGAGCCGAGCGATTGAAGGGGGAGAGGGCGTGGTTCTCCCCCCTCCTACCCCAAGGAGATTTTGCAATTTAACATGAAACTTGAGCGATCAGTTGAACACCTAAGCTGGAATTTTTGGACATTTTCAATCTTGTATCAATGTTTTCCTTTTTCCCTCGAGAGTTAGTATGTGGCTGTTAGAGGGTTACTGTACGAGTCAATGGGGCCCTAGGGAATTGTGTTGCACTGAAACAAAACACCTACTCATACGGCTTACATTGGCTGAACTGGTGGAATTGACATTTAGCCCTGAAAAACACCACAAGTCCATTTAAATAGTAAAAAAATAAAAAAATTTAGGTCTGGGCGGGAGTAAGTGCGAACCCCCTGGCTATGGGCCTGTCTCCCTGGGTGTCCCCCTCGCCTTTTGGAATTTGTTGCTGTCTTGAAAAGCTTAGATACAATATGGTGATATATTTTGTTCTTTTTATACTAGATTCCAGTGTTCTCCACAGGGGGATTTAGAGGGGCAGCATGCCCTCCTAGTGAAATTGGTCGCCCTCCAAAAAAGTTGCCGCTCTCCAAAAAATGCAGCTTCCATTTTTAGTTCATTGCTTCATTACACATATACAAATCATAACTGGAAAAATGTGTCTTCCCTCCAGGCTTTGCGCCAGGATTTGCCCGACAAAGAGCCACTCTCCGAATGGGGGAGGGGTAGGGTGGGTAGAGACCCCAAGCCCCGACAGCCAGGATGCCATAGATGCGTTGGTGAGGGAGATTTGAAGAAAACCTGTGCATTATACCTGCCATTGCGAGTCATATACGAGATAAAATTTTTACATGCTGGAGTGCTGGAGGAAGATATTTCCGCTCTGATTTAACCGTGGAAAAGCGGGCAAAAATTTTTTGGGTTAGCCTACACTAAAAAGAATCTGTATTTATTTAAAGCTTATATAGGTCAATTGTCCCAGCATTTGGGCCCGATCGGGCACAACTTATATTGTACTTCCTACCGCACGACTGACACAAGGGATTTTTAACTAAGTTTAGCGAAATTAGATGAAATTCCCGACATGTACGTTAATCCATTTATTCAACTTATTAATTTACTTGAAAAGATGGGAAGGGTTTGTACTTAATTAGCTCTAGGTAATGGAACTGAGGAAGAGTGTGCAAAGCGTACTGTACATTTTGGGTTTTGTCGCAAAAATAACTCTTTTGAAAGCCAAAATAACTAAACCGACCATGGGAAGGGGACAGATTATTCCCAACAGGGGGTGGGCCATGCCAGCGACCACAAGTTCCAACAGCACCTATGTTGAGGGGGTGTTGAGAAGGGAATATGAAGGAGCCTAACTACCCCATGCCATTGCAGCCTGGGGCACATTTTGGACAATATCACTTAATATTTTAAAAGCCAAGTTGCGCACTGATAGTGTTCTTTTGAGTCTGAATCGTGAAATTGCAAAGCATGCGAAGTGCACCAAAATTTTTGGTACAGTAGGTTTACACAAAATAACATAGCCTGTGTAACCATTAAGAACAAAAAGAAGAAAATAGAAAGTATAGGGTTGTAGACCGTATCAGGGATAACATACATTGTATCGAAACCACCTGGAATACCCGATAAAATAGCCAAACTATGCTCTGTGAGTCGCTCACCAACTGACCTATCGCATGACACACACAAGAGTACAGCAACTAGGCTTTGTGATATGGGATGAAATTTACGACCTCTACATAATCTGTGTACTGTGCATACCCGTTACTTGGTAAGGTTGACAGGACTTACACTCCCTAGATATGTGGAATGGAAGTATTGAAAAAAACTGCAGTGAGTCTTACAGCTGGCATAGCGCGCCGAAAATTTGGGGTTCTTATTAGGGAAATCGTCCCTTGAGAGCAAAAAACAGGCAAACCATTGGGGAGACTAGTCGTCATCGGGGACTGCATACTTTATCGTAACGACTAAGAGCCCCCCCCCCCCCCGAAAAACTGTAAAAAATACCCCTGATTCCCTCCCTCCTCTTGCCGTTTATCTTTTTTTTTTTTGGCTCTCCTTCATTTTTTCAACATCGCCCATGGCATCCCCAAAATTTCTGTGGGGGGGGCACTCTGCCCCCCTTGCCCCCCAGCTGGCTACGCTAGTGTCCATGCATGGTAACCCTTCCTAGCAATAGGCAGCAAGATTTGCTTAAGGGAGCTGTCAATTTATTTAACTGCTGGTGATTTTGGGCCTTGCCATCTCTAGAGATGAAGATGGGAGCTCACATGAATCTATTGAAATTTGATAAAACAGCACTCCTACCATATTCCTTATATTTCTAGATGATTGTGATTGTAGCATACCTGGAAAAAGGTCTGCAATTTATTGCCGTCACCAAGTTCGGAATCATAAAAGATGACTGTATAACATTCTGGGTGTAATATACAGTAATCCCGCAGGTTAAATTTCAATAAATCTGCGGGGCCTCGGGCAAGTTTTGGAAGTCACCCACTAATCCTTGGCATTGGCTGTACACCCTGAAAGATATGTATAAACATCTGATAAATCACAATTTGACCATGTTCATACAGGTCGGTAATAAATTTACAGGGGTTATCGAATTTGTTTGGACATTTGGCTTTCTATCATGACCAGCAGGCCTACAGTAATCTCCATTATAGTTCATATCAATATATTACTGGAGGAAACAATATTCCAAGTGCCTCCAAACTGCCCATTGTTTTGGTTACCTTGAAAACCATGTAAACATGATAAGGTTGATATGAGACTGCTTATGTCAACAGTGATTCTGGTCAGTAACTGTATGTAATCTAATTGTTTGGATTGGTTGGAGTATATTGAGCATGAAGACAGGGACTAAATTATCTGTTCAGACTACATGTTTGTGAGGGATGTTTTGAGATTAAATCTCAGCTGTCACAGTCAATAATTCTAAAATAATTCAAAAGATTCTTTCATCCACTCAACTGAGTGCATGGTCAAGTGGTTAGAGCATCAGAATTGCAGTTGGGAGGTTGGGAGTTCAACACCTGGCTGGGTCATACCAAGACTTAAAAAACAGAACCTACTGCCATTGAGCTTGGCGGCCAGCATAAGCATTGGAGTGGGGAAAAGGAGCTAGTGAGTCACAACTGGAAAAAAGGCTGTGGCCTGCGCGCAGGCATGCCAGTTCGTTAGAAACTGAGCCATAAAACTTTATCTGTAACCTAACCTTTCATCCATTTATGGATTGAAAGACTCATTTCACTCATATTCTGGGCAGGTAGTGAAGGGTCGGTCAGTAAAGTTTCCATTTGACAATGTGACTCATATATATCAAGCCAAATGTCAGGCAGTTGTACAGTACAGTACTAAATCACTTTAAATACTTCTGATGTCAGTTATGTGTTGTGAACCTAATGGTATGACTCATTGATTGTCAGTTGTGACACCCAAGCATCACAATGTTGTGAGGATTTAAAAGCACCTAAAGTCTGGAATTTTAAAAGCATATATTTTAGCAGGCCTTGAGTTGCAAATCACACATGTTCCTGGGTGACAAACCTGTACTTTTGGAACCCTCCTGACACAGGTCTGACACAGGTTTACATGTCTTTTCTTGTCTTCATGTCTTGTAGTGGTATACAGTAGCAGTATGATGTAGCTCATTTATTGTATTTTGTATTAAACTACATGTAATTTATCTTGAGTAAACTGCATGAAATGAAAATAAACCTTTGATAGTCCTTGCTGTCTTTGCATTTTTCCTTTTTTTACTTTAAAGATATGAAAATGAGTAGTTAACAAATTTTGTCATGGGGAGAAAGTAAATTATAGCTGAGCAATGAGTTTGCAACAAATACACTGTACATTTACATGTACAGTAAATTGACATTTCCTCTTTTCCAGCCTCCTTCAATTAATTAACATAATATGAAATTTAAATTCTATCCTTTAGTACTCTTCTCTGAGAGAACTTACATAGCTGCCTAATTTTTCTTTTAGATTTTTAAAATTTCTCTATTTTTAGCTGCTTACAATTTAGGTAAATTATATTCTTCATTTAATACACCTTGCAGAGTATTCTAAGTTGCAATGTTGTTGTGCAAAAGCCATAGTATTTGTTCATACCACTGTAGCTAGGTATGCAATAGGCTATACTGTATGTTCAACAAACACAGGTGGCCTTTTCTCCTAAAATATTCTGAAGAACTGATGGAGTTAAGCATACTTAGAGAAAGTTTTAGTATCATTCTTAACTGTGCAGGCTAGCTTATTTTTAATTACTTATGAATAATGATCAAATATTGACATTCAACCCTGAATCCTACATTAAAATTAATGTTAAGTATGACAAAACCAAGAAAAAGATTACAAATTCTTTGTATTAGCCATATTAAGGCTTTCCAGTCTTAGTATCTTAGGTACTGCTAAAAAATTCTGGGCAGTCTTTGAAAATAACCTTGAGTAAGAATAAAACTACTGTGTAGTGTAAGGTCAAAGTTCACTTGATGTTCTGTGTTATATTATACACATGCAAATCAACAAGAATTTTTGCAACTTTTGTTATGATTTGTTATGTAAATTGGTACTTGCCATTCCTCTGTTTGATATTCTGTTGATTATTTTTAATTGTCTTCAGGGAGCAGAGGAGCTTGCTTAAAGCAGTGACCACAGAAGCATCTGTGTTCAATACACTTGGCTAAATATTTCCACCTATACCTGTGCGTGGCCATTTTCCCACCTTTCATTGGGAACTAAAACCTGTGCTACAATAGCTAAACATTGTTGATGAACCTTATAAAAGTGAAATTAAACTACAACCTATTATCCTACTGCTTACCTCACCTATAACTACTGTTGGACGGTCCAACTGAGGAATGATCACTGGGGCAATGCCACTTCCTACATTTGATATGAAAAACATTGACATAAAAGAAAAAGGGAAAACAAAATTGGAAGTATCTATAGTTGGAAAAACAGTTCGATCTCCATTATTTCTGATCATATTGCGTTTCTCAGGGTACTGCACATCTTTTACTGTGTTTAATTTGAATTGTGTTGGTATTCATTTTCAGTTTCCATCTGTAGTTAGTTCTTGAGGTAATGTTTTGCAGACCAATTTGTCTTATTACTACCCAAAGGGAACTTGAAGCAAGCACACAAATCCTCAAAGTTAGGTTCTAAGATAATGTTCTTATCCTAATGTAAATACTGATTTCATGTAGACTTACTGTAAGGACAGTTTCTAGTGTACTAAGGCACTAGGTGTACATTGTGCCACCCTCTAAGTATGCTTCTGGAGGGCATATTGTACCTCTTGGTATGAGCTACAGTACTAAATTTATCCCCTTTGTCCATCCTACCCCTACCCCTCCCCTCCCCTCGCCCCCCACCAAAAAAAAAAAAAAAAAAGAGATATATGCACATGCATTGGTTTTTAATCATTGTTTCATATATAAACTTCCTTATTCATTCAACAGCTTTTACATTAGGATCTATATTGAAGAATGAGACAGAATTCCATGACTTTTTGGTGAACAATATGTCCATGTCAGATCATGATGCAGATCAAATAATCCATCATGACATGAACTCACCTGAGGTATGTTGTTTGAGGTGTTTTATTATTTTGTGGTACATTTGTAGAGTATGTAGAGTATGTTGACAATAAATCAACTTTCTCATATCATGTTTTTATTTGTTTTTACGATTTTTTTCAGAGCTTTGATTTTACACATTTATATTGACTTTAAAACTAACAGAAAATGATGATAATTGTGGTCTAATGTTGTGATTGGTTACAATGTAGTGTAAACTGTCTAGTCTTACATCTATGTGGAATTGTTTTACCTTATATTTTCAGTCAACAAAATAAACACAAAGTTAATGTTTCCTCTAACCTGGAAGACATCTTCAATATTTCTATATTCTGGTAAACAGTCAGTTCAGATGGGGAAAACAAGGAACATGTTTCATCATTTTATGGCATCAGTTTATCAACCAATAGCTTTATGTGGTGTATTAAATCTGGTCACAACTTTTCTTTCCACAAGAGAGGTTGTCAATTAAGGTTATAGTTTTTCCTAAAAGGAAAAGGCGTTATTATTTCCTTGTTCCACAATTCAAACCTTTTGCCCCTTGTTCCACGATTCAAACCTTTTGCCCTAAACATGTTTATGTGTTCAGTGTGTTTTTAATGAAACACTGCATTGCACTGCACTAAGTTAATGATGCATTTCTCAAAATGCTTGAAAATTTGACATACATTTGCAAAAAAGTTTTTTTTTAAAGGAGAGCATCGATTCACCACTGCTTAACTCACCTGTTTCACAAATTAATGAGCTATTCCATTTACTGTGGAATGATATCTGGCAGTGTCTTGAGTACTGTAGGTGATGCTATCCCCCAATTGAGATTATCTGGTTACCTCCTTGCAAAGATTAAGCATATTTTTGTTTTTCTGTGCCGTTGTAGAAAGGAGACTACAACTGAGCTGAGCTGCATTTTAAGTTTGTACAGCCTTTGTTTATTATTTCATCTTCATACTTGCCAGCCATTTTGTTTTAAAGTTGAAATATTCAGTTTTTTGAGCCACGAAACCTACGTAGACAAATTAGAACATTCTGATTTTCTGACTTTGAGCATTGGAGCATTGCAAAACTAAAAAATAATCAGACAACCACAAAGCAACAGCATGAGAAAATGATATCACCTTTGCATACATCATTTTTCAGTGATTTTCACCTAAATTATAGACACTGAAGGCAGGAAAGAGTGATTTTTGCCCCTTAGCCCCAGCCATTGAGGCAAATGTGCTGCTCTCACTGTGCTGGTCCTACAGGCACCCAGTGGATCATCTGCTCTGATAGGCATTCCATTTTCTGAGAAAACACAACTAGCAAGTACTGTATGAAAATGATATATGTTATGGATCTGTTTCCAGCTTGATTGACTATTCGTACATGGTCTTAGAGCTATTTGTGGTAGAAGACATGCAGCTATATGGTAATAATGGATCTAAATTAGATACGCTTTGCGAAGCAGAAAATTGTTTCATTTGTATAATTTGTATAAATTGATTTGAATAAAAAAAAAACGTTTCATGAATGTCTGCCTTTAATGCAAATAGAAATTTTGGTATGTCTTCATTAGATGAATCTTGCTGTAACATTTCTTGAAATAGTTTACTGACAGTGAGGACCTGCATTCTGTGGATAAATCTTGTAAATTATGCATGGTTAAGTAGTAATTCACCATTGTAAAATCTGTAAGCTTGCCAGTTTCAAAATTGCATGCAGACTGCTGAAGCATCGAAAAAGAGGTTTAAGTTGCTTCAGCTGTGTAGATGTATAATTGGGTGTATCTGAAACTACTCTGAGTGTTTGCTTAGTCTAAAGTTAAAAAAACTAAAAAAGTTTCAGTATAAATTTCATTCATACTCTCCTGTATGTATTCTGCACATGCACAGCTCACAAATTACGGAATTCACTTACTGTACGGGCTGCCAAGGGGATTTAATTGCTAAAAGATATTTACCTGCAATTCAAAATTTGTAAAATGCTCCTTGTAATAAGTCCCCCCTGGTGTATTTTGCAAAGCTTATTATGTTTTGAGCCACTGTAGATGGAGCTTCAGTTACTTGCCTTCATCTTTGACTTCCTCTCAGTTAAACCGCTTCCCTCCCCCCATTTCCTCATCTCTTCTCCTCCTTCTTAAAGAAGCAAAACATGTTCATACCATATAGATATAAAATGATGTGGTAACATGCTATGACATTATGAACATATCAACCTAGGAATGAGAATGTATCCATGATTATTTATTGTCACTTGTATAAAAAACAGTACCTCAGATTATTACAAATTGTTAATGCTGTATGATGTTTAATTTGGACTCCTTTGTTTATTATTAATCTTTTTATTTGTTTGTCATTAAATTTGGATTATTGTTTGAAGTGTAGGTGTGGTTGCACATATTGCTGGCAATTTTTTCTCAGAAGCACTTCAAACTCTCCAAATTGATTGTTCGAAAATTACGATGTGAGATGCATACTGTACCTATTGAAAGCATTCGTTCTTTGCACTATTTGCCCAACTCCTCACCTAGTGCAGCTAGAGCAAAGTCTAGGTTTTAGGCTACAGTCTTTGGAGTCTTTGGAGGCTACAGTCTTTGGAGTCACCGGTTTTTAATTAATTCTTCACTACAGGTTCTGAGTGGCTCCATTTTACTTTAGAAATTTATTAATGTAAAATAGTTAATTTTCTGCAAACTTGTACAGTATAAAGATGTCTGTTTTTATTGTTGTCAATTTTATTTCTTGCACTTAAGTATGTTAAAAGTGGATGTGGGGTCACTTTCGTTCAAACATGATTGCTTAAATCCAGGTTGTGTAAGTTAGTGCTTGACTGATCTACTGTAGTTTACAACTAGTGCTGTGGCAATATCAGCAATCTTTCCTTGATGATATTGCATTGTATGTGCAGCTATAAGCATCTAGTCTTAACCCTTTCTCTGTGGAAGGCAAACCATCCGGCCATACTGAGCTATGTATGATACATAAACACAGTAGGTGTGGATGGTATTTGTGAAATACTACATTATCATGCGGATGCAACCATATTTACACTCACTATGCCCCCAAAGGATATATGTGTAAAAAATCCCCTTTCCAAGCCAGTTCCATGTCCAAGATGCAATTTTACATTGTAGGTTTTTAATGAGCTATCCTAAGATCCTACTGAGTGTGTACTGTATATTGTGGTTGTAAAGTATGGTTTAGCAGGGAAACTGTACGTAGTGATGTAGTTTGCATTTGCCATGACCATTTACCGTATTGCCTAATGTTTAATATCAATATAAACTTAACCCCAATCAGACATGTTCATGTATGCAATAATGTTGGCAATATGCACTGGTGCACATTCAAAAGCTGTACATTGAGATCAAACGTGAACAAAGTGATGTCATATTCATTGAAGCCTTTATATTCTCAATCATAGTTATTTCTATGGTGATGTTAAGGAACATGAGGCCAAAAGTGCAGTTTTAACTGTTTGCAGAAGTTTGGGTGTAAAACTTGATCTATACACTATAGGCCTATGTAGTTGATAAGCATTGTAGTTGTAACCCTTGAATTTAAAGGCATGAGAATGCAATTGCACGCCACCATTTTAATCAGTGTGATAAATGTACCATTATTGCACACCTAAATGAAGAATGGGAATGCAGGCAATCAATTAAGTTATGAAAAACAATGCACTTACAACATTTAAAGGGGCTCATTGAGTTGATATTGATAACTAAATGAGAGTGTTAAAAGGTCACTACCACATACATGACAATGTTTACAGTCAGCAATATTAGTCAAGTTTCATTTCCAATAATTATGGAAAAATTTAAAATTTAAAATTTTGTGGTTTCCTGACTTGTAACTGTTTTGTGCATAGCCAGCTAGCCTAATTTAAAAAAGTGTCTGGTCACAAAATTTTGAAAACTGAATTGGGCCGTTACAAAGTACTTACTCATGCAACAGTTATGTACAGAAGGATATGGGGTTTATCTAAGTTGGAACATTTGTCATTGGTATGTGAAGAAAACTTTAACAGGTTTGGTAAAATTTGTTGGCTTTCATGAACCAACTCAATGAACCACTTTAATAAAATTTCAAGCAGTGTTTTTTGTAGCACACCTGCAAAATTTTAATCACTAGGCCTGATTGTGGTAGTACAGTACCCCTCCCCCCCCCCCCCCATCCTGGTTAAGTGATCAGTATGAGCACAGTGAGTGGGTGGTAGGCATTATACTTGCGATCTATGGATTGATGATTTGACTAATTCCGTCAGATTTGTTAGGCTGTGTTCTTGGACTAGATACTTTGTTTTTATTGCCTCTGTCCATCCTGCAGTTCCATTGGTTACCTGTGAGGTATTCTAAAATGAACCAACGTGTAGATCGTTAAGCTGTAGCCTCTGTACTGAATGGATTGTCTCTCAGATGGGCTGCTGCTGCAGTACTGCTGAATATTTGTGTGAAATTCTTTGAGAACATGGTCATTTGTTGAAAGCTATCATCATTATTATCAACATTGAGTCAACATGCCCCTTAAAAGTTTGTGTGACACGTCAGCAAAATGACCTGACTTCACTCGGCAGCTATGAAATGATCTTTTCTAAGGAAAAATCCATTTAAATTATTTCAATATCTCTTACGGTCCTCCAGATATACCTCTTCAAAAGTTGAATGTATTTGAAGCAACTTGTTGAAAAGAATGATGTGGAGTGTTGCATAGTGTTGACATTTCGTTTGTTAACCCTATAGTAATTGTCTCTTAATTACTCATTAAATAGTTCAGATGGTCCATGGTTTGGTAATTGATACTTATGATTTTCAAGGAAACAATTAAAACTTCCAAAATAAGACCCTCAGGCCAATTTGGTGTTGAAACTGCCCTTGAAATGCATATTGTAAAAACAAAGGATTATATTAGTCATAGCATGTTCCTCACATGATGTCACAAGATTTGCGTGTTGAGCTCATATTTATTAAAATTTGATAACTGTAAGTGTAAATTAGAAATTGTCCTGTAAAATGGTCAATTTTTGAATGATTTTGTTGTGATCTGTATAGCTATTTTCTTTGTTTTGAATGCTTTTTACAGTACATCAAATACCTAATTTTGCCCTTTACATGTCACAAGACCTTTCAAAAAATCCTGACTGATGTGGTATAATGCAAAATTAGTGATGCAAAGAAGCTAGCTTTTACAGTACATGTTCATATTGATGGAGATGGCTAGTGGCATAAAATAAAAACATGTTCTACATTGTTGCTTCATAGTCTACTGATCATATGGTGCCTGGGAAAAATTGCCATACATGCAGTACTTCTGGTGCATTAATCAGCTCCAAGAATAATAAACCCTGGGAAACAACAAAGAATATAAATGCTACAGACGGGAAGAGGATGTGAAGGTTGTTGTTTTTAGGCATATTTACTGTGGGATGTAACCTCCTGTTATGGAGAACAGGAATAAAATAGATACTGCAATGGCCTTGTCATTGGAAAGGGGGGCTGCCGACCAAATGATATTGGTTGATAATGGTAGTTGTTTTACACCATGCTTTTTGGGGGAGAAAAAAGGGGGGCATGTTAAATCAGGGAAAATGTCGCCAGGCCTTTTATGGATAATGAATTGTCAGATATCTTCAATTTTGTCAACAAAAACCTAGTTTTAGTCAGTTTTAACTTATTTAATTGCCAAACCTCCATTTTTGGCAATGTCTCACAAATGTCTACGATGTTACTTTTAAAAGCTATGCCACCATGGAAATTAATGGTTCTTGAAACTTAAGGACATAAATCTATGTGAATTCTTCACAATGGAGCCTAACTTCAATCAGTCATTACCTCCTTAATTTCTATCCCACCAAAGCATGTTTTTTCTATCAAATTAAAGTGGACAAATGATAGATTTGCCTGGATATAACTTTTTTTTTATTAAAAGGGTGAGTGGTCAATGAAATTCTTTGGAAAAAGTGTTAGAATGCACAAAACTTTCATATTAACCATATTACCTATGAAATGTGACCCCTCTAAGTAAGCTTCCTATTTCTTTCTTATTGTTGGCTAACTTTTCATGCTTGTGAGCAGGAGTGATTCATTAACCCTTTACCGTTGTTTGGGTCCTTTTGGACCCAGATGGAGAGCGCGACTGTCACCCATCTTTACTGTTTCATGTGGAGCTCAAAACTGCCAGTAGCTACCCGAAAATTCAGCCGCAACAATGAGAGAGACAACAGTGTAAGGTCACGAGGTCAATAACCTAAAGAAGCTGATGTGGGGCGTGCTATGTCCACTTTTCTGCCCACTCCCACGCGCAAATATGCCCCGATTGGAGCACAACGGTAAAGAGTTAAGCCCCTACAGCAAAGGGTAAAGAGTTACAACACAAATGGGTTTTTGTTTTAGTCACAGTTATGTCCCTTGGTGTAATATACTTTTTGTACAGTATATTTGAAATGTGTTTGTGATTTTGCTTTGCAGTAAGCATCATGAAATTTCTAAAGTGAATCTTCAATTGTCGTAATCTTGTCTATTGCATGAAGGTTATACTGTATCATTATTTTCAGTTTCCCCATCATTTCATTTATACAAATGAAACGCTTTTTGGTAGAGGATGTAGGCTATTGGTCTTGGTGTTTAATGTCATGTACTGAGCTGAAGAAAATCAGATAAAAAATTCTTTGTCTGCCCCATGTCAGGATTCAGACAACATTTTGCTTACTTATTCCATTCCAAAAGCTGACTTCTGACTGGATCTAGCAATCACTAAAGTTGATGGGGTGCATTGGGTTGATATCAATAAACTAAAGTGCGTAAGGATACTATCCCATGAAAATGCTTATAAGTAGCATGATTGGTCAAGTTTTATATGAAATACTGTTCTGATGGGAAGGGATATAATTTCTAATTTTGTGGTGTCCTGACTTCTAATGATTTTGTGCATAATTTGAAGCAGTGTCTAGTCACAAATTTTTGAAAACCAAATTGAGCTTTTAAGTGCTCACTCATACTGTAAAACAGACCTTGTTTGTATGTAGGATGTACTGTACACTCTGGTTGTCTAAGATTGACCATTTGTCATTGATATGTGATGAAAAGTTAACAGTTTTGGGAAAAAGTTGTTGAATTGCATGGGTAAATCAATGAACCACTTTAAAGGCCTGTTTGAGAGTGTAAATATAGTATAAAAATGACCCCATAAAATTTGTCATAGTCATGGCTGTATGAGACAGGGCCCCCAACTGGCCAAAACCTTGCTGAGTCTAGTAGACGTCAGTGCTGTGCCTCAGTTGGGTGGAGATTATATGCCCTGGTTGGCAATCTGGAGTCAAGCAAAAAGTTACTCCCCCTGAAAGGAAGAGTACAGCCCATGGTGTTAGTGACATTCCTGCATTAGGTTTCAATGGTAATGATCGTTCCCATGTGTGGTGGTCCTGAAGTGGTGAAATCATGGAACTTAAAATTGGTTTCCACCAATCAGTTACCATCCAGTACTTTTAAACAGAATGGCAAAGTGTTCTCTCATGGGTTACCCTGGTAAAAACTTGATGGACCCTGCAAATTGGCTCCCTTGCATTTTGAAATTCTTTGGCTTGCATCCCATTGCTGCGAAAGAATAATAAAACAAGCTTATAATTCAACGGACTTCAATAAACAATGATGCTCTGTTTGTGGGTAAAAACAAAATAGAGGGTTTAATTTTATTTTCCAACTTTTTACATGACTAGTTTCACAAAATTTTAATTTCTGAGTCAAATTTTCACCTTGAGTGTATTGACCCTATAGATAATTTCTTACAGGAGGCACATAGTGTATGCTACATGTAGGTTCTCCTTGATACAGCTCTTCAAGGATATTTAAAAACACTTTTGATTGAAGTTTGGTGTTGCACAATAGCTGTAGCATAGTACCCTACTTCTCACAGTAATAAGTTATATATGGTTCTTTCCACAATCTAATATAAGAATGACATGTTTAGCTTCACATTTAGAAAATTTACATGATACTTATTCTTTTTTAAATATTTATCCCCCAGGTCTATAAAATTTTATATGGAACAGAGCCAAGGAAATTTAATGACTCTGATGGCGGCAGTAACTTCACCAATTTCCAAGAATTTATCCAGAATAAATTTGGTAGTCTCAACCAAGGTGCTCTCTACCGACACGAAACAAAGGGAAGCCTTTACAGTGTCCCTGGGGTACTGGGTATCTTATCAGGAACCCCTGTTGGGGGGCCTGAACCTGATTCCGATTCATCCGAGGGAGACAGCAGTTTGTCCAACGGATTGGCTCATAGTTTTGAGGTAAGACGGTTTTTTTTGTACGTAATTGATGTTAATGATATGCTTTGTTTCTTGATGTGGGATATCAGAACACAGGTACATTATTCAAACCTTGTGTTTGGATTTTTCTGGTGGTGCTGCAAATCACACTCCTCAAGTTTTTGTGAATTGTGGTACTGCAGATGTGTTGTTTTATTGAACTCTTTAGATTTATCTAAGTTCACATTTGGTATCTACAGTATGTGCGCAAATAATAACACTCCTTGCAGTGATTTGACGCAAGTGGTCTTTTACAGTGGTACTTGCACTCCTCAAAATTCAAGGCCTTAAAAAAAGTGAGGAATGAACTGACATTTATTCTAACTACAAAATAATTGGTTCAATAATAAACAGGAATCATGTTTTTGCACAGATAGAATAGAATTAACAGTGGGATGAGAAAATGCATAAATCATGCATGTTGTTACATTGAAAGTAAACTTAACTTTTGGTTTGAATATTCCCCGTCAAAGATATGCGGTTTACATACTGAAAGTTGTACTTATATCTAGTTATTTACTTAGTTGATGAGGTTTAATGACTTAGTTTTTGCCAATTAGTTTAAAGGGCCAGTCCTCTCACCCCAAACTACACTTCTTGTAGGGGGGTACAGAAACTCTCCATTGGCCCAGCCTTTTGACTGACTGTTAATTCAAACAATGCAGATTACCAAAGCTTACATTACACAGTATGAACTGCACCGAGAGTGTTGTGATTATACACATAGAGCTTTTCTATACTCACCCTGAAGCAATAAACTGAGATTGTGACTTGATGAGGATGAAATTCAGACAATTGTGGGAGGGGCTTAGGTACGAAGGTTAGGAGAATTGGTACTCTTTGGGGTGAGAGAACTGGGCCTTAAAGTTGGGTCTACCATGGCCTTTTCTCCAGTTGTGGCTCGCTGTCTTGTTTTCCCTAGTTGTAGCATGATAAATTCATATCAGGCACCTTGTTTTCAATCAGCTTAGTTTCATCCACTGCACGGTCAAGTGGTTTAAAGCATTCAACTTGCAGCTGGGACATCAGGAGTGCAGCTCAGTCTTGACCATGTCATTTCTAAGACTCTAAAAGTGGAACTTACTACCAATGTGCTTGCTGAGCAGCATAAGCAATGGAATACGGAAAACAAGCCAGTGAGTTACAACTAAAAAAAGCATCTGTGACTGGCCTGACTTACACAACCCACTTGTTTAGAATAACCTATTAAGTTACGCACCTATTTCAGGGAATACTGTAGGATTCAAATTTTGCGTAGCAGTTTTGAAGTTTTTTGAGGTCTTTCACACATTGATTTTGAAAATGCAAGGGTTATGTACACAAAAAAATTGCTACACAATTTTTCATTTGTGTAGCAACTTGACCTGTTTGTGTAGCAAATTGCAATATGATATTGGATAAATTATTCCCTGTATTTACCTCCCCTATTACTATTTTTGAACAGTCTATGTACTACGGATTTATCACTGGTAATGAAGTCTTGACTGGTGGCCTTATGCCACTTCCTCTAGCTACATATCCATAATGGCCCTTGTTTCGTGGCCAGTGGTACTGTATGTTCAACATCCGTTCTATATTGTTCCCCTTTTTTGTTCTTTTTCATCATTTTTTTGCGACCTTGGTTTTACCTGTCGTTTACATCGGGTTTGGAAGTGCCTCTGTCATCTTTATGGGAGATGATGAGTATGATTTTGGTTATTTTAGGTCCTAGCGTTTCGTGAAATTTTTAGCTGTTCGGAACTCTTAGTTTTGTTCGTTATCATGGTTAGGCTTGCTAGCCTATCGTTACAGTGTGTAGGTTTTCGCACGTTGCGCCCCTACGTATGGTTCCTTAGGTATTTAGGTCGCCTTGGTTGGAGTTGTTCCACCCAGGGGGCTGTGTCCTCAGTGATTTGCCATGGGTGAGGTTTTTCTCTACTTCCCCCTCTGCCCCCCTCCTGCTCCCCCCCTGCCTCCCTGTTTTCCCACGTTCTGTTAGGCAGCCTTCATACCGGGCATTGTACTTGTTTTGCTCTGTTCTGGTTGGCTGCACTGTGCAAAAGATTGTTTAGAATAAACTCATTAAACTGAATAAACTGAGCCATAAAACCTCATTGAACTATGAAGTTTCACAGATATGGGATTTCGTACATAACAAGTTTGCATACATATGTATTATTGTATCAATTAAAAACAGTGTGTACATCACTGCCTCATGTAAATATGTACCAGCAAATGATCATCGGACAGTCCTTTTGTAGTTGTTTTTATGTGTCAGACTAAGTCATCAATTTTGTAGGAAGAATGTGATGAATGGCAAGTCCTGGTATGTTCCTATTTGTATGTCATTTGTTTGTAAGTGCTTTCTGTTGTTGTATTGTTTCACCTTTCTGCTGCAATGAATTGTTCTGTTTTTAAATTGTTTTTGTATTTGGCTGGTACAAGGGCAAGGTACATTATGCAGAGAATGGCATTGCACATATACAGAACCATACTTTAGAGAAAAAATCTGTTAATTTCTTCCATTAAAAACAAGGTTGGCCAACCTTTTGCAGTGGTGGGCCAGATTAAATGGTTTTGATATAAACAAGAGGGTGTATGCTATTCTCAATTTTTTCACATTCTGTTCAACGCCTAAGGCAACAAAATTCAATCATTGTAGGTGGGGAACACTGGATCTGCTTACTGGAAGCAATTGCACTATAGATTCTTTCTGACAGGCCAGACAAAACCTTGTGGCAGGACAGACTGTGGCTGGCCATTGTTTGGATAACCAGGCTCTTAATAATGAGGAACAAAATTTTTTTTCTAATATCAGGTCTACTGCACTTTTTGAATTGAATACAACATCAAAGCATTCCTAAAATTTGTTGTCACCATAGGATCAAAGTATGGTTTATGCAGTCACCCCAACATGAATTAGTGTATTAGACTATCCTATTTTAAGTGGTGCTATGGCCGATTGGATAAAGGCAGTAGCATTTGAAGCAATGAAGCTTAGCAACTGTGAGGTCTGGAGTTTGATTCCTGGCTGGGTCCAAGTAAGATGGATTTTTCATCCAAGAGCAATATATAGTTTTTCCCATCTGAGCTGGCCTTTCAGAACAAACCAAATTTGATCGTATTTGTTGAATTGGTTGCCACTCAACGTGAAGTTGTAATTCATAAGCCAATGGCTTTTCCCACATTCATGGTCGCATAGTGTTGTAAAACAACTGCCCTTTGAGGCCTGATTATTATTATTATTATTATTATTATTATTTCATGATTGGCTCTCGAGAATCATGTGACATATTTTTCCCTCAGTTATAACATTACTGTTTGCATGTACCTGGAAAACTTGTGCAATATTTGTTGAGTCATGAAATATCATGAAAGATACTTGGAAGAAAATTGTGAGATTTAGCTGTTGTGTCAAAATGGAGGAGGGGGAGGACTGCTCTTGCCCTTTAATTCCAACGAAGCGACTAAAGTATTCTTCCTGTCAGATGCTTTGTAAAGTTTAAGGACCTGTGCTTAAAGGTCAAGAGCAGTCCTCCAACTTGAAGTAGTGTACTTGGACTCCTGTCTCATTATTGGCTCCTGAGAGTAATGAAAAAATATTTTTTCTCCTCAAATCGGAAATTTACATAAAGTCTCGATCTGTTTGGGTTACCATGAATATACAATATTTAAGCCCTAAAATATTATAAAAGATACTTTGAAGAGAAGAAGAGAAATGAGAAGTGCTGCTCCTGCCCTTAAAAACATCCTTTTGTCATCAATGCTGAAAATCAACTTGAGCATTATTGTGCATGGAAGTCACTGAGGTACAGTACCACTTCCATGATAATTGTCGTTAAAGGGAGCCCTTGTTGAATTAGTTGTAGACTGACAGCATACACAGGCTTGAAGCTGTTTACATGTCAAAGTTTTCGGTGTGCATTTGCAACCAAATTTAGCCTTCTGTGGTTTCATAAGGTTGATAAATTGTGAAAATTGGCATCATCTGTGTTTAAGCAAGAGCAGTTCTTTGGGTTAACCAATAACCTTGTGGCAATTAAATTCTCTGCTTGAGGGTGATTTAGATAGGAATTTGAAGAAATTAAAACCTCAAGTACTGTGGGACTGTTTTACAGCTGTTGTGTAGATAGTA
Organism: Holothuria scabra; assembly: GCA_037179385.1. NCBI lineage: Eukaryota > Metazoa > Echinodermata > Holothuroidea > Aspidochirotida > Holothuriidae > Holothuria > Holothuria scabra. The sequence continues at coordinate 35,756,172 of CM074185.1, read as the reverse complement.
TTAAAGCAGAGCTGTACATCAAAATAAATCATTTGCAATCATTACTGTAGTTTAAAGAGTTCATCAATTATTGGCTTTGAAAAGGGGTGTTTACTTTACTAACAGGAGCTTGTTTACACTAGATGGTCAGTTATGTACAATACTGATTGCAGTTTATTTCTGTAAGAATAGATGTCCCATTTAGTGTTAATTACTGTCTGAGACAGGCAGTGTTACTGAAGTGTTTAACTGAAGCTGTAGTATTTGGCAGATTTGTGCTCTACATGTTAGTGTATTAATGTAACTTCATGGCTCACATACAAAGCACATGAATTACTGTACCCCTGTGCAGTGAGCCAATGCGTACAGTATGTGTAATGAATCTGAACTGACTGAATTGTGTTCCAAAACATCTGCAATGTTACCATAGGTAGATGCAGGTATGAGCTGGATACATTTGTCACAAACAGGCATTCCAAGCCTAGCTATTTCTGGAAATGATCCCATTCCAGGTAAAATTAAAGTACCAGGCTGGAATTAAGGTTTCAGCAGGGCAAGGTCATTTCCCCTTCAGTTTTAAGGACGTGTCATGTGAACTGAGAGGGCACCAAGGCCAGACAAGTGATTTTACACTTGGAGCACAATATTTTACAAGTAGGGCATGGAGGCCAAATGGCCTTAATGGCCATTGAATTTTATAGGGCAACAAGGCCATTGCCATAAATACGAAGGCCACAGCCTTTGGCCTTTAATCAATTCCAGCCCTGAAGGTATCAAATCGCAACCCCTATTTATAGTATACCCCAAGCAAGAGACACAGATTCATATCCGCTTTTACTCTTTCTAGTGTAATGAGAAGAGTTTCTCATTTAATACTATAGTGTGATGGCGATAGTTGTGCAGATGAAATCGCTGTGTAATTAGCCTATTCCATTTGACTTCAGGAGGTCATGACATGGTAAAGAAAGCAATGTGCTTTGTGTATGGTGTAGCCTAGCCCCTCTTAAGCATTACAAAACTGCTGAACTACTGATGTACACTTTTGGATTAGGTAGTGAAAATTTTTTAAATAAACTGAAACTTTTTGGAATCCCTTGATAAAATCACTGCTACCACAATGGGGTTGCGACACCAAAGACAGGAAGACATGGTTTAGGACCTTCATACTGTATGCCTCTAGTGGGAAGCAAATCCCAGTTTCATAGTATTTGCAATATATCTCTAATTGGACTTGTCCATATTGTACTCTCATAATTGTAATGTCTATGAATGGGGGCCCTAATTTCATGAGTGTAAAGTACTAACCACAACCAACCACTCTCACAACAGTACAGTAGTACCAACTTCATAACCTTTGTGCCAATGTGAGAAATTCATTCAAGTCCTACGATGACTGCAAATTTTTCTACCTTACATAAAAACTTGCTTCAGTGGGAAATGTCTAGTAGTATCACAGCAACAATTAATCTACATCCCCCATCTCCTCTTCACTCTCCACTTCAGGAGGTAGGTATCGGAGCTAGTAGATTCCCAATCCAGTGAGTTTTGGGGGAAACCAGGACTTGAATTTTTAGGCATATGGCTGAGATTGTGCATTATTACCACTCACCACCGTAAACGACTGTAGGAGTGTTAATTTTTGTATGTATGGTGGATACAGAGTTTGAACTGTGATAAATCTATAAAAAGTTACATATTAAAAACAGCACACCAACTGTGCTGTAACTTTCTGAAATGTCCTGAGGAGTGTGAATATAGCACAGCTGAAAATCTAAAGCTCAAGGCTAGCTGCATAAACAATGCCAATGGCATCAGCAGTGATCAATGCATCAATGGTTTTATGACTTTTCTACAGATCTACAAAAGTGAACCATATGGTAAGTTATGATATTATCAACTGCAATGACTATTATTGCCATTAAGCCATCTTTTTATATTGAAATAGAAAAGTATGGTATGTTGTTACTTTTATTGAAAAAAGAATTGACTGAATACAATTGAACAATAAAAAAGAAGTTGAGATTATAGAGTTACTGGATTTTGCCAAATGAACTATAACATTTTTTCATTCTGTGCATTTGTTTATAATGGAGTAAATAGTTTGTTTACTACCTTTAACCCCTTCCACCTCCTCTGTCAAGAAAAGAAAGGAAGAAAATGTTTGAATGGAAAGTAAAAATACCCCTAGTTTTAGTGGGGGAGGAATTGGGAGGGGGGAAAGAATAGCCTAAGGGCACTGTGTGTGCATGCGTAGTCGTGCACACCCTTGGGGGACTGGGGTCAGTGGGCTGGGGGAAGAAAAAGCTCTCTGAAGCTCCTGGGGTTTACTATGGCTTTCTTTTCTTCTGAGATGTTGGCACCTTACACACAAATTATTGTATTAGAGTCTACACCATTTCAGCAATGCTCTTCTTGCTTATAGTCAGGTCTACTTTTTATGTTGCAAACGGAGCTATAAAATGACACTTGGAAGTTGAAGTTGAAAAGGGCAGGGTGGAGAAATGAGTGGCAGTAGGGTGCAGAAGGACCACCATCAGTGGGAGCATGGTACTAGAAATGGCAGGGTGGGCCACCCCTGTAAAACAAGGACACTATACAGTAGGGTTGCTCAATTTTGTGTCATAGTGCTCCTCCATCTGTAGATATTAGTTTCAATTAGCAATGACTAAATTTGCAAACTGAACAAGCAATCGACCACCTGGATGGGCATACGTACAGTAGTTGAAACACATAGTATCTTGGCCCTGCTGTTTGGGGACCAGTGTTCTAATTCTTGTTGGATCGCATTAAAGAATGAAAAAATAATGGGACCCCTTATTTTTTGCTTTGTTTATGGCACAAAAGATTAGAGCAGGACTATACATTGTGTAAATCCTCAACTATACAGTGAGTTTACTGTAGTCCCTGGGTATTTATGAACACTTTGTAAAGATGAAAAATATTACTGTAAAATGAAACTGAATGTAAAAAGGACTTCATGGCCTATTTTTGACAGCCACAGATTCCCCTTTTATAAATTTGAGAGTATTTAATTGAAGTATTAATAGGACAACTGAAGCAAACAAATCAGGGTACTGTTACTGCATTAACATATTACTGTACTATGAGTTGATGTGATTGAGATCTTAAAGGAATTTGCTATGTTAAAGGGCAAGAGCAGTCATCCCAAATTGAAGTAGTGTAGAAGACTGTCCAGTTTAATTATTGGCTGTTGGGAGTCATGTGACAATGTTTTTTCTCTTCAAATGTGAAATTTACCAGAAATAACTGCTTGGTTTACCTTGGATATGCAGTAGTTAAATCATAAAATGTAATGAAAGATACTTTGAAGAGGAATAAGACAAAAATTGTGCTATTTAGTTTTTTCTTATGTAGTTAATATAGTTAATAATAGTTTGGGGGACTGTTCTTTACCTTTAACATATTACTCCAAAATGTAAACTGTATCATGTTCCTGACAGTACATTATGCAAACATGGAATGCATTGTAACCACATGTGATATTGTCTGTTCTTGATGCATAGCATAACCAATGGAGTAGGGAAAACAAGCCAGTACAGTATGAGAGCCACACTTGCATGGAAAAAAGGTGGAAAGGCAGGACAGACTTGAACCAATTGGTTTGAAACTGGGCTGTAAAACTGCATTTAACTGCATGAAATTAATCCTCTATCATAAATCAAAACACACATTTGTACTGTATTGTACAAGTCTGCTCTGTTCCTCTCCCTTCTTCCAAGAAAGTTTTTGGGAAAGTGGCTTTGCAGTAAAGTGGTAATAGAGCATCCAATTTGCCACTTGGAGGTCTAGAAGTGGACTCTTGGCTGTGTTGTACAGAAGACTTAAAAAATGGAATCTGTTTACTGCCATTTTACTTGGTGTGCAGCATAAGCAATGGGGTGGGGACAACAAGCCAGTGAGCCACAACAGAAAAAAAAAGGCAGTGACCAGCTCAGAAAAAAAACAGTGACCAGCTTAGCTTGAACCAATTGGTTAGAAACTGAGCTATAAAGTCCATCTACTGTAGCTAACCAGTGAACCCAGAACTGCACTGAATACCTATATATGTACATTACAGTGCAATGGGGTTTACTGTATTGCACAAGTACTGTAGACTCAATATTTGTTCTCTCAAAAATCATTTACACCATGAATGTCAAACTTTGAGCAGAGAAATTGTTAAAGATTGACGTACAGTACTGACACGCCTTTGTACTGTACATGTGAAGAAAATGCATGAACTTCAAAAGAGTTAATGATCATCCGCACATTGTACTATTAAAACTAACTTTCTTTAATGCTTTCTAAGGATTTATCTCTTACTAAAAGTTTAACATTCTCATTATGAAACAAGGTCCAAGAGTTTCATAAGTGCTGCACTGTGACAGAGGTTGCATCTAGACTACTGCAACTTCAAGATCAGTCTTTGTTCTTATTGTCTATATTTTGAACAGAAAGACACTGTAAGCTGAAATGCTGAAAGATTTTGTCCAAGTATAATGCTGGAATAAATTGGTTAATGCACCAGCAATGGACTGTTATTGTGTGCATGTACTACATAAAAGTAGTGGGGAGATGTGTTATTATAGTGCTTCAGTGCCAAAATGTAGACTCATCTTGTTGTAAAGCTGAAGTGAATTTCTACAGGTCTAAAAGTTGTTTTGAATCTACAGAATCCTCCTTCTGTTTCAGAGAGAAGATAGAGTAGAACTTAGGGGAATTCATATGGCAAGCCATTTTAGCATTTACCTCGCAATTTTACTTAAATAAGTGAAAAGATTTCACTTACAGTAGGTGGCTGTATTTTAAATGAAACTGAAAATTTCCAGATAGGTTTCAGCATACATCAAGTTTTACTTACTGTACAGTATCTCAAGACATTTGGCAGCTCAATTGTGGAAATTATCTTTCCAGTATTTCCATCATGAAAGTCTGGATCTCTACATACAAGACTTACACATACTGTAGTGCCCTTTGCCTTAATAATAAAAGTAAATTATGGCTCATATTGTGTTCATACAAAAGAAGTTTTCTATTCAAGATCAGGGGGAACAGTTTCACTAAGTTCTGTTTGGTGGTAACCTGCTCATCAAGCTAATGGTGTAGCATATACATGTTGTTTGTTTCCCCTCCCTTTTTTTAAGGATATTCCTAGTATACTGTACAAGTGCTGTATATGATTGCATTGATTGTAGGCATTATCAAGTATTGCCAAGCTTATACCCATCAATATACTTTGATTGGACATTTCATTTATCACTAACAAAGGTGGGTTGGGGGATTTTGTGTTTAGTATTATTTCTTACGCCAGCCCCGTGGATGTGGGGTGGGGGCCGGGGGGGACTCTGCCACCTTAGATTTTCAAATTGTAAATGCTCCTTGTGCTTCAGTGTTGGTATTGTGATGAGACATCCCAACCATGCTACAGCTTGTGTATCATACATTTGGCAGTACAATTTGCCAAATGGGGTAGAAGGCACAATCAGGGGCGGGATTTGATCCCTGAAAGTGGGGGGGGGGAGGGAGTAAATTCGGGCTGACTACCAAACAGCGAAGGCACCCCAGGAGCGCGAAGCACTCTCCCTACCGGCGTGGGGTCCAGGGGCCCACCTTAGGGCCCCTGGTGGAGTCCAGGGGCAAAGCCCCAGTGGGATTCCAGGGGGCGAAACCCCCGAAGGCTCCTAGGTATTTACAAAATTGTAGGCCTTAAAAAGATGCTTTTTATCTTCAACTTTAAATTACATAAGATGGGCACTTAACAGAACACTTGTAAATATCACAATTTTACTTTCTGCAGTTATACCCTTACTCCATGTGATTAAAGTAAGCCGGAATTGATAATGCAGAGGGTGCGGGGAGAGAGAATGGATTTCTTAAAATTGAGGTTCTTCAGGGGCTCCCTCTTTAGTGCCCCAGATCTTCTTTTCAGAAAGCTAGGGAGCTTTTCATGTGATGTGAATTCAGCCTTTGTCTATCTTGCGCGGAAAAATTTACGATTAAGATATCTCGATAATGAAACTGAAAGAAAATTAGAGAAAGGATGGGCCACTTTTAACCTTAGCTGAATAACGGTGGCCCCCTTAAGACATTCTGTCTGAAGCACAAACATACTCTGGTTTCCTATGTAGTCTTTTTCAGATGACTTTCACGGAGCCTTAACCTTTAAATGGGTGCGCGGACGCGCCAAAAAATAAATTTTTTCTTCATCTCAATAGTGAAATTGAAAAAAAAATTAGACAAAGAGTGGTCCCTTTTCACTACAGCTGATTTAGGGTGACCCCTGAGGATATTTGTACAAAGCAAAAACGTACCGTTGGTTTTTTATAGAGTCCTTTTCATGAGATTTTTATAGAGTCCTTGTCTGCCATGGGACGTGCAGAACATGCTGAAAAATGGACTTTTGAGACATCTCAATAGAGAAATTAATGGAAATTAGAGAAAGGGTGGGCCCCTTTTCACTTCAGTCGAAAAAGAGTGGAGCTCCAGATTAGGGTCAAATAAGATCATCGTCCTTTCAGAAAGCTTGGGGGCACTTGGTTAGAGAAGGGGACCAGAAGACAGCCACCTACCTGCCTCCCCCTTCCACTAGTAACGGTACATCTGTGTACAGCCTGGGCACTGGTGATAATTTTCAGTGACAATGGGAGAGGTGTTTAACAAGAAGTAACCCTGAATCCTGACATATTTAAAATGGGTGCACCCGAAGCGTGCAGAAAAAACAAAACAGTGTTGAGACATTTATTGGAAGAATATTGTTTTTATTTAGTTTACAATGCAGTATATGACCTGTTTAAACATTATACAACTTGATTAAGTATCACTCGCGTAGCTCTGTCAGTTCCAGTTTGTATTTTTGTAGCAAAAGCAACCAGACTAAGGCATAAAAAAAAGCTAAGTTCTGGAAAAAATTGGGGGGGAAGTGTCCCCTGTCCCCCCCCCCTGTAATCCCGCCTGTGGGCACAGTAGTCAGAAGAACGGGATGTGGACCCACTGTACTTGTACAAGTATTTCTGAGAAGGACCCCTTTTGGATGTGTGGTCTTCATCAGTTTAGTTATTGGCCACATATGTCACTATATATTATACTATATGTATCAGTCAGTGCCCATACCAACAGTCATAACACACATTTGTTGTTCATATTTGGATTCTTGTTGGATCCTTGTGCTTGATTCTGGGCCATTGAGACAAATTTTGATTTCTATAATGGTCATTTTAAACACCCAATTCTCTGTATAATCTTCTTATGCCCCTCTCACAATTGTCTGAAATTCTTCCCAGCTCATCCAGACACAATCTCAGTTCAATACTGCTTCAGGGTGAGTATAAAAATGCTCAATGTGGATAGTCAAAACACTCTCAGTGCAGTTCATGCTATGTAAAATAAAGTTTGGTAATCTGCATTGTTTGAATTAGCTGTCAATCAAAGAGCTGTGCCAATTGAAAATATCTGTTAACATCCTAAATGATGTAGTTTGGGGTGAGAGGATTATTGGTCTTTTAAAAGAATAGTCCAGAGTCATATTAAAGTTTGGTATGCTACATGCTTCCTTCATTCATTGTGCAGTAGTAAGATCATGTTACTCTGCTTTCATGCCCTCCAAAACATAGCTTAATGTGAAGAATACCAGTAAAAATTAAAAAGAAGAAAAAGAAAGAAAGAAAGAAAAAACACCCACAAAAAACAAAACAAAACGAAACAAACAAACAAATGAATGCAATTAAGCTATGAAAAGCACTCAGTATGATGAGCAAGTAAAGACTTTGTCAAGCATGTTTCTTTTCTGATATTTCAAGGCAACTTGTGACTTTCTGTTTACAGAATGACTGTTAGCTCACAACAATATTTTGCACAAAATCTACTTTCGGAAATTTCCTGACCTTAACTTTTTTGTTTGCTTCGCAGGATGCACTGTTCAGCCCAGAGACACTTCAGGACGTATTGTGCAATGAGGAAACAGTCCACAATCTGTATGACACAGACAATCAAACAGAATATAATTCCTCTGTAAGTGAAGTTATTAAGTTTTGTTATTTATTCTTGGTGTCTCTTGGTTAGGGGTTAAATTTGAATAGCGTTGAGGGGATGTTAGGGCATATACGATGACCTTTAGCTAGTCTGAAAGAGGTTTGCATACAATGGTGTAGACATTGTGTGTTGAACAATGTTGTAGGAATTGAATGAGAGAGCCCCTGATGAAAGGCACATTTGTGTGTATATATATTTTCACTTCAAATGTTCTGTCTACCTTAGGTAACATACTGTAGTCATCATTTCGTATCAGATACTGCTTTTATATTGTCAGGGAACTGAGACCTGTATAGAACTTCGTTAGGGTCCAAAAAGTACTGTACTTTTCACTATTAAGTTTACACTAGTCCATGCCAGCTCAAACAGGCATGTAGCCAGGGCATAAGGAGGGGGGGGGGGTGCACGCGGATGCCTATAGGTTTCAAGAATTGTGTTTTCGTTACTTGTCCCTTGTGCTGTGTGTTCTGTTAGCATATATTATGCCCTCAAGAATATCAGCTTGTCCCCCAGTCTAATCTTCCTGGTTATAGTTGTTTAAATCCTGTTCAAGCGAGACTCGGAGGGGTACTTGTCTTGCGGACTATTATAGTAGGCCGTGCATAGACCTATTTCCAAATAGCATTACAATGAATTGTGGGATAGAGTTTTGGGTGTACGTCAATTTTCACCACAGTAAAATGCCATTGACAAAAATGACAAAAATGACAAACACCAAAACTCTATCCCACAATCCTTTGTAATTACTATTTGGAAATAGGTCTATTTGTTCGAGTGGTTTTATGATTGTCTCAGACTGTCTTTGGGGGAGGGGGACATTTGTCAAAAGCTGCACGTCCCCTCAAAATTTTGCTATTAAAAGTTCATATACCTGAAGAAAAGATCCATTCCCCAATGAACCACTGCAATTAGATGTTTAAAACTTATTCTTCTAGAAGAAAAAAATCTTGCACCATTTTAAATCTAGACTAGTTTGAGAAACAAACATGCAGTCTACCCTGTTGTGGCTTTTGAAATCCTGTTCAAATGAAATTCAAATGGGTACATAGTCCTGCAGTCTACTATACTGATTGGTGCATTTGTTCGAGTTATCTTACACTTGCCTCAGAATTTTGGGGGTTGGGGGAAGGGTAAGTGGAGGATTTGCTAAAACCTGCATGCCCTCCCTACATGGTAATTAAAGGTCTTGTTCTTGAAGGGAAGATCCCAATAAACAACTGCAACTAAACCATAAAAACTAATTCTTCCAGAAGTGGAAAATCTTACACCATCTGGCATCTACTGTAGACTCTTTGAAGAATATGAACAGTTGCCTGAAAAACAATTCAAAGGCAAAGTTGATCCATCTTCCTTCTTCTGCTCTGGCTAGTAAAATTCATTCATTACTGTAGGGATAAAATTGTTGTTCAGACTACTGAGCCCAAACCATGTTTTTGGAGGCTAGTGTAAACATGCCAGCTAGTGGAATTAGTTTTTGCAGTACCACATGGAATTAGCTTTTCAAGTGCCACGTGGGATTTGTGTTTCATGTGCAAAATGGACTTTTTTGTTCAAGTGCCACATGTAGTTAGTATTTCAGATGCCAAATAGAATTTCAGTTTTTCAAGTGCCACATGAAATTAGTATTTTATGTGCTTGATGTTATTTTAGTTTTTCAAGTGCCATATGTAATTTAGTATATCAAGTGTCATGCACATTAGTCAGTTGTAAAGATTTTACAAAGATGTTTGTGATGTGAATTTGCATCACAAACAGTATATTGTAACTGTAGGTTTACTGTAAGTTAGCTAAGAGTTATGCAGCTGTGAAAAATAATGGCACCTTTTGTCTTAAATAAAATATTGATGCTGACTTGCATCTTTTGAGAATCTATTAGCAGGCATTTTTTTTATATTCTATTTTTATTTCAACCTTTTCTATTTCCATGGTGACAGAGGAGTTTCGCTGATGCACATTGTAATAGAGAAGACTCATACGAGACATTTGAAAGTCTTTCAGAGGAGCTGCACAATCAGATAGACCGAGAGAAAATAATTGAACTGGTGAGTCACAAGCCACCACTGATACAGTATGTTGGATCTTCATTTTAAGGCAACCACAAATGTGTACAAGTTAGTGGATGAATAGATCTATATTTTGAATAAATTTGGAGGGGCAACAGCAGTCACCTGAGACTTATATCAAAATAAGTAGCTAATTCTTACATATTTCCTCCTAGTACTCTCAAAGTGTCTTTCATGATTTTTCACATGCTGCTAGAATTGAATAGGACATTTTCGCCAATGTTACCTGAGAAAAAGGTGTTTCCTCGGGTGAAAACGTGTCTCTGTAATTGCGGCAGTTAGCCCCTTTTAAACTGTTATGGTGAACATTGTAAATAAAAGTAAACAAGTATTTATTTAACTTAAATTTAATAAATCACTTTTGAAAATATTGCCAGGTAATTGCCAAAAGCTATTTATGAATCAGAAGACCAGCGATGTACTAAGTTCACAAATGAACTTCAAGAACTTTTATTTTTGGTTTTCCTCGGTGCAGTCTGTCCATTTTATGGTGCAAATGCAACTGGAAAATGATTTTTGAAGGTTGAAATTGAAAAAGGTCAGGGTTTGGGGAAAAGAGGGACAGGGTGCAGAAGAACCATCAGGGGGTAGAGTGGGAGTAAAGGGGAGCAAAGTGGGGAACCCCTGTTAAAAAGTGTACCTCAAGTCAAAAATTAAAAAATTCATTTTAACCAGCATGAAAAATGAATTCGTACAGTCCAACTCCAATCTTCATAAGACATTCTTGAGCCATGATGTCAAATGTTGAAGTTTATTCACTCATATAAAAAAAGTTACATTGCAAAATAATTTGTCATTTTTGTCAAATAGCAATCTTTGAGTTTCTTTGTTTTTCTGAAAGTTACTGCACCTTGTACCAAGGTAAAATAGCACTGTTACACTTAGGGGGTGATGTAATTTATTAAGCCCTTAAAGGCATATTCTGGAGACAAAAATCGTTAACTTTAAAATTAGCAGAAAAATTTTCCCTTTCAAAAGGTGAAAACTGCATTCCAATAGCTTATAGTGTTCGGAAGATACAAATTTTTAAAGTATTGCAAATTTTTCTTGGGATTTGATGCATCATGGGAAATCTATGATGTCATTGTGGCACATTAATTTGACATTGCATTCAATTTATTTATAATTATGATGCCCCTGCAGGCAATATTAAGCAACATTGTTGGTTGTGCCCTACATATGGTAAAGGGTAATGCTAGATCTACAGGAAAAGATATTCAAACATTCCAACAGTATCAAATTTCAAGGACAAACAGGATGTTCAATTATAAAGAAAAACAAAAGGAATTTGAAGCAATTTGCCCACATTACATAACTTTCTGTGGCTTTGGTGAAAAGCAGAGGTATCTTTAAAGTGAAATAACTTGAGTTAGGAAAATGGTATTGTGATATGGTTTGAAGGACATGGTGTGGAATATTTTTGTTTTTCTTACAAGATGGAGGCGAAAAGCCACCAGAACATGCCTTTAAGCATTATGCTATGACAGCAAAGAGGAAGTGAAGGAGGTCATGAAAGCATTTTTAATGTTAGAGGGAAACAAAGCTGGTAATGTGAGTTGTACAACAAGAAAGCCACACCTTGTTGCACAATGGATTAATTGATTTTAAGAGAATACATTTCAACATTTTATATCTCAGCTCAAGAATGTTCTATGAAGACGGGAGTTGAACTGTTAGAATTCATATTTCATGCTGTTTAATATATATTTTTGAATATTTTGACTTCAGGTAGACTTTAAATGATGAATCTAGGGGCAGCATTCCCGCTCTTCTTTTTTTTTCACAAGTGTCAATACCAATGGTTTTTTTTTTCATTTTGTTGCATTGCAGCTCAACATAACAGATGAAGAGTTAGAGAGATCACAGAACCTTACAGCCACATTGATGGATGAGGTAAGGCTTTGACTTGCACGTGGGGTTTCGGTAGAAATATTACAAGAAGGGTTGGTACTGTTCAAGGTTTGCAATTGGGAATGCCTTCAGTTCTGTTTTATGAATTAATACAAACATTTAAAAGATCAGAGGGCATATGCACTATATATTTAGGTGGTCTAGTGGATTTGAGGCGGTTTATTTTCATGCTCTAAGGTCAGACAGTTGGAAGATTTGGGGTTAAATTTTTCCCCAGATCTCATCCACAAAGGGGATTCTGTATTTTCAACGATATCTGAATCGTCTAAAAAGGTTTTAACAAGCCTGTCGTGATCTTTCAAAAATTGTTTTGTTTGTTGTATACATGCACACTTTGATATCACACTCCATTCCAGCATTTTCATCTTATTTAGTGGAAGGGAATGGAACTTCTTTGGTGTGGTGCCAACATATAGCCCGACATTGTTATAAATAGTGGGATTAATATTTGGAGGACTTTGAGAGGATACCTTGAAAGAGTAAAATGTGAGAGTATGGTGGGTATAATATTGTCATAGCTACTTAAAGATTTTGCTGCCTCATCTTTTCTTTGAGATGAAATCGTTCACTTGGAGGGATTCTGCCAGAAATACAAACAAGGGGCAGAGGGGATTTATTACTGCTTAACCCTAATCCAAATTGATGCTGCCCTGGGCTAAATTTAGGATTGGGCTCAGGGGGACAAAAGTTCACTACAAGGCCCATGTTAGATGCAATTTGAAGGGCTTCAAAGGCCATTTATTTATGTAAGTTCAAACATTTCTGCAAAGTGTCCTCTTTTTAAGTAAGGAACCAAGATATTGACATCATTGTAATATTTATGGAAATGAAAAGGGGAAATTTTACCCACCTTGCTCTGGAAAGGATGGAGGAGGGGGCACAAATCCCTCCCTTATCCCCTTCTGACAGAAACACTGATTTGTTTGTTTTGAAGCTCTATTGTGCTGCTTTTTATCAAGACGTGTTTGAATTAAAGAGTGATTAATTTCCAGTTAGAAGTAGCTTTGCACTCAATAATTAGGAATGATTGTTTGAAGTTTTTTTTTATACAAAGTATTATTAAGTGATTTACATTTTTAAATAGCAATATTAAGAAGCCCTTTTTGTGTACCAGATATAAAAGGTATAATCCAGTGATGTGCAGTTGAGTGGTGTGGCTTTTATAAAAGATTCATATGTTTTGTACCAGAGATGGAGATACCAATATTAATAAATTATGATCTTTTTACTTCAGAAGGAAAAGGTGCATTGTGTGGCATTTGTCAAGTTTTGCTTTTTTGTGAGACATTGTGATAAATCAGACTTGGTTACCATGGTGATATTTACAAATAAATGTCTAATATATCGTAGTATCTGTCACGGTGGTGTTCAGAATATTAACAATGTGAAAAACGTAAGTAGGAAGTGTGGAATTATTGATTATTTCTTTAGAATAAAGTTTGAAGTACTTTCTGAAAATTCTATAATGGCCAGTTTTTGCACAAACAAAGAACTAGGATTCAACAAGGTGTCTTCTTACATCCCAACATGTCTAAGATAAAAAGGAAGAAGCCCTTTGTTCTTTCATTGTGACCTAGAAGATAGGTTAGAACAGCAAAGCTCCAACCAGACAGGAGCAGTGATTATCTCAGTATTCTTCTTACATGGGGGAGGAATAAACTACACTTAGCTTACAACTGTAGGTGAAAGTCGTCATGTGTCCAAATTTGGCAATAGAACCAGTGAGATAGAGCGGGGTCTTTTACCACTTCTGGAGTCGAGAGGGTGTATTATACAGTACCACCAAAAATATGTTGAAAGACATCATTTTCATCATTTTGAGAATAATTGATGGTTTGATGGAGAAGAATCGCTCTCTGTTTCAGTAACAAAGGAGTAAGCAGTGCTTAGAGCTGGAAGAATTCAAAACAGATGAACATTCTTTGCTTTGGGTTAGGATAGGTTAGATGGAGCTTTACGGCCTTGTTTCCAACCAGCTAGTTCAAGTCAAGCCGGCCAAGGCCTTTTTTCCAGTTGTGGCTCGCTGGCTTGTTTTCCCAACTCAGTTACTTTATGCTGAGCACCTAACACAATGGCAGTAGGTAGGTTCCCTTTTTAAAGTCTTCGGTATGATCCAACTGGGACTCGAACTCCTGACCTCCTGACTGCAAGTCTGATGCTCTATCCACTTGACCATTCGGGTGGTCTTTCCTTTCGGATCATACACCTAAGTTTGACCAACCTCAGACCGTTTACATCATTGGCCTATCTTGTATGGCTCCATTCTAGACTGGATGAAAAGTACAAATATTACACATGATCTTAGCCAAAAGGCTGGGAGGTGGTCATATTTTCCATAGTATTTGTCTTTAATCTTTTGGTCAAGAATTGTTCGGCTCAGTTTAGCTATTGATTGCCTCCCAAAAAGGGTGGTCAAGTGTTGTCCTTCAGTGGATGTAATAGCTTCTTCGGGAAGTAGTTTACAGTCTAGTTTTGCTGAATGACCCTTTGCTAGAGGGTTGGGAAGACTTTAGAAAAAGTTTCCACGCGTACTTACTATAATTTTTTCAGTCTATGAAACATTGGTAAACATTGGCAAGTGCATATTTCTAAATCTTGCCGATCCAATATTTTACTGATTTTTGTGAATATGCAGTCCAGTGTCCAATCTGATTATCAGTTGAGCCCTAATTTCATTTGCTTTGAACAAACTCACAAAATATGTGTTTTAAAGAAAAAGAATATTTCAGATTAAGGGTTATGGAATATTCAAAAAAAGTTTTTTTCAAAATTTTTTTATACAGCTGCTGGAAGGCTTTGAAGGACTGCAAAAGCTGCTAGCATGCATTCCTTTTCTGTCCTTCTGTTTAGATATAATATCCTTTGATGACATTTAGCATTTTTTAACTTTCCAGCTTGAGAGGTTTATACTGTTCCAAGAGGCTTTGCAAAGCTTGTTCATATTTGCAGAGATTCTGCCAGCTGATTCTTGTCCAGTTGAGCCCACAGAGCCACCTCCTAAAAAGACCAAGCCAGTTCCTGAAGCACCAGTTCAGACAACTCCTGTTCCACCAGTACCCTCAAATGTTACCATCTCACCAGTCAACACCACAAATACCACAGAACCCAGCAACTGCACATTCCCCTGCAATGAATCCTCATCATCACCGTATTCATCCACTATGAGCCCTCCAACAACTCCCCAGTCCACCACCACCTCCCCCACCCCTGAGCCGTCACCCACTCCGACGCCAAAGCCCAAAGATAAGAAAGCTGTCACCATCAGTATGCTCTACAAACTCTGGGTACAGATGCAGGAGAGATTGTGTGGAAGAAAAGTGCATGTGAACCAGGAAGTGATTGATAAAGGAGACTACAAAGAACTTTCCAAACATCTGACGTCAATACAGAAACGTAGCTTAGGGCTGCTACTTTATGTGCTCTTCAGTAACCCTAAGATCCTCTATACACCCAACACACCAGATGTCAATGACTTGATAGATAAGGTGAGTAGCTCTATAAAACTAAAATGCATTCTGGATTTTTTCCAGAAAAATTCCTAGGTCACTCCAAGGTTCCAATTCTCGCTGATTCTCAGGGAGTGTCCCAGAAAATTCAAGGAATTTTGTCCATTCCAACTAGCAAATATGACAACATCTCTGATTCAAGAAAGTTTTTCCCTCATTAAGTTGCATGTAATTCCAAAAAAGCTCCCTGATTCCTGTGTGAAACCTCCCTGATTGCTGGATGTAAATGTTGGCATCTCTGGTCTTTTCGTTATATTTTAGTAGAACTCTGACATTTAAAATCAAAGTTGAGGTGGAGCCTTCTGTTTTGGAAAAAGGCACTGGAGGAATGTAAGTCAGGGAGCTTAGGTAAAACCATAGTTTTAATGTACTTAACACTTTCCAAACTGTTTAAAAAAATGTTTCCCAGTTGCACTCTTTTATAAAGTTGCAGCTTTGAGAATGGAGACTGCAGTAACATGGCTGCTTTGGGCACCTCTCTGTGCTTTCTAAATGCTTTGGATCCAAAATTTAGGATCAGATTCCAACCAAGGTTTGCCCTGTAGTTAGTACTAGAAATCCAGTTTGACCACTTAAAATTAGGAAGTGTACAGTTGGGGGTGAGGAGGGCACAAGGGTTACCTATGGTTGGTGCTGGTTCATATGTTTGTTATGAGTATTTTAATGAAGTTCAAATCTACTCTGTATGGTGTGGAGGGTTCCTAAATTCCGAAACCCCTATATTCCAACAAATCCATTGGTTCTAACGCAAGCTTTGTTCACACACCCCTTTGTTCTGACAGCTCGATCGTAGATGAATATAAAGATTGTCGGATCATAGGGGTGTCAGAACAGGGGTGTGGGAATATAGGGCAGTCACCGTGTGGAGCGATCTGACACTTTTATTGAAATATTTGCATAAGAAGTCTTTGATGAATGAATCCTTTTACCTTTTGGTTGTGAGGGAGATGAGCAATGTGTTTACATAGACATGGTGTTCTAACAATATCGTTCCCAGTGACACTAATGTGATACATTGAAATGCAGATTTTAGGGCTAAATAATTGCTTTGCATGGGGTAAATGTGGACAGGCTAAATTTGAAGTTGTCTCCATTGTTAGTTCCAGTTATTTGAATTCTACTTGTAAACTCTACATAAATTTGTGATGTGGAGTGTGACCATGGCAATTTTCTCAAGTTCCAGTGACATCATTCGAAGACAATCAAACCATGGGAACAACTAACCGGTATTTATCGCCAGCCAATGGAATAAGTAAAAAACGGGGAACATTAAACCCAGAAAACATTTGGTAAAGACAGACCTTCCACCACAGGGACCTACCTGTACTGCAACAACCCTATTACAATATAAAAAGTGAACTCTATAGATACTGAGTACCAGTTCTACAATACTTTGGACAGCTGGCACCCATAATGCACCCGCAAGAGTGCACACTTAGAACATTTGTGGAGGTTTTACATATCAACATGCCAAATATTCATATGATGTTACAATGCAAAAAGTATGCCCACCTTTAGAGGAATAACAATCCAACATCAATGCAGACAGGTGATTGGTCAACCAATCAGATATGCGTGCAAGTTTGTACACGTATGTGGCAAATTTTACTGCAAGCTGCATACTGATCTATGTACTGTTTGTGTTACACAAAGATCAGTAATGCAGCTAAGTGCACATTTTGATTCCTCCAGAACGACATCAGTGGTGTCATTATAGTGCATAGGGTATGTAGTATTTGTGAAGAGACCACTCTCTGCAGTCTGCACATGAGGTCATTATGACAAGAATAATCATTACTGAGTGAAATAGCACTCTGCATCCCTATTTTACATTCAGATTTTTCTGTGAATATTCTTTTTGCAATAAATTCCTCACAGTATACCAAGTTATTGAAGTGTAATACTGTGCGGGTGCACTATGGGTGCCAGCTGTCCAAAGTATTGTAGTACTTGTACTCAGTATCTATAGAGTTCACTTTTTATATTGCAATAGGGTTGTTGCAGTACAGGTAATACTTTATATGTTGTTGATATAGCATACCTTCAGGTATGTTACACATCACCTAGAGGTATATTACTTTAGGTTTTACAGTACTGTTCTTACCCTCTGTGTATGCTATAAATAATGGTTGACTCTGTTGGTTGTGTCTCTCTTAGAATGTTTTAGCCACATTTGGTAGCAACAATATGAATATGAAACACTCTGTGCATTGATTGCTGGTGGCATATGCACATTGAGGTGTCTTTGAAATGTATTGCACATACATCATTAACATGACCACAGGCATAATGGCAGTACAGATTGATCACATCTGAAATGGGTTTTTTCAAGAGAATCAGATCCAAAAAGAGCCACACTACTGTGGCCAATCAAATGTCTACTTCCTGAAAAGAATGAGCTATCATCGTTTCAAGGCAATAGCAAAAAATGGAAAAAATCTGGAATAATATCATGGACTTCAGAAACCCTTGAATTTTGGCATTTTCTGTAGTTGTGATCATGTTTTGTATAGTACTGTATGTGTCCTTTCTGGGTAAACACTTAAAAATAAAGCAATTTTGTACAAAATCCTTCATTTTTCAGTACTGAATATTTCCTTTTTAGTCTTCAAAAAGTCTGTAAGTCTTGAATATCAGTTTTTCAAAGTTCAAACTTGGGAGAACCCTAGTATGTTACTGTATATGCTTGATTTATTTCCCTATACATTGAGTGGTGTTTACCATTGTATATGAACCCAACATGCATGTAGAACACCACAAATAGATTTTTTTTCACCCTCCATAACCAGCTTTAATTGTTACAATTACCTTAGCAGTCCTAAGGGAAATGTACCAGTGCCACCCACCATTGTGTAGCTAAAATCATGAATTGCAGGTTGCATGAAAGATCGAGCCTGGAAAATTTTTCATTCCTGGGAAAGTCATCTAATACTATATTTTACTTTACATGAATCACAACATTGAAGTAATTTTAGGCTACTGTAATATATTCCTTCTTAAAGGGGAGGTTTAAGCAAAAATTTAATTTTCATGTATGAAAGAAGAACCAAAACTACACAGTGTGGTGAAAGTGCCATTCAAATCTAACATTTAGTTCTCGAGACATCAGTAAATGAAGACAGTAGATTTGTGTTCCAAAGTGAGTTTGAGGGCAGCAGAGCTTATATCACTTCCTCACATTGAGAAAGAATGCTTTGTTTCCCTTTGTTTTATCAGACTGTTGTGTTGTCCTTGAAGTTAGCTGGAATAGGACCTCCCTGTGGAGGGTGCAAAGTTTGCAAGGTTCTCATGCTACTTAGGCAATCACATTTTAATAATGTCAAATTTTTGAGGAGAAAATCATCGCTAAATTTTACAGAAAAACTAAAGACTGTGCCGTAATGTGGGGATATGGATGTCATATGTGCTTGCTTCAAGTTCACTTTTTGTTGAAAATGTGAAAACTACATGCTCATATCTTAAGAACTACACATCGGATTTCAATGCAAATTTCACCAAAATGCTTAGAATAAGTACCTCTCTGACATACCAAATCCTGTAATGACCTTAAACCCTTCCTTTAAACCCAGCTTATCATAGCTGGTTTTTAGCTTCACTGCTCTGTTGCATTCTGATACTTCTGTTATATAGTACAATACTATTCTACAACTTAATAGAAAAATCTGTATCCCAAGTGTACTACATGGACTATCTCAATCTCATTTCATGAATGGATCATGAGAATCATGTAACAATATTTTACCAATTCAATTGTAAAATTTCTGCGGAGTCACAGCTTTATCTACCCCCAAAATGACAAATTTGTCCTGAAATATCATGAAATAGGAGGAAGTTTACGAAATTTCACTGCTGTTTTGAACCATGTCAGGGTGGATTAATCCTTATCCTTTGGTTTAGAGCTTGTTTACACTTTGTATTTTTTGACATTTTTATATTCATTCTCAGTGCCATGTTTTCTCAGTTTTTCATGGTTGGAGTCTTGGATACTGCAAAATTTAAACATTATGTGGATGCAATATCCTAGATGCAGGTGGTCAAAGTTCATCGAGGGTGTCGCATAGTCCAAATATCTGAACTGGATTTACATGATTGTGATATCTCAATGTAGAAAGCATGTTCTTTGTGGGTACATTATGAAGCACTGTAAATTTGAGAAAAAAAAAAAAAACATATACATTTCATTGGCAAGGAATCACTGAACCTTTTGGCTTTCTGGTTATATGCATTGTGCTTTTGCTGGTAGTGACATGCTTGTTATCAAATTTATTGTCATTTTCATTCCAGGCAAGTGATTTTATCTATTTTGCAAAGAATATCACCTTCATGGCAGAAACATGGCTGAACATCTCACACGAAATAAGGACATACCTGCACAAAAATACAACTATTCTTGCACTGGAAAAACTGGGTCAGGTGAGTTATTTTTAGAAAGAAACTTCTCTTCTGTTTACAAACATTCACTTATCACTATGGTGATATAACCTCTGCCATAGATTGACACATAAAGACAATTAATTCCTACCATTTTAGACTTTAGAGTGTGATAAAAAGAACAGAGAGCTGTAGTGTGATGGTTTGGTAAATTAAGCATTACCAGAATACCCACAACACCCTTTGAAAGATAATTTAGTCACTCGAAATAATGGTTTTACTAAAAGATGAACATCACAGACCCCTAGCTTGGGTGAAAAAGGGGCAGGGAAACACAGCACAATGTGTGAAAGTGAAGTCTGCTAAAGGGCCCCTGAAGGGGGTCCAGGGGCAAAGCCAGCAGAAGCTTCTGGGTTTTAGCCACCTCTGAACTCAGAATTTGGCATTCTTTTGTTCTTTCCACACCAAGGACTGAAAAGAGTGTGAGGGCTGGTTAAAAAAGGGGCACGGTAGAAAGAGGAAATCAAAAGAGGGGGCAGGGTGGGAGAAAAAAGGGGCGGGGTGGGCCGCCCCTGTGAAACAATGAAGCATGGGGTCTGCATCATGGTGTTGTAATCTTTAGATGCCACATTACCTATCATCCTGTTAACTATGTTTGACTGATATATCTGTGATGTTCCAACTTCATGCAGCTGTGTATGACAGATTTAACATCCTTCTTGCTATACACGAATCTGGACAGGAAGTGATTGTTTGATTTCAGTCGGCCATTCCTGGGGTCTATCACCTTCAATTTCTTTGCTTACCTGTATCATGGATGGTTGTATACTGAACTGTATCTTGACTTCTTCAATTTCACTGAATCTGAGGGTTTGAAATTCATGTAGACAATAAATGAAGAAGATTTAAATTAAGGCTGATGAACCCCACTATTAGCTGCCTATAGTTACTTAAAACAAGCGCTAATCACATTCGTCTATATAATGTGAGAAACAAGAATTTTACATTGGGATACAAGTTTCCACTTTTTGATTCAGCAATTAACTACAAAATACAAAAAATGATCTGGCAGTCTGGCACTAATTTGAGTTTTAGGAAGGTGCTATATGATGCAGGTTTCTTTAGTTACTTTGCCACACATCTGTTATTTGATCATCCTTTTTCAATTTTTTTTCTCTCCTATACATCATTATAGCTGGAAAAGGTCTTGATTGAACACCCAGAGTTCCTCCAGAATGTCAGCATGAAGCCTGAAGTACGGAAGTTTATCTTGAATGACTCCCTCATCTCCCCGCCTCTCATTGAGCAGCATCTCGACGTGATGGACAATGTAGCCTGTGCCTGGCTGTCTTTGGTGGGCCCGATAAAGTGGGACATATTCAGAGGTTTCAAGAATGAAGATGCCATGGTAGATTTTGTACTTAATAAAGCAGCTGCCAAGAATATCACAGTATTTGCAAGTAAGTTCCTTCTGGAATATGTAAGTCTGGAGTTTGACACCTGGTGGGGTCATACCAAAGACTTTAAAAATGGATCCTACTGCCATGGTGCTTAATGCTCAGCATAAGCAATGGAGTAGGAAAAACAAGCCAGTGAGCCACAACTTAGTTAAAGGCCTTGGCTGGACTGACTTTAAAGGGCCAAACCTCTCACCCCAAACTACAATTTTGGTACGGGGTTATCAAAATTCTCCATTGGCTCAGCTCTTTGATTGACAGCTAATTCAAACAATGCAGAGTACCAAAGCTTAAATTACATAGCATGAATGGTACTGAGAGTGTTTTGATTATATAAATTGAGTTTTTCCATACTCACCTTGAAGCAGTAAACTGAGATTGTATCTGGATGAGGATGAATTTCACACAATTGTGGGAGGGGCTTCAGTAAGAAGGTGAGGAGAATTGGTACTGTTTGTGGTTAGAGAACTGAGCCTTTAACCAGTTGGTTAGAATATGAGCTGCAAAACCTCACATAACTATTGCTGTAACTATACCAACACAAGTGGCAGCTGATTTGCTCACCAGCCTAATGTGTGCTGGGTGTTCTGCATATGGGGAAGTCTCTAGTGAGGTGCATTGCATTGTTTTCCTCAAAAATGATATTGCATGAAATCACTGCATTAGGTTTATTGATCAGGTTATGCGGAGATAGTTGCATTTGTTAATCTACCACTTGAATGGTATTAAATTGATCAGCATCTTGTAGGCATTAAAGGAAGTAGGAAACATTTTCAAAAGTTTGTAATTTACAATGTTGGGTAGACATGATGGCATATTAAATAACATAATTGGTTACGTGTGTTTATTTGGAGATGGATCCCTCTGAGCTGGATCAGGAAAATGTAATGTAAATTAATAGAGCACGTCAAATTTTGGAAGTCCTTCAAATTTTTGACAATAACAAAGGCATATGACACCAGGGTGTGTATATGTAATTACAGCGAGTAACACTGCGGGCATATCAAAGGACTGTGTTGTTACTTCTGCCACTATAGAGCTGTGAAAGTTTTTGTTTTGATGTTATCTGAATAGACCAGTTGGAGAAAGTAAGCGTACAAAGCCTCCTTGGAAGGAAAGCGTGCCTCAGCAGAGACTGCACACACAAGATCAGTAATTTGACATTCATAGTGACTTCGAGGGGGGGTTAAAAAACATTTTTCTGATATTCAAAGTCAAATGAGAAGCACCCTTTTGAAGCAAATACTCTTTCAGAAGTAAAATTTGCAAGTTTTAAACACAAGAGTTGAATGAAATGACATATCAGTGTGGCTTGGAAGGAAGTAGTGACTGTTGTTGTTTGTGATTGTTCTGACATTTTTTGGACTTTTTTTGTTGGCACAACCAAATTGTATCTTCCAATAGACTCATTCAGTGTTTACAAACAAATACCATCACAGTTGGGTGTCAAAAGGGTGCCCTTACACTGTCCTCACAATGGAAGGTAGATTCCACTTTGTCTATATTCTGTATACAGTTGAGCAAGCATTAACATGCTCAACCAAAACACATGTGTGCATGTGTGATTATGCATGCTCTATGCCAACCAGTGACGTAAGTGTGAACACTCTAATTGGGACATTATTTTAAACTTTATATACTGAGGTTTTATTTCCTTACAATGCTTTCAGGTTTGGTGTTTGAGGTGGATAAAGATGGCAACCTGCCGTTGCATGTGGTGTACAAAATACGACAGAACTCCACCTTCACAGCCAGGACAGATCTGATCAGACGTCGCTTTTGGCAACCGGGATCAGAGCACCATCGAGTGATAGGATACTACACTTATGGATTTGTTTGGCTGCAGGATATTATTGAACGGGCTATCATTGACAAGAGGGTGGGGAGACGAGTTACTGAACCTGGGGGTTATGTAGAGGAAATACCATACCCTTGCTACTTACAGGATAAGTAAGTGAGAGTACAGTTCATTCTCTGATCAATATCACCCTCCTCCTCTCAAAAAAATCCTTCCCACCCCCTTCTCAAAAGTCTCGAAAAAAAAATTATGTAAGGAAAATAACAATTTTCTCTACTAAATAAAACTTCCTAGGAATATCACATTTATGAGAGGGGGCTTTTTTTTTTGAGGATAAATGTGTTACTTTATAACAACATTTTTCTGTAAGATTCTGCAGTAGTATTTTGAGAGAGCTACAAGTTTCTAACCATAGATGTACTAGGTGAAGGGTAAACTTGGAGCACACCTCTAATTCCTCAACTTCCTTGCTGTGTTGCCTTTCCTTTGTGATTGTTGTTCTTATTATAGTCTCTTTAATTTTGGTAAGTAACTAAAGGACCTTTGACTTCTTCTTGGGCAAATGACCGACAAATATTTTGCATTTCATTACTGCCAGCACATCATGTTCTCCCTCAATTTTAAAGAAAGGGGGGCATTTATTACAGCTGGATGTATGCCAAAGAATACATGGAAGGCTGCTAAGAAATGTTTTCTCTGTTAACACAAAGACTACTGTCATAACTGATCTCCTTTCAAACTGACATGTAACTTCTCCGTTGTCAATATGGTCTACATCAAGGATGTCTTGCAAATATTTACTTCCCAATAACAAAATATCTCACCAAGTTTACCAACCAGTAAACATTTGGAAATTTGTATAAAAGAACTTTTTATGTAGACAGATTATGTGATTTCATTTTCAACCCTTTGGGAGGTATGTCATTGGTTTTAGGCTGTTGGCTTTTGTGGTTTGATCATATATAGTTTAACCCTTTACTGTTGTTTGGGTCCTTTTGGACCCATGCGGAGAGTGCGGCTGTCACCTATTTTTACTGTTTCATGCGGAGCTCGAAAATGCGAGTAGCTACCTGAAAATTCGGGCACAACAACAAGAGAGACAATAGTCTGAGGTCACGGGGTCAATAACCTACGGAAGCTGATGCGGGGCGTGCCACGTCCGCTTTTCCACCCACTCCTGAGGCGCGCAAGTGTGCCCCGATTGGAGCACAACGGTAAAGGGTTAAGCAAACTGGACATAATAGAATAGGTAGATTCGCAGTTAATGTGATTCTACACTAGAACTTGTACACTGAATACAATGTGGATTATACATTTTTTCCTGTTCCTCTTTGTATCTGAATGAGGAGGCCAACTTCCATTTATTATTTAAGGGGAAGGATTGGGGGGGGGCTGGTTCTTGCTTATGTCTCCTCTGTTAAATCTTTTGCAGTAGTTATTTGAGTGAATAATTGTCCTTCATTCCTATAACTAACATTTCATCAGGCATGTGACCTATTGGTTGTATGCCCAAAGTTGTGTCATAGAGGAAATGGGCTCTTCAGTTTTTGCAGCAGCATGAAAAAGTTAGTATCTTTTGGCAGTTATATGATATGCTTCCTTGCTATTTGAAGGCTTAAAAGGGTACTACTGTAGTATCATTAATGCAGATCAGTTTGGCTAATAGTCAACACTTAAGTTCGTATTTACTTAAAGGGACAACAATCAAGAATTTGTCACAGAAAATGATCCACTAGTTTCAACACTTCAATTTTACTTTCTTAACTGATTTTTAAAAGAATAGAGATACATTAAATATGTCTGCCATGTGTGAAGTAATGCTAATTATTGTATAGATAACAGTTGCATGAGGATTTGTGAAAATATTCATGTACAGGACAAAATGGTCTCCTTCACACTGTGACCAGCCGAAATGTTAGATTGACATAAATTGTTTAGTCATAATTCATTGTTTGATTCACAAAGACAGAACCATTCTGAAAAAGAAAAGTAAAAAATTGTTAAAACAACTCTGACTATCCCTTTATATGTCTGTTAGGGTAACAGGTAGACTGAAGTGTTGTTTCAAATGCTTTCTGTAGAGTGCATTTCTTATGTTGTTGCAGTTTATAAGTTGATCGGTTTTTGTTTGCCTTTCTCTTTATCAATATAAAACCTTTTTTTTTTCATTTTTTGGCATCCTCTTCATCAGCTTTCTATTTATGATATCAAAAATCATGCCAATGATTATGGTTGTTTCGTTTGTCTACTACGTGGCCATGTTAACCAGGAGCATTGTCTATGAGAAGGAACAGAGGTTGAAAGAGGTATGTGCTACCTTCTATGTGAGCTTTGTTCAGAGTTAATTTATTTATGTAAGAATGGTGAACTTGCAAACAGCACTAATTAAACTTTAACTGTAAAGGTTCTTTGGATGTATGTGACATTCAAAGGGACACTTTGACTTGATTTGTGAAGTTTATCAATTTTTTCCAAATGTGTATAGTTTTCTTCACATGCTACTGACTAATGATCATACTTTGATATTCACCACATCTGGTATACATTTAAATGTCCCACATATGAGTAATTAAAGACTAAATTTGTGACCAAACACTTTTCAACTTATGCACAAAACTGACAATTCAGGATACAGAGAAACTAAAAATATGAAACTTTTTGCATAACTTTTGGATAAAGTATTGCCATACGGTAATACCCTCCAACACCCCGGTTGAATTATCAAAATCCTCTCAATATCCCCCTTTAAATAAAGAGAAGTGAAAGTAAATTTAAGAACAAAGGGAGAAGACAATGAACTAGCTTCCCATAGACCTTTTTTCCAAAAAACATATTACAAGGGATTGTGGGAAAGAATGATGGTGTTTGATGTTTTTTGCTATGATAAAATGCAATTGACAAAAACAACATGCACCAAAACCCTATCCCACAATGCTTTGTAATTGGCATTTGGAAAAGGATATTTGGGGTATTCTACTTGATAAGAAAGACTTTAACCTGTACTGCAAGAAGGAATTAAAATAAATGTGAAAATTAAACATGGAACATTGTCAAATATTTAAACAAATACATAGAAAATTGAGACTTGGGTAAGTTCTTTTGCAGCTAGAGGTTCTGTGTAAGAGTTGTTTGTCTCCCTCTATGCGCACTTTGTAGCTGAACACTGCCATACTTTTATTGACCAATTCATCAAAATTTCTTTTAGTTGATGTTATATTACTTTTGCTACTGGTAATGATTGTATCATTGAGAAGTATGTGTTTAAGGAAGGTCAACAGACATGATTGTGGGAGGAAAGTGTAATTACTCGTGAATTATTCACTTAATACAGTTTACCTTCTTGAGCCCCAATTCAACAGTTGCTCAAAATTCAACAGATGCTCAAAATTTTGTACTTGACAATTAAGAGGGGTAATAAAGTAAAATTTGAAAACTTAAGATTGCCCTTGGAAGTAAAACTTTTCTAAGTTGGACCCAGAGCTGATCTGTGGTATAAATATAAACCTCTGAAACTACAGCTTTCCAGTTGCAAACTCCACTTCTATTTTTGTCACTGCCTATATATTTACAGGTGATCACAGCATTGTTGTTGAATTATGGAGGTGATGTAACGCAATGTTGATAGTGAGGAAGTAGATACTTTGATCTAAGGATTGATGATGTGATTTTTCAGCCTCAAGTGTATCCGTCCTTCCTCTGAGGTGTCACATGACATACATGGTATCTTGCCTTGAAAGATGCAAGGTATTGAGAATGGGGAATGAGAGATGGATTGGGAAGGGATGCACTCTTTGATGGTCATTTCTTTTTTTGATTTTTTCAGGTGATGAAGATGATGGGTTTAAACAATGGTGTTCATTGGGTTGCATGGTTTATCACCAGTATGCTACAGGCATCTGTTACAGTGACCCTCATCACAATCATCCTACATTACGGCAAAGTACTTATGCACAGTAACCCTGTCATCGTTTGGATTACTTTTCTTCTCTTCTCAGCTTCTGTCATTGTCTTGTGGTAGGTACAATTCTTAGACAGGAAATGCAATCAATTTGAACTAACAGGTTTGTCCTACCTAAGATGTCACTATGTCTTTTTTATCTTAAAAAGGAACTGTTGTGTTTAAAAAACTATCACAAAGGGACTCAAATGTGATCCTTTTGTGGCCCCATCCCCTTTCCAAAGATGAAAAAAGGAATAACATGCACCAAATCAACATTAAATTTCTCCAAATATGGACAGAAAAAAGCCAAGAAGCCTTGCCCCCTTAAAACATTCCCAACCTGCATATTTACTTAGGAAGAGTGGTAATGTCAGGTAATGTTACCTTCATTGCATGATGCATCTGACATCTGCACAACTAATTCTCTGTCCGATTTGACAAACATGTTGTTCAGTACATTTTGTCAGAGGCATTACTAAAGACTCTAAAAATGGAACCTTCTGCCGTTATAAGGGATGCTCCACATAAGCAATGGAGTAGGGAAAACAATAAGCCAGTGAGCCACAACTGGAAAAAAAGGCTGTGGCCGGCTCGACTTGAACCAATAGGTTAGAAACTGGGCCGTAAAACTCCATCTGACTTGTCAGAGGCATTTGTTGTTGTTCGATGCTGTGTGATGCAAATGGTTGGATTGGTGGATTTGAATCAGATGTAACAAATGTGTGGTTTTGCTTGCATAATTGTTTGGATGAAGAAATTTGATAGAGGCAGGTTAGTTTCTTGTTAATTATTGCTCATTTGATAAAAATTTGTCCCAGTTACCTCTCTTTCATGTAACTATACTCGATCTTACATAGATGAAGACAGGTTCTATAGACAGTCTAACAAAGGGTTTAGTTCCCTTAAATATCTATAAATAGTATTATTTGCAGCAAGTGGTTGACATGGCTCATAAAGGTATTACAAGTTTTTGTTTTTTGTTTTGTATTTATTTTATTGTCAGATGCCTTTCAAAAATCAAACCAAAAACTCCACTTTGATTTGCAGTTGCTCACATCATCATGCACAAACTTACTCTTCATATAATTTGTCCATTGTTAGTTAAGGCAGTTCATGTTTAGACTTGTGTATTAATCACAGTTAAACAATGATAGAAATGATAATCTCAGTAGTCCCTGGATCACATGTAGCCTTTGTTGAATGCTAATTATGCTCTCCAGGAAGTTTCTGCGAGATTGCATTTGAGTGTTGATTACAGGTTTTTTCCCCCCAGAGGTCATTACCAAAGATTGTATTTCTGATGATTTTACTTTTCTCAGTCATTAATCATCCATATTCCCATATGCATTAATTATGAACAGTCTTTTCTTCATTTTGAAAGATAGTTTTCCTTATTGTACTTGAGAAACTTATGCCTTCCTTGCAAATGTGAAAATTTTTAATGATCTGCATGTAATATTAAATTAGGTGAGGCACCATAGAATGAATATTGTCAGATGACTGAACATCAAGAGAAATGCCTTTTGAAATATGACTTATTGAAATTATTGGCCTTGTGCCAATGAAAATGCTGCAGTAACACTGTAAGTTGTTGACCTTATGATTAGAAAGTACTTGTTTTTTTCCAGTTGGTTTCATCTATGTTGGATAAGGTGGAAGGTTTAAAAGTTAACATACTAAAACTACGATGGGTATTAATGGAAGAAGTAAAACAAAAATTGTAAAGGAAAATCATATGAATGTTTTTCATGCAGTTAGTAGCAGGGTTGCAACAAAACACTTAGTGCTGGTTGGAGGTTTTGATGACTGCAAGGGCAGCAATTTCACTCTGGGGGAAGCTATTTCTTTTACAATTAACTTCCGACACAAATGTCATCAGGACAGATGTTAGTTTATGCAAATTGCCCTAATTTGCTGGTAGAACTGACGAATAATGAGAACAATTTCCACTATTTGTTTTTTCTAGTTCTGTAAATAGAAATTTTGTCGTTTGAAACAGTGAAGGAGAGAAAATATTTATCATTCATACAGCTAGATATCACTGCTTGGTCAATATAAAGTCGTAATGACCATTCTTTTGGGAAACTTGTATATCAAGTAACCTACAATGACTGGCATAGCTTTATACAACCCTGATCAGCAGTATTCCAAAACATTTGTTTGATATTTTAGTTAAAAATGATGGAAATTTCTACTAAATTATGCTACTTTATATCTGAGATTTTGCAAACAGAGACTAAATATTTTTTTTTAAAATTTGACCAGCTTATTCCCCTCGACCCACCCACCCACCCTAATTTAAAAAGTAAAGACCTTGCTTTATGCTTTACTATTTGAAAGTTTCTTACGCGAGAATGTTACATTCTTTTGCAGCTTTTTGATAAGTGTCTTCTTCTCCAAGGCCAAACTTGCATCTGCCTGTGCTGGTATCATCTACTTCACTAGTTACGTACCTTGCATCTATATTCAGATCAGGGAGGAGTCACTAGCCTACATCACCATCTCAGAACAAATCAAAACCCTCGCTGTGAGTAGTTTGAACTAAAGTTCTTTATGCCAGTGAGTCACAACTGGAAAAAAGGCTGTGGCTGGTTCAACTTGAACCAGTAGATTGGAAACTGGGTCTTAAAACATAATTTACTAACTAATGAAAGTTCTTTATGTATCACAGAGTCAGGTATCTTAGAGGTTGCAAGGAGCTTCTAATCCATGGGTTAAAAATTCCAGCTTTGACACCAACAGGGAGGCTTACCACTGCTTCTAAAGCCAATACATTGGTTTCCAACCTTGTGGGCTCCGTGTGCCCCATATTTATAACGATCTTTCCTGGGTACCCACTCACCCACAACAAGAGAATGGAGAACATTGGTGCTGTAGAAACCCTGTAGGACTGAATTTCATAGAAAGTAACAAAATAGGCATTTTGCAAATATTTTGTATCTGTAGTAACTACTTATTTTTACTTGTACTTAAAAACCTTTTTCCCTACATTATCCCCTGTGGTGTTCGCAGGTAGCCCCATTTGGAACCTAGGAGCTAGTGCATTGAAGATGGAAGTGAAAGCAATTTTCTCTGAGATGTTTGCCAAAATCTGGGAGGTAGTCTTCTCACTAAAAGAATGCCAGTAGAGACTTTGTATTCCACCTTTATGCTAGAACATATTAAAAGTTACTACATCTCTTTCAGCACAGACCCTGAAGTGTTAAATTTGATTCTACATTTGTGTTGCCAAAAATATCCCAAAGACTATAGGAATCACGTATGATCTCAGCAATTCTACTAACTCAAGTCTCAGAGCCATGGAGAGATGCCTGGGTGCCCAGAAAACAAGCCTGTGCATTACCCAGATGCATAAGCTAAAACTAATAACACACTGATATTTTCCTCTAAATCTTGTGAAACCAGTGGACACACTTGATTATGTGAAACTTTATATTGAGTATATTTTTTATATTAACAAGGTCCTTCATGATTTTCATGACAAAATGGTGGAGTCCTTCAACTTTTTCTCAAGCTCTTAAAAAAACTATCATGAATCTTAGACTCTTTGGTTTATAAGCTGTAACAAAAAGGTAGCCTTGAATGAGGAAAGTTTCTCTAAACAATCTTTAAACTTTGGTTTTGTAATTTGCTTTCTGAAGAGTGTTGCTGACTTCTGAAATAGATTTCCTCTTCTTTGTAAGTATTGATCATAGAAAATATGAACTCGGCCTTCTATGTTTGCATTTTCTGATGACTATTCATTCCGAAGTTTAAAAAAAAACAGCCTGAAAGGGGGCATAGTGAGTTGACATCGATAACTTGAGGAGATTGTTGGAGGGTACAACCACATGATTTTGACTATTTATAGCATAAATAGTCAAGTTTAACATCCAATCTGCATGTAAAAATTCAAAGTTTAATTTTTTTGTATCCTGGTTGGGTTTTACAGCGCATAATGTAGAAAAAATGTCTGATTTCAAATTTTAAAACCAAATTGAGTTGAAACAGTCACTCACAAAATAAAATAGTTTGTGTGTGTTGTATGGGTATTGTCTTAGTTTGACCATTTGTCACATGTATGTGCAGAAAACGAAATAATTATGGAAAAATTTGGTGAACCATTCAACAAATATCCCAAGGGCCTCAGTCTTTAAATTGAAATTGTGATGTACTGATCCATTTTTAAAGCAGTTTTGCATGATATTGATCTAATATAATGTATTTACCCGGATTACTTTTCTTTTTGTTTCAGTCCATCCTCTCACCTACAGCCTTTGGTCTTGGTGCTCGTTACTTTGCTCTGTATGAAATTGGAGGTGTAGGGGTCCATTGGGACAATCTCTTCCGCAGCCCGGTAGAACATGATGATCTCAACCTCTTTTATCTTTGGATTATTCTACTAGTTGATACAGTTATTTATGCTATCATTGTCTGGTATGTGGAGAATGTGTACCCAGGTAAGACGGCTGTGTTCCTCCTATCCAGCTTTGATTGATAGCAAATTCAAAAACTGAAAAGTACTATAACTCATATTACACAGCATACTCTTCTGAGAGTGCATGGTCAAGTGGTTTAGAGCGTCAGACTTGCAATTTGGAGGTCAGCAGTTGCAACAACTCCTGGCTGGGTCATACAGAAGACTTGAAAAATCTAATCTACTGCCATTGCGCTTGGTGCTCAGCAAAAGCAGTGGAGCAGGGAAAACAAGCTAGTGAGCCACAACTGGAAAAAGGCCATTGCCAGCGTGACTTGAACCAATTGGTTGAAAACTGGGTTGTTTAACTCCATCTAACCTAACCAGTCTACTGAGAGTGTTCTGATTTCCCTTTGGGTTGCATATACTGACCCTGAAGCAATAAATTTAGAGTGTGTCTGGATGAGGAAGAGTGTTGGGCAGTCGTGGGAGGGACTTGAGGAAGCAGGTCAGGAGAATTGAAACTATCTGGGTTGAGAGCATTTTGCCTTGAAGTACAAATGTATAATTTTGTCATAATTCATTGATGACCTAGAGATTACTACTAGTTTGATTGAATGTTGAATCTAAGAATGTTAAACATATTTTTCTAGTACTTTTTCATTCTTTCATTTTCCTATCTGTCACTTATTTTTCAGGTTCCTATGGTCTTCCCAGACCTTGGTACTTTCCCTTCCAGTGTTCCTATTGGTTTGGTTCATCATGTGATTATTTTAGTTCAACGGATAGGTCCAGACAATCTTTGTCAGTTACAGAGGAAGATCAGGAACTTATTTTGAGAACAGAAGGTAAATAAATTATCACAAGTTGAATGTCAGGAGACACAGAACAGAGGGTTTTGCTTTATGTTGCCAGGGTTCTTTCTCAAAGGATTTAAAAAGCAACTTATTGTTGTTTTGTGTGATACCCCCCATAAGCAATGGAGTAGGGAGTACAAACCAGTGCCCTGCAAGTGGAAAAAACACTGTAGTACTGCTAGATTAAACTAGAAGTATAAGTTGAGGCATAAACCTCCAACAGATCAAATCAATCCACTTTGCCATGAATGACTTTTAACTTCACTGTACCTGTTGTTTTTTGCTCTGTTGATGAGAGTATGGGGATTTTACACCTACATCACTGTGTTGTTTATCTCTCTGTTTATCCATCCAGGTGTCTATTTTACAACAATTGTTACTAAGATGCTGTTGTGCACGTGTTTCGGTAACATAACAACTGCCTTTGATCATTTCCATCCAGTGGAACATACTGACGTCACATAATCTCTATTGGTTATATTAAAAAAGAGAATAAAAACGACAATATTTTGGAGGATATTGTAACAATAATGTACAATGATACTCTGATTTCAAAGAACCCACTCCCTTAAATCACTCACCAGTAAACATTTCTTGAATATTCTTTCTTTTGTTACTGGCAGGTGGTATTACATGTGAAGATGAACCATCCCATCTGAACCTGGGAGTCTCCATAGAAAACCTAACAAAGGTTTGCACATAGTTTACTATTGTTTGTAGAATATTCCATTTAGTGAATCCTTTTGCTTTAGGATTTTGTCACCATTTTAATGATATAACTTGAACCTAGGGTTGTAGCTATGGAGGTCAGTAGTGGTATGCTTCAGCCAGTTCTTGAAACTGCCAACCACCATTAGAGGAATATATATATATATAACTCACCACCATTTGTGCACCTGTACCACCAGAACTGTAGTCCAAGTAAAATGAAGTTAAAAATCACTTATGTTACTGCAGATGTTGGGGCGACTCTTGTCAAAAAGCAACCAACCCTTTTTAAAATATAAATATCACCACTCACAATTTCCTAGGTACAACCCTGCTTGAACCATTTTTGAATTTGGATACATATCTAAACTGACACTTAGCTGGGTAGCTGACACTATTTAACACATTCGTGGTGGCCATCTTGTTTTTTGTTCTGTTGCAATATCATCATGTTATATTAGACCATATGCAGTTGTGCTTGCCAAAGTTTTGTTGCGATTCATGTTACAACTGGTAAATTAGATAACCGAAAAAGTGGAATGGCTTATTTAAATAGTTTGTTAATGTATTGTGAAATTTCTCTTTTGATGTGGAAATCATTTTTGTAGGTTTTATATTTGTTTTTTTAAATAAAGGATCATAAATATGTAATGGGATTTATGACTTGATTTGAAAGCACAAGAAGGAAGTGTATGCCTTTAGTTAATATAAATCCAGAAATGTTTATGTAACTCTAATTGTTAAAACCTTTCCTCATGTAACTAAATGACAAACTGTGTTTGATCCATTTCCTCCACTCATATCATTATCTCTTTCATTTTCAGATTTATAAAAATGGTCATAAAGTTGCAGTGAATAACTTGAGTTTGAATATGTATGAAGGACAGATTACATCATTCTTGGGGCACAATGGAGCTGGGAAAACAACAACCATGTAAGTTGAGACCTAGCTCCTGTCATTAAACATCTTTTCTCCACCTGTGTCAATTTTGTTTTACTCTCATTGGGACTGTAGTTCAAGGAAATGGTGCATATGAAAAAAAAATCATGTCAAAGTTATTATTCAAGCTTTCAGTTAAACAAAAAGGAAAGGACACTTGCCAGCCATTCTGTCTCAAACAGAACTATTTCATTTTATGAACTTTATAAAATGCAGAAAAATCAGAGTATTCACAATTCCTGATGTATGGTATTAAAAATATACTAATGGTAAAAAGTCATAAAATTGGTTTAGCAACAGCTTTACAAAAATATTATGTCACTCTTTGCCTATCCAAGTGATTTCCTTATGTGTTGTAAACATTTGGAGAGGAAAATAGTAGTTCTATCTAGCTCCTGGACCCCTTCCATGGAGGTTAGCTCTTGTGCCCTTGCCAAGTGTATCTTCTGCTGTATTTTTCATTTTCGAAGATGACAGTGTTGGCAAGTGTGGGAATGCTTTCTGTGTTTTGTCTGACCTCTTATTGGCTCCTTCAAAACTTTCTTTTCCACAGGTCAGTTTTAACTGGACTGTTCCCTCCCACCTCTGGAACTGCTAAAATTTACAACAAAGACATCCGTACAGAGATGTTACAGATTAGGAAGAGTCTGGGAATGTGTCCCCAGCATAATGCTCTTTTTGATGGGTGAGTACTGTTAGTAATGTAGCAATGGGATCATACCTCTTCTTCCGAAGGTACTATGTCAAAATAGCTAAGCCGCAGCTCCCTTGTTCAAGCTGCAGCCGCTGTACCCATGCTTTGTTTTTAGGGAGCTTTTGATTTCACGGCGTTGACCTCATCTACCAACGAAATGACGTCATAAATGTGGATGATGTTTCGAGCGCAGTGCGAAATAACACTACACCAAGTTGTGAAATGTCACAGGCATTGCCGTAGTGACGTCATTGTGTTGCAGATGATGTCAGAGTTGTGAAATCTAAAGCTCATTTTTGTTAGCATCACAAAAGCAAACCCAATAAAGTTACGCTCTGATGTTACTGATTTGTGCATCTCTCTGTTTTTCCATCCAGGCATCTATTTTACAGCAGTTGTTACTAAGGTGATGTTGTGCGCACATTTCAGTAACACAATGACTGCCTATGATTAGTTTCATCCAGTATGCCAAAATTTGCACATGCAAAGTCTCTATTAATCCTGTTTTTGTAATGAATAGAATCAGAGCATGGCTGAGACAGCTGCAGCCTGCAGTTTTGACATGGTGCCTAGGCATAAAGTTATTCAATGTTCTTAGAATGGTTTGCAAAGTTTTACTCATGCCAGCCTTCAAGGGAACAACTAAATAACTTCTTCAGAGTATTTTGTTTGATGAACTTCTAATCTTTTGGTGAACGTTTTTTGACCATTTCAAGTCCTTAGCTATATCCACACATGCCGTGTGTATTTATTTTCTTCGTTTTTTTTCCTCCCCATTGGACAGTGAAACATGCCTTGGAAGAAGGGAAAACTGTGTCCAGATTTTTATGATTAGACACTGTTGCATGTTTAAGTAGCACCTGTTTTAATCAAAATATGTTAATCTTAAATTTGTTACTATTATGAAGTCTTGCACAGTTATTTGAAATGGTCATCACTTAACACTGAATAATTGTCACAACTTACAGAATGACAGTTGCCGAGCATATGTTGTTTTATGGTGCTCTGAAAGGACTTCCAAAGGCAGAGATCAGAGCTGAGTTAGACAAGTGAGTTATGAATAAATTACTTCTTCCTATTTTGTGGGTCTTTTCTTTCAAGCATAAGAAAGCTTCACTTCATTCATTAGTCAGATAAGTTAACAATGATGATTTATCTATCCCCCCTCCCCCCGTACCTCAAGCCAAACAATAGTCCTTTGTAATTCTCTATGAGCCACGAGATGAATAATGAATGGAATGACATCTTGCAGTTCTATTTATACCTTTCTAGAAATGGAAAGCTCACTTAAAAGAATGTCAAATTCAAATCATTTTGAGCTAATTTCCATTCTTTTTTATTCTTTTCTAGTGTTAATAATAAGTATAAGCTGTGCTCTATGTTTCTTAATTTTCTATTAATCAAGACGTCCTCAAATAAAAGGACATATGAAAGTGTTTTCTGCCCTTGTGTTCATGTAAGATATAACAAGAACACTTCTATCTTTCAGTTGAGCTAAGAATAAATACCTTGACTGTTCAAGAAACACTCGATCCTTAAACTGACAGCAAACATGATAAAAACTCTCAAGAGGTGTAAACCTATTCACTCAAACATAACTCAACCTTGCTATGTGACATCAGGTACATTTAAAAAAAATCTCTCACTAACTAAGCTGTGTTGCTTTTACTTTTTCTGCACCTGCAGTCTTATCATGGATGTTGGTTTGTGGTCCAAACGCCACCAACGAGTTGAGTGTCTGTCAGGAGGGATGCAGAGAAAACTTTCTGTAGCTGTTGCATTTGTCGGAGGTTCCAAGACTGTCATTTTGGATGAGCCTACAGCAGGAGTGGACCCGTTTTCTCGAAGAGCCATTTGGGACCTTTTGCTAAAGTATAAAAAAGGTAAGTGATTTAAGACAAACTTGATTCTTTTGATCCAGATGTCATAAATAGAAGATTGCCTTTTCCACTGTAATTAAATGCTGACCCTGATTTTATTTTTTTTTTTTTTATTTTGCTACTCAGAATCTTGTCAAATTTGAAGTGAAAAAGGTTCCTCTTTTGTTCAGAATATTAAGGTCATTTAAAAAATAGTTTAAAATAAATTTCATTGCTGAAGTTGA
Source organism: Holothuria scabra (assembly GCA_037179385.1). NCBI lineage: Eukaryota > Metazoa > Echinodermata > Holothuroidea > Aspidochirotida > Holothuriidae > Holothuria > Holothuria scabra. Next base: position 35,719,420 of record CM074185.1, on the reverse strand, counting down.
ATGAACCATTCAATGTCATTGTCAGACCATATAGAAGTAAAGCTCAGATGTTTAATCTTCCAGTGTACTGCATAGGTTCTTCCCCATAGCAAAAAAAATAATAGAATTAGATTATAAAAAAATAAAACCTTCAACATGATAGCATTTAAATGGCCATATGGTAGACAAGTAACATTTGAAAGCTGCTATCCATTACTCTATAACAAAGCAGTTCATGTTTGTTGCAAGGAAGTTGGGATGATAAAAATGTCTAGCAGAATCTCAACATTTCTAATGACAGAATGTAGTGTCTACTATCTAGCAGAGTAAGTGGAAAATTTGATTACTTCAACTCTGCCAGTAAAGGCATATTAAAATCTGATAAGAGTTGAAATGTATTCATGTTTTCTGATATTGATGTAAAACTTAAAGACAAGATGTTCATCTCTGTTTCCAATGGATTTAGCTAGGTAATGAAAAAAGGGTTTGTACTGTTGCTCTTTGGATTTAGAGATAGAAAATAAGTGAGAACAGACTACTACTGAAGTATGGTGAATTTTGACAGAGTTTTACGGCCCAGTTCCAACCTATTGGTTCAAGTTAAGCCGGCCACAGCCTTTTTTCCAGTTGTGGCTCACTCGCTTGTTTGCCCTACTCTATTGCTTATGCGGAGCATCACGCACAACAGCAGTAGGTTCCTTTTTTAGAGTCTTTGGTATGACTCGACTTGGGAAGCAAACCCGGGCCTTTTGCGTGAGAGGGGGATGCTCTAAGGGTTAGACCTAACAAGAAGTGTGCTGAATATTCATACAGTCTCATTGTGTTGAGATCTCTTATGTTGCAGTGAATAATTTAAAGACCTAAAATTGATGAATGTTTAATGGAATCAACACAAAAATGGTCTCAGTCCTAGTTACAAGTGCTGGTAAAGTACTTGCCCTATAAAGCAAAAAATAAAAAGTGGCAAATTTATCATTTTTCTTCTAAAAAGGAAGTAGATTAGTTCATCTTTGGATTTCTCCTTTCCAGTAACTCATCTCTGTAATTCCTCGTCATGTCATGCTACTTTTGGGGGACTACAAATCTGGTAGTAAAACTCCTGTTGTTTTGGAATAGGACAAAATCTTTGCTTGATAAATAATAATATCAATAAAGATAGATAAATGTAATCTTTCATACAAGTGTATTTCATTTTGATACTGTCAGTTGACAAATTTTGAGAATAGCAACAGCTTTACATTAATGGAAGGCAATTATTCATACAAATTGATATGTTGCATGAAAAATTATTTAATGTCATGAGATGGGTATCAAATACATGAAGCAGTCCTTACTCAAAGTGCATGCCACTAAACAGTCTAAAATCCTATAGCCACCCTCATGTGCATTAGGTTTTATTGTATTTTTATTGATTTCACAACATTTAAAGGGTTACCATTGTTATAACTTTAACGTTTGGTTATCTAGTACAAAAGTTGTGTCCAGATGTTTGGTACCAGATCATTCATGGTCATCACTGGTTGGCAGTGGTGGGCATAGAACATGCAAGACCATATATGTGCATGTTAGACTTTCCCCATGAAATGATCATGCAATCACATGCAGAATGTGGACAAATTAAAATTTACATTTCATTTTGGCGAAACTATGCCATGTGTCAAGCAGTTGTGAAGCCCTTTGTTTGTAAATATGGATGAGTCTATTACTTCACATAACAGTATTCATCTTTTGCCCAAGGCCAAACATAAAAAGAGTGAATCAGAAAAAAACTCACATTTTAAAACTTATTTTGATTTGCAGGTCGAACCATACTTCTCAGTACCCATCACATGGATGAAGCCGATGTCTTGGGTGACCGCATCGCAATCATCTCACACGGACAACTCAAATGTGTTGGGTCATCACTCTTTCTGAAGACAACGTATGGATCTGGATACAAACTGACTGTTTTAAAGAAGCCTCTTGCAGGTGAGGAAGGGTTTGGTTGGGTTTATCAGAGTTCTACCTCATCTCAGCACACTTTCATGACAAGCCCTTTACAGATTTTTACAGAAATTGTGCAGCCTTGCATGTAATGTTTATTTCTTGAGTCCTCTGACCTGTTGCTCTCATTTTCTGTCTGCAGCACATATCTCTCTAGGCCAATTATTTTTCCCAGCAAATCTAAACAGGGATCATGTATGGCCATGCAGCTTGTGTACACAACACTCAGCGTCTCTGCCATGTACTGGAGTTGCAAACTCTGGAACAATCATTCTGCTGTAAACCCGATCAAAAACCCGTAGACCTTGTTTTTAGAATTGTGCATTTCTGTAGGGTGCCATTTCAAAGCATGCTGGAATGCATGATTTACTGCTGCTGTGTTGAGAAACTTTCTTCTTCAGTGAAAAAAGATAATCTCTGAAAAAAGTTTGTTAAATCATGAGCAAGAATATCAAATAGCACCTCATCTTGTAAGCTTTTTGTTTAATCTAGTGGAGCCCACTGCATTTTTTTCCAGTTGTTTGTCACTGGATTGCGTTCCCTATTCCATTGCTTATGTGAAGCATCATGCACAATTTCAGTAAGTTCCATTTTAAAGTCTTTGGTTTGATCCAGGCTGGGAATTGAACCCTGGACCCTCTAACTGAGAGTCAGATGCCCTACCGAGTAGACCACACACTCAGCAGTTCAGGAAGGGTTACAAGAAGGTAAATTTACAGTTGAAATGGCTCAAAAGGAGGTGGACAGACAAAACATTTTTTTTTGGTCAGTCTGTTACCTCCATTGATGTATCTCTTGATGATGTGTGTATAACTGCTCCAACACAGTAATTGAACAATATATCACCTGTTTTCATGGCTAGAAGAGACATAACAAAAAGTAAAATCTGAGTTTGACTCACACCTTTTTATACTGAAGTTGGCCTAGCCTACCACACTGAGCTTTGTTACATGCTGTACTTTGGTTATTATATTGTGAATAGGCCACAATTTGAGCCTAGCCTAGGCCTCAGAATTTTCTTCATGAAGGCAAATTATCATCAAAATGTTATTCTGAATAATAATTATCACCTATCAGTATATCTTCTGTACCTCTCTCCAAGTTTTCAATCAGAGACAGACATTCTAAGTACAAATCACTGTTTTTCTACTTACTTATATTTCATGTAAAGGCCACCGTATTTGCATTTGTTGTAACCCAAGAGAGTCTGTGCATGTAAAAAAATCTACAAGCCTAAGTTGTCCTCATAACATGATTAAAAACAGTAGGATCACACAAGGAGTGACATCAAAATGCATTTCGTGAAAGCCCACAGGACACATTGGTTCTAGCCTTTTCAGGAGCAATGCAAACTTTTCTTTTAGGAATCTTTACCAGTTTTTTGTAATTCTCATAAAAGTTGCCTTTTCAGTTTTCAAGATCACTTGATACTGATCCAGTAGCTGATATTTCAGGTATAGGTGTATGAAAACCATAAGCAATTCCTCAAGTTATCTTTCACTTCCAGTCAGAAACTTAAAGAGAAATATTGCATTTATAATGCTTCCAACACAGCATTAAAATTGAAGAGCTCTAGTCATTTTGAAATCATTCAGTCTCAATCGATAAACCTCAGTAATAGCTTCATCTCCTCAAAATATTATGCACAAGAAGAGTTATGGAAGTTGCACCTTTTTAAATGTTCAAAGTTTGGGTGAACAAATTATTCTTGAACAACAAACAACTGAATTTCTGTCTGAGGGAAATTTATTTCTTGAAAGGAAGGCTACCATATTGCCTTATTTGTAATTAATTATCTCATGATGAAATGTTCCTTCCCCCTTTTTGTTACATCTTTCTTGTCTGCCTGATTACCTCTTATCACTTCAAGGAGGAAATGAAGCTCACACTTGATTAAGTCACGTTTCTTATCTGATTAATTGATTGACAGTTAGAGGTGTATTAAAATACACCAAAAGTTACGTAACATTTGGAGTTAGCTAACAGGCCAATCAAGCATGTGTTAATTGCTTTTCACGCAGTGTGAACGCGATGAAAGCATAACTCATTTGAGGGCATGGATCATGTAACAAACTCAGATACCAGTTACACCCCACACCGCCTTTGATCTACTGGGGTATGTGTGTTGCTTTTTCAAGAAGCAACGTCATGGCATGCTCGCTTTCTCAATAAATATTGGTTTTAAAAGGATGAAATTTCCTTGTAAAACAAATGAAACATTTCCCTTTAAAAATTAAATAGTACTTTTAAGTGTTGACCTTGGTGCATTTACTGAGACTGACTTTGGGCAAAAAAAAGGCAATATTTCTTACTTTGAGAGAAATTATTCTTAAAACATTTTCTGATAATTTGTAGGCTTTCATTCAGGTTCATCATCTGGGAACTTGAATTCATCATTCCACTCAAACTGTAACAGAGAACAAGTGACACGATTCATCCACAAACATGTACCAAGATCGCTGTTGATAAATGAGACACCTCAAGAGCTGACATATGCGTTACCGTACAAGGCGGTCAGTGAGGGTCAATTTCCGCCACTTTTTGCTGGATTGAAAGAAAAGAAATCTTCACTGGACATCACCGGATTTGGGTTAATGGATTCAACGTTGGAAGAGGTGTTTCTAAAAGTTGCTGAAATGTCGGCTGACAACAATCAAGGTACTTCATAGGGCAGAAGCAATTTTTTTTTGGGGGGGGGGCAGGGGTTTTCTGAAAAGGAATAAGCAGTCACCCCAAACTTATTTGGAAAACCTGCCAACTGTTAACTAGTATCTTCTTACTTTCAACACTTTTTCTGTCAATCAACTTCAAAATTATGTTGTATCATATTTTGAAGGTAAACTGAAATGTTTCTCTGCATGAATTTCATGTTTCGGTTAAAGAAATGAAAAAAAAATATAGTGGTGGAGATTTTTATTTGGAATTTTATTGTGGTATTGATACTTCATACTTTGAAGATTGTGTTACTTAAAAGAGTCAATTAGAGTTTGATTTTACCATTTTTCAAAACTGGAGTTCTGCATTACATTTGTATATTGACTTAACCCTTTACCGTTGTGCTCCAATCGGGGCATATTTGCGCGCCTCGGGAGTGGGTGGAAAAGCAGACGTAGCACACCCCGCATGAGCCTTTGTAGGGTATTGACCCCGTGATCTTAAACTATTGTCTCTCTCGTTGTTGTGGCTGAATTTTTGATTTTCGGGTTGTTACTCACAGTTACGAGCTCCACGTGGAACAGTAAAGATGGGTGACAGCCGCGCTCTCCGTCTGGGTCCAAAAGGACCCAAACAACGGTAAAGGGTTAATACTAGCAAAAATTGATCTGTGGTCATTGTCAAGGGTTGTGATTGATTACAGTGTAGTGGAGGCCGACTAGTGTTGCATCTGTTTGGAATTTTGTTGCCTTACAAACAATTAGAATTTTTTCCAACAGTAATTAAGAAAAAATTAACATTTCCTTTAATCTGAAAGACCTTTTCAATGGTTCTATATTATGGTAAACAAACTGTTCCGAAGAGAAAAAGGATCTGCATGTACAGTTTTTGTGTATTATCTTTATTTGTCATTCTTTTAGATGACAAGTCACAAGGATCTTTGACACGCTTCATCCCTACCCTACTCAGACGATTGTCGTCAAGGAGTTCTGCATCATCCCTGTCATCTTCTTCCCAGAATAGTCAGGGGATGGAGCCAGTGTCCACTGAATCTGTCTCCTCCTTTAGAATTGAGGAAGAGGAGGAGGAAGAGGATGAACCATTGATAAACATCAATGAAGATGATGGTTAGTTAGTCCTGGAATAAAGGGGACATTAGCAATACGAGCTATGGGGGGGGAGAAAGGGGGAAGGGGTAGATAGTGTCACGAAAGAAGATGATGGTAATCTATTCACTGGGGAAAGGTGGGCTTGACTAGGGGAAGCCAAGTGAAGGGAATGGGGGACATTTAAATGATATTGATGGTTTGTTATTGCTTGGATTAGGGGGACATGAGGTAGCAGGGGTGAAAGAAAGCTGTGGATTTGTTAGCTAGATGAGATTTAATGACACACCTTCAAAAATGTGTTATATATTGTCATCCCATTAAAATGGTTCCAGTCCATCCATTTAGTTGCCTTTTACGGTAGGCAGGAAATACTGTGGGCATGTTTTATACCTGGCCCACAGGAAGAAATAAGAATATATGGAGATGTAGGACATCAGTGTGGGTGATAGCCATTTCCATCAAAAAGTGAGCCATGAGGAAGAGTACCTAACGGGGAGGGGGGTGTGTTGTTAATGAAGATTGTGGACAGATCGCCACTAGAGGAGAAAAGGCTTGGTATTCATGAATGAGAAGATGTTGGTTTCCTGAATAAAGAGGTGAGGGGAATGTGTGTATTTTGTGTAGAAGGAAGGTATGCATGTCCATTGTAAGGGTACAAACTTTTCCATTTTGAAGCGAATAAGCACACATCTTGCCGATAAACTAATATTTCCTATTTGCTCTCTCTCCTCTGCATCGTAAGCACAATTGATTTTGTATTGGAGCATACCTACAATATATTGTGTGACTCCATGGAACAATGTTAATACACACAAATCAAACTTTGTCTGGCACAGTTGCATGCTTTATGCGGCAAGAATAAACATGAATCGGTTTAAGAAAACGGCTGAACAGCGGTGTTTGTGAGCCAAATCAACACCCAAGGATTTGCAGCATGTATACTGTTGTTATTTGAAGAAGGTAGATTTCCATGGAGGGGAAGTTTCAGACTTACAGGGGTAGTCTGAGTTGGTTGATTTGGTTAACTTTGACTTACGCTCAAGAGGGTCTCATCAGTTTTGAATAAGACAGATTGTCTTTTCTGAAACTTTCATCTCTTTTGGTTAAAACCAGCTGCACATATTTTTGGGACCCTATCTTAGACATTTGAAGAAGTCTGATATCAGAAAATTTGAAGTCTTAAGCAAAATTTTTATAGACAAAAAGTTTTGCTGTGGAACTTTTAAGTAGAAGAATATGCTTAAAAAACATAAAAAGATAGCATCATTTTGCATCTACCCTAGCCCTCCTGTTGTGAAAAGTCTTCAGAAAGGGGAACCCTCAGCCGGTAGACCCCTCCCCAGACTGATAATACTGGATAGCAAAGCTTCAGGAAGGAGACCAGTATTTCACTTACATCTGTGCTGCCTGACTCAATTCAACTGTCATGGCCTTGTTTTCCTCAGTTAGTGAAAGTTAAATTGGCATGATTGGCCTTCCACACTTCACAAATGACTGGTCTGTTTGATACAGTTCTTTTTCAGTGTGGTATTAGAAAAATCAGTGTTCGTACAGGTTCTGAAAATCCTGGAAAGTCAGGGAAAATTGAGAGTTGAACTTGCAGGCCTGGAAGGTGAAGAAAATGAGCATTGTTTGAAAAGTCAGGGAATTTTAAGGAAGTGGACTTATTGTTCTAATTTTCACATACGTTATTTTGTGAAAAAATATTGAAGTATGAAATAGAAATATTGCTGTCAGAATGACATGGCAGTAACAGTCAAGGTCATTGTAAGTCTTAGAATGTTGTCACGTTGATTGACAACATGAAATCTGAACGTAGACTCTGTGTGCAATAACTACCTGATCAGTCAAATTGCATTTTTCTGTAAATTGTTGCAGGGTCTAGTTTTGAAAACAAACATGTTTATAGCTTGTCCTAACTAAGAGTGACTATTAGTCTTGTAACTATGCACAATACTCTACTGTTAGTGAAATGGTTCAGCTGGGTTGGCTCATAGAAAGTCATTTAGTGAGTGAAGGGTTCCTTCTTTCAAGCACAAAACCTCTTATAATAACCTTTCAAATGTAAGTTGTAATGAATCTTTCCTCCTCCACAGACATTGATGAGGGTGTCCTCTTCACCAGAGAGGGTCAAAGTTCATTCCGTCTGCACGGCTGTGTCCTGCAGGTCAACCAGTTTGTCGCCCTCCTCACGAAAAGGTTCCATTACATCAGACGTAACCAAAAGAGCTTGTTCTCCCAACTGCTTCTGCCAGCCCTGTATGTCACCCTGGCTATGAGTGTCGCCCTCTCAGCTCCTCACATCAGTGACCTCCCGCAGATTATCCTCACCCCATCCCAGTATCACCCCCTGGAATACCCCGAAAGTAACATAGTTCCTTACACCAATGATGACATCTCCAACAGCAGAGAGGAATATTTAGTATACCCCTCCCTCAGTGGTGACTCTGGACCAGAGAAGATTGCTTCCACCTTAACTTACCCAGCAGGGATCGGTGCCAGTTGCGTCCTCAAGACTCCTTTTAATGGGACGTTGGACATCATGGTTGAAAAAGCAAACTTCTCAAGCATCAACTTAACAGCTCAGTACTATGATCCCATGTGTGTTAACTCATTTAAGAAGGGGGAGCCTCTCTCTAACTATGTGCCACGTGCCGAAGATTTATTTGAAGATGATGAATGGGCTAGCAGAGGTAAGAGTTTTTAATCTGTTGTATGCAACAAATGAATAATTTCAAAAACAGTTTCACATAGCTATATACTTATAAAGATTTCGTATTTAAAAATGTGTTTAGTCTCTGAAATGATTTTGTCAAAGAAAAAGATTTTTGGATATTGTGATCTTATTTATAACTGCTATGAGCTTCACAAAATGGTAATTTTGTCATTTTTTGCTCTCAACTTGAAGCATTGTTGTCTTTGTCTGTGTATTTAAACACCATCCCCATTCATTATTGCTAAATGTGCAGCAAACCAGCAAAAGAGGACAATTTTGACAGCTCTAAGGAAGTTATTAGCTTGTAACAAACAGACAAGCTGAAGCTGTGATAAACTGGCCATGATTCTCCCATGCTATCTGTAAAATGATGTGATATGGACTAGTCTGAAGGGAAAATACAATTTAATATATATAGGCTTCCTCAGAAAGTTGCTTGACATTATAACTAAGCTCCTTTCAGCATAAGACACTGGCTCTTCAATGCACTGAGTCTTTTAAATGCTAACTGCAAAGGTTATAGTGTGAGCTATACATGAATCCAAACAGTCTGTGAAGTGTGTTCACTCTTAAGTCTGTATTTTATTGTGTGCATGCAATTCATATTCAGTGAATTAAGAGATTTTTAGTGTGCCACCATTCATGATTATAGGTGGGCCTGAACAAACAATCAGAACAATTAAAAGATGATGGCCCCTAGTTATGGCTGACTAAATCAGACCATCACTTGACTGTTTGGATTCATTTTTAATATCTCAGTTAAGTTGTAATGATGGAAGACCGTAATCACAACCTCTTATTTGTAGAAGAAAATCGAAGGTCAGAAAGTGCTTAATGAGCAGCTTTAACAATCATTAACTTGATGCATTTCACAGACGCCATGTTGAAGGATCGCAGACCAACAACAAAGCCAGTAGATGGTAATACCTGCATTTTGTGCTAACCACTTATTTTTTGCTGCCGCATAGTTCTGCCAGATAAGAAACTTTTGACAATACAAAACTTTTAAACTGGTATCAACAATTCTGCAAAAATTCATGATATTTTTCTTTTAAGCAATTTTCATATGAGAAATATTTTCTTCTTTTATCATATGCATAAATTTTGAGTTGAAATTTAAGCCTTAGTTCTGACATTTTTCGAATGGGAAATGGTCATTGCTTTCTGTGGAATGAAAGAAATAGTGAAGCGTCTAAATGCAGTACATTGAAAACCACTTTTGCATATAGTTCTCGATTAGAACATACGTTTTCTGTCTAAATGAGACATTTTCACTTCCTGGACCAAATTTAACCAGTTTGCTAACCTTCCTTGAATTAAGAGAAAGTTTTGTAGTTTCCAATATCAGCTTTGATGTCCAAGAGCGTGAAAATTGCTCATCATGTCAATACACTCAATATGAAAAAAATTGACACACTAAGAATTTCAGGTTTGTGAGTTTGTGTACATATTGTTAACTTGGGGGAAATGAAACGCTTTGGTTTTGTTTTTATCGACCAAACATTGGTGCTTCAAATCGACAAGTTATTGCATCAAAATTAGGTTGAAGCAGCTCAGCAGAAATGCTCTTTGTCGTTCTCACAAGATATACCTTTCCCAAATGAGAGTCATATGTTATAGATGACAAGTTTGTCATTCCACATGAGTTTCTCTTGGATTTAAGTTGACTGACCCCATCCCTCACCCCTGAAAAAAAAAATTGTACTGCTTTATGTAGTATAAATATTCAAGGAAAGGCAACTTTATTGAAGATAAGTAATATATGAAAAGACTAGGGGAGGTATATTATTTCCTTTGATATTGATACTTTTTCATTACATGCATAAGGCATGCTAGTACCAATAGCTGTTTAGCTATGCTTGTATCCCTTGCAAGCATCATGATTGATTGTAACTATACTTCTCTTTATCATTGCATGCTGTATGTTAATCTCAAAACTATTCATCTTCAATTCTGATCATTTTCATCTTTTTTTAAAATTTTTTTAATGTTACCTTTTAAATCCAGTTTAGCTCTTTGATAGGGTTTTGAAAATTTATGTAATGTTATATAATTGTACCTTAAGTGCATAATGACACTCTTAGACATGCAGGGGCTCCCTTGTCTTCAAATTAGGTCTTTTTAAAATATTCAGTTTTAAAGCCACGCAATTTGGAAATGTTTGGAAATTGATGAAGTATCACTTACGCCTTGGATGCCTAATGCCACTGTTGGATGCATGATGACTGAAGCAAATTAGGAAATAAATGATTGATAATGGAGAACTAAAGAGGATGCTTGGAGGGGGAGAAGTAAGCTGTTCTTTGAATACATTTAGATCAGGATATAACGTAATTGAACATCATGCTTTGATGTTCAGGCTGGTGGAATTACTAAAGTGTGCAAACAAGTTTTTATTCTCTAGACTTTCTTTGGGATTGTTGTCTTCACAGACTGAGAAATATGGATTATCCAAAAATTTTAACATTGAATTTCTTCCCATAACTTTCAGTGGAAAGCTAAATGCAACTTCAAAATACAATTTCCTTGTCCATTGAAGTAGTTTGAAGTCATTCTGTTAAAATATTGGGTGATAAAATAGTTACTGTATCTCATGAATAAATGAGGAACAGGAAAATATTAAAGAGAAATATTGCCTAGAATACGCACCTAGAAAATTGCATTATTTAATCATTCAGTCTCGGCAGTGAACACCAATAATAACCTTGCTTCTTCTAAACCATTGTGCATTAGGAAAGCAACAGGAGTTGCTTCATTTGAATTTGTCAAAGTTTGGATAAAGATGGAGGCAGTTTGTACAAAAGTTTCATTTTTCATGACTACATGAATATTCCAATTCTCGTCTCCAAATAGTCTGGAAAGAGTACTGAATTTCAGTGTTTAAAAGTGTAGAAATCCTTTGTTACTATGTTACTAGAGATAATGCGGGAGACTAGATGAGAAATAGTGTATTCAAAACACCTGTGACAGTTCACACTCCAAAAAGTTCCAATTCTCCTATACATCCCTCCCACAAGGGTCCAGACCTTGTTCCTCACACTCAATCCAGAAACAATCTCAGTTGATTGCTTCTCAGTGATGGTACACAAGGCCCAGTGTATAATCAGAACACTCTCAGTCCAGTACATGCAGTACTCTGTTGCTCATTAATCAGTCTGTCAATCAAAGGGCTGTGCTAATTGAGAATTCCCATTGACTACTACAAAAATTCTAGTTTGGGATGAGAATTGACTGCCTCTACTTATTTCATCCGTCAGTGTTCACCATATCTATCTTGCCACTGCAAGTATACTTCCATCTAGCATTGTCCGGCATCTTACGTTTATTTTCTTCTTTACTGTAACTGCTCTCTATGAAGGAAATACAAGTGTTCCTACCAGGAAAGGTGAGCCAGAGAATGTTAATAGACTGTTTTCCAAATGACAATTATAAAGGATTGTGGGATAGTCTTTTGGTATTCACCACTTTTTTGTCACAGTGAAAAGCTGTTGACAAATATGACTCATAGCCCTACCAAAATCTATCCCGCAATGGTTTATAATCGCTATTTGGAGAAGGGTCTTTACAAGTTGCAAGAATTATAAAGAATGCTTTCATCTTTTTATCACCTTATTTTTTTGTTCAGTGTCATTGCCTTGCTGCTTTGCTTTCTTTTTTTTATTTTTTTTCCTTGCTTTTTTTTTTCTGTGCTTTGTCCTGCATTTCTCACTTAACTAATTTTGTAGCAATAATGACACTACCCCCTGGCCCATTGTCACTTTTCGTTACCGCTGTTTTACAAGATTGTGTAAGTATGGAGGAAGGGATTGTTAATTTTTCCTGATTCTTACCACATGCTGACATAGATCATTTTATGTATATTCCTTCTCTCCAAGAGGAACAGAACAAAAAAAAAAATTCTGAAATATTTTTGTATTTGGAAGTGGAGGTTTCACTATTGTTATGATGTGGCTTGCATATACAGTGTATTCTACATTTAGTATGTATATGACTAAGGTAAGTTTTGAGAAAGGTGGATGATCCCAAGTACTATGCTTTGTTTTTGAAAAAAGAATGGTTTTCTGCGAAATAATCCTTTTTCAAGGTTAAAGCAAAATGTTTCTTACAAACATACCCAGAAGAGATGAAGATTTTGGAGGATTTTTTTTCTTGTGAAATGATTGTCCTTTTAGAAATAAAATGAACTGCTTAAATAGAAAAAGAGAGAGAGAGAGAAGAAACAAAATCAGCTTGAGGGTAAAATAGTATGAAATTATCCTTCTCTACTCTTGAAATGGGTTATATGGAAAAAATATTTGGAGGGCAAATGAGAAAAGGTTTTATCAATAACATTTGGAAATGCATTACCCTTTTAAAGTTAAAGTTAATTTCTTTGTTAACTTTCAAACATTGTTTGACATTTTTCTTATTTTTGCATTTGAAAAGTTTAGTTTAAACCATTCTACAGTATCTGCACTAACAAGGTTCAGCTCCGGCAGATGTTTCACATTTTCATTTTAATCATAAATTCAGTTTGCAAACTATCGCACTGGTTTGATTTTTTTTTACCACAGTTCTTTAAAGGGCAAAAACAGTCACCACAGATGCATTTGAAACAAAAATTAAATTTTGCAGTTTTCCTCTCTTTTTTTTTTTCTTGCAAGTATCTCTCATTGTATTTCAGGAATTAAATATTTTAAATATATATTGGTTATACTTGGTTATATTATATATAACCAAGTAGGAACTGGAAAATTTCTTGATTGAGGAAGAAAATTTTGTCACATCAAAAGCCATTCATGGAACAGGATATGCCTCGCTAATTCAAATAAGGGTGGCTACATTTCTCCTACTGTTGAAGGCAGCACTTGTTTAAAGGCGGACCTGAGGGGCACAAGCCCCCTCACCTCAGAAGTCAGTTGGGGATAAATCAATCAGTCGGGGCATTTATAGGTTCGAGGAAGAGGAAAAGTTTGAAGACACACACTGAGTATCCAAACCTTAACCGTACACCATCCCCCCAGGGGGCAGAAAAATGGCTGTCAAAGCAAAAAGAAAAAAAAAGAAAAGGTCCTCAAAAATTCAGATTGCGCAAGTGTGCGCCAAGAACTGAAGTGCCAAAAAGGAACAAAAAAAAAAGTCATCAAAATTCGTGCCAGTGCATACACCACTGATTATAGCCATGCCAACTCTTTGTTACCCTCCATTTGGGTGAAAGGGTTCTGTAGAAGTTGTGATCCGTTGGATTAATGCACAGTTGACTTAAGATTTGTTGGTAGGACTCTGACAGGTGCACCGTTTTACTCAAAGTTTATTTTTCCTTTTGCATTTTATCACATTCTTGAAGTTCGCCCTTTTTTTTAGATATTTTTAAACCCTCCTTTTTGTTGTGCATGCACATCCCAAATTTTGTGATATCTCCAAGAACAGTGAATATGTTGTTTGTGTGTTGCGGTGAAAAATCTGGTTGGGAATTGTCATAGAAGTCCTCATACAATCCATTATAAACAATTTGCATGTTTTATTAGTATTTTGCAAAAGGTATTCACCCTATTCATAAACATTGGCCAATTAATTTTGGCCATCCTATATCAGCCAACCCTGGGATATCTAAAAATTTCTACACTTTATACTAGCAGAGAGGATCTTACCTTCATATGCAGTCTCTAGTTGCAATTATTAGTACTCAATTTCCATTATTGTTTCGAAGTGATTTTCGTCACAGTTTTACAACAGAATCTCATTAGGTTTGCTTTGTTTATATGATATAATTGTTAAAATTGGAATACATTTAAAAAGCCCTCTTTCTTTTGACCTTTTGCAAAAAAATTCCTAACCCTACAATATTTGTAACATTCACACAGTTTTTGTATGAAAACAGAAGGACTGTGAAACAATGAAATAGTTTGGGTATGCTACTGCCCTGAATTCATCAGGACTTCTCTAAGGAATAATGTAGGAGGGTACTACAGTACCACATGATAATGCTTATTATTGTCATAAGAACTCAAGTTTTACAACAAAATGCAAAAATTTAAAATTTGAAATATTTTACATTCACAGTGTTGAATGTTTGTGTATCATTTGATACTGTGTCTGTTCTCAAAATTTTGAACATGAAGTTGAAATCTTTATTTTGTACTTAGGAAACATTTAGTAGTTATATTTAGGAAACGGGGTAGCCTAGGTTTGACCATTTGTCATTAGTGTGGGAGGAAACTTTACAGGTTTAGAAAAATCTTAAAAATTTTTATGAACCAACTCATTATATTTCTTTAATAAATTTGCAAAATCACATTTCGATATAGAGGTCAGATATGTGTCAATTTTTTAACTTTTAACATGTAGTTGGAGAACTTAAGCTTTCTTCCATATTTCAATATACATTGATCATGTTTTACTGTTAGTCAGAAGACATTGCTGATCCTAATTAAGGACATTTCAAACTCTGAGATATCCTTTAAGCCTGATGGCACCAACATCACTAAGGTCCCTCATTTCTCTCTGGTGGGGTATGCATAGTCGTTCTTTTAAGTCACTTCCTACATGAACTTCTTCATGAATAAAGTATTAATTGTGCCCTGGTCATTCTGGATAGGAATTCAAAGGGGTTGCGTATATGGTAGACTGTGAATTCTCTCTGGTCAGAAGTCTTTTCGTTTGAATATCTTTATGTTCAACAAATTCAACAAATCTACATGAAGGTCAGTCAGTGTTTAGGATAAATGAACAGGGTATAGCTACAGGAACTTGTGATGAGAGAATGAGGTTTACATCAAAACACACAGGTGAGGGGTCAGGACTGGGTCCAGAGTTTGGATAGCAAGACTGGTGTATGTCAGAGTATTTAAAGTAAACGATGTCCTGATATGAATGAACTTCTAATGGGTCTAAAAATTTCCTCTGCCCTTTTTACTGAAATTTTGTGTTTCCTGAAAATTATTCTGCAGAAAGCTATTCTGCATTCAATCTACTAATTTTATGTGCTTTGACATATTTCTATGTAAGTTCATTTTTTCCAAAAATTATCGTGTGAAATACTGTGCATTTTATGGATGTTTGTGTTACAATCTTTTGGACTTTACCTGAGACAGTATCACAGCTACCTATCACAATATAATGAAAACTCTCTTCACATTCTCAAAAAGCACATTAAGTACTTCTCAATACCCTTTACTTTCTTGAAAACATTTTATCATAAAACAAATTTATTTGTCTGGTGGTGGTCAATATTTTTGGAAGGTATTCTGTTCACGGTTTACTTGTACTGTTATCATGCCTTTTTCTGGTTTTACCTTTCATTAAAATGTATATGCTGGCATGTTGGCAGTTAGTTAGTGAGACATATCCAAGATATTACTGGTATTATTCTGCTGCAAAATCTTTTATCTTTGTACTTCAGCAGCTTTTGAATATTTATCTTGTCTAAAAAGGAATATAAGATGCTATTGTAAAAGCCAAACCAATTATAAAATTATGTAACTTTAATTTGATATTTTTCATTCCACGACCGATCTCATAGTCAAGTACAGTAGTTAGAGCATCAGACTTCCAATCAGGAGTGTGGGAGTTCAAGTTCTGGTCGGGTCATACAGAAGACTTTAAAAACGGAACCTACTGCCAGTGTGCTGGGTGATCAGCAAAAGCAATGCAGTAGGAAAAACAAGCCAGTGGGCCGCAACTGGAAAAAAGGCCATGGCCAGCTCTGCTTGAACCGATTGGTTGGAAACTGGCCTGTAAAACTCCATCTAACTAACTCACAAATTGATATTCTTCATTTCATGTCAGTAGAAAAGTTGAATATCAATAATGGAAATGCATGAAATTACAGGACTCATATAATATATTGTAAATGGTATTAAATGTCCATGTGCATTCTGTTTGTGAGGTAGTTTGTTCCTTGCTTGCGCAAGATCCAGTTTTGACTGGATGCAGTATTATAATGCAGCATCCCTTCGTAAGTTTTATTTTAACGTCCAAAACTCTTGAGTCTTTTTGAAAACTCAAGTACACTTTAGATTTGACAGTACAAGTACAGTTTGACCACACAGTAACTTGAAAATGCTAGTAATTTCCCAGCGGTGCAGCAAACCATCTACCCCTACCCCCTTCCCTCCCATCTAACTGGAAAACCTGAGAGTAAACATAGTGTGAGTGATCACAGTGTCCATATTGCACTGAAATGTTTTAACCTTTGCAACCTCTCCATACATACACTGTAAGCAGGGTTCGTACAGATCCTGGAGTATCCACAGGAAGAACTGAAATTTGAACTGCCAGGACTGGAAAGTCAGGGAAGATTAGCAATTTTTCTTAAGGTCCAAGAAAAGTGGAGGATTTTAAGATATGGACTTACTGTACTGATTATCTAAATGTTCACTTTATCAGTGGGATAGCCACAGCTGGGGGGGTTGGGGGTTAGAGCCCTCCCATGACCCAATCTTGCATTGCAAAAAACACTATAAATAGTGATTTTTTTCTCTCTATCCTTTAGACTTTTCCCCTATTTCATGCCCCCAACCCTCCCGACCCCCATGACATAATCCTGGTTATGCTCCTGCACACCATTTTGTTTTTTGAAAAAAGATGAGAAGTATGGGATTTTGATTTTTTTTTAAAAGTCCTAGAAATGTCAGCCAAGGTCTTTGCAAATCATGGAAAAGTAACTGAATTTGTCATTTTGAATGTAAACGAACCCTGACAAGCCATTTGCTCTCCTCCTGCTCACACTTCCTGCCTGTTTCACATAAGGAAGAACCGATATTTACATTTCTTATCAACTTTGAATGTTGTGGCGCGAGTAGAAGGAGGTTGCTTCTTTTTCCACAAGGGGAGGTATGTTTGTCCATTCTAAGATTGCTGTGTGTGTTCTTAAAAGCATTGAAAACTTTCAAAGTTTAAGTTTTGCCACAGACCGATATCACAAAAGGAGTTACTCAGCTGAGAAGAATATACAGTCTTATACCAGATTGAGATTGATTTAAAGAAGTGTCAATCTTCAATGTGTTTGTAATAGATTACTACCGTAGCTTACAGACAGTTTTGTTGAATTAACAAAGTACAATTGGAGATGTCTTTGCTGTGAGTTTGCATGGTTTTAGGTCTTTTACGTGGTTTTTTTTTGGATAGCTTTACCTATACATGATTATATTGTTATAGTCTTTTTCATTTTTTGTCTCAGAAAAATTGAGAGCTATTTGTTGGATGTATTTAGTGACAGTTTTTATGGACATTTAAATGTTGCTGTGATGTTGGTTTAGAGATTGACATAAGACGTGTTTAGTAGTCTGTTCTGTGTCTTTACAGACTACTCCATAGTAGAGATATAAAATGTCCCTTTAGAGATAGTAGTATTACAATAGTGCAATAAGGGTAACACCCTTTGTCTATAACTTACAGTTACAGTATTTCGAGGTCACTTTCACCTTTCTTGTGCCCAACTGCAGTACTCCTCAGTTTAAGATAAATGACTCTTTTCTGAGTTATAACACAAATGCCATCATTAGAAATAATGAACCATACCAAATCTTGGTAGCATATATGATTCCACCATGACTATTTTTTTTTTTTTTTTAAGTCTTCACAAAAATTTGAACAAGTTGCAGTGTCATTAGTCAGACAACATATTTGAAGCAGATGAATACAAGCAATGGCAGACTTAATTGACTTACTTAGTATTAAAGCAGTACAAAACAGCTTTTTGAAAGAGTGAATTAATCTCAAGTGAATATTTTATATTTTGGCCTTAGAGCAAGTTTAAAAAGTTAGAATTCAATGATAAAATCTGAGGAGTTCGTGATAAATATTTGTAGTAACTCTTTTGGCTTTATTTCATCCTAGTGGTATTCCCCTTTACACCATTTTCTGTAAAGAACTTAGTCAAACTTTCACACTTGCATATTTAATCAGATGTAAGTTAGCATTACTAATTGTGAGATGTGAACCATTTTCTAATATCTCTCATTTACTGAATTTTCAGAGAGTCATTCTGGTCCTATGATTGCTGAGAAAAGGTGTTACTGTAAGAAGAACGGATTTGGATTTCTCTGTCCCCCGGATGTTGGGTCTCCATATCCTGATGAGCACAAAGTGATCACCAGTGATACACTCTTGGACTGTAATAATAGAAACCTCTCAGAATATATGTTGTATACTACAGACAAGTTTAGGTTACACAGGTAGGTATTTGTAGTAACTGAAGGAATAAAAGGATAATGTAAGTTAGGCATAGTATGCAGGTGGTATTAATGTCTGTTATTTTATGATGTCAGACAAAGTCAATCATTTGAGAAAAGAAATTTGAGTTATAAGTGCAGCTTGACATTTTGCTTACAATTCAAGGTTTTTACCTAAATTTGAATATTTCAAAAAGTGAACCTCTGCAGAATTTTAAAAGATGGAAAAAACCCTCCTACAACTCTACTAAGGATGTAACTGTAAACCTGGTCATTTTTGTACCTCCCTAATGTGTGTGTCATCTTCTTCGCCACTGCAACTGCCTACATGGTGCATTTACACTAGAATTCATAGGAGATTTGAGCTAAATTCTTCAATAAAAGACGTTTGCAATACAACAATAAACCCTTTTTACGGGCAAGAGCAGTCATCCCAACTTGAGGTAGTGTATTGTACTGTCCTGTTTCATGATTGGCTGTTGAAAGTCATGTTGAGAAGATTTTTTATTCTCAAATGAGAAATTTACAAGAAGTAAACTGCTTGGTTTACTTTGGATATGCAATATTGAAGTCATAAAATATTATAAAAGATTCTGTGAAGAGTAAAAACAAGAAAATTGTGATATTTAGCTGTTGCTTCAAAATAAGTTTGGGGGGCTACTCTTGACCTTTAACTTCATTAATCTTGAGATAGCTGACCAGGAAGCTCACTAATAGATTCAGGTTTAAAAGTGGCTTTAGAGATGGGTAAAACTTGGTATACTTTCTAGCTTATGTACTGTACCTGAACAAGTATGGAAGATGGGAGAAAGGGTCAGGTATTACCTGATTACAGCTTAACTCGTAATTATAACTAAAAATGTTATGTGAGCTAATATAAACAGTTATCAGATTTTAGGTATTTTACGTCCTTGTTCCAAGGAATTGACCATCAATTTCTTCTTTATTGTGGAATAAAATGGTGAAGAAAAAATGTGTGGAAAAATATGAACACCACCCCCCTCCTTTGGTTTTCAGTAATCACTCATGCATATTCAGCAGGTAATATAATTTGTGACATCATTGTGCCACAAATTAATATTACCTAAACTGGTTTAAGAAAAAAAAAAACAATAAAAAGGTTATGACCGCTGTATGCCAACCTTACTCTTTGACCATCAAATACCAGATGGTGTCCATTTTCCTCATCTTTAATTTTTTCCTCCCGTAGATATGGAGCTCTATCAGTGGGGAATGTGCGTAAGTTTGTACCCCCTCAATACAGTAACCATGTTCCACAACTCTACAGGAAGATAGCTGTGAGAAATGCTGCTATTGTAAGTTAATCTATAATTTATACATTCAAATGTCATGATAGAATCATGTTGTGTTCAGTCATTTCAAGGATCAGTGTAGCCTGTTGTGCTCCCCTGTACCCCTTATTTACATACTATATGCATTTCCCATAATTGCCTAAGACTACCCTTCTGGCAGATTCTTAACACAGCTGTTGCCCTAATCCTTCTCACTATTTTAGGAGCTAATTCCTCTTTTGTCAAGCTTGCAACTTAGACATACATGTTTGGAGCTGCTAGCTTTCGATTCTTCTTGGAATTCACGCATCTTAATATTATTGAACTGAGAGACATGAAATCTTTCTTTGTCAAGAATGTATGGAGGATTTCATTACCAAATAGACTTTATCAGACAACTTTTGATTAATGCCTTTAGAGAATTGAGGAAATGCATTGGTAGATTGTTCTCATAATTTGCATTATTTCCAAACTATATCCATCTTTAAGGACAATACAAAAAGAAATGGGATAAATAGCACAATAATATGTTATTTTACAATTGTTTGTTTACCATTTTGTGTACATAAAGAATCAAGTGTGATCCAGTCTTGCCCGCTGAGCAGTTTTGTATTGTGTTTGAATCTATGTTGCCTGTACCTGCAAATACAAGCATCTGCAAACTTTTGCAAGAACTTCTTTTTGTTTAACTGAATAAAAGCTGCACATTTATTTACTATTCATATGTATGATCACAACAAAAAATTGACTTAAGCAAGTCTGATTTTGATGAGCAAAGTCAGTGCAATTTAATATGTGAGTTCTGCTGTTTCAACCTCACACAGGTGTGGAGAAGTCACTTTGACTTTGTATATTCAGAATATTTTGGTCACATAGCAATGTTACAGTAGCGTTGGTTTCAAATGAATATTCATTTATCAAAACCAATTAACAGTCAAGAGTTAATTTCAAACTGGGATCATAAATATAGTAAAGTTGAATGATATCTGTCACAGGTTGTATGTGTAAGAGTATGTAAATAAATGGATAGCACGTATTTGATATCTTGCTATGAAGTTTAAAAGAAGGGTTTAAGGTCACAGCAGGATTTGGTATGTTAGAGGGGTACTCATTCTGAGCATTTTGGTGAAATTTGCATTGAAATCCGATGTGTGGTTCTCAGGATATGAACAGGTTAAGTTTTCACATTTTCAACAAAAAGTGAACTTGAAGCAAGCACATATGACATCACATCCTGACATTAATGGGCATTCTTTTGTTTTTATTTAAACTTAATACTGGATTTTCTCCTCAACAATCCTATATTATTAAAATGTGATTGCATAAAGGCATGAGAATATTACGAACTTTGCATCCCCCACAGGGAGGTCATACTCCTATAAAGTTCAAGGTCAGCACAACAGTCTGATAAAACAAAGTGAAACAAAGCATTCCCTGTCAATGTGAGGAAGTGATATAAGCTCTGCTGCCCTCAAACTCACTTTTGAACACAAATCTACTGACTTCCTTTACTGATATCTCAAGAAGTACATGTCCGATTTGAATGGACCTTTCACCACACTGTGTAGATTTTGTTCCTCTTTCACATATGAAAATTAAATTTTTGCTTAAACTTCCCCTTTAAGGCCAATCAAAAGAAGCATGATTGAGCAATCCACTCACATTTGAAGTCAGGTGGAATATTTTCAGCAGCTGATGGGAAAACCTTGTGGGATAGAGTTGACTTTTCTTTGATGTAGCAAGTTATTGCAACCTCCCTCCCTCTTGCTCACACCAAAATTACCTCACAAAATTTTAAGGCATAATTCCCTCTTTCCCCCCCTCCCCCGCCCCCCCTTCTCATTTTAATTTTGAGAACCATTGCCCAACTGTAAGGACAGTGTGCTCAATGGGCAGGTTTATAAATGTAGCATTGCCACATAAAGAAAATTAAATGTAATATGTATTGTAATTATCATTTCTACGCAGGTCTGGCATAATGCCAAAGGATACCACAGTTTGCCAACATATGTCAATGTCCTAAACAATGCGATATTGAGAGCCAATCTCCAACCATCCAAACATGGTAATCCTTCAGGATATGGTATGACAGTGATCAACCATCCTATGAACAAGACAGGAATGTCCCTCACAGATGATTTCATGTAAGATTCTTATCATAAGACTTTGGTAGGAAGGTGGTAAACTGATATGAAACATGGGGATGGGGTGGGAGCAGTTGATATACTGTATAATTAAAACCCAGTTCCAGAAATCTTTCCAACAGAAAACCTTCAAAATATGGGTTGTTAGAAAAGTGTTTGTAGCTACAATGAAGGAAATTTTATTTTGAAGCCTTTAAACTAGATCATGATTTTTTTCTTTTAAAAAAGATCACTGAAATGTTGTCAAATTTGCTCAGGAATCAAGTATTTATTTCTCTCATTTTTCATCAGTGAACAAGAGTCCACAGAGGTGCTAATAGCTGTCTTCATCATCATCGCCATGTCTTTCGTTCCTGCCAGTTTTGTTGTCTTTATTGTGGCAGAGAGGTCTTCAAAAGCCAAGCTCCTGCAATTTCTTAGTGGAGTAAATCCTCTCATTTATTGGACATCCAACTTTTTCTGGGACATGGTGAGACTTTTTTTTATCTATGCTAGAGTTATACATGAAGTAGCAGTTCTGATTTGCTGCAGGATTGCTGTTATATTTAGAAATGTTGCAAAGCAAGTGAAAAATTATGTCAGTTGAAAAGTGTTTGAGTTGTCCCAAATTTTGTCAAGTGAAATGTGTTTGAGTTGTCCCAAATATTGTCAGTTGAAAAGTGTTTGAGGTGTCCCAAATTTTTTCAGTTGAAAAGGGTTTGAGTTGTCCCAAATTTTGTCAGTTAAAAAGTGTTTGAGTTGTCCCAAATTTTGTTAATAATTAGTGTTTGAGGTGTCCCAAATTTTGTCACTTGAAAAAGGTTTGAAATTTCCCAGTTTTGTCAGTTGGAAAGTGTTTGAAATTTCCCATGTATGTATTTGGTAGAAGCAAAGTAATGAAATGGGATGTCAGATGTTAAATAGCCATTGAATTGTTTAACAGGGAAAGAACTTCCACTGTACAATGTTTAGTACCATTGTATGTAACTAAAATTGAAGTAGTTTAATTTGTTTCCTTTCACAGATGACCTACCTTGTTCCTGCTGTCTGCTGTGTCAGTATCCTGAAGATTTTTGATATTCCAGCCTATGCCTCTTCCACAAACCTTCCAGCTGTCATACTTCTCTTTCTCCTCTATGGGTGAGATTACAGTCGTTTTGCCAAAGCTTTAACCCCAGATGATTGGTTGGAAATCAGTGAGGGCACTCTAAAAATGTATAGGTTGTTAGATAGATGAGGTTTACTGCTCAGTTTCAAACCAATTGGTTTCCTTCAGGCAGGCCACAGCCTTTTTTCAGTTGTGACTCACTGACTTGTTTTCCATACTCCATTTCTTCTGGTGAACATCAAGCACAAGGCAGTATATTTCATTTTTACATTCTTTGGTGTGACCTGGCCAGGAATTGAACTCCAAACCTAGCTCCCAGCTGCAAGTTGGATGTTCTAACCTCCTGATTATGCTGTTGGCTTTTAATAAGTAGGGTCCATGCAGGGAATGACTGAGATGACATGAAATTCTGGAAACAGTAATCTGTTATATATATATATTACAAGAAATAGTACGTTCAGAAACAACAAAATGGCATTTAAAGTAAATGGCTGAGATTTTCAAACCATTCATTGTCAACTGAAAAGAAAACCAGTGATAGCTCCATCTCCTCACAATTAAAAACTTAAAAGTTTTGTCATTCAAATTTTTGAAAATTTTAGTGAAGAAATTATTCTTTAGCAACATATAATTGAGTTTCTGTCATAGAGAAACTTATTTTTGAAAACGAGACTACCATGCAGCCATATTTTGAAAAGTGTATCATTCTGTCATGATAAAAATTTTCAGTTTTGAAAAAAAGAAATTCTGCTCTGCAACAATGCAATATTTTCCTTTAAAGAGGCTCATTGAGTAGATATCAATAACTTAATGAGAGTCTCAAAGGGTTACTATCACATGACAATGCCTATAGTTAGCATAACAAGTCAAGTTGCAAGTCCAAAAGTCACAGAAAACATTAAAATTTTGAATTTTCTAGTGTCCTGACTTGAAACGGTTTTGTACAAAATTTGAAAAAGTGTCTGTTCACAAATTTTTGAACCGTTAAGTACTCACTCATAAAACAGTCATCTGTACATAGGATATGGGGTTTGCTTAAGTTTGAACATTTGCCATTGGTATGTGAAGAAAACGTAACAGGTTTGGGAAAAGTTGTTGAATTTCATGAACCAAGTTGAATGAGTCGCTGTAAGAGTCTAAATTTGCTGGTGTTTATAAATTTTGAAATTGCTTTGGTGTACATAATCTTCAAATAACTGACTGATAGTTTTCGTTCCTTTCCTCAGATACTCCATCACACCTATGATGTACCCAGCTTCATTCTTTTTCACAGAACCAAGCTCTGCCTATGTTTTTCTCATCGTGATCAATTTGTTTACTGGCATCACTACCATTGTAGGTACTTTCATGATAGAAATATTCACTCACGATGATCCAGAAGTTAGCGAGGTCAGTGCTTAATACATGGTTTCATATTTTTGTCTTTCATATTACCTTATTGCATACAAGGATTGCTATGATTTGATCAAAATATTGCTATATTGTGGACAAGATTGGGCTGTCTAGTTTGAAAGCACCAAATCACAGGACCCAACATTTATCACCTGGGCTACCATTTTAAATGTGCATGGTTTCATCAAGTACCCCTGTAACTATCAGTGGCATAACTGAACTTTTTATAGAGGGGATGGACATAACTGGACAGTTAATGGTTAATGGAACCATTGTATTTTGGCTAAACATGTCTCTAAGATACAGTAGCGGAGAATGGATTTTTCCATGCAAATTAGTGAAGTTGGTCAAGCAGTTGTAACTCTCTAAGCAGGGAAATACCATAGGTTGATGTGCAGCACACAGACAAAAAATTTGGCTAAAATTGGCTCATGTTGCAGGAAATGGCACTTCCCAGTCTCTCTGGCCTTTTCAGTTGAGCTGGGCATTCTTCATTTTTTAGAACAGAAAGAATAAATAAAAAATCAATGAAGAAAGATGGATTCATGAGAGAGGATAAGGAAAATAGAAATAATAAGAAATAAAAAGAGACATGCTGTGTACCATGCCAAATACCCCCAAGACAGTCCAAGTGTACATATGGTAGTATGTGTATCAAAGGTTGGTAATTACCCCCGTAACAAGATTTGTTACAGTGCAATTCTTTTTCTCTGATTACATCCTTCAGTGGCCACAATTGTTGATCCGTGAATGAATTGCTACATCACCCAAGATATATTTGTTTTCTCATACATTACTTTGAGAAAAAAAAATGGAAGTATGAGATCTGACAGTTTAAAGGTCGTGGAAATATTAGTCAAAATCCTTGAAAATCGTGAAAGTCGTGGAAAATTCGTTGAATTTTTGTTATTTTGAATGTGTACCAAACTTGTTTTTTTTTCAATTTCTGCAGAGCTTCCAAGCAACCTACAACATTGTACACAATCTTTCACTTGTATTCCCAAACTACTGCCTGGGGAGAGGGCTAATGGATTTAGCATTCAATGACTACATGAATGAGTACTATATCAAAATTGGTGAGTCACTTTTGTCATGTGATAGGGTTTGTAATTACAGTGGTCAGTCTCTGATGTGACACAAGGAGAACAACCTTCGCTACTCTCTGAGCCGAGTGCCACCATGCATTAATTGGCATGTAGCATAACAGAAAATTTTTGGCTTCAGAAACACCATCAAGTATCCAGAAAATGTCCCTTTCTGCTGTTTTACACTGTGTGATTACTATTGAAAAATTGGGATGTTGTGTCTGAAAATGAAACCATCTCTAAAAATAACATAGGGAAGATCTGGGCCAGGCCTTGAGTTTTAGATTTTTGATGTGTGCTATGAATCACACTCCTCAGGAAATCAAGGAGAGTGGCAGGTGTGGTATTTTATAAACTTGAATTGGTTTGTATGATGTCCACTGATTTATGTACATGGACAGAGCATGTAACGCATCCGTCCTATTAGTAGATGGTCGCTTCCAACTGGGACACAAAAGGCGCACCAAGATGGCCGCGGTGAAGGTATAAATCGCCTGATTTGGCGACAATTCTGCAATGTTTTAAAAACAGTTAAACTTGAATGGGAAACATATCATATTCCTGCAATACGTGAAGTAATTTTGACCGTAACTTGCCATGTTTCAAAAATATTTAAACTTTCTTGCAAAATATGGGGATATACTTGAGCAAGTCCAAACTTTCACACAAAACCGTAGCCGTCTTGGTGCACGCTTTTTCTCACACGTACGGGAGCGACAATCTATCCTGCAGTATGCTCTGTCCATGTGTAGGAAGTCTGTGATGAGCTCCCATTCTTCATCTAGGTGTGCAAATAACCACACCTCTCAAAGTGATTTGAGGTGAGTGATGGTGTGCAATTGCACTCACACACCTCAAAATTCAAGGCCTGCCAGGCAGTGTGAGTTCAAAAGGAAAACAATGTGCCGGAAAGCCAGATTGTCCAGAGAAAATCTGGTGGAATGGTTGACCCTATTTGTAGACTCATATGGCCAAATCTACTAAAACTATTTGGTAAAGAGTGTTTTAATCACTATGACTTTTTACTTATATGACAAATTTCAACTTGATTCTTTATTAGAATATGTAGGATAAATGTAAAATTTAGTGAATCCAACCTAAGGGACAACCTTACAATTACATGTCCTGTCCAAAACTAAAAGAAATGGAGTACTATCAGCACTCTAAACTTATAATGTATAAGGAGAGCTTGCGTCAGAGAAGAACGCTGTTAATTCTGTAAAGAAAGTAGAGATTACTGCACTTCTTATAAATACTGTGTGTTGTTAACCAGTAGTAGGCCTTGAATAAGTTATTCATGGAAAACAAAGATTTTCCCATTGAAATTAAAGTAAGGATGTCCAAAAAACTTTTTTAAATCAATGAAGCACATGTATCTTGAAGGTAAAGTTAGAACAAATATTGAAATCTCATAAATAAAGTATGTACTAAATGTACACAATTTGGTGAAACATTCATTCAGATGGAACATGTATTTCTCCAGATATGAGCAAGTAAAGTTATTGGATTTTTGAGGACAGCAAAAGAAATATCTCGCCTCCCCACTGGCAATGAATGCTTTGTTTCTTTATGTTTTTTTTCTTTTCATCTGCTGTCTACCTTGAAATTAATATGCATAGAACCAAACTGTGGGAGACGTGAAGTTGTAAATTTTTCATGCCAATTATGCAATTGAATTCTGATAAAATGGGATTGTTGAAGAGAAAATTGGTTGTTAAGTTTAAAGAAAATGGAAGCTTTCATTAATTTGAGGAGATGATGTCATAATGTGCTTGCTTGAAGTTTACTTTTGAGAACCACACATCTGATCTCAATGAAAATGTCACCAGAATAAATACCCCTGTAACATATCAAAACTTGATTTGACCTTAGTTGCTTCTTTTAAGGGAATAAAAATGCAGCAACTTGGAAAAAGGACTTGCGCATGAGGAGAAATGTAATTGATGAGGCTAGTGTAAGGATTTCTTAATAGCTCTAAGATACTGGATGTTTCACAAATTCTTCCTTGCCAATTTACAGGTGATCTAGACAGTGTCCAGTCTCCTTTCCGGTGGGAGATGATGAATCGTATGTATGTGGTGATGGCAATCGAAGGCTTTCTTGCGTTTGTTCTGGTGGTACTCTGTGAATATGGATTCTTCTACATTGGCAGGTAAAGGAAAAGACTTTCTGTAAACATTCTTTGTCCAGCTCATTGAACATAGGAGGTAAAATTAGTTCTTTTCTCTTTCGCTTTTGTTGTTTGCTGTATTCATATCATGTTGTGCATCCAAAAATTTGAAATCAGTGCGAAAGATACTGTAATGAAATTGATGGGTTAGGCCACAAAAGTAAATGTTTGAATGAGTCTTCTATAGACATGAAATAAAAAGAAATTAAAAAGTGTCATTATGTTACATGTTACAAAACTCCCAGTGGGAGAACCATAAAAGTTGAAATGGTCAAGTACCCAGAGAGTTCAGGAGTCTCATTTTATCGGAATTTGCTTATGTGACATCCTTCTCTCAAGAGAAGTTGTCTGTATATACATTCATCAATTAGGTTATTTGCTACCATCACTCCAACATTTGTGGAACATATAATGAGGTATAATTGCTTTGTTTCTCATTCAAAACCTTGTGGTTCTCCCATAAATAAATAACTTCATTAGCTCAAAGTGAAACCCACAACCATTTGCTCATGGTATTTGTGTCTGCTTGTTCTTGTACTTTCAATTGGCCCACTCAAATGCATGGTTTCTTTTGTCGTATATTCAGTACATACTTTCTTCATTTGCAGGAGGATAAACGCTCACAAGTCCTTACTGCCGCAAGAAGATGATGATGTTTTGAAAGAAAGACAGAGGGTTTTAACAAATGAGACAGGAAATGACATATTACTGTTAAAGAATTTAACAAAGGTATGACAGTATCCTTCATAATGTGGTTTGCTTAGGGGGACACTTTTCTTCCCAGCATCTGATAACATCCTCCCTAAATAATCTTCATGCAGGAGCTTAATATATGAGCCCCAAAGCATGAGATGGAATTGTATAAATTATAATAAAAACAGTTATAGCAATTAATTGAACATTTTAAAAATCTATTTTCTACCCCATCCCCCTCCACAAGAAATTACCCCCATCCCCAAGAAATAGTTAAACAGGAAAAAAGTTGCTAATGTTGTGTGTCACCTGGTCAGCAGAATGGTCAGTCTGGAGTAGAGAATGGACTTGACAACACAGATGCTGAGACAGTATGCACAGGTCCAAATTTTTTTAACCTTGATCATTTGTACACAAGATATACAAGATTGTTTTTGAAAATGTTACATGGAAGGAAAACTTCGTTTATAAATATCCATAGTAAAACAGCACAAACCCAAGTAACTATGTGACTTAAACATACTGTCACCTGACCATAAATGACTAATATTAGTTGAGGATTACTACCAAGTATTAATAAAATATTAAAATAATTAAAACATACTCCAGTGGCTCTCCCCTGGAGTCTCTTAAGAAGGACAAAAATATTCTAGACCATACCCTTCAAACCCCAATACCACTTTGTCCCACTCAAAATATCTCATTTTAAAGATTGATAGTTTTGTTGAAAAAAAAGGTGGCCATTTTACAAAAAGACCACTGAAATTTACGTAATGTGGAGACATTACCTCATTCCTTTTGCTTTTTTTCATAATTAGAAGTTAATTTTGCTCTTGAAATAAAAAACTGGGGGAATTTTTTTTAATATTGTTCCCTGTAGATCTAGCATTACCCTTCATCATATGTAGGGTATGCAAACAGTGTTGCTTTAAATTCCATGAAGCAGCATCATACGAATAAATTGAATGCAGTGCCAAATTAATGAGCTGCAATGACATCACAGATTTCCCATAATGCACCATATTTCTAGAGGAAAAATGCATTTGTTGAGATGCAGGTATCACCTCCTGAAAGAGAATATTGTTTTGCAGATTTTTAAGTTAATTGATTTTGTCTCTGGTAAATCCCTTTAAAAATGAAATTACCTATGTTTTCTATACTCTCCACAGATTTATAAAACAAGAAATTTAGGCAAACACTTAGCTGTAGATGGGCTATGTTTAGGTGTATCACCAGGTGAGGTAAGTTGAACTAAAACAGCTTTTGGAAAATGTTTTCCCCTGTCCTTTTCAGTGCTCCAGTGGGATTGAAATATCCATGCTGTATACATTAAGCCTTTCCTTTCATGGTTTGATATGCAAAAATTGACAGCACAATGTTCATTCAACCATTTAAACAAATTTTTAGTTTTCCAGGGTATTAAAATTGTCAGAACGGATCAGATAGCATTACCTTAAAGTTTCCCCTCAAAAGTTGAAACTGGAATTCAAATAGTAGTTTGGACAGATTTATGATTTTAAAGTAGATTCCACCTTCTGTCTCATAGAAAAGAAATAGATTTCCCGAATTTCAAAGAAAAAATATATATGCCCTTTCTTTGGCACATCATAGACCCTTTGCCAAGAGCAACTGGAAAAGATGATTGGATAGAATTTTGCAGAGATTCCAACATTTACATCCAGGAATCAGGGAGATTTCACACAAGAATAATGGAGGTTTTTAAGAATTGTATGCAACTTAATGAGAGAAAAACTTTCTTAAATCAGGGTGGTTGTCATATTTGCTAGTTGGAATGGACAAAAATCCTTGAATTTTCAGGGAGCCTCCCTGAGAATCAGGGAGGATTGGCATCCCTGATTTTTTACATACCAGTTTTAGTCAATGACATTTTACTGCAGTGCAAAATGACACACACCCAAACTGTATCCCACAATGGTCTGTGATATTGCTTTTTACAAAAAATGATTTCTTAGCAAAGAATCATAGTGAAACATTACTCAAACACCAGGTGTGGTAGTTGGGATAGTGTTTGTCCCTCCCCCTTCTTTTGACTAAATGTGTGTTGAGTCACCTCACAGAGGTGTACCTGATGCCCCCCCCCCCCCCTAACAGGTTCCAACTAGGTATGGTCTGAAGGCAAAGAGAATTTTGGTAACAGTAAGAGAGCTTGTTTGTGGAGGAGTGCCCCCCAACCCCCCCCCCCCCCAAAAAAAAAAAAAAAAAAAAGAAAAATGCAAATCTGATTGTTTTGTCCTCACACGTGATTTTCATTAGGGAGCATAAATCTTCATCGTTGTGTATGCTATTGATTTACTTAATGTCCCTGTTTTGTCTATGGGGAAAATACAAGCAATAATTTATATTGAAGCAGGATTTGAATGGTTCAGGGTGGCTGGAGAAGGGGTCTTTTTTCAACCAAGTTACTGAAAAGAATTTGATACAGTTAGGTAAGAATATGATAAACCAGCTGTGTGAAATATCATTTCTTGTTTTTGTCATGTGTATCTGTGATTATCTTGCAGTGCTTTGGTCTGTTAGGTGTCAATGGGGCTGGCAAAACAACAACTTTTAAAATGCTAACAGGAGATGAATGGATTACAGGGGGGGATGCCTTTATCAGTGGTAGTAGGTGAGTAGTACAGTGCTCATACAATTAAGGAAAAATAAACACTTAGTCCAGTTCATGCATTTGCTTAAAGTATAGGTTTTTTGTATTCTGTTATACATCTATCAATTAGTCAATTACATATATACGTGCCAAAATAATATAAATCCTGATGTACTTGAATACAGATGTAAGGCCTCATGAATAGGTAGGTCTTGAGGAGAGATATAAAACTGGCATAGCTATGCTCTTGTATAAGTCTGGGAAGTCCATTCCATATTTTGGGAGCACACTCTGAAAAAGATATATCATCACAGGAAACACAGCAGGTATGTCGCTCAACCTCATACCATGTAGTACGTACCCTTAAGTTTTATAATTTGAAGACAAGAAAGGGTTAAGGCAGTAGAACCTGGCTAGCATTATGAGTCATTATGAATCATTTTTTTACCCTCAATCTATATAAAATGGGATCAGAAATGCATCAAATTTAAATGAAAAACCTTATATACCGATATTATGGGAGAAGAGGGTTACAGTTCCAAGCAACTGTAAATTAAGATAAAGAATTATCAAACTCGGTATTGATTTAGAGAAGGAGATCTTTGCTTTTTGAAAACAAATTAAGACTTTGGTCTAGTTCCTTGGAGCATTTTCCTCCACGAAAAATATGTGGAATACTGACATTACATTACGATTTCCAGCTTAAAATTTTTTATTTTAGCTTGCAGTGAGTTACAGTGTCAATAACCAAAGTACATTAAGTCATGTAACTCTATACATCCATTACATGCTAAAGGTAGAGGAACTGCATTTTGGTCAGAGTAATGTTCTATCATTAGCAAATAATTAATCACAGGGAATGGCTAACAAGTTATGATTGTTTATGTTCTTCAACAGCTTATAGACTTTCATATGAAAAGTCACCACCTATGATGGCCAATGACAATTTTTAAAACTTCATGAAATTGAGCCTGGTTTGAATCAGTTATTACTTTCCATTAAAAAGATTTCAATGAAAACTTGGCTGTGAAAATGCGAAGTAACTGGTGATGCATTGGCTCAGGACTAAAAATTACAATAGGTTTATTAAGCTATTTATGAGTGCAAGAATGTAGCTTTACTAACAATTGCAACACATGGACCTAAGGTGCATTGTTAAAATTCACTAAACATTCCACTTTTTTAGATTGCATGGTATCATAGTGTAGTCCAGATTATTCATGATGATATTCTACTTTATTTTCAGTGTCCGATGGAAACTTCACAAGCAAATAGGATACTGCCCTCAGTTTGATGCTTTATTTGATGAGCTCACAGCAAGGGAACATCTAACACTCTATGCCAGATTAAAAGGTCTCCCAAGGAGAGACGAAAATAGGGTGAGTCATTGACATTGGAGGAAAAATTTTTTGAATATTAAGAAATCACATAGTGACAGTGAAAATTTGAAGCTTTTTGAATACCTTGATTTTGAAAAGTTCATGTGGTTACTTTGAGCTAACCAAAACTTCACAGAGCTATAATTGTTAAAACTCATAACATATCATAAGAAGAATATGTGCATATTTTAATTTGAATCACATCCCCTAATTCAGTAGGATGAACAAATGGTCTTGTTCATAGTGGCATTCCAATATTTGAGTTTACTTAAAAACTTGAAATTTTTCTTTTTATATCCATCCATAGTATAAGGAGGGATCTTGAGTGCTGTTTGGTGTAGCGGACTGTATCTAAATCACCTTGATGGTGTAAGCACTTGCCTTTAAAGTGGCTCTTTGAGTTGGTTCATGAAATTCAACAAATTTTTCCAAACCTGTTAAGTTTTCTTCACAAACCTATGACAAATGGTCAATCTTAGACAATCTCCATACCCAATTGAGTAATTAATGATTCAAGTCGGTTTTCAAAAATTCGTGACCAGACACTTTTTCAAATTATGTACAAAACCGTTACAAGTCAGGACACTAGAAAATTCAAAATTTTAACATTTTCTGTGACTTTTGGACTTGAAACTTGACTTGTTATGCTAACTGTAAGCATTTTTATGTGGTGGTGACCCTTTGAGACTCTCATTAAGTTATCGATATCAACTCAATGAGCCGCTTTAAATCCTGTGCAAATGACTAAGAACCTTATTTTCGTTTAGTTGTGCTGTTCAGATTTATGCCTAGTGCTACATGTGCCAATTGAGCAAAAATAAGGGAATGCATTATGCTGTGTGCTGTGCTCAGTTTTTGTACCCTATATGCCCCATAATTCAATGTGACAACGAATTGCTTTACTCGCTTACTATAGACATTAACTTCAGGTTGAGCAATGATGGACCATACCTTAGCACGGGATAATGCATGATCTAGGGCTTAATGCAAGTCATGGGCAAGAGTGCAGCCCAAGTGAGAGCACTTACCGCTGGAGAGTGCATTATGATGTTTTAATGCACAGGTCCGGAGTTGTTTTACCTTGGTATTAATACACAACAATATTTTGATTTTAAAAAAAAAAAGATGAAAGCAAAGTAGAATTTCCTTTGTAAATAACCCCATGAAAGAGTACAACCCAGAATGAAAAAGAGTAGCACAAAATGAGCATGTTATTCATTACCAAGAGTTCATTGCTTGATAATACACTGTCACCTGACTGTAATGGACCAATAGGAGTTTAGGATTATTTTTTTCCAAGTATGAATGAGTACTTTATGGGGCACAGCAGAACAATGGATACAATTAACTTGTAAAGATAGATGCAACATAGTCAAAATGTTGTGCATTTGTGGCACAGTGCCATCAGCAAAAGAGCTCTCTTTGATTTGTAACCTTACTGTCGAACTGAACCACATTAATTATTTTATTTTCCATAGATTGTTAATTGGGCAATTAAAAAATTAGCCTTGAAGGAATATGCTGATGTTCCTTCGGGGCTTTACAGTGGAGGTAATAAAAGGAAATTATCTACAGCTATAGCTCTCATTGGATACCCTCCTGTTCTATTTATGGTGAGTTGTCTTAACTTTGTATGCTTAATTATGAATAGGAACATGTGAATAATGAATAAACATGATTTGAGGAGTAAGTTCCCCTAAATGAAGGCATTTATTGATTTGCATTGATGTGATACAAGTTGTAACTGTCTACAGCTATAGCTCTCATTGGATACCCTCCTGTTGTTTTATATTTATGGTAATTTGTATTGACTTCATATGATGAACTATGAATATGGATACTTTGAGAAATGAATATACATGATTTGAGGAATTATGCCTCAGAACTGAAGGCAGTAATTGTTTTGCATTGATTTGATACAAGTTTTAAGTGTCTAAACTACAGTAGCTTGCCCTCCCTTATATGGTGAGTTGCACCATATAGAATCTATCATTAATAATCATGGTTTAAGTCACCATTGACCCAATCTTGTAGGCAGTAATTACTGGATGGATTAGTTAGTAGGTTACATTAGACTTAACTACACACCAACATGAGTGTCTTCATGTATCAGTCATCTCAATAAAAAATTCAGTTTAAACTTTTTGCCAATAATGTAAATGGTCTGAAGGTCTTGAGGTTGGTCACATATTGTCGTTCAGTGAACATAATAGCTTCTCCGGGAAGCAGTGAACGTTTTGGTTTCGCTGAACAGCCCTTTGCCAGAGGGTCAGGAGGATTTTTGAAAAAATTTATTTTCAAGCAGGTTCAAGTTCAAGTTTGGTTTCCCTTGAGTCACCTCTGATGACATGCGCAAAAAACCATGGGTATATTCTACAACCCCAGCCCACGGAGGATAGATTACATGAGATTCAAGAATACACAAAACACTAATGTGTCATGTAATGTCAACCAGATCCAGGTTTACTGTGGTTTAAAATACCGTTCAAGTTAAGTTTGATTTCAAATGCAGTTCAGATATGATGCCCTCCCCTTTTGTTGCCTCTTATGACAGACTGGAAATACTTAGGGTAACATCTACAACCCCAACTCACAGGGTGAAAATTACTAGGTGGAAGACATGTAGAAAACAAAAAACATTCAACAGCTTTTTACCACCTTTTATAAAACTTAGTTATTAATGTTGATTGAGATCTTACATAATCCAATGTTGATTGAGATCTTATATTATCCATGCCTTGAGTTTTGGATTTTCCAGATGTGCTACAAATCGCACTCCTCAGAATATTAAAGAGTGCAGAAGGTGTGCTATTTTATAATTTACAGATTTATATGAGCTCCCTTTCTTCATCTAGGTGTGCAAAAAATCACACTCCTCACAGTGATTTGAGGTGAGTGATGGTGTGCGGTCCTTCTTGCACACCTCAAAATTCAAGGTCTAATTTATAATCCTGAGTTTTTAATGGATTTGTCTGACTTTGTTTTGGCAGGATGAACCAACTACAGGTATGGACCCACATTCCAGACAGTTCCTGTGGAAGGTTATACAGTGTATAGTAAAGGAAGGCAAATCAGTAGTACTTACATCTCATAGGTTAGTAATTACAATTCTTGAACAAAAACGTGTAAAATTCAGTAATCATCTTGCATTTTCCTATAATTAGTGTATGTGTGCAGCTACAATGCCCATTACTGGAAAGGAAGAGCTTTCTTCTATGAAACTGAAAATCTGATCGTATGGCTGTCTCATTGGGTTTGTTGACTGCCTGGGAGCTTGTTAGTTTCATAGATAGTAGAGATAACAACTCAGGCAGATTGATGAAGAGAGCTGCTGAGGTCCTGTAATTGGCCAATGGGTCCTTTGGTGACATGAAAAAAATCAACATTTATGACTGGGTATTCAACCGTTCAATAAACTGCTCTTTCCTTACACAAATTTTCAGAGGTTACATCACTTAAAATTTAATGCTGCTGAAGCAGTTATTCTTCAATGCTTGTTCAATGCTCTCATGGCTGACCATATATTCATTTTCAATTTAAATGATCATGTGACATTCAAAGTACACTCTCACACAGGCAGGGGTAGGGACAAGGTTTGGAGGCCTTAACCAGTCATTTTTCATGAAATACCAGAAACCCTGATTTAGTTTTATTTCCAGCAAAGAAAATAAAGTATGAGTTGTCTTTCTCTCACCAGCATGGAAGAATGTGAAGCTCTGTGCAACCGCCTTGCTATTATGGTAAACGCAAGATTTAAGTGCATGGGTAGCACGCAGCACCTCAAAAATAAATTTGGTGACGGATACACGATAACTCTGAGAGTTATAGGAGACAAACCAAATTTACCAAGGGTTTCTCAATGGTTTAGTCATACATTTCCAAAGGCTGAACTAAAGGTAAGTTGAACTTTAAATGAATGTAGTACACTGCATTTTGTTTTTGTTCTGTTCATCTCATTTTGTGATGTATTTTTGCTGTACATTTCTTTACACAAAAGGATTCATGAGAAAGTAGTATCCTTAGACTATTGTTTATTTTATTAATTTTCTTCCCTCTCTTTTATGGAGGACCAATTTCTAGCTCAAGCGTGAAATTAGCCATTTTAAATTTAGAAGGAATCTTTGGAAATGATAAGTATTGGTACATGTACCCTACCTCTCTGTCGTATACAGGAGAATTGTTAACAGAAGGTTTTTTCTGAATTTTGTGCATGGTTGTGGTGATCCCTTCCATAATTAAGGCAAAAGCTGAAGTGTAGAATGCAAAGGTAGCTGAGAAACAGCTGAAGATCGGTGTCAGGACTGTCGATTTTTTTGGTGCTCTGCAGTGGGTGTGGCTAGCTAAATTTTGGCCTCATTTGAAAAACACTCTATGGGGAGGAAAGTTAGTTGGATAAGATTTTAACGACACACCAACCAGAATGTGTTATATAGTGTCATACTGTTCAAATGCTGTTCAAGTCCTTCCCTTTAATCACCTCTTATGACAGACAGGGAATATTGTGGTCCTATTCTACAACCACCAACCCACAGGGGGACAGAGAGGGGGGAAATGTACAGGAGGGGAATATAAGATCACACCAGTTGTTGCCTGCAAGAAGTAGATGCTAGCTCTCTAATTGATTGATTGTCTATAAAGTAATCATCAAACTAAATCTGTCACGACTTGTCTTCTACAGGAGGAACATTACAACGTTGTGCAATACAGTATGAAGTTCATACATGTTAATTTGGTGGAGCTCTTCACAAAACTGGAAGACATGAAAGAAATGCTGGACATTGAAGATTACTCAGTTAGTCAAACTACGCTAGATAATGTAAGTTATCAGATGGTGTTATTTTCTGTCCCAGAAATATTCTTATACTTGTGATTTGATTTCAGTGTTATCAGAGTTTTACACCTCAATTAATAACCTTTTTTTTAAATTAAAAAAGTAAATTAAGTGATGGCAGTGGCCTTTTTGTCAGTTGTGGGATATAATTGGATTGTGGGACAGTGGGACAATGGTAGTGCATTGCATTTTTCAAGTCTTTGGCATGACTCTACCAGGGATTCTAATTGTGGATTTCCCAACCAACTGTACCAAACACTCAGTCTTATGAAAATGATATCCTCTCATAAATATGACAGTTGAGGTGTTAACCACATGATTTGTATGCACCTTGGAAAACCTGAAATCCTCAAGCATGAATTGTTCACTTTTAAGGCCTTATTGAAAATTTCGTGTTTCTCGGCGTGTTTTCCATGGTTAAAGCCTAGGAAATAGTTACATTGTATGTCAATCCTGAAAATTTGTCTGAACTATAATTTTAAATTAAAGAAAACGTTCAGAAGATATTTTTTGGATGGTTTTGTGTCTTCAAAAGGCTATCCATGTCCAGAGAAAAGTACTTTCAAAATACTAGAAAATGATATTTTAATACAATGCATTCAAATTCCAGAATTAAGACAAAAAATCTTGTCCAAATTAAAATTTCTACTAAAATAGTAAGACTCCTATATTTTCTTTGCTGATAGGGAAAGATTAGTGTTCATTGTGTGTGTAGGCTTCATTGCATGTCATTTTTGGTGCTGTTCAATAACCCTAGTTTAAAAAGAAAACTTTACCTAAAAGCCTCAAGATTAAGTGTAGTGATGCTCAGTATTGTAAAAGTTTACCAGAAACAGTTATGAGGCAGCATTTACAATTTTGTATTGAAAAAAGAAATTTTCATTTTTTTTTTCAGGTATTTGTAAATTTTGCCAAAGAACAGATGGACCAGCAAGAAGAAGGTTTAAGAGACGACAGAAGAAGATGGAGATACAAACAGGATGGTGATAAGACGTTAGATGAAAATGATCTGTGCCTTGATGAGACAGATGAAGATGATGAGGAATTTCTTCTAAAGTATGCAACATTTAAGGTGAGAAGTTTGCCAGAAGTTGCTCTTTAGTACCTTCATTTGCATGATAAAGCTTTCTTTCTTAAAGGGCCGGAGTAGTTACCTTAGCAACAGTCAGATTTCTTTTATTCCATTTCCAAGTATCTTTCATAATATTTCAGGACTTGGATATTGCATATTCAAGATAAACCAATGAGTTACTCTCATATATTCCGTAACGTGGGGAGAAATATATTGTGACATGACTCTCTCGAGGCAGTCATGAGACAAGACAGATTTATTCTCTTAAATTTCATAATCTGGTGATAATAATATTGTCACATGACTCTCTGGGGCCAATCATAAAAAGTGGTAGAGTACTACACTTATCCTAATTTGGAAGATTGCACTTCCCCTTTAAAATTTGTCACATCATCCTTCTCTGCCTGATTACTTGTCATTGCCTCAAGGAGGGAAGGAAGCATGTTACACCCAGACCTGACATAATCAGCTTTTACATTTGAATAATTGATTGACAGGACCAGATCTTGTATTTTATAGAAAGAAAGTTTTGTAACATTTGGCCTTAGTCGACATGCTTGTTAGGCTTGTGTTCAGTGAGTGGTTTTTTTTTTGTTTTTTTAAGCAAGTGGTGGGAAAGATTTCTCTAAGGCACAGATCAAGTAACAAAGTATGTCACACACTGCCCTGGATCTGATTTGCTGTTCTTGTTTCGTTTGAAGAAGTGACAGTCTCGCATGGGACCTGCTTCTAGAGATTTTAATTCCTCCCTTTCCCCTTTGTGTGTAACTGTTACACTGTTGCAATACAGAGTCTAAATTATGCAGTCTCTGAAAGGTAGTTTTGTGTCACCAAGCAGCTGTGAAATTGGAAGAAGCTAATCAGATTATGGATAACCTATATGGCTAATTGATTACAACTTACTTGGCATTTCATAACAAACCAACCCAGCAGTTCTATCAAATTTAGTTGCATTTAAAAGGCCAATCTGCATTGACCCTGATTACTTCTAGTAAGAAAGTAGCTTACTTGCTTATGTAAATGAGCTCTCAATCAAAGAGCACCTGGTCTCCAAGGTGCTTCTAAAGGCTTGCCTGGGGCATACTGCATATAAGTGGGAATAACATATGCAAATTGGAGGTAAGTTTTGGGACTCGTGGACATCCAAACCAGGGAGTTTTGAGAGTTCAGATGAGAAAATTGTAGGTGGCAAACACATCCTACTTTGTTCTGTCCGAAAATTGAGCTACTGGCATTGCAGTTACTAAGCTTGAACAGCTAAGATTCATTGCTACAAGTGCAATTGCCTTCTATCCTTTTAGCCACACCATTGGTACATGATGGACAGAGTGTGCACCTGAAAAGAAAAATTTTGCCTTGAATGGTTCACCTTCTTACAGGCTGTGGAGAAATTCCCATAAAATCCCATAAGAATTTCTTATATGTATGAATGTGGATTTTGATCCCATGAGTTCCTTCATTGTATGGGATCCCATTATATTCCATTGTATGGTATCCTATTAGATTCCATTTTATGGGATTTCATTAGATCCCATTGTATGAGATCAAATAAGATCCTATTGTCTGGGATCCCATAAGATCAAATTATATGGGATCCCACTAGATTCCATTTTATGGGGTCCCATGAAACCCCATTGTATGCGATCCCGTTAGTAGTTAGATGGAATTTTACAGCCCAGTTTGCAACCATCTGGTTCAAGCTGAGCCAGCCACTGTCCTTTTCCAGTTGTGGCTCACTGACCTGTTTTCCCTACTCCATTGCTGAAGCTGAGCACCAAGCACAATGGCAGTAGGTTCCGATTCTAAAGTTTTCTGTACGACCAGGCCAGGACTTGATCTCCCAACTTTCTGACTGCATGTCTGATGTTCTAACCACTTGACCATACAGTCGGTCCACTTGACCATACAGGGGGATTCCATTAGATCCCATTATTATGTGACTCTTTTCCACTGAGTTTGCCTGGTAATGCAGGGGGAGGACTTTGTCTTTAAATTGGAGGGTTGTAAGGGCTTTAACTAAACTTGAGACAATTTTCACATTTTTGGGATAAGGATACAGAGCCCTTTAATGTCTCCTTATACATAAATTCTTGTGAGGGCAGATTGAGGCCTTGTTTGTTTTGTAAGAACAGGCATGAGCTTTTTCCTCTTTTCCGCAGATTTCCGCGTTTTTTTAGTCGTGGTTCCGCGGAAAAATTACAGTTCCGCTTTTTTGCATATTATCAAAATTAATTGTGTCGATAAAATCGGGTAAAAACTCGGACATAACCTGTATAAGAAGAAGCTCATGAAACAAGGAAGATTACGGATACTGTATAGTACCCATGCTTGTACGTGCATATGTAAGCAATATGTACACCTTCACAGTTATCTTTATATCCTAGATGGATACTGTGCATGACCGTTGTCAAATTTATAGAACGTACATAGCTGTGCAGGCATGGATATTGCAATCGCGCAAGGAATTGAAAGGGCCTTGTGATCGTCCGCCGTATCGTACAGCTTGTACAGTAGTATTGCATGCATTGAACTGCATGCCTGCTGCATGTGCAGGGAACATCAGTTACATTTCCAAATCAGTTCAAGATAAAAGAGATTCTCTATGTGTAGTCTTTGACAAAATTGCCAAAAACAAGTGGCTGTCATGTTAGTCAATGCTGGAATGGACTGAACATTTGAATAATCTGGTATATGAATGCCATTTGACACATCGTCCTGCGACGCCTTTCTTGTGTAGTGTAACGACTAATGTTAGGCCCAGCCTAACACTGTAACGTTAGGCCTACTAAGTTATAGCTTCTTGTACAGTGAGTTACGTTTGTTGGGCTCTGTCTGTCTGTTGCGCAGGAATTGGGTGTTACTTTCTGTCTGTTGTTACTGCATTATCCATATGCATCGAATCCATTTTTAAAAATTTCGTTAACAATAACCTGGGCCAACGTTTGGTTATACAGGGATAGGCTAGTTTACGTATGACAAGCCTAACGTTAGGCCAAACGTTAGCCCACGACAGTAGTATTACTTAGTAATAGTAGTAAGCACTGAGCAATCCTAGGCCTAGCCTTGTTGGCCTGGCTTTTAAAATTGAATTAATGAACATTATGCTAGTAATATTACAGTCACTATTAGCCAAATAAAAAGTAAGCCTACCAGGAAATCTTAACCACTTACCTGAGCAGATTAATGAGGTGACAAATTAAGCACAGGCTGCAAGGCAACACTAACAAAAATGTTGTGTTTTAGAGTGCATTTTCTGTAATCCAAGGTTCCAAAATTTCAAAATTTTCTCACCTCAGCCCCAACCATGGTGGGGCTGAGGTGGGCTGTGACTCCCCGGCAGTGAATTTTCCTCTTTTTTTTTGAACTGCCAGGCTCATGCCTGTAAGAAACAGCTTGACAAGCTTTTCTTGAAGAGTGCATGCAACAACATTTTCTTGTATTAGATAAAAATGCCATCTTTTTACTCTCTTTTCAGGATTCTCGGCTGACCTTTGACCTAGAAGAATGAAGCAAGACCAGTGAGGCTTGCAGTTGGATGAAAGGGCATTATAGGTTATTGGATATGAGCCGAGGGCTGTAACTTGTGCTGCTAATTTTTCTTTTAAGTCTTTAATAATGACTGAAAATTATTTTATAATATGGAAGATATATATTAACTTGTGCTATAGATGGAACATGTGATTGGACTAACCATGGCAGAGATTGACCAATGGGAAGGCAGTATCAAATAATCCAAGTGGAATGGAAAATAAATATACATTCATAAGTTGGCATGGTGCTGATCAACAGGTGTCACATACTGGAAACCAGAGTTGGAAGTGGAGCTAACACAGGGTATCCTGATAACAAGAAAGGGCAGCTTGTATTGTCATGTACCATAAATGAAATCCAAGGTGAGGATCGTGCTTGCCATTTCCTGTGAAAAGCTAAGACATCTTTCATTGTAACCTGTTTGAAGTCACATTAGGAATGGAGCAAGCTCTACTTGTTCTTTTAAAGGGTTATCAACTAGCATCATCTTATACTGGAAAGTTTGAATAAACTTATGCAAACTTAGCCTCTTCTCTAAGCTAGCATGCAGCTTTTACATTGTAGAAAGGGGATTAAGGTGGCACATTCACGGTCCTACAGGATGGTTTGTGCCTGTAAATGTCGGTGAAATACAGCATAATTATCCTGAAGGGGATTACAACTGTAATGGAAATTAGGAGTCAGTCTGAAATAGGAGAAGTTTGAAAGAAATGCTAAGGGTTTTGATGAAGCAACCGTATCAGACCATTAGCTGTTATTAAATTAAGTTCTTTTTTTTTGTAGCTTCCTAGCAATACCTCATCTCTTGTTATTTATTACTTTACTTCACTGTTTCAACTAATGCTGCAAAAAAATATAAGGTAGATTTCGTTCAGTGAAAACTTTGAAAATTGTGTCATCTTTGTAATTGTATTACTGTAAAATTTCCAGCTGTGTTCATTGTTCTTAATTGTATCATTGATTTTTTTGTTATTCTGCTGTAACTTTAAGTGTTACATTTGATTTAAAGATTCCGATTGCTTCTCTATCACTATATTATACTATGATGCTACGTTGCAGGTCCTTAGTAATTATATCTTCCCAAAGACCTGCTATGTCATAGGGCTGTAGTTCGTATCTCACACATGCAAATTTGCTCATGAATTAATAGCTACTAAAAAAGCAGTTGTGTCCAAAAAAGGATTGATTAAAACATGTTTGATTAAAGTGAGTGTGTCCATGCAAAGCAGGAGCACCAAACCTTTATATGAATCCAAGCAGCCAGTGGAGTAGGCCAGGCTATTAGTGGGGTCCATCAGACTTTAATCCTCCTGATTTCATGTTGTACATGCAATTCCCAGCTGTCTTTGTCAGTGAAATTGATAGAATCAAGAGGAATTTTGGGGTCCAACCCTCCATGATGTAGGTCAGCAAAGTATTAGAAAAGTTAATTCTGATGGACCCCAGTTAATATGTCCAACTATTATCAGACCATCACTTGACTGTTGGGAATTGTCTATACCAAGCAGTCACAAAACATAGGTACTTACTTTGTACTAACAATATCACTAATGTCATGAAACAGCCTTTGTAATACCATGGCCTTGTGGCCTAGAAATGATGCTCCAAAACAGGCTACATAGTACTGCATTCATGAGAATGTCTTACACTTTGCTACCATGTGGCATTTGACTTTGCAAAGTCTTTGCCAAAAATTTAAACCAATGCAAAACTACTTGGGGTGATTTCACAATTTCTGTGAATTCAGGAAAAGCGTTGCTACTGTTTTACCAGTATTTGGCAAATTAACAAAATTCAGTCACTAAACCTTTAGTGAAAATTTTCCTCAGTGAGATTCTAGCTTTTGGAAGAAGTTCAATAAAATGCTGGCAGACTCTGAAGGGTTAAAAAAATAGACACAGCAGAGTTTAGACATGTTGCTTCTGTAAAGCAAAGTAGGACTGTGGTTGCATTGCCATTAATCCGTAAATTAATGCATGGAAAAATGAAGGACAATAAGCAGTATGAACCATTTGGAAGTCTCTCCTCTTCTTAAGGTACAACCCATTTACAGTGTTTTCTACTACAGAAAAACATTTCTTGTTATCAAAACTTAAATTGCCTTTGGATGCCCATATCAACAGTCATTTTGAATTTTAATAAAAATGTAGCATGCGCAACAGCCCCATGGTATGTCAGTACAAAAGGTTATAATTTTTTTTGTGTGTGTGCTTGCAGCCACAACATTGATATCCAATACAGTATCCGGTTATTACTGATTCTAATTTGAACAGTTAATTTCCATGTGCAAGGTAATTACAGTTAATTGCTGAATAATCACACATTTTTGTGATTAAATGTTTAGTGATGTCACTACATCATCACAGTGCTATGGTGAAGACCCTTCAGATCCAAGTACAAAGGTTTCGAGTAGTTCATTTTTTGTGCTTTC
This sequence comes from Holothuria scabra, assembly GCA_037179385.1. Taxonomy (NCBI): domain Eukaryota; kingdom Metazoa; phylum Echinodermata; class Holothuroidea; order Aspidochirotida; family Holothuriidae; genus Holothuria; species Holothuria scabra. Next base: position 35,675,109 of record CM074185.1, on the reverse strand, counting down.
AAATCCAATTTGCTGAATTTTGTTCTGTTTAAATGTTATATTGTCTTATCATTCTTTTGTTGTTTTTTTTGTAAGAGTGAATTGTTATGGCAGCAATGCTTTCATCTTTCTTGTTGCAATCCTTTAATTAGAATGTATCTATAAGCTGGCAAGTTTTGTGAGATACTTTCATGTGACGTTGAACTGAAAGTGTTAATGAAAGTGTAATTAGAATGTATCTATAAGCTGGCAAGTTTTTGAGACACTTTCATGTGACTTTGAACTGAAAGTGGTGCGTCAAATGGAATTGCTACTTTTTCAAAATATTTTTATAACAATAGTATGTTGTATTCTAAATAACTGAGTAGGTTATAAGGAGTTAAACAATATTGCCAAAGGTATAAAAATCTATTCATGCATTGTGACTGTGTTAAAAGATAATCAGTGAAAATTCCAGTATTAATGAATAGTTTTCAAATTAGCTTTTACAAACTCAAAATTTTGCAGATGGACCTCTTGAAAGGGTAGTAGACCAACTGCATTGTCAAATAGATAGAGCATTTAACTTGCAGCTAGGAGGTCTAGAGTTTGACTCCTGGCAGGGTCATATTTAAAACTTTAAAGATAAAAACCTACTGTCATATTGCACTTGGTGCTCAACATGATCAATGGAGTAGGAAAATAGAAAATGGCTGTGTTTGGCCTGACGAAAACCAATTCCCAAGAAACTGAGCTGTGAATCCTCATCTGACTTACCTATAAAAGGTAGTGAAAGATGTGGATCTTCAAATTAAAGTTTTGAAACTCTTAAAAATAGGGTATTAAAGTTCATCTGATTTGTGAAGAAATTTATCACTGTGTCAGTGAAACTATTTGACTACCATACTGATGTTATCAGAACATTCATCGGCAGAGAAGGGAAAGGGGAGAAGTATAATTCTTTCTAACCTAACCTAATCTAAAAGTTGAAATAATAGTGAAACGAAGTCTGCCAGTGGTTAAACCTCCATGCTGTTTAGACAGCCACTGTGTCAACAACTTATCCAAAACTTCATATTGGAATGATTAAGAAGAAATTTTACTTCTGTAGTCTGTTACTGCTTCCATAAAATTTTCAGGATATGTATAAGGGAATATTTTTAGGATTTTTAAAAGATTTCTCAAGGTCTCTCTGAATGAATGAATGCACGCACGGCACGCACGCACGCAGGAACGAACGAAGGACAAATGAAGGAACGAACGAAGGAACGAATGAAGGAACGAACGAACGAACGAACGAACGAATACTAGCTTTTAGTAAAGCACTTCAGTTTTTCTACGTTACTGAAAGCAAAATTAGCTGTGTGGTGTGTTCACACCAGCACCAAATTCAGATTGGATTCTGATCCCATTTTTGTGAGTCTTGTTCAAATCTCCTTCATCTCTGGCTGGGAAAGACCCAAAAATTTGCCAACCTGTGTAAATATTTTAGTTGTTCTGCAGAACTGTGAAAATTAATTTTATGATAATTAATTCATGATGTCACAATGTTAGACAGATTCTATTGAACCACACCCTGTCCAACAAAAAATGTTCATTGGTATGACATCGAAAAAAAATCAGGTGGTGTTTTATTCTCATAGACATTAAATGCAAATCATATATTTACAAAGGTTGACAAATTTTTGGCACTTTCTGAACAAAGATGGAGAAAATCTTTAAGAAACCCATAAAAAAATGAGGTTGGAATTTTATTCGAATTCGTTGTTGTGTGACCTTGGCATTAGAAAGAGGCTAGAAAATGGCTAAGCTGATTACAAGTTTTGTATCTTGGATTGCTTTCAAAATGTTTGTTTCAGTTTTGATCTTTAGCACACTTACATACAGATGTGTCTCTCTTTTTTTAATTATTGACATTTTGACTCTTTGAAAAAGATTAGGCCAGTAGTGACAAACATTTCATTTTAACATCACTTGAAATTAAGATATTTGTAATAGTTTTGCTCAGTGAGGGCATATCATCTTCAGGTTTCACCTCGATACGCAATGTTTTTTGTTAATGAAATTTCTCCATTGTTCAATATTTTTCTCACAGCTTATATTAAATACACTGTCTACCACTTATACATTGTGTGGAAGGACGTTGCATTTGCATTGTGAGGACCTCTACTTGTAGGACATTATTGAAAGTGCAATATTTTTCATGGCTGTCATTTGGTAATAATGTTACCGCAGTGTTGCTGTTGCGACATACCAGTGAGAAGCCATGGTCGGCATAGAAAAGAGGTTTTTTACATCATATGTATGGGGTCTGCAGGCACCGAGGACGAGGCTTGCCTTGACTACAAGTCTGATTGTCAGTGGCCTCCTCACAGTGTTAAGAAATGGTAATGTTAAACATACTGTGTATTGTGATTGTTCATTTACCTTCATTAACTTGTTTTATACTCTTATCTTTAGGTACTGAAATGCCTTGCTTGTTGATTTCCATTTCGTCTGGAAAGACTCTGTATTATACAATGTCATTGAAGTAAAACAAGGTCTGCTTTCCTATAATAATATACCATTTGTAGCGTAGGCAGGCACAGGCTAGCTGCTATATCATTCTGTTGATAATGTACAGATTAGTCAGCACTTGCTTTTAACATAGGTCCTAAATTGAAGCATTGTTTCATATATTGTATCTCTTCATTCCAAAAAGACTTTGGCATTGACATTATGTGACATTTTTGGTGGATAAATAATGAAGCATACTGCATGTAAGATGCAGACTTTGCAATCAAGCACAGTAGATTCACATGAGGACAGCAGTTCCTTTGAGACTGTTAACCATATACCTGCTGAATCAGGCATTTCATTGGGTACCCTATAATCGGTATGGTACGTCAATTACCAAATGGAGGTCATCCGAAGAAAAAAAAATTAGGAAACGAGTGTTCTGCCAGCTGTAACAATTAATTTCCCACTCTCTGATTGGTGAAGTAGGGGATTACAAAAGATTATTGTTTGGATTGTGGATTTATGCTAAATGAAATGGTTTTAAAACTTTTTAAAACTACCTGTCTGCCTTATGACATATATACATAAATCATCTTGCTTCCTGTTTTTTTTTTTTTTTTTTTTTTGTAGTGCAAATTGCAGTTGTATGCACTTACCTCCAACTGGGGTGGGGGGGACAAAGGGAGGGAACTTTTCTCATCCTTGATGACATATGCATATGAACAAGCTTCACAGCTTCTTTTGTATTTTTAATGTCAATACATTGTTAGGGTCCACAGAAAAAAAAAACAAAAAAAAACCTGTTGTGCCAGTTTGAAATTTTGTGTCTATATAAATCAACAGCATGGTGATCTAGAGTTTAAATACCTTTCTCCCCACCAAGTTATAGGACCCTCCCCCCTAAGACAATAAATAGCTTACAAAAGTGTATTGATACCATTGTCTAGTTGCCTTGTTTTAACTATGTGATCACTATCATGATTTATACTTACCTTGAGCATGATGTAGAGAGTTCCTTGTGAGAGCCAAGAAGTAAAGCATGCCCTCACTTTGAGTTTTGCAAGTATTTATTTTAACTTTTGTAGCCTGTTTTTGTCTCTGACAATTCAACATGCCAATGTAGAGACTGGATTGCTTCATGACTTCTTCATTTGAAACTTAAACATATGACAAAAATTATAGTTGCAGGCTATAGTAATCTTCTTTGAGTTAATGTTAAACAGATTAACACCCCTCCCCTTTCAGAGGTCAGTAAAAGACGTACAGTTGAAAGGTGAATTAACAACTTTACATCATTTTTAATTTCTAATCTAGTAGGCTCTTCCAAGTTTATGTTTATACCATACATTGTTTAAATTTCTGTGCTGGGATATGCAATCATTGCCAGTTTCTACGCCTAAACCATTCCTGTCTTGTGTATTATTTCAGTGTTGCTTCTTTTATGTTTTTTGTCATGATCAACAACCCTCCTCCTCTCTTTGACTGATAGCCCCATTTTAACCGATGACCCCCTCTTTTGACCGATATCCCCCTCTTTTTGGCTGGGGCTGCCCCTCTTATTGACCAGTTTCCATCATATGATCATTCGTTAATATCAGTTACAATTGAAATTGGAGAAATTTTTCCAGAAGATACTTCTTGAAAAAGGCTGTGTGTAAAAGCAACTTGTTGAAAAATTGTTTAAGAAAAACCCTAGTTTATTGCAAACGGGAAATTCCTTTTGAGGGTGCTGCAGTCCGACATGCTACTACCCGCCGTCATAGCATGCAGTATGGCGTCGCGTCACAGGATGGCGTCGCAAAGCATGTGATGCGACGCCATACTGTACCCCACATGCTTTGCGACGCCATACTGTACCTAAGAATGATCAAAATCAGTGAAAGATAGGACTGATTTTCATAGACGATCGCTCATGTCATCAGGGTATCCACTCGATTCTTTCATCAGCAGGGACGGCATAAGTAAAACGCTCATTCTCACGGAGTACAGATTTTTGATTCCTTGCCGAAGGCAGGCAAGGAATCTATGCGATGGTGATGTCGTGTGTGTGTATGTGTGTGTGTGTGTGTGTGCGTGCGTTTCTGGGGTCAATCGGGGATACACACATGAAAATTACAGTAGAACTGGGGATACCCCGCGAAACGGGGATATCCCCGGTTTTAGAAAGTCCAAAATAATGCAAAGTGGGGTGTTAGATAAGTGCCTGTAGCTTTACAGTTTGATCTGAGGTATATCCACGTTTCCATGTTTTTTGTTTGAATTTGTGTGAAAATGTGTGTGTAGATTTTTCAGGATCCCCAGTCACCTTGATTATGACCTGTGATTATCCCCAGTTGACTAGGAAAAACAGAATATCCCCACTTGACTGGTATAATGAGCATGTCCCCGATAGGCGCCAGAAACGCGTATAGGTGTGTGTGTGTATGTGTGTGTGTGACGCCTGCTTGTAAACACGATATCTCAAGAACGGTAACCCCCAGGGATCTCAAACTTGGCATGTAGATTGTCCACATTGAGAAGATGGTCCCTATTTTTTTTGGTAGAGGTCAAATGTCATTTGGGGTCACCAGAGGTCAAAATGTAAATACCTTGGAAATTGTTTGTAAACACGATATCTCCAGAAGGAAAAAAGTGAGCAATCTCATACTTACCTTGCTGATTGTCCATATTGAGTAGATGGTCCCTATTGTTTTTGATGGAGGTCAAAGGTCATTTGGGGTCACCAGAGGGAAAAAGGTCAAAACCTTGTAAAAACTGTATCTCAAGAAGGGTAAAAGTGAGGGATCTCATACATAGCAGGTGGATTGCCCATATTAAGTAGATGATCACATTTATTTTTGGTGGAGGTCAAAGGTCATTTGGGGTCATCAGAGATGAAAAGCTCAAAAACTTGTAAACACCATAAGTCAAGAAAGGTAACTGCCAGGAATCTCATATTTACTAAGTGGATTGTCCATACTGAGAAGATGACCCCTATTGTTTTTATTGGATGTCAAAGGTCATTTGGGGTCATCAGAGTTCAAAACATCTAAACTTTGCAAACACTATATCTCAAAAGAGTATATAACTGTTGAAGTTAATATCCATGAGTGGTTAGGGTGAAAGGGTAAGAATAATTTGGCATGTGTAATGTAAAAGGCATAGGGTATATAATTTTTTTGGAACAGTTTATTAACTTCACTATGTAAATTCTTTAGTGAGGTAATTTTGAAAATGCATTTGTAAAGTACTGAAGCAAACTCATAGGAAGAAGGTCTAAGGTGCACAAAAAGGCACATCACATGGTAGTTACTGTACAGTATGTTGATTCTGGCATGAAATTGTGCCCTGTTATTACATTAAGTTCCAAGTATTAATACATGAAAAAGTGGGCAGAGCAAAATATAAAATCTTAAAAGGCAAAATCTGTTCATCAGGCTGGCATACATGCTTCAATGCTCATGGGTATGCTGATTTTGCAGCCACAAGTAAATAGATTTTCATGAAACTGATGTGGAACATGTGAGTTTAAACAGTCTGTATATAAGGGTCATTTAGGGACATAGTCTGAAAATATTAGAAGATGCTTCTGTGCACACTAAGTAGATGACTGATATGGAACTTCAAAAGTATAAACTTTGAACAGAGAGTACTCTGTGTGAGGCACAAGAATCTCTTTTATAACATGCCTACATTGCTTTTTCAATAACCTTAAAGAAAACCTGAAGAAAACATTAAATTTAGTGGCAAAAAGTGCTAATATTTGACAAACCTTGTGCCTACTGTCCTCATGAGGACATGTGCATGCAAGCATGCATTAATTGGAAGTGGGAATTGATTAATTAGATATACCACAGTTAGTTAGTTTTACAAAAAAGAACCTAATTTACACTGATCATTTGGTATCAAATACCCTTCAGCGCACATGAACTGTCATTGCCTAATAGAGTGAATCAAATTGTGACTGACCCATTCTTTGCCATTTGGTCACAGTTATCTCGCCCAATTTTTCACAGTTGACTGCCAGTTATCCCCACAGTGTCCTGAAGGATTACCTCATACAAACATACAGCTCAATTGACTTAAGCTTTTTACTGTATAAGTGGTGTTAATTGACTCTTATAAACCCTCTGAAGAAAGCTTATTTTTATCTCAGTACATAACCGTGACAGCCCATTGTTTGTATATACTACTATTTCCTGCCATTCCCTGCAGGCATTCAGTACCCTTTTTGTGGTCAAAATGTCAGACTTCCATGAAAGTCACACCTCTGCTAAATCAAGCATAAAATAACTGTCCACATTATCTTGTCTCATCTGACCACAAATAAAAGTTGTTTGCCTAGCCATTGTCTGGAGATGGAGAAGTTCATGTACACTGACCAAGTTTCTTAACTGAAAGTCATCTTTGAAATACTGTAGATTGACACCCTTCAGAAATTAGTGTCCTTTACATAGAAGCTGGTGGAATTGAACAAATAGTGTGTTTGTATAAGGAATTTTGTTGAACAAACTTTAAACATTGGTGTCTGTCTAGATTGGTGTTTCAGCTTTACAGTTTCAATATGCTCTACAGTGATTATTTGTCACTTAGTTTCATTCTAGAATTTGTTTTAAATTTTTGATAGCATAAAATGTATCAGCATACTACTTGCCTCATCTCTGCTTATATCTGGATAACTGCACCAAAAAAGTAACCCCTCTGCGAAGGATTATGTAGCTATGTCAATATCATCATCGAGTCGGAATTGTCTCACATTTCATTTTTATCCATGTCACTATCCCCCCCCCCAAAAAAAAAAAGAAAAAGTGTACCATAAAGCTTAATGCATAGAACCATTGCTTCAAGATTACCCTTTATGACACTTTTCAAAAGTATTAAGATTTTATTTTGCATTGCTGCTGTCATTTAAAAGTAGTTCAGGTAATAAGAGCAAGCATAATGTTGTACACTGTGTATCAAACAAGGAAAACTTGTACTGTATGTTATGCTGTACCTACAGTATAAGTAGACAAAAGGCGAATTAAAAGTCTTGTTAAATTATGGATTAATAGTGATATCTGCTTTTGTTAATTTGCAAAGGATACCATAGACAATGGGTGGGGCATTTCCCCCATAAAGCAAAAATTGCTTTCAGTAATAGCCAAGGTTACACATCTCTGTTCAGATGTCTCTTTAGGCTTGGTCTCACATACCCCCCAACACCCAGTGTTAACTCGTGTTTACAATCAGACAAAACCACAGGCTAACCCCGTGTTTTCCAGTCTGTGTTCTCACGTACCCAGTGTTTGGTTGATTGGATAGTGTTACCATAGTAACGAGACCAAATATTTCACACACCGATTACAGCAAAATGTAAGAAAATACCTGTCATCAGTGCTATAAATACCTGTGACCTTGCTTGATTAAAACAAACACGATGTTTAAAACTGCTTAACCTTGCGATTTGAGGTGGATTGAAATTTAAACACCGACCCCGCGTTAACCCGCGTTCCCATGTTACTCGAGCGTGAGGTAATACAGTGTTACCTCGAGCGCGGGGTATGTGAAAACACAGTATTTGATCTAATGCTTGTAGGAGAGTGTGTCGATGAGGGCTTGTTTAAACACTAACCTCAATGCAGACTTTTCGAAACATAGAGGCATCGGAACATAGAGACTTCAGAATGGAGAGCTGTCCCCATTGACCAAACTTTTGATAAAAATGGTTTCAAAATACCGCTTTATCAAGTAATGAGACAGTTTTCTGGAATATTAAAGCTGTGTGAGAAATTCCTCTTGTGTGTGGAGATCAAAGGTTTGAGGTGACAGTAAGATCAAACTTTGTAGACATAATATTTTTAGGGGGATAACTGTGAGGGATCTCATACCATGGTGGTAGTACTTCCATACTCATTCTGTACTAAGCTTAATTTTGAATTGCTCATGTTGATGGACGTGTTGGTAAGGTGATCACTATTGTTTTTAAGATGTCAAAAGGTCATTTTGGGTCACATGAGGTCAAAAAGTTTTGACCCTACTAGTATTATATCTCAATTAAGTAGGATAATTGTATGGGATCTCATGCATGTCACGTTTGTTTCCATGTTTGCTATGATATATCATACGGCAAGGAATCACTAAGCCTGTTGGCTTTCTAGTTTAAAAACGGTTTCTGTGGTTTATGTCGAGCCGCAGCGAGAAACTTGCGGTCCATTGGTGAGTCATAAAGCTACACTGAGCCTAGACTTCCCCCAAGTCTCTCGAGATGTTCCCTCTCAGCTGTAAGAATTCTTCTCTGTCACTATTCCCTCTCTACAGTACGTGTCACCCCTTTGACCTCTCTCACTGCACCTCTGCAGACAAACCAACTTCTCACACTCTCCTCTTTCCACTTCAAATCGTTTTAACGCCAAAACACACTGTGCAAACCAACCCACATCAACCAGCACACCTCGACCGGTAATGCCCGCTAACAGGTTTTTACACTCACCGCTCCGAACATTGCTACACTGAGTCATTGTAACGATCTTGCTTGGCAGATTCTTGTTTATACGCTGTGCACATATCAACAAAGCGGAGATCTAGTTTACTCGAGAGACTTGTAGCTTTTGCAACTGTTGACGTAGCATTTTGGGCGATCCGGTTTTTGATCACTAATCTCTACATAGCCAATGAAAAGCTTTCTATTTGTAAACAGACAGGACGATGCACCGTTCATCACACGATGGTCTTAATGACTATCCAGCAAAAGTCGCAAAATGCCGAAGCAGACTGGATAATACTGTAAACTATCTTGAAATATATTCATCTAGATTCTTAGATGAATAAAACAATATAGAAGTTTAAGATGATGACGTAAACAGTTGCAAAAGATGCAAGTCTTGCGTCTTGTGTGAGCTGTGTACAGTCTTCGCGAACCGTTGTAAACGGGTGTTACAACACTCGCTCTAGACCAAAATTTGTCCTGCTTTTTCGTGTTACTTCGTGACGCACCTCGGAGGGTCTGATTGAAAAAAATACGAATCGATGGGAAAAGATGAAATAATAACCCATGCAATTACCACAAGCGATCCGTTTGGCCTATGGATCAAGAAAAAACATGTAAAAGTATTCCTTAAAATTCAAAATCTGGCGAAGGTGAGATAGACACACAACTTCCACGTTTCAAGTAAACTTTTCCTCAAACAGTACTAAAACTACAGCTGCAGCCTCAAATCATGTGCTAAAGGCACTTTAATTATCTGAAATGGGCTTTAATGTTAAATTTATGAAAAGTTCAACAAATTTTAATGCTATTTTTGGTACGTGTGTTTTAAAAACGGTACAAAGATGTGGAAAGAAAAAGGACACTTTTTCGCGAACGAGGAGCTGTGTGTCCCTGCTACGTCGGTTTCGCGCGTAACGTTAACTGCGAATGAGTAACTCGAGCTGGATACCGATCCAAATTGTATAATCTGCGTCACTCCGATCTCTGAAAAAAGAATAATACCCTTCAACCCATCTAGTATCATTTTTGAATCGAGGAACGGCGAAATCTGGAAGGTTAACAATACGAATACGGGCGAGAATGACACCAAGCTGTATTTCGTGTAATAGGTTCTAATAGGCACTGGCGTCTGGGGTGTTTTGGTTCTCAAGTTATTAGGGAATAGTTGTAGCTTTAATTCGGCTTAGCAGTAACTTACATGCTATCTAAAAATCCTAAACCGCTACAAACTTACTTAAAATGTTGTGGTCGAACTGTCATTAGCGGCTGGGAACGGTTTCCCTTCCGAAAATTATCGGAATTCGTGTACTAAATTTTCTGGTCCCAATATGGGCCTCCGAGCTCAGTACTAGTGCCAAACTGAATACGGTACACTGACCACATTTTGTAAAAACGATCAGCCCTTTCCCGATGAAATGCTTGTTGCGACACTCGACGAAGTATCCATGTATTAAAATTTTGATATTTCTGGCAGAAAATCTCATCAGAAATTCCTGCCCCTTGGAGACTTGGTGTCATGACATGGCCGATAGCTTTAGACAGGGGCTGGTTTTTCCATAGAAAATCGCAAGCAGACCTTGGCATCTTTCATGGTATTAGGCGTCGACCTTTCAGGTGGGGATGGGGGACTGCACTCCTCCCAGAGCAGGGAAAGTGTTTTTTTCAGGGCACTGACATTTACATGTATTTTAGGGCAAGGGGTAGCCTGTAGTAGCTAGTCAGTTCGGCCTGCAGCGGACGGTGTTGACATGCGGCCGGGCAAAATAGGACTTGAAAAATATTCAGTTCACGGCAAACAGGATCCGCCTCTTCCCGTACGCCTTTGTGTATTTTCTGAAATGACGGTACCTGATATGTTTTTTTTTTAAATATATCAACTTGAAAAAAAAATTTACATTCTATTTTCTCATTTTTAATCTTAGTTTCAGTTGAGCATAACTTTACTAAAGTTGGACCGACTTCCTTGGTTCAAGATCATTTGGTATCTAATTATGACTGAATTAGATTCCGTCAATATTCAGATACAAATCAATCCTTGAAACTCGTTTGAACTTGGTGCGGGTGCGGCAAAGATTATACGGAAGGTCACTGCAAGCGCCACTCTGGATTCGATGTCCCGCATGTGGCGTGTATGAGATCATTTGACTACGGTAGGCCAAAGCTTCCCTGCCTGGGATACTGTCTTTCTCGAAAGACTAATTGGCGCGGAGCGTATACAAAATTTTGAAAAGTCGCGACCCCGCAGACCCCGATGACGTTTCAAAAGTTTCCCAAATTTGTTGTCCTTTTAGACAAAATATTTCAAAATCAAGAACTTTAATTGTAGGAAAATTGGAATTTTATGAAAGACAGGTCACAAAAATAGCAACATAGCTGCCGGTGTCTCTTAATGATGTGGTGTCACACAAGTGGTAAATATCCGATTTTGACTACGTCCAGAGCTCAGAAAAGTTTACCAAACTGATCTATTAGTGAGAACTAGTGCATTTTATGTTGCATAATGCGGCGAGCAAAGCGCGCCGGAAATTTCGCTGTTTTTTGAGATTTGGAAAATTAAAGAAGGGGCTTCTGACACGGGAAGTGGGGGAGCGGAAGCATGCTTCCGCCCCTCATTTTTTCACTGGGGGTTTTTTCCCCCAGCCCCCGCTTCCATATGCTTAAAAAAGTTTATTCTTTTTACTTTTCGAAAGGTAGGCCTACCATTTCATAACAATTGTGCTCGAAGGGTTCCAAATGGAATGTTCACCTATAAAATACATGCAAAATACCAAGCATATGGATAAGTGGAAGGCTCGAACCACTGGTTGTTGTGATTAGGCTAGGAATCTAGCTTAGGCCCCTCTCCACCTGACAGAAGATAATGTAGGCTATTCATACAGCTCTCACCCCGGTCGGTATTTTCACATTTTGTAAACTTTACCCCACGATCGGCTCCCTTTTTTCCTGACAGAAATGCTGGCGATCAGTTCTACTACGTGATGCTAAGTTTCTCCCAGGAAATTTGAGATTGGTTCTTTGATGATAGATCATATAGTTTGAACTTATACTTGGAGTGAACGTCCAAGGCTTCATGGAGTTTCGACGCTGGTTCAAAATCATGCAGGCATGCTCACTAGAAGAGATTATACTTTACAGGTTTAGGTATAGTCGAAGTTTTTTGGCAGCCCAGCTGAAAATTCCATTTGGAACGTCCCTTTTGGGTTAAACCCTTTGAACCCAAAGGGTTTCAAGTGATACCTTTTGTAAATACCCTTTGCATTAGGGCAGTCCCTTTGGTAGATGATGAAATTGGTCAAAACTCAAAGGGAATTATAAAATTACCCTTTTTATAAACCAAACCCTTTTGAAAACCCTTTGCCATTTGGAAACCGTTGAAACCTTTTGGTTGATTTGGACAAAAGATCTCAATGGGAATTTAGTTCTACTTTGCCGTAATGCCTGTCCATTCAGGACTATCCTCTCAAGTTATTTAGATGGACGGAGTTTTACGTGGCGGCCCATATGGCCAGTTTCTAACCAATTGGTTTATGTCAAGCCGCCACGGATCGACTAGCTTTTCCACTTGTGACTATCTGGCTTGTTTTTCGTACTCAGTTGCTTTATACTGAGCACCATGAAATCACAATTAAGGTGTTTTTTCACAGTCTTCAGTATGACTCGGCCAATACTCGAACTCCCGACCTCCCAACTGCAAGCTAGTCCAGGCGCGGATCCGCACATTCAAAAAAGGGGGGTTGACCTAAGAGAAAAAAAGAATGAGAGGGAGCTGCACTGCTAATTTTCCATATGTTTTATTGTTGATGTGGCGAAAAAGGGAGGGCTGGGGCCGTAAGCCCCCACCCCTTAATCCGCTCCTGAAGTCGGATGCTTTAACCACTTGACCATGCCGTCGGTTATTTACTCTCTTATAACTCAACTGCAAACCAGACTTGACTGAACAATATCATGTGAATCATCTATTGGTATCCTTACTGAACGCATCTCTACTCTCTGTTTCTTGTTTTTTCATGTCATGTGTTTTTATTTTCTCCCTCTTTTCTATTCCAAATTCTTATTCTTGTTTTGTCCTATTTCATTTTCCTTATTCGCTATCCCTTCGCTATCCTTTCTCGTTCCTGTTCCTGATTTATTCAACTTTTCCTAAGATGAGAAGAAAGTCGTCCTACTCCCCTGCTTCCCCCCTCCCCCTCCGTCAATTAATTTACATAAAAGTTTATCCCTATCAGTTTCACTGACCACTGCACTGTGCACTATGCACGGCATTGTAGAGATTTTGTACGTGTCAGAAAATTCGTGGAACTAGTATATACAATGAATGTTGGCCACAAAAAGCCAACAATTTACCCTCAAATTTCTCTTCGTAGGCCAACTCGTTCGCTTGTGGTAATTGATATTATGTTCAAAAGGTTAAAGTTGACCTTCGTGGGTAATTTTTATGCCGACCCTCAGATGTGCGTCACGAAAGTTAAAAACGAAAGCACTTTTTCGTGTACGGCCCGCTGCCTACATGGTCGGTCGGTGATCACTGTGCAGCATGCAAGCCTACGCTGTTGAACGACCCAATTCTGAATGTTCGCCAATCGTCTGTCAGTTATTTTATACAGAAAAAATGCCTCTAATGGACTTAATATTCGAAGACAGTTTGTTGTTGAGGGTCACGGTAGATATATATTTTTCACTGTGGTTGTAGTTCTCGGCTAACTTGCATTATCGGCGCCGTTGAACTTGAGGCTAACTGGCCACCGTTCGCCTGGTACACTTACCCAGGCTATGCGAGCGTATAGCATTGTGATACCATGAGTCGGTCAATCAATAAGCGTTGTACTCTGTGCACGTGCCATACATTTTTATGCAATGACCGACTCAATGCACTGACCGACTCAAGATACACTACATACGTGCATACGTGGGTATAGTTATAGTTACTTCGTAGCTTATATGGAGATGTCTTCTATTTTCACATTAGTTTATTGCAAAATCATCGCTTAGTATGGATTTTGAACGTTTTAAGGGAAAGGCAAAACTAAAATTCTATCATTAAATATTGCAAGAACACTATTTACATCAGTTTCTTTCATTGAAAGTGTACAGGACTGCGTAGACGTGTGTATACTGAACGAAAGCTGTGCACTCTGAATACCACGTGACCTTCGTTTTTCGAGAACAATAACATCACTTCGATACTGTCAATAGCTTGCCAGACCATCCGTCCTCTATAGACTATGTCTGAATATTTGCATAGCAGCAGCACAATGCGATAGAATCACCGTGAAGAATAGGAACAGAAGTAAGGGAGCATATCCCCATTAATTTCCCCATTGACTTACACACTAAATCCAAAAAGTAAACGGGCCCCTAAAAGCTTGTCGAAGTTTTCGCCAGGGTCAAGCTACCCCTCATATGAAAGCTGACAAGTTGGCCATTCATGGCACTTTCAATTTACCATATCATGACCGTGAAGATTTTTTGCTATTTCACCTCAAAGTTCAAACCACCTTTTCCGAGCCTTTTTTTTCACTAAAATCTCGGTATGCCTCCGCCAGCTTCTAAGGCCCATAATTTCCACAAATTTGCTTTAATTGAGCCAATTTTTTCACAAATGCTACTTCATTTAATATACTTTCCAAAAAAAAATTACAGAAAACCCCAGCTCATTCCATAACATATCAAAAAAGTGCTCCTTTTAGGGACTCTATCTGAGGGCGAACAAATGGACGCATTAATACACCTTGTAATGGGGATATGCTCCCGTAAAAGGAAAGGTGGATGGAAAGAATACGTGAGAGACTTGGGACAAGTCTACACTGAGCGCGGTGTGATCAAGGATGACGTCACTTGCACGGCTTCTGTACTCGTCGGCTGAGCTCGTAAGGTGGACAGCATGGCAGGAAGCCAGTTCAGTAATTCGTTGCCGCATGGTATTGTGGGGCACAGCGTGGGATATACAAACCGACCTTAGCACATAGTGTAAGACGTTCCCTTGTTTTGGCCAGTGCGTGCATACAAGTTACAACACTACCGGAATGTGGCCAACTCGAGCGAAAATGGGGTTCTCAGTTCCCCACATGCATGGGAATCCTTGAAGTGTACCTCAAGTCAAAGTTTACTTTTCAGAGCTTGAAAAATGAAATCAAACAGTCCAACTCCCATCTTCATAGGACGTACATTCCTGAGCTGAGATATAAAATGTTTAAGTTTATTCACTCAATTTAGGTAGTACGTACAATGTGCAATAATTTGTGATGTCATTGCTGGCCATTCGTTGTATTTCTATGTTTTTTCCTGAAAGCTACTGCACCAGGCTGGCTTGTGCCAACATGTTATGGTAATCGTACTCTTATGGGGTGATGTGATTAAACAAGCCCACTCTGTACAACATGTTTGACAAACAAACAGGAAGCATTCATGTAAAAATTTTGATTGCCACCAAAGCGAAACAAAGCAGACAATGTGAGTCACTGAGTTGTATACAACAAGTAAGTCTCTAATTATTTTGCATTGGACTAATTTGTTTTAAGTGAATAAATTTCAACGTCTGATATCTCAACAAGAGAACGAGCAATGGGAGCTAGATGAATGAGATTCATTTTGCAACCTATAAAGTCAGTCATTCGTCACCCCAAACTGCAGTTTCAGTATGCATACATCGAAACTTTCAATTGGTACAGCTTTTCGATTGGCATCAAATTCAAACAATGCATCATAGCTAAATTACACAGCATGGGCACTGAGAGTGTCTTGATTACACATGGACTTGTATGCCCACTGAGACAAGCCATGAAGCAATAAATTAGGATTGTCTGGATAAAGATGAGTTTTAGATAAATGTGGGAGGGGCTAGAAGTAAGTAGGTTGGGAGAATTGAACTGTTTGGGATGATGAAAATATGCCTTTAATATATATATATTTTTAAATTCTAGACCTGAGTTTCACTTGAAACCGTAAAGCAGGGGTGGGCAACCTACGGCCCGCGGCCCGCGAGATTTTTAAAGGAAAAGAAAAATATCAGTCTATTTTACTTCATAACAAACGAGCTATAAATTTGCTTTCATTTTCACTAACGACGTTCCACATTATGGGTATCATCATTACTTGTGTCGTGGAGCAACCGCTTAATTATGATCACCTACTCACCAACCGATTTTGCACATTGGTGCATGGAGTAACCACCATGATTGGTGTGACCTTCTTTGACGCAACTCAACTGCACAACTTCGATTTTGAGATGACGTCGTCATTGAGGCCTAAACGCGGTTAGTATAGCTAGTGCCGTTCGTCTGTCAGTGTAACCATGGAACGAGCGGCTTAATTCCCTCCTTTTGCTATACGCATGGTGACAAGCTTTACACCTGACAATATTATCATGTGGTGATGATACCCCTTCCCCCCCCCCTTATTTTGCAAAACTCTTGGTGGTGATAGAAATTATTGCCATGGTACCAGGGTTGCCGTGAAATGAATCGACATGATTTCTGTTTTTGATGGGTCTCTACTGTTAACTAAAACACAAATTTGGCTGTAAAATTCCGAATTTTCCAGTGAATTTACTTGAACTTAGCAGTAGAGCTTGGTCGCAAACTGGAATCATATGCGTACGAGACGGGGCAAGGGAAGATTCCCCCAAAATTTTCTGAGGTCGAAATTCGGGTAGGAAACGACAAAAAATCGGGATCAGAATAGGTGTTTTCCCGGCAGAGATGAAATATTAGTGAAAACATTGCCCACATTTTCTATCAAATTCTCGAAAAGTGTGCAAAACTTTACGCACGCATCAGGTGTTTTGTATGTGGTCTATTTTATGCACCTGAACTGCATCGAATTCGGGTAAAAATGTTCTGTTTTTAAATTAGGAGAGTTCTTTACGCCTATGAATGGCATTTTTTTATTAGTAGGCCTACATAGCAGCTACTGTTAAATGTGGCTTTGTTACTGAGGTGCTTACATTGAACACATTACACTAGTGTGTAAAGGACGAGCACATAGACGTGGGGGAGGGGTAGCTCTTTATGTTCGAACAGACATGGAGTTTGTCGTTATGGATAATTTAACTAATTCGAATCACTTTGAATCATTATTTGTGAAAATTAAAACGGCGGTTTGTAAAACAATTATTACTGGAGTTATATACCGACCTCCAAGGGAAGATGTTGATGAATTTATTCTTGAATTTAATAGTATTTTAAATACCTTAAATAATGATCGCAGTGTTTGTTTTATTGCAGTGGATTTCAATGTTAATCTACTGTCTGGACAAAACGCGGACTTACTTAAAAATACATTATTATCATTCTCATTCTATCCTGTAATTGATAAACCCACTAGGGTGACAGAAGTATAGGAAACACTTATTGATAACATATTTACAAATATTAATTTCGCAACTAGATCTACCATCATTAGAACTGATATATCTGACCATTATCCCTTTTCTATTATTTGTGAACATTTAAGTCCGTGTAGAAGGAATTTCACTAGGCCTGCTATTTTTAAGCGTGATACTAGTACTTCTAAAATATTGAATATGAAACTGGAATTAGATTCTACTGATTGGCATGATATTTTGTGTGACAATAACGCTCAGTCTGCTTCTACTAAATTTAATAATAAACTTTGTGATATTTTCCAAAGAAACTGTCCTATGCGTCAAATTAAGTGTAAGAAAAATTTACAGAAATCACCTTGGATTACCTCTGGTATTTTAAAGCCCATTCGCAAGAAAAATGTATCGTATTGTGCGTATAAGCGAAGCCCCACGGAACAGAATTTACTGCATTATCGCAATTTTAAGAACAGATTAACCACGGTAATTCGAAATGCCAAGAAATCGTATTACTATGAGTACTTTAGTAAAAATAAAAATAACAGTAAGAAGATTTGGTCTGGTATTAATGGGATACTGAACAGAGGGGGTAGCAACACTAATGCGACTGGAATTGAGAATTTACATACAAATGATGATTCGAATAACATGCAAAATTTTGCTAACGATTTTAATAATTTCTTCACATCTGTAGGCGAAAATCTAGCTTCTAAAATAGATGTAACGTACTATAACTACAATTGTTATCTCAATGATATTAGTGTTTTAGATACCTTTATTTTACACCCAGTGAGTCATGAGGAAGTGGTTAGTACTATATTGAAACTTCAAAGTGGGAAATCCCCAGGGTATGATGACCTTACCAATGATATTTTAAAACAGATACATGGCCATATTATTGACCCTCTTACTCATATTTTGAATTTATCTTTTTCTGAAGGTGTTTTCCCGAATGAACTTAAAATTGCAAAGGTCATTCCAATTTATAAATCTGGTGGAGCTGAAACTGTATCTAATTACCGCCCATGTTTCAGTTCTGCCTGCTATTTCTAAAATTTTTGAAAGACTTACATACAATAGATTATCAGCTTTTATAAATAAGAATAACCTATTATATTCCGGGCAGTATGGATTTCGGAAGGATCACTCCACATATATGGCTGCTTTAAAGTTTGTTGATGATATAGTGTGTAACCTAGATAATAGAGTCAGCACCGTGGCCTTATTTATCGATTTATCTAAAGCTTTTGATACTATAAATCATGAAATTTTATTGAACAGATTGTACAGATATGGAATACGGGGTGTGGCATTTGATTGGTTTAAAAGTTATCTTTCTAATCGTAAACAATTTGTCCGTTTTAAAGGGAAGGACTCTAATCCTAATAATATTAATATCGGCGTTCCGCAAGGTTCAATACTGGGACCTCTTCTTTTTATATTATATATCAATGATATGTATAAGTCGTCAAACTTACTGAAGTTTATACTATTTGCCGATGACACAACTGCTTATTATCATAATCCTGATGTCAATCGAGCCCTCCAAGTTGTTTCTTCAGAGTTAAAAAATGTTTCTGAATGGTTAGCGTCAAACAAGTTATCTTTAAATATAAGTAAAACTAAATTATTGGTTTTTAATAAAATGAAAGGTGACACTGCACGTTTTACTATAAATTTTAAGAACACCATCATAAGTAGTGAAAATTCTACTAAGTTCTTAGGGGTTACAATTGATAATAAACTTACATGGCAGGATCGCATTCACAACGTTACTAAATCCGTTTCTAAAATCGTCGGTGTTATGAATAGACTAAAACATTATATTCCTAGTTGTTCCTTGTTAACTATCTATAATGCATTAATTTTACCACACCTTACTTATAGTATTTTATTATGGGGTAATGCCTTGCCAACATATACAGACAAGCTTTTTATTCTTCAAAAGAGGGCTGTACGAACTATATCAAAAGCTTCACCATACACTCATTCTCTTCCACTTTTTCACCATTATAATATTCTAACTCTAAAGGACCACTACAATTACCAGTTAGGCGTTCTTTTGTATAGGCACAACAGCGGTCAACTCCCTCCCGATTTCCAATCCTTTTTCAACCTTAATTGTTGTCACCACAACTATCCAACACGAAGAAGAGATAATCTTCTCCAGCCATATACTAGGACAACGTTTGCGCACTCTCACGTGAAAAGTAGCGGGGTATCTCTCTGGAACTCTCTTGACATTAGCATAAGAAATGCCCCTAACCTTAATCTATTCAAGAAGTACTTAAAGAAATCTTTCTTGTTATTGTATGTGGATAATTAATTTTACCTGGCTTAAAATAAATAAATAATCAAATAAATAAATAATTAAAAATTTGGCTAAAAGTAAGCATCAAACTAGCAGCAATTCTTTATATACAATCATGTAAATGTTATAGGAGTCATATCCGTATTTATATATTCTAGTTGTGTAAGCAATTAAGAACATCTCAGTTATTAGGGCCAGACTAGAAAAGCTTGCAAGCTTCATCTGGTTCCTTTTCTTCTGTCTTCATACTCACGTTTCTTGTAAATATTATTACGTATTGTATCATAATAATAATGATAATGAATGTACGTTTGTATGTAGTACAGTTGAAATAAACAACAACAAAAACAACTACAATTTAAGTAAGCACCCCTTGTTGATCTCCAAACATCAACTTCTTAATCCAAGATCAACATTAGTTAACAACATTACTGTATTGAAATTTTACTTTTTGCGGCTAAAGATTTGTGTTGCTTCAAAGTCCTCAGAATTAAAGGTTTGAAATCAACAGCATGTTGTTGGTAAAGTGCGGCCCAATCAATTTTTCATTCCTCAAATCTGGCCCGTTCAATTAAAAAGGTTGCCCACCCCTGCCGTAAAGAATGATTGGAACTGGAAGTATGGAGAAAACAAAAGCGATGACTGGAAGTCACAATTTCATTGTTTACACTCCCAATTCCCACGCTTTCTTACGTACTTAGCAATAATTAAAATCTACCTTTTTCTCAAATGGATTCTTCCTTGCTCTCAGCTTCATTTATAGGCTTGTGACTCGAGGTGAACGACTGCGTGGCTGTCTTCATTTCCACACCAAGGAAGGAGCTTATTTGAACGTTTTGTGGGTGACTAGAAAAATTGTTTGATATTTGCCTTTTAACTTTTAAAATTGTATAAAACCATGTTCAAGTAGCACATTCAATTAAACTTGACTTAATAACTTTTCGTTGAAGACATAATGCGCAATAATAACAATTCAAATTATAGACTTAAAGGCAGTCAACTCTCACCCAAACTGTAATTTTTGTAGTAGTCCTCAGAAATTCTCAAGTGGCACAGACCTTGCTTGACAGCAGGTTCAAAAGACGCAGGCAACTGTAGCTTATATTACACAGCATGTACTGTGCTGAGTTTTGATTACACACTGGAGTCTTGTTTACTCATTCTGAAGCAATAAACTGAGATAGTGTCTGGATGAGGATGAATTTTAGACAGTTGTGGGATGGCATAAATCAGTATATATGTTAGGAAGAACTGTTTGGGACGAGAGGGTTCTGCCTTTGAAAAAGTTTCTTAAATGATTCCCGAACTTTTATTTTAATTGATAGTGACTATCTGGTGATCTTATCATAGGTGGGGAGGGGGAAATGCATCCCCCAATATGTCAAAACCTTGTTGAATCGGACAAACTTTGGTGCCTCGGTTTAGCAGAGATTACGCCTTGGTTGGGGATCTGGAGTCGGGCAAAAAGTCACCGCTCCTGTGCGAAAGAGTCCCATACGGCCATGCATGTTATTGAGGAGCCGGCAACTTACTTGGAGTGTTGGTATTGCAAGGGCCAAATCATCGTCGCATGATGTTGTTTTCTACATTCGTGGGAATCTTCAAGTCCAGTGTTTTACGAGGAGAATTTTCCCCTTTTGGAACTTTTTTATACATTACATTCAAGTAATACTTAACTTCCCCTTAGAAATTCAAATAATTGAAAGGTACCGTAAACAACGATAAACCGTTCAGTAAACACCGAATAAATCAGTTACGTGGAGATTACTGGCCCTTTTTTTTAAAAAAAAAATTACTGCTCACTGATTCGTTTGCGCTACTCCATTTCTTATTGCGGAGCACCAAGCACAATGACAGTAATTTCCATTGCTAATTCAGGATGGCCAGGACTCCAACTTCAGACCTTCCGTCTGAAGGGAGCACACCACCATTATCTACTCCTTAGACCTACACACTATTTTGCCTTCATTGAATGTACCCCACAGCCATGTCAAAGTTCACACCCCACTAAAGCCACCCCCTCACAAGAAAGTCAAGGAGTTGCCCAAACATGGCATCACAGATGCACCGTAGCATGACCATTTAGATTTTGAGCTGCAGGGGAAGAAGTTTATGAGCTTTGCGTCCACCCCTATAAGTCCGCAAAGTGTAGGAAATTACCTCTTTTTGAACACCCAGTACTGAAATGGTCTAAATTACCTTCAGTCCAGACCAATTAAAATAGCCCACACATTTACATCTCCTCTTTCGTATCCACGAAAAATGAGCAGCAACTGATTGTTCTAACATGAGCAGTTAAACTCAAAGATGGTCTAAAATTGACGGTTTCCTTTGGAATTACTTGAGTCCCAGGAAGGCCGTTCCGCTAATGCTGGTGTGTTCCCTGAACGCCGGAAGCTCTACTTGACCGTCAATCACTAAACATAGAATAATACACGATCGTAGGAGTGATACAAGTGATCCAAAGGCCCAGTTCGAGTGTATCCACCGCCAGTGGCGTAGCCACGGGTGGTTTTGGGGATAAGAACCCCCCATAGAAACCCCCATGACCCAACCTTGCAATGCAAAAACACCTAAAATAGCGGTTTTTTCTCTTTATCCTTTGAATTTTCCCTCATGTCGAGTCCCCAAGATACCAACCCCCCCCCCCCCCCGATGACACAATCCTGGCTACGCTACTGTCCACCGCAGGTCCAGTTTTGTTTGACATTGTTCCTTTATACATAACAATCGTTTGATTTAAAAGGAGAATAACGAATCAAATTCCGTTTGTAAATAACTATTTTAAAACAGCACAACCACGAGCAAAATGGAGTTGCGAAAGATGAATGCGTTTATTCGTTACTGAGAGTATTTCTCGGGATAAAAACTACATGTCATCTGACTACTATGAACTGACAGGAGTTTAGGAATATTACTATAAATGAATTAATCATATGAAGGAAAATGACTGAAATCGAACAGCTGGTCTAATTTGAGTTATCAGTCTTAAAAGACACCTGCAAGAAAACATACAATTTAGCTCAGTCAGGTAATAATTTTTTTCTTTTTCAGGCAAAATGTATTCCCCGCATTGGATGGAAGTAACAAATAATGACATTTTTACAGAACAGAAAATATTTGAAAATAAGGGTTTATAAACAACCCCTGCATTTATTATGACGACCGTCATGTATTTTATGGGGTTTAGTGTCAGAATGTGTCGCAGCTTAACAGTTCGTTTTAGGGATATTTAGTTTAGATAGAGAGAGCGGAGAAGGGGACCAGAAATATACTCACTTGTTAAGAAATGCAGCTGCCAGTTTGTCTTAAATGATTTACGAATGACAAACAGGGCGTTGCTTATTTACACATTCTTTACTAAATCCTACTAATTTCACAGTCAATAACTGATGGCAGGTGGCTTTCGAACATGTTATATACGCATGAGAGGTTCTCCTTTCTTCACATCACCCCTTCATGTCATTGGAAGGCATTTTCGACGGTAAAAGGCATTCCACAATGAAACGAGTGTTTGTTTTAAGTCTATTCTTCTGCTTAGGTAAGCACAAATTTTCCTCACTAAACCGAGTTTATTTTTTTGTTCCTTTAATAATGCTATCTTATTTGTCTTACATATGTGTTTAAAATGAAAATTTGCCAAAATGTTTGAAAAGTCATTACAAGCATTCAAAAATGTTTTATTTTACACTTCTCAATTAAACATTCTGTAAGGCAAACAATTTATTTTTATATTATGCATGGGAAACTGGGAGTGAGTTATCAAAATGGAGAAAATTATTTGTTGTATACCATCATCGAACATATATGTATATGTTCAACCCTCACCTTACAGCACTCAACTCAGGTGTCTATTTGTTAAAGGACCAATCCTCTCACCCCAAACTACAATTCTTGTAGGGGTTTACCAAAATTCTCAATTGGCTCAGCTCTTTGATTGACCGCTAATTCAAACAATGCAGAATACAAAAACTTATATTACACAGCATGAACTGTACTGAGAGTGTTTTGATTATACACATTGAGCTTTTTTACACTCACCCTGAAACAATAAACTGAGATTGTGTCGGGATGAGGATGAATTTCAGACAATTGTGCGATGTGCTTGAGTAAGAAGGTTAGGAGAATTGGCACTGTTTGGGTGAGAGAATTGGGCCTTTAAATCCAGTAATATAGAACCAAAAATAAGAATAAACACATAGACAAACTAAACTCGGAAAATCATCTAAAAATTACTTATGACGTTTGACAGGTTATATAAAACATGTATACATTATACATTTTTTTTTTTTCAATATACAGCATTTGCATCGTACCCAAGGACTAAACGGTCCCTCTTGCAGTTTCGAGAAATGATTCATTGTTTAACTGACAAATCCGCTTTGGTTCACTACAATGGTTATGGGTGTTACTGTGGTAAAGGTGGCAAAGGTAGTCCTGTTGACGCAACGGATAGGTGAGGTTACTTATAAGGCGTTGGCACTTGAGAGCAGATCTGGAGGGGGCAATCAGATCCAAATAAGATCCTTTGGCTTCCTCGAGGTATAAGGTTTTTCTTTCACTCATGAGATCCCCACTGTTAACCGTAGCCCCAATACAGTGATTTACAAACAGGCGGTTACGGATAATAAGCCCCAACTAATATTGTACACTGTACTACTCCACGCTTTTTGTTCGGTTTGCATTTGGCGACTGAATGTGCGTCTGAATGTTGCGTCATGGGTTATCTTGATCTCGGGTCAACTGGCTTCATTCTCGTAGCCAAGTTCATACACGCTTTTCTGGGGTGGAACAAAATCTCTCAACTTCTGATCTGACGTGTGAGAGCTTTCACGCTATAAAATTGTGGAACCAGATTAGGATCTGATTCCTTGCTGGAGATTAAGTTTGAAAACACTGTGAGATGATTTTATGTTATGTATATAATATCTGAGAAATGTTAGAATATTTGAATACCTTGATATTTACTTTACGAAGATACTTAAGTTAGTTTAGTAGGCCACTACTGTAATATATTGCTGTGTCCAACTTGCACTGACTCACACAGGAAGGGTTTCCATAGCTCACAACCATTTATTCCAAATTGTCGAAGGCTATCAGTAGCCTGTGTGATAAGGGGTTTCGCCGGGTAACACTAAAAATACGTGTGGATTTGTCTTTATAAATCTGCACATTTTCTGGATTTAGCTGAAATATTAGAGGAAATTCCAGTAAGCTTCAAGACTTTAGTCCAATTTCATTAATGAAAGCATACAGACGTTCGATCATCACATAAAAAATTAACCAAAGTTAATTGGAACGTCTTATGTCCTGTCACATATTAATATACGAAAATTTAGGACATACATCAGTGCATACTGCCAGCTATTAAAATCTTCATGCTAGCCACGGTGTCCAGATATTTTGCGCAATTTAATGTGTCAAATTACCACCAGTGTTTAGGGCATCGCGCGATAAATAAAACAGGAGAGAAATAAATTTACAAAGGGGGATAGCAGTGGTATTTTGGTGCAGGAGTGGCCACATTGATTCTTATTCTAGTGTTTGCCAATTAATCATTCGAAATTTGTAACAATAGTTTAGGTTTTTGCAATTTTTTTAGATAATAGGATTGCATATAAAATTGTTCATCCCACAACTTCCATTTTCTACTTCAAGATTTTTTCTGCGTCAAGCTATTGATGTTTTATTTGAAAAGAATTGAAGTTTTAGGCCAAGTTATTATACTAATGAAGTTTATAAGCCTAGTTCTCACCGGGGAGCTGTTATATTTGGACAGCTCCCTGTTCTCAAGTGGCAGTCTGAGGTCTACTTGTGGCATGCGGCACTTTTAAACAGTTAAAAGGAAAACCCGCTAGCCCCAAATAGTTTTAATTCTCCTAGCCTACTTACTACCAGATTTTTAAAACTCATCCTCATTCTAGACACAATATCAGTTTATTGCTTCAGGGTGAGTATACAAGACCCCAATGTGTAATCAAAATACTCTAAGTACATTACATGCTGTGTAATATGACATGCAGGACTCTGCGCTTTTTTTAACTTGCTGACAGTCAAAGAGCTCTGCCAACTGAAAGTAGTTCTCTATACTACTACAGTAATTGCAGTTTGAGGCGAGACTTGACTGGCTTTAAAATGGCCCGAAAGATTCGACTTCAATTAACTTGTTCAAAGAAAACACACGATTTCAAGTCGGGATAGTTCTTGTAACTGCAAATAGGCTTAAAGGACCATTCCTCTCACCCCAAACTACAATTCTTGTACGGGAGTACCAAAATTCTCAATTGGCTCAGCTCTTTGATTGACAGCTTATTCAAACAATGCAGATTATTAAAGGTTTCATTACACAACATGAACTGTACTGAGAGTGTTTGGATTGTACACATTGAGCTTTTTATACTCACTCTGAAGCAATAATGGATTATGTCTGGATGAGGAGGTATTTCAGACAGTTGTGGGAGGGGCTGAAGTAAGAAGGTTAGGAGAATTGGTACTGTTTGGGATGAGAGAATTGGGCCTTTAAATTACATCGGTCTCCGGGTGTGTCATACGCAGGTGTTGCCAAGAGCATGACCAATGTTACGGCAATCTCAAGAAAAGGGGAGTGTGCAGCTGGTGGAAATTGTATACTGAGAAATACTCGTTTTCATCTGAAAACTGTGATACCAGGGATTCCTCTATAACATGCGGTAAGTGGATACACTCGTTTTTCAAATCCGTCATTGTCAGCATTTTGGGGGACCATTAACATGGGTGATTCCAGAACCCAAAGCTGTTTAGTTTAGCATCCTTTTGATATCGTATAGTCAATATTTCCAAACCTTACTTCCAGGATTCTAGCAGTGGCGTCACGGGTGGGGGGGGGGGAGGGGGCTGGAGTCAAACGCCATTGTCCCGCTTGTAGCCCAAATGAACCGTGTATAGTAAAACATCAGTGGGCAAAATAGGTTTACAATATTTTACAAACACACCTTTAAGGTATGCGTCTTGAGCATTTGCAATAAAAAAGGAGTAAGAGACCTGAAAATAACAGGACAAAGCCAAACAATAAAAAAAGGAAATTTAGCCATATTGTAAGTCCCATACTATACCGTTTTAAAACTAACAAGAAAAAAAAAGTGGTAAATGCAAAACTTCATGAGAAGCAAAGAATCATAACATTATGAGCAAATGTATAGACTTTTGCTGACATGCGAATAATGTTCCCCACATAGATCATGCGTAGGAGGAAATTAATGGGAACCTTTAGATTTCACGATGCGAACGTCATCTTCGAAGAAATGACATCATCTTTGTTTGCACCTTTTCGAAAGCAACGTCAAATAACATGATAACGCTACTATACTCCAAGTTGTAAAATGACAGGGGAAACGCGGTAGGTGGGCATTACGTTGCAGATGAGCTGAGGTCCGCGTGGTGCAAGCTAAATCTAGCTAATAACTTCAAGAGACCAGAGAGATATGCACACAGTGAAATTGGTCGTCAATGTGAAAAAAGAAAAGAAAAAGACAGAAACGGAGAGAGATGTCCTGCAGTGACGTAATGATAAACTTTAACAACTTAGCTACTAAGATTCTAGCAGGTCCTTCAATTTTGTGCGACTTAATCTGCAACTTAGTAGCCTGCGTAGCGCCTTTGTGGCTGCCTCCCTCTTAGGCCGCCACACCTCAGTCATAGCGATGGGCTGAACGAAAAACTTCATCCGCTCCACGGGCTATCAACTTAATATAAGTAGTATATGCCATGTTCATATCTTTCAATCAATCAATGCATGTTTGAATTTCTTTTACATCATTCTCTACAAAAGTAATGGTGGAAGTGCAAATTTACAGAGTTGTGTTGTAAGAAAATAGAGAACCCTTCAACTGAAATTCTTAATGCCAGCGAGGCTGCAGTGCAATTTCCTGCAATCCGGTTAGTCATTTTCTTGTACGCTTCGCGCAAACTGATGGTGGCGCTCCGATTAGATAGTGTAAACAGTTACTTTTCGATTCAGGACGGTGAGTTATGCACACGCGCAAGGTGTAGTCGGTTTTAAAAACGACGGTACGAGCTGGAACTCACCATGACAACCAATGTACCGTTCTGTTCATAGACCGAACATTTAATCGGCCGACGACCGTTCTGAAACCCAACAGGACGGAGTAATATTCGCTTCTGCTCATGCGCAGCTTAGTTTTTTTTCTTTTTTTTTTTTTTTGTTTTTTGCTGCGCGTTCCGTCCACTTTGCTTACCGTACCGAAACCGAAAAGTCCGTATTACTGCTTGCCCAACCACTTCAACACTTTGCTCCCCTACTTAACCCCCAAAAGAAAAAGTGTGGTTACGCCACTGGATTTCACTGGGCCATCGTTTGGAAGATTTTGAAATGTGATGTGGCCCAGTAGTAGAGCTGCCATATGGTCGGGGGTGGGGGGGGGCGGGGGCGGTCGCTCCCCCTCTGACGGACCAAAATCGTCTGTCGGCTCCCTTCTTAGGTTTTTAACATACTTTACTCTTGCACCATTTTTGGCAAAAGACATAATATAATAGCGTTGTTTTAAGGCCCAGATAACAAAATGCTCAAACAGCCACCAATAACTGTACTATCTGCACTTTATTCTTATGAAAAGGGTCATCTTCTGTAATATAGGGATAGGTTTTGCCGAAACGTATTTTCATGCTTTATACGCACTAATGAATGTTGTCGCTGTGCTAAGTTCATTGCTTCTACACCAAGCGTGATTATAAGCTTACAAAATACACAGACTGACATTAAATTGACCCTCCCGGCCAATGAAAGATGTTGCAAAGGGCGCAACAATAATTGTAGCGCGAATGGCCCTCTTGTTGTCGGGGATAATTGTCAACACAGACAATAAAAAGGGTTTATAAAGATACCAAAATAGCTTCCACAACATTTTTCAAAATCATTGGAAGAGAACATTCAGGTTAAAATAAAATAAAACTGTTATCATAGTGGAAAGAGTTTTAATGACCAGTTTCCATTTTGCTTTTCTTCAAATGACCATTCTCATGATAAATGGCTTTTTCTGACACTACACGATTATCCCATGAAAATGCTTATTTCTGTACTTCCGTGGTCTCAAATGCCAGAAAATTGGATCAAATAAGATTAAGTTTAGGCTACTCTTATTTATTATGAATTCTGTATCTAGAGAGCCAAGCAGACCTCTTGTCTTGGCTATTTCTTTAACTGTACTTAATTAATGGCTATTTCAGAGTGGTCACATGAAGTAAATTACGTCAATTAATGTTTCTTCGTGTACTTATTTTGATTTCCAGATGCCAAAAATGTACACCTAACGGTGATTAATTTCCATAACTTTTTCCCTCTGTTAAGATTGCTTGCTTTTTAGCTCTAGCAGGTTTAATCTTTATCTTCACCACTAGCCCATAAGTACATTAAAATCTTAAATGGAGACCTGACAATAACACACAAAATAAAATGACCGCCTTCATACTAGAATGTGAAGAGAGGGATAGAAACATGCGCGTCCGCAGGAAGGGGCAAGAGATAAAAATGCCCTCCCCTGGAAAATAAAAACACCTGAAAAACGAAGAAAACATGAAGAAAAAGACCAAGAAAAATTAACATCAATATTTCTTGACAGTTCATTCAGTGTTTATCCCATTTAAATGCGGTAAATAGGCTTTAGAAATGTCATTTCCAGCGATCTGAGACACGTTTTGGGCCAAAATTTTCTTGCGCTCCGCGCCAACTTATGGTGGCGCAGAGTTTTTCCGACGAAAAGAATTTAGTCCCCCCCCCCCCTAATTTTCTTCCGCGGAGGCCCATGGATAGAAAATTTAAACATATTTTAATAGAAAACTTGCTGAGGAGAAATGTCAAAGTAGTCTTCTACCAGGTGCGGAAAATGCAATGGAAAGTCTGAAAAGCCGTGGTTTCGATCGCGCTGAGGCTAGGGTATTCCTTCGAAGCGCCCCTGCAGACCATTTCGCCCCCTCTGACCGAAATCCCTAGCTCCGCCACTATGATATGCTGAAGTTGTTTGACGTCTTGTGATTTGAAGTGATGTGAAGAAGATATCTTCGAATATTTCGCAGAAATTCTGGATGGTAGTGATTTCCCCAATGTTTCGGAAGACAACAATATAAAGCTCAAACTGTGACATGATTGTAAGCATTCGTGTAACTTGCAGCAAAGTTTGTTGAACTAGAGGGTGTTCAAATAAGCGTTACCCTCCTGTGAAACAAACTTCTTTTTCACCGCTCTCTATTCAACTCCAGTGAAATTGTCTCTCTCTCATTTGGTGACCAATAGCTTGAGTAAACTCTTTATAGGAGCCTTTTGAGCTGGAGTGAAAAAAAATCTTTTAGAGTGAAGTTATGGTCCGATCTAAACTAGAAGTGAACACCACCTTCAATCGAAAAAGGGTCTCAATTTTAGATACGTCTCTAATTTCACTCTTTGCGATTTCGAGAGTAGCAATTGCTACAAGTAAGAAACCCACTTGTATCATCCTTTTTCAATCGGGTACCTCGGGATGACGCCAACGAGGGCGGGCGCCTGTCAACCTCGCCTCGACAATACGTGTACCCAATCGTTAGGTAGCCTAGGTGTGAACTATGTAGCCCCGACTACACTGAGTCAGGACGGTCAGGCATGATCCGCTTGAATTTACTTTCAGAAAGGGCCGTTTCTTAGGAAAATTTTTTTTTAAAAGACGAAATTTTGAATATCCTCTTAAGCCTTCAAGTTCACAAAGTTTTGTAAAAATATTCAAAGTCAATAATTCTCGACGTAGATAGCGCGAAGAACATTTATGTTCAACGTACTTCGCAAGCCCGTTTCAATCAATGATTATCCAGGATCCGGGTTGATAACCCGACGTTTGGGAGCTTGTCCACCCTATCAAGCGAATTTTGCAGCGACCGCCCTCAACAATTCTAAAGCCCTTCTATTCATGTGTTATTCCTTTCTTTCTTCTGACTGCATATTTGTGTGACGAGATACATCCTTTGCCGATTTAGAGCCTCCACTAAAGTTGTAACCAAAACTGGTTTTATTTCTCACACAGGAAATGGGGACCGTTGCGAGGTTGGCTTATGTCAATGTGACAAGACAGCAGCCATGTGCTTCAAACGATCTACTTACAACTTAAAATACATGTACTGGCCCAACTGGCGATGTTAGCATGTGTGTATCAAAATACCAGAGCTTACGGTCAACCTTTCTCTTCCTAAACCATCTTTAAAATGTTATATTTCCTTGAAATTATTTTCTTTTGTGTCAATTATAAACTTGATTCTATGAAGTTTATTTCATTGTAGACCAGTAGAGATGAATAAAATTGTTTCCCCGGGGTTTTGTTCAAAATACCGAAGATGGAGCAAACTGCTTTTATGAAGAGGAACACAGATTCTTTCCACATAACAATTGCAATGGATTGTGGGATAGAATTTTGGCGTATCTCATTTTTGTCAATGGTGTTTTTACTGTGGCAAAATATGATGCAAACCAAAACTGTATCCCATCATTCTTTGTACTTGCTATATGGAATAGGGCCTATTTAATGTTCCTATAGAGTACTTTAATCTACGTTACAAGCCCCGTCACTTTTGACGTGCAAAATCTAGTGTAGTAGTACCAGGTCCCTGGTAGTGCGCATTTAGTGTAGTCTGAAAAGCAGCTAACTACTCACGTTTGAGGACTGTTGCGTTGGAACAATGGTGACTTTTGAGCGACAGTGGGCGTGGTTTCCGAATTGTGACGTAACGTTAAAACACTCCATAATATACGTGAGCAAGTATAGTTATGGGAATCAATGAATATAAATTAAAGGGTAAATCTTTCACCCCGAACTACAATTTTTGTAGCAGATATATTCCATTGGCTCAGCTCTTTGATTGAAAGCGAGTTCAAAGAATGCAAATACCAAAGCTTATATTACACAGCATGTGTTTTGATTACTCATTGGGGTCTTTATACGCACCCTGAGGTTGTGTGTGGATGAGGATGAATTTTAGACAGTTGGGGGAGGGGCTTAAGTACGTATAGGTTTGGGGAATTAAAACTGTTTGGGGTGAGAGGACCAGTCCTTTCAGCAATATTATAGTGTCAATGCAAAAGCGTGGAATTGCAGGGGCGAAGCCGGTATTTACTAAAAGGCACATTTGTTCTAATCATTTCTTCTAACTATAGAACATAAAGTAGATGTGGTTGTGGATATGCCATTTCGTTCCTCTAAGAACTGCTACTTTATTCTTTAATTTTTCAATCATTGAATTACACAGTGTTTAATAAATGACTTTTCGCTTCAAAGCAAACTTCGAGTTTTCATTTTCTACTTTGAATCTCTTCCGTGACATTCTGGTATTAAAAATTTATTCCAAGGTTATCTAAAACCAGAAACATATTAGGATGAGCAACGATTGTTAATCTCAGAAGTATTGTAGAGTGAAAACCCACTCTCTCAGTGTGTGAAATTAGGGACCGCTTTGAATTAAGGGCGAAAATGTTAAATCGAAAAGGGGGTCATTTTCACTCTTTAAGAGTGAATAATCAGTCTCAATGGATAAGTTCGAAGTTTCTTCAAAGAGTAGTTGGTCTATTGCGCAACAGGCCAATGGTCAACGGGTAACACTTTTGTACGTGTGTTCATATGCATGTGTTTATAGCTATGGTGGAATATAGTACGCTATGTGCACCGGCGCAGCGCTCAGATGTTTTGTTACCAGTTGACCGTAAAAGAAAGGTTACCATCGCATGCGCAGCTATAAACTTCGAACTCATGTATAGTAGACTATCCGACGTAGCCAAATTTCACTCTCTTCGATTTGAAAAATAAAATCCACAATATGGAAGGTTAGTTTAAACATTTAGAGGACACGTTGTTTTCGGACTAAAGGCGTCTTAAAGTTGGGCTATACTTCCACCGCGATGCATAGGCTTCCGTCTTCGTGACTGGTAAACCAGTTCAGAAAATTATTTTCTTTACACAAAATGTCTGTTCCTGGAAGAATATTGAAATGAATCTACAAGAAATTTGGGCAAATTGCCCAAAGCTCGAGACACTCTTTTCATATGTGTATAGCTTCCATGAAACAATTTGCCAAAATGAAGATCTTTTCCAGGCTCTAAAAAGGATCGATAAACGATTTCATACTGTTCCATTTCGGCACTTATTATCTCGGAAGCTCATTACTGTCTTTTAAATAAACATGAGAATGTTTGCGTGTTAACCTGTTCACACATTCTTTCAAAACCACGTTCTTACTTAAAAGTGGTTAACAACTCGGGATATTATTTCTGTTAGGAGAACCTTTTGATTTGATTTTTGATGATTTGAAAAATGATCACGTAAAACACCATTTCGTTTATTTACTCGCACTTCGTCGGTTTGATTTCGAAACCCTATTGCACAACTTCTCGACCTGCCGCCTTGTCAGAGTGTAATAAAATTACAGATCTTTTTGGAAAACACTGAAGGGGTCTTCCTGGTTAGAAGAAAAGTTACTTTTGCGTTAATTTTTAATGTAGAAAGAAAATTTCTGAATATTTGTTGGGTAAAAAAATCCAAACAGATGAAAGATTAGATGGCATCCACTGGATGGTGACCAATCACAGCGTTACACCTGGTCACGGATCTTTTTTTTTTTTTAGTTTTACAGTCAATGTAAAATTTGGTGCAGAATTAAAATGGTAAAAAATAGTAAAAAACGAAGTTTGATTGCTGTTTTAATGAAGGGCATGGTAAAATCTAAAGAAAGCATCTTTCTTGACCAAGTGCAAAAAAAAAAAAAAAAAAAATCACATTGCTTTGAGTTGTCGAGGTATCAACGTTTTAGTATATTGATGTAAAAGTATGTTAGCCTTTAGCAACACCATATTTTCTGTAGCGAATGAAAAGAACTTCCTCATTTGAACGAGGTATTGAGATTGTAATTAATACAGGATGCCGGAAGTTTACTTCGCCTATCTTTACGGGTAATCTTCTTGATCCTAAATCGTTTCCCTAAAAAGCAGTTAGATATATATACATCATATACCGTCTCAACTAGCATTTGTGTACATCATTGATAGCAACATACATCCATAGACGAGTCTGATCAGCGCTTGTATTTAGTGACCGCAGTCAGCCATTAGTGGGTCCATCAACCTTAAATCGTCTTCATTAATTGTTTACATGAATTTCAAACCCTCATATTCAGTGAAATTCGAGGGAATCAAGATACAATTCAGTGTACAACCATCCATGATACAGGTTAGCAATGAAATTGAAAGACTAAAGGTAGTGGGCCTCAGTCATGTCCGACTAAAATCAGACCATCAATTGACCGTCCGGATTCGTCTATAAGAAATATGAATTTGAATAATAATGATGCACACAGAGTCTGATAGTTAGCTCCTTCACACTTTAAATAAAAAAATGAACGTAGGGACGGATCTTAAATGTAAAATCATAGCTATTTTGTTTTGGAATGACTTTCTTGGATTGCAAATTTTCTCTTAAAATTTGATTAGTCCTTTTTTCACTATGAAGTGTTGATAAATTCTGCTTTAAGGATTATAGAGGGCAGATAACGACACATTTTCTTGCGATATTAATAGGACATCTTAGGAGCAGATGGTAAACTAACGAATTACCTAAAGAGATCTTTTGCGATTTTGTGAGATTTTTTTGCATTGCGGAGTAATTTCGATTCTTAAGAAAGATTACTCAGTGGAAAGACAAAGTCCGACAAAATGTATAGGTTTTAAAGGGCCAATCCTCTCACCCCAAACTACAATACTTGTGGGGTTTACAGAAATTCTCAGTGCCACAGTTCTTTGATTGACAGCTTATTCAAACAATACAGGGTACCAAAGCTTATATTAAACGGCATGAACTGTATTGAGGGTGTTTTGATTATAGTTATACGCATTGATCTTTTCTATACTCAGCCATAAGCAATATAAGATTGTGTCTGTATGAGAATGACTTTCAGACAATTGTGGGAGGGGCTTAAGTAAGAAGGTTAGGAGGATTGGTGCTGTTTGGGGGTGAGAGAATTCGGCCTTTAACCTGCCCACCTTTCTTGACAATACAGTGTAAAAGCGACCTGCGCCAAGGTGCGGTACACCTCGTTGGTCCGGCCCGCAGAATGCATGTCATATTTTAACGATTAGACAAAAGGTGGTTGAAATGTTTCAGTGCAGGCAGCAATTCCTCACACTGTTGGTTAATGTACATTGCTGCAGTTACATCCTTGTTTCATGTTCATGTTGTTTTTCGAACATCACCTTATCTGCCTTTTTCACGAGGCGGGTGCACAGCGAAGAGGACGGCGGGCGTGAGCGCGACGGTGTAGGCGTTGTTCGCACTGCAAAAGGGCACAGAAGTGCGTTTGGGTTTTTAGACCATTTCGACTTCCATTACTAAAATTTTTAAATAAGAAAATACAGAGTTTATGAACATTCAAAATGATACAATTCCATGAATTTCCATGACTTTTAAGAAGGTTGATTGATAATTTCCAGGACCTTTAAAATGACCTGTTGCAAAACTGATCCCATAGCGAACCACGGCAACTGTGCAAGTAGTGAGCACATGCCATGACTGTAATCTGCTGAAACAACAAATCTGCTGTACAAGAAGTGAGTTAGTTTGTTAGTTTGATAGAGTTTTACCGTCCAGTTTCCAACCTATTGGTTCAAGTCGAGCCGACCACGGCCTTTTTTTTCTAGTTGCGGCTCACTGGCTCGTTTTCCCTACCTCATTGCTTATGCGAAGCATCACGCACAAGAAGCGATCACGTGTCAGAGCCAGGTAATCCTGCAAGCAAATGATAACGAAATACCTAGCGGCCAACAAGCGGGCTTGGGAAAAAACACTGCATGGCCGATGCGAGAAATTGCGCTTCCGCACCAGCCCGCTGCGCAGTCTATACCCGTCGTGGAAACGGCTAAAGGGAACTCTATTGTGTAGATTTCTTACGCCCGCCTCCACGCCTTCACCGATCTCGTGAAAAAACACCATCAAGACGGCTTATTGAGTTGATTCATGAAATTCAACAAATTTTTCCAAACCTGTTTAATTTTCGTCACATACCAACCACGAACGGTCAATTAAGACAAACCTCCATATCCTACATAACAACAAATGTTTCATGAGTGAGTAATAAATGCTTCACTTCGATACACAAAAGTTCGTGAGAAGACACGTTTTCAAATAATGCACAAAACCGTTGCAACTTAGGAAATGACACAAATTAAAATTTTAGTTTTTCTTTTTAACTATTGGATACGAAACTTGACTTATTATATAATAAGCATTGTCACGTGGAAGTGTCCACTTAACACTATCAAGAGGAAAGTTCTGACGCAGATCGTAAATATTTTGACTTTCAAAACTTTCACGCAAATTTAATAGAATCCCCAACTCATTTGTCAGACTGAAAACTTGAAACGTCACACGTCATGAAAAGTAGTAATAAATATCTTAGTAATTAGCTCCACCTGTACAAATAGCTGGAGGAAAAAGGCAATTAGATAATTATATTTTAATGTAACGTTTTTATGACATTTGCTCAACAACATTCATTTGTCTTATTTGCTGGAATCGTTTGAACTTTCTTCAACATTATACCAGATATTTTCAGGTATGTTCTATAATTTATATTGAAACGAGAATTTTTTACACTCCTCAGCAAGGTTAATCATTTCAGCAATATGCCCACGTGATAAAACCAGCAATCAGCTTTAACAGCTTTGAAATAATTTATTCATTTTTATGATTTAACAGCAAGGAATACAGTATAACAGTAAAAACTGAAGAAAACCGCACTTTTTGTTATTCATTTGCCATTTGAAATATGGCCGGTTTTAATTTAATACCTTTGAAACTTAATAGCCTTACCTTATGTCATATCGCACAGCCTTCCAGAAATATCTAACGTAATATTTGAAATACATGAGCCTTTTTATCTTTTAAAGTGGTTCATTGAGTTGACATCGATAACTTAAAGAGAATGTTAAAAAGTCACTATCACATGACAATGTTTACAGTTGTATGTGTTTATAAAGTGTGGCAAAATAAGGGTTGGTCAACACGTTTTTAGATGTACTAGGTTTTCTGTGTCGATGATACGGTTGATAAAGGTATCTTTTCTGCGGTGGTGTCACTACTTTACCGGTGTCTTAGGGGGCGTCAGCCTTGTTAATGTTCAGCTCCCAGCCCGAAATGGCGATCAAAGATAAGTAAAATATAACAAAAGTAATAGAGGCTGAATATATGTTTTTAAAATGCTACCATTTTGAAAGCAAATACAGTGGGGATAATATAATTGCGAGTGCAGAACAGTGACGTTGCTAGACACATCCATGATTTGGCCGACAAGAGGACCAAGCTCCTCGACGCGAGACTGCAGCCTGAAGCAATGACCCAGCAGACTGATTTGCTTTAAGAATGTCGAAAGCAGAAGTTTCGTGCCTCATGTTAAGTTTTGTCTTTTTTAAACAAAAGCAGTTGGTGAACTCTTCACTTACGCCCATTTCTCTTCCAATATGCACTATGATGTGGAGCTCCACCATTAATCAGCTAATGCCCATCGCAGCACTTCAGATACACAAGGAGAGGGCCAAGCTTGCCCGTGTTTGCGTTGACACGCGGAGAGCAAAACTCCAAGTAGCTATCAGAAACTTACTGCTGAAGTCCTATGTGCGTGCATTGTCTTATTCCTGAAATTCCTCTAAACTGACAGGGATTTGGCATTGAAGAAAATTGATTCTACATATGAAAGGGCTCTTAGGAATTTTCCTCCATTAATATTACGTTTCCAGCCGTCAAAGAAAGCAACATTTATTTCAACTAGTGCCGCAAAGGGTACAGTAAATAAGACACATTATTCTCTATTTCAGGAGCAATCCGGAATTGTTTGAAATATCATCAAAATACTCCCTTTGGTTTTCGAACAGGTTCATTCCTTTTTTAATGAAGAAATTAGAACAATAATGGAATTATGCAACTTAAGAGTGACTGACAGTGGTTTTTATAAAAACTGTGAAATCGTTTCACATGTGTAGGCTCAGCAGATATCTTTAAAAGCAGCTTCCTGACAATGATCTTTGTTACAGGATTACTGCACTTGAAAAAAGGTCATCACTAAGTAGGAAAGTCACCAAAAGTCAACAATAAGAGGAAAGTGAACTGTCAATCAAATTTCGGTGCTTGAAGAGGATTTAATCATTTTCAATTACATTTTGTCTTACTGGTTCCTGGAAGGAGTAAGGCGTCCCCCTCGGTGACGTGGTCTCTAAAAAGTTCATGGATGCTTTGCCAGGACACGATGTTGTTGTTGTTCCACCTCTCTCGGAATACACAAAATTCCCAGAACGAAGGCTGGCACCATGGGGTTAACCTAAACAATTCACGGTTTTGTTTCAATGCTTGAACTTTTTCATTTCTCACCTCAGCTACTGTTAATGTTTTGCATTTTCCTGAAAAGGTACGGTAGCCTATACTCTCCTTCAGTACATTGACCAGTTCGCATATACCAAATGAGGAGTGTGCCCAACCTTCTTCCCGTTAGAAACCTCGTTATTGGCTCAAGGACAGACATAAACAGGAGGTTATTGCTAATTATAAATTACGGTAGTGATTCGCCTAGGGACCTTTTCTTTTATTTGTCGTTTTAAGAATAATATCAATAATCCAGCAAATTTATTCACGTCTTGCAATCTCACTCTTGCAAAGACTTGTAAACGTTGCGATTACAGGCGTGGATCCAGACATTTCCAATAATAAACTTAGAGAAAGCGGGTAATGGGGACTTACGGTAATTGTCTGCCTGGAATATCTAATTCTGCCCGAAAGACGAAGCGGAGCGCCACCATCTGTTGGCGAGGAGCGTACTGAAAATTTTGAAAAATCACCACCACTCAGACAGCCGCCAGAAAAGGTATTTCTCACCGACTTATAGGTAGAATTTAATCAATCATTAATCTGAGCTTTTGTTTGAATAAAATTTATACTTCAATTAAACATGAGTAAATTGTAAAATGAATAAAAAATTACCAGATAAATGTACCGCTACCATTGGATGAAACGTTAACGTAAAGAAATTAATCTTTGGAAATTAATGAGCTTGTACGCGTATTCTACAAACTATTTCACTACCTTTGCGAGATAAGATTATGATGTGTACAACATTAAAATTTCGAGAAACTTCATTTGACCGGCGAAAATCCCTTCTGAACTTCAAGGGGGATGGTAATGCGTCGCATACCGGCTACCTAGCCTTAACAAGCTTCATCGAACTTTTCAAGGATCACATGTGTTTGAAAACCTGACTAACCCAGACTCAGAGGCTTACATGCCCGACGTTTACCTGAGTTCGAAATTGCATGACAATAATTGGCTCTTACAAAACCAACCTAATTTTCGGGGGTATACCGCGCAAGGTAAAAGCCTGTATATATATAATTAATTATAGGCATCCAAAACAAATAAGAGGGCAAT
Organism: Holothuria scabra; assembly: GCA_037179385.1. Lineage (NCBI taxonomy): Eukaryota > Metazoa > Echinodermata > Holothuroidea > Aspidochirotida > Holothuriidae > Holothuria > Holothuria scabra. The sequence goes on along the minus strand of CM074185.1, from coordinate 35,636,110 downwards.
ATTATTTTCCAGCCAACAACCAGTCCATATCAACGATATCTGCACACTTGGTCCCTAAAACCGTGCGCATCAAATATAAACATACCGGCCGGTTCGCGACGAAATAGAAATCAAAATCAACTTATAGCCCAATCCTCCGTTGTTAGCATCAACCACTATACAAGGGCTTCAATTCTTAGGTGTCGCACCATAATGAACCCCATACTTACCACTTAATACTTGAAAATTGTAAGATGCGTTTTGTGTTCCTCCGACACAATTTTTTTTATCACTGTCCCTCTATACCAGGGGCCGGTGTGCATGAGGGTCTTGGCACATTGGTCAATCTAACGGGGAAAGGACGGGGGCAAGGGTTGACGATAAGACGCCACCTAATATACACCTATATATATTCCACTGGGCCACCCAGATGAACACAGCAACATCATTTGGTCAAAAAAAAATTGCACACCCCTGATCTATACCATAATGAACCACCGTAGGAAACTGAAACAAGACTAACGTGCCGACAGTTCACAACCCTACTGTACATTGCTCACGTGGGCTGACGCGCGACTGTGTGAACATAGTTCAGCCGATAACGCTCATCACCTGATGACATATTGGCTGACGGCTATTCACATCATTCAAATCTTGTTAGTGTAGCCTTGTGGCGCGAAGTCAAGGCGACATGAAAGTAAGTAGATAGCCTATTCACCCGGACTAAATATCATGGTGGATTACGAGGTTCCTGTATTTGGAATTGTGTTGTTAGGGCAAGGATGGGCCTGAAATAGCCCCCTTGAATATTCTCGTAGGAAAACGTTATGCTTACTTCGGTGTAGGGGAAGCCCAGGCAAGAGGAACCACTTAACTTCAAATCCATTTATCTCATTGCTCCTTATAATAGTTTCATTAGTTATGCCACTGAATAAAAGTGTAGGTAGCATGCTACCATTAGTCCACGGTAATACTCATTATAATTTTTAATTGTCGGTCACGAAGAGTTCAAAAATTTCTAAGTGGTGGTTCCTTTTGCCCAGGGCGCTGGGCAAGAGGAACCACAACGGTGGGCAAGAGGAACCACAACATCGGGCAAAAACAACCATAACACGGGCAAAAGGAATCATGACTGCAGACAATGAAGTTTAATTTTTTTTATCACTGCCCTCTCCTTAAAATATGAACATGCGCCTGTATATTGTTGATGTTAAAATACCCTGCAACAGGTTGCCTAATTGCATGTTTTCAAATCAGCTACAATATCAAATTATACTCGAAAACAGTGAATAATCACTGGGAAGAATTCAACATATTTGACTGAATACACATGGTTTTATTGAACAATTATGAACACAATTCTGAACTTATGAATAAAAACCAATAATAAAAAAGGGAGCAATTTTACTTTGCCACAAACATTCCAAAGTTTGTAGTCTTCTCCTCATATAGCCTTCACAGATGCAGCCTTCTCTCCCCTAAGAGTTTATTTCTGTTTGAAATAAATTTTAAAAATAGTTAAATGGCTCAAATGAACAATAATAATAAATAAAGAGAAAGCTATAAAACTATGAAAATGTTCCTTGGCTCAAATATTTCAAGGTTTCAATTATGAACATTGGAAAGGCAAGAATTTTGCAAACAGCATTAAAGTCCTACAAATGTAGTAATACCAATAACACACAAGAAATGAATAAAGAGAGAGAGAGTTGGTATGTTACCCAAAGTAATTGTGCTTTGTAACAAACTTTCAAAAGTTTTAGTTCCCTCCCTACAGTCATCACAGATTCGTCATCCTATCATAATTTGCATGAATTTGCATGAATGGTAGAATGATAGAAATGGTCTTCGTCTTAATCTTTCGAGAGTTTTAGTCCTCACATTCATCACATATGTAACGTCCTACCCCTTCATAGCTAGTACAGTTTTCATGTGCCCACTGGCGACATGAATCACACTGAATCCATTCTTCAGTGATGGGATCTATATAAAGTTCGTTACAGACCAGGCAGTACCAATTCTTCCCATGACCACTTGGCTGTCGTTCTCGTGAACGATTCTGCTTCACGTGCATATGGCTACTGCTGGGTGAAGATGACGTAGTCGGAAGGATATTTCTTTTCACTTTCCTTTGGGCTTTAGACTTAGCCTTAGCTTTCTTTCCAGTCTCTTTTTTGGTATTCTGTAGATTCCTCTTAAAAGGAGTCGATGTCAGTATTTCTGCTCTCTGCTTTTTCCTTTTACGTTGGGTAACGGTAGCACGATGTTGCTTTGGGTAGGGATGTATCTCTTGGGGAGAAACGTGACTCTTAAAGTCTGCTGGCACAAACCCGGAGTAGCAGGAGGTGAAGCTGGGGCTGCTCCTGGCTGTGGTCTCTCTGGCTGGTCGGTTGGAGCTGATGCTGCTGGTAGACCATGGTCATTGGAAACTGAGCCCCCAGAATCTGCAAGCGAGGGAGAGGCAGTATCAAAAATTGCATTCATTGTTTGAGATTCATTGGCATGGTCGCCTCCTTCCGAAGGAGGGGAAGGTGAAGCTGGGACTGAGCTTGACTGGGGATTCTCTGACTGGTCGATTGAAGCCGATGCTGCTGGTAGATTGTGGTCATTAGCAGCCGAGTTGCTAGCAATGATGAGGTAGGATCAACAGATACATTTGTTCGGGGCTCATCTGGTAACTCTCCTTCTTCTTCCATGCTACCATCACTATCGTTCGACACTGTGGGTTCCTCTGGTCGGTCCGTCACTTCCGCTGGGGCAAAATCACAGTCCTGAAATACGCTCATGTCACATGCACTTATGCCACATTTCGCAAATCCTTGAATTGCATTCTCAACCGTTGCAGCTCGAATGTAGGCCTTGCAAACAACTCCCCATGTCATACTGGTTTATACTGCGACCTGGATGGGACTTCTGCCAAACATCGATGGCTCGTTCAAAGTGTGCTTTGAGAGGGCCATAAACAGCAACATCAAGCGGTTGTAACTTGTGGGTTGTGTGTGGGACAGAAAGCATGACGACACCATTTTCGGAGGCATAGTCTAACACTTTCATGCTTCTGTGAGACTCGTGATTGTCAACAATCAAGAGAACTTTCTTTTCCTTCGATGGTCTCACATTTGCTATGAAAAACTTCAGCCAGTCGAGGAAGACGTCCGAGTTGACCCACCCAGAATCTGAAACAAACCCCTGCGGTACCGACAGGTGCTTTGTCTACTAGCTGGGGCTTAAACCTTTTCCGAGGGAAGACCATTGCTGGTGGGATGTATTGACCTGCTGCAGAACAACACAATAAAACTGTAACCAGCTTCCCTTTCTCTGCACTGGTGATCACACCAACTTGCTTCTTGCCCCTGCTGGCAATAATTTTCGGTGGTCGTGAAGCCGATGTTCTTATACCAGATTCGTCGACGTTGTATATATCAGTTGCAGAGAAACCATACTTGTCTAGGACTTCACGCAGTAGTGAGAAGAACCTAGAGACAGCTGGTCGATTGAAGCCTCGTGCTCTTGCAACACTGGTCGGTTCAGGCGTGCGAAAACTGAGAGCTGGGTGCCTCTTCAAGAATGCCATTATCCACTGCTCACCGGCTCCATCTTTACTGAAGCTATGTGGGATTCCATTCTTCTCGGCATATTGTAAGGCCAGTTTTGATAAGTCGTGTTTGGTCAGCCCGTAGAACCAGTACTCCATTTTTTTTAGGTAGGACACCAGTTCTTCTTCTAACTCAAATGTAAATGTTGTCCTATAACGTCCTAGGATCTTTTTGCTTGAACCTTTCTTCAGATGCTTTCTGAGGGTGGGATATGGGATACCGTACATTCTGGCTGCTGCCCTGACAGGGGTCTTCCTCTTAGTAACTTCTTCCATCGCACCTTTCATTGCATCCTCTCCCCAACTAGCTCTTTTCGTTTTTCGTCGGTATTTGTACACCATCTGGGGATAAATAATAGGATACTGATGTACAGCCTATGATAGAATTAATAAAAAATATCTGACCCTACCGCTTCTTCATCTTTACACATTAATAACTACCTCCAATTTGATCCATTTGGACAGCGCATGTTAACCCGCCTCATCACCACCCCCTTCCAAGACCCAAACCATACTATCCCGTCTTCTTCCATCTCGGTTCACTGCCTGTCTGGTTCTCTGAGGACCCATCGAAAAGCCCAGTAGATTGTTAATGCAGTGTCCATTCACTTCCCGTCACGATTGCATTCAGATGTGTCCCTGTGATTTATGTTCAATAGTGAATTAACGCAAGGGAATGACATATTAACCAAACCAAACTCCATTACCAGGCACTGCTAGTAGGTTCACGGTAATGTTTTTGCCTTCAGTGACTCCCACTCAATTACAGGCATCGTAAACAGGAAACTTCCATCATCCAGACTGAACTGGTTCGCAATAAAAACGAAAACATTCTCTTTTCAAGCAGTCTCATGTACATTTGTACACAAGGCACTATCCCAGGCAAAAGGAACCACGGCTCCTTTTGCCTGGTTCCTTTTGCCCAACATGCATTTTTTATAACGTTAGGCTACAGTCAACCAACGTGTGAAATTTTCAACTATCACGTTTCGTCAAATAATACCCAATAATATAAACTTCGCGCCACTATATAGATACATCATGCCAGGTGAACTTTTACCTTTCAGAAACAGTCAAATTTGAGCCTTACCTTTTTTAGCAAACGGGGTACTGTCTGTTTATTTCTTCTCACATGCCCCTGCTGTGTCACGTCCCAAATCGAATTGCGGGAAAGAACGCATCATGTGACAGATCACATGCTCTGTAGATCATGGAACGCCATCGGGCCTAGGATGCCAAGCTATTGCGATGGTTCCTTTTGCCCAGGTGGTTCCTCTTGCCTGGGCTTCCTTGTTATTGTTGATGTGACGAAAAAGGATCCTCGCCTGGATAAGAAGATTGACGCAGGTCATACAAAACTAGGAGCGATTAACTAAAGTAAGTCCATGATACTTCCCCATTCTCTAAAAGCGAACCTCGAGTAAATGACGGAAACGAAAAGGTTCAAGTCTTTTTTTTCTGTCAAAATAAAGTTTCAAGTTGTTCTTGAGACGACAGGAAATAGAGTCTTCATACTGTTACAAGTACTTAACACCGTGAACACAAAATAGTCAAGTGGTTTCACAGAATTTACTACCCACGTTGGTCACTCGTATTTGGGCAAATTTGTGATGATATGTGTTTAATTTCGTAGTAATGGACTAAAGTATACCGATATCAGTCAAAAGTTAGTCAAGGAGGCTTAACATTTGTTAGAAACTAATCCAAAGTGGGTGATTTATTAGTGAATATTGTTTATTAACGTGATTAGTCAGTTCAGGCACTGTTTTGACTAATATGTGTTAACAGTGAATCTATTATGTTATTGGTATACTCGGATCTACGTCACGATGCGTCCATAGAAGCAATGTTTTTAACCTTCTTCCCTACTCCCCGATTTAAGAGGGAATTTCCGCATTGGAAATCAATCGTCAATGTTGAAATAAGCGCGCGTATGTTCTGAGCATGCGTAGTCTTCCGGTTAAAGGTACCATTATTGGAACACGGTCTTTACATGTTCATCACGCAACACCAAACTGGTTTATTTGCCTTAAGGTGTATATTTTTAGCACAACCGGATGAAGGAAGTATCAGGTTGGTTTTGATCTTCATGTCCCTTCTTTCCTGTTTTTTAGAAAGTTTTGGTTCTGTGGATTTTGTTTCTTCACAGATGTGGTACCCCTTTCTTTTATGAAGGACTCTATTCAATTTTTGTGAAATTTTTGTGTTACCAACTAACATCGACAAAATGAAGGCATTTATTTTGTTGGGTATTCTTTTGGGATCAGGTAAGATTTGTGAATATGCCGGTACATTTGCATTGATATGGTTTCACATGTTCAGTCATTGGAACATGTGCAGTAGTCATAGAACAGTTGTTGAAAAATAAAGTTGGGAGAATTACTGCACTAAGAATACATTTGTAAGCACATACGTTGCTAAATGTATTGGTCAAAATTTATATAGGCCAGTTCAGGGAAAAGTCGTGATGTTTTGCATAACCTCTTTCAACAATTTAGTTATCATGTGCTTTGTACGCCCAACTGCTTTAGGACAGCATGCCCGTATCAATTCCTTTATAAACTGAAACTCAGAGTTTAAGGGGGAGGGGAAATCATGAACGTCACCATCCCATTGAGAGAAATCCAGGCCATGTCAGTGTAGGAAAGGTCAACTAAATATCATGTGCACTACGTAATAGTTAACCGCCATCTTAGAGGGCATGCTGACCTGACATGAGTAAGACCTTTAACTTAATTCTTTTCTCGCACCTTCGTTTCAGCTAGTTGCATATCCTCCCTAAGAAGCAAACGAAGTGTCTTCCAGTTTGCACAAATGATTGATTGTGTCACTCCAAGGTCGGCTGTATCGGATTACAATGGCTACGGCTGCTATTGTGGAGTTGGTGGCAAGGGTACCCCACTTGACGCTACTGACCGGTAAAGTATTAAATACTTCCCGAGTGATATCCCATAACCTACCCATGCTTTATCCATTTCTTGTGTCCTTTAGAATCCGAAATACACTCTACAAACTCCCATGTGATTTTTTAACCAAATTGACCCAGCGTATGAGCCACGTTCGCCCTACTAGGAAGTTTGGTCAAAGTTGGGTCAATGAAATTACCCAATTGGGTTGAGTCAAAACCAAATAGATGTCTGTGGAGTTTTTCCACGAACTTAATGAGGGGTCTATATGGACGTTTCACTGGCCCATTTCGGGTGGTTCAGATGTCCATGATATGTGGGAAAATATGGGTCACGCCTATAATATACCAAATGAATGTGGACTACCCATATGGACCCCTTAGTAATACACGGTGCAAAATTAAACGGGTCCCAGACGGATTTCCTCAAATGGCTGTACAGGTGTTCCACCTGAATTGCGGTACAGAAACGATATTGTCCTTCTTTGCGCTGAAAGGTAAAAAATTTCTTATTTTATACAATCCAAGTTCGAATTCTCCCCACAAAGTCACTTCAGCCATTTCACAACAGTCGTTATCACCTCTAAATGCTGCGGTCACGAACGTAATCAGTTTACAGCTTTAGGGCATGTCTTTGTGAACATAAAAGGTATATTGTGTTTACGAAACACTTTCACACGCCCTGTTTCTCTGCGTCTTGGGGATTGTGAACATCTTTGCATCTCTTAAATGACGCAAATAAATTATAGCTTGTAACGTTAGCCCCGCCCTTTAAACGTATATACGTACACCATCTCCATTTTCTATCTTTAATCATTACATGTTATATAATCTAATGGTAGATCTGTCATATGTTTTGGTTTTGTAAAGGAAAACAACCCATATTGAAACCTTACTAATTTCTATTAACTTATTTACCAAATACCTTGTATTATCCAAGGTAACGAATTAAGTTATTACCAATTAATGTCATAATTCAATACATAAAATGCTGCGACGTCACTTCCAAGAGATAGCCATTTAATAGAGCAGACTGGTACAGACTAATCAATTACATTTGGATGACTGCATTTCCCCTTTAAGTTAAGCCCCTGTGGGCTGGGGGTTGTAGAATATGCCCACGGTATTCCCCGCATGTCGTAAGAGACGACTTAAAGGGAAACCAAGTTTGAACTTGGACCATACTGGAAATTAAATTTCAACTGGACTTTTTATCAAGTTGACTGACACTGATAACACATTTTTGTTGGTGTGTCGTTAAATCTCATCTAACTATCCCCTTTAAATCAAACTGCAACCTTAACTTCATCCGTTTAATGATTTTGTTTTCTGTATATTCTAGATGTTGCAAGCGTCATGACAGTTGTTACGGAAATCTCAAGACCAACGGTAGTTGCACTATTTTGCAGCTCTATTTTGGGAAATATTCCTTTTACAAGAACAACTGTGAAACTGACTCGGCTTCTATTTCCTGCGGTAAGATTTGTATTGTTGTAGCATAAGGTACCTTTCATTAGGTTTTAAGAACATTCTATAAACAACAGTGGCGAAGAAACACTTTTGAAAAGTGGACGTATTACACACATTTATTGTCCCCCAGTTTTCAGGTCCACATCCAAGGGAAATATTTCACAAAGGTAAATCGGACACAGTGGATATTTCACAAAGCCCCATGGCTCTAAACAATAGGTTTGAAACTGTGCCGTAAAACTCCATCTAACTAACTGACTGACTGACTGACTGACCGACTGACTAACTAACCGACTGACTAACTGACTGACTAATTAACTAACTGACTAACTGACTGACTGACTGGCTGGCTGGCTGGCTGGCTGGCTGGCTGGCTGGCTGGCTGGCTGGCTGGCTGGCTGGCTGGCTGGCTGGCTGGCTGGCTGGCTGGCTGGCTGGCTGGCTGGCTGGCTGGCTGGCTGACCTGTAGATTACCTCTTCCGTGGATTTCAGTGTGTGTCAGAAGACAAGATAAATGAGAATGCATACTTTGTAGTTTTAATATCAGTACACCGACTAATATGTGACTGGATATTGACAAAACAGTCGCAACTGGTTGAGGCACACCTCACCCCTGACAAAAAATCTCCGCCCCCGATCAATAACGAAACTATTGACCGAGATTCCTAATAGGGTTTTGCAGACTATTCATTGCAACCCCTGTGGGCATGGGTCTTAGAATATGTCCATATTCCCCAACTGTCTTAAGGGGACACGTATTTGAAACCGAACATGTGTGTCACTAATCCTTATGTTACTTGTTGGTATCTAGATCTTACAAAATTATTAATTTTATATCTTATGTCATTTTATATCTTATGTACACCATGTATGTCTTACATCACCCCATTAGAGTAAAAATGGTTTCACACCTTGGCACAAGGTGCAGTAACTTCAGAAAAACAAAGACATACAAAGATTGTAATTTGAGTAGTACAACAATGACATCACAAATTATTGCGCACTATACCATTTTCAGTTGAGTGAATAAACTTCAAGATTTTACATCTCAGCTCAGGAATGTCCTACGAAGATGGAAGTTGGACTATTAGAATTTTTTAGAATTTTTCATGTTCTTTTAGATATATTCTTGAATTTTTTGACTTGAGGTACACTTTCAAGCAGGACCTATTCAGCATGTGATTGTGTCGTCCGATTTATTTTCTCTTTATTTTCCAGGTTCTGTTGGTACCGATTGCGTCAAAGGTTTGTGCCTATGTGATAAGACTGCTGCCGAATGCTTCCGTAACGCAGAATTCAACTCAGATTACAGGGAATACAACAAAAATAACTGCTAACCATAGGAGTGAACCTGTATCTTTTTTCACCAATTCGTTGTCTGTTCTGATGCACTGCTAAATCATTTTCCAATGGTTGCTGGTAGTGCAAATACAGATGGGATAGCTTCCTTAGAAGGAACGTTTCCACAGCTAATCGAATAACAGCTTTTTCAGAAGGAGCTTTTAATTTAAAACCCAACTTAACAAGAACTGTCGCTATGAAACTTCATCAGCTGTTATTGAAAAGGTCCGCGTGCGACATGAAAATGACAAAATTGGATGTTCGATGTAAAAAGCATTGAGGAAAAAGAAAATAGCCGCAATTCCCATCGGAATCCGTCAAAAGTGACCATTCTACAAGGCAACCTCTGATTTGCACTTCATCATTGATAATTATGAGCTAAAAGTTTTAAAGATAGAATTCTACCCTTAGGCCTTATCAATAGTATCCCTACTCACCGGCGGGAGGCACGTTGTGAAAAGGCTGAAAGCCAAAATGTTGATTTTCTACTCTTTGAAAAGGCTTTGTCAGCCTCCTCTGTTTCTCAGCTGTTTTACTCCAAGTATATCCAAAAACGTGTTCAGACTCCCTCAGCTAAAATTATATGGGATTCTTCTTTCAATAATCTCCCCGGCCATGCTTGGAGTAGCTTTTATTGACTCCCCTGGCTCATCGGCACTGAGTCAAAAATCTCCTACTTCCAGTTCAAATTTCTACATAGGATTGTTCCAACCAACAGGCTTTTATTTTTAATGGGCAAAGCTGATCCCCCCATGTGTGATTTTTGTTCTATCGAGGAAGAATCTTTAGAGCAGCTGTTCTGGCACTGCATTGATACGTCTTCCTTCATTTTAGACATTGAAAGCAAACTTCTCAATCGTCAATTCTTTTTTTCTAAAGAGGATTTTTTCTTTGGTTTTGGGAAAGGTACTGTCCATCCATATAAATTCTTAATCTTACGTATGAAGTATTTTATTTTCAACTGCAAAGTAAATGGATGTAGGCCCCGATTCGATAATTTCTTTTACAAATTTAAGTTTACGCTGGCAGTTGAAAAACATATTTCTATTATCGATTCGAAGAGAAGAAGGAGAAATGTCAAATATAACGTGTTGTTCGAAGCTTTTAAGCATTGTCCTGGGCTTTTCTGATAGAGAAGGAAGCTCTTTCACTTTTACCCATCTACTAAGGAGTTATGCATATATTAAGTAAATATAATTGGATTAACCAAGCAAGCGACTACTATTATTTTGCTATGTAAATATCTCTAAATAATGTGAAAATAGTAAAGTTTAAGTAAACCAAGTGCCTGCCGTCTACGTTTCGACACTAACGTTATTACATGTGTATAACCAGATAACCAGTTCGGGAGATAACCTCTTTCGGGGGAAAATGGTTTTTCACCCGATCGGGGGAAAATACGGCCATGGGTGGCGCCATTTTCAAATTTCTCCCTTGATGCTTTGCGATCCTACCGCGCAATTTAAACGGAAACAAACGTTCAAAACACCTGGAAAATTTAATCGGTCTTAGGAAAGAGAAATTTTGGAATATTTACAAACTTTGTTGCTAGGGGAACAAAAAAGCCGGATCATGTTTGGTAGTTCACCGCGCAAATTTTGAGATATCGAGCAATTTTGTCACGTTCTGTGTCCTAAGCTTAAATTATAGACTCGACACAGCCGCAAGATTTGTTCAGTTTTTTCTGCAGAAAGTTGTGTAACTTACTCGTGCTAGCAATTGAGCTCATTAATACGTTGTTCAAAGTTTCTTAAGATTTCTGTTTGTGGTGGTGAATAGTTACCTTGTATATGAACATATCCACATTTATAGAACAAAGCGACGCCTGTGAAGAGGTACGCACTAAGTTCTCATGAATATTCATGCTGCAAATTTTCTCCCGATCGGGTGAATTCTCATTTTCACCCGAAAACGGTTATCTCCCGAACTGATAACGAGTTGTTCGAAGCTTTTAAGCATTGTCCTGGGCTTTTCTGATAGAGAAAGAAGCTCTCTCACTTTAACACATCTACTAAGGAGTTATGCATATATTAAGTAAATATAATTGGATTAACCAAGCAAGCGAATACTATTATTTTGCTATGTAAATATCTCTAAATAATGTGAAAATAGTAAAGTTTAAGTAAACCAAGTGCCTGCCGTCTACGTTTCGACACTAACGTTATTACATGTGTATAACGAGTTGTTCGAAGCTTTTAAGCATTGTCCTGGGCTTTTCTGATAGAGAAAGAAGCTCTCTCACTTTAACCCATCTACTAAGGAGTTATGCATATATTAAGTAAATATAATTGGATTAACCAAGCAAGCGACTACTATTATTTTGCTATGTAAATATCTCTAAATAATGTGAAAATAGTAAAGTTTAAGTAAACCAAGTGCCTGCCGTCTACGTTTCGACACTAATGTTATTTTATGTGTGTATATGCATGTATATATATTTTGTTTTATGCCAAACTTATATCTTGTGTACAGAGCAAATAAATGGAGGGAAAAAAAAGTTAAAAAAAATGAGCCCAATATGCAAATCTTGTGATGTCAGGAAAGGGACATGTCATATATACCTAATGTTGTCCTCTGTTTTCACAATTTTCATTTCAAGAAAAGTTGTAACATTTAATTTCGTTGATCCTGTGGGTTTTAATTTGTGTCAATTGTGTCCTTGAAATTTATCAGAATCAACTACCAAACCTTAAACTGATGTTTAACTAAGAGATAACCACAACTGGGTTAACAAAAGAAATGTCAACAGTGTGCAACACTCCACATTATTATTATTTTTGTATAGTTGCTTCAATAACATTTAAACTTCGAAGAGGTATATCTTAAGAACAGTAAAAGATATTGACGTAATTCCAACAGATTTTCCTTAGGAAATCCCACTTCCTACCTGTCAAGTGAAGAAAGGGCTTTTTGTGGACATGTCACACTAGAGCCGTGTTCCCATTTGATCCAGGGAGGTGGATCTTGATCTACCGAGGTGGATCAAACACTAATGGGAACGCAGATCAACAACACTCACTCAAGATCAAGATCCACCGATTTTGATCGACCGTTCGGGGTAGATCAAGATCCACCGCGCTGGATCAAAGTTTGTAATGGGAACACATCGGTAGATCAAGTGACCCTGGATCTCCGGTTACACTCATGTATTTTTTTGTGATATATCGAAACGAAATGCATGGCAGGCCGACTTGTAAACATTGGTGACCTTTTCGCGCTTGCGCAATGTGTTCATAAAACACGTTTGATCTACCGCGCTCACTCAAATGGGAACGCGGATCTCGATCAAGGTAACTGATGTTGATCCACTTCGGTAGATCAAGATCCACCTCCCTGGATCAAATGGGAACACGGCTTAGATTTCAGCTTAAATACTTCGGTGAGATTATCGAGAAACGTGTAACATATTGATAATAGATTCATTGCTTCTTATTCCTTACCGAAGGAGAAGGCATTCTTGCAATTACGCTTTCCTTCCAATCCTCTATCCTCAAAAACTAACAAAAAATGATGCACAATGCTTCAATTGTGCCCCCGCTATTGAAACACGTTGTCTGCTGAGAAACAGTGTTCAAGTCCATACTTTTTCTCATTTTCAGTAAATAAAATAATTGTGGCGACTAATGACGAAAAGTCAGAATTTTAAATTTTGCATGGCGGTTAGCAATGAAAAGTTTGGGTAGATGCGTACTGCTTAACATGGTGTTTCTTGATTAGCTGTTGCCATTGTATTGTATGGATTGTAGTCTTTGTTAGGGTTAGGGATTTTTTAAGGATTAGGGCTACGTTAGCCAGTTAGGAAATTTCTTGTTAAACAGTGTGCATCGTCCCAAAAAATAACAAGTCCATATAAGGGGCGTGTCTTCCCATTTATATTTTGACAACGCATTGACACGTTAAGGCATTGAGGCAGGAATTCGAGAAGAAAAGCAAGATCAGTGTCGGTAAAGAACGTGACTTCAAACAGTCGAAGAATGCTTTTCCCCCATCTAAACACCCCCTGGTATATGTATGGATGTGACGCAAATATTTAAATATGGCACAGACATGTTGTAGAATTACAGAAAGAAAAATTAAAGAAATATAGTGCTAACCTAGAAGAAGTGCTTTTTTGTAAAGTTTTTGGAAACAAGATAACAACACCCTTTTCGTTCTTTCTTTATGTTTTTCTTTAGGCCCTATTCATTGTTCTGTGACCCTAACTAAATTCTTTACAGTGAAGCTGTACACTACGAGACTTTTCAAACCGCAACTCAACTCTATTGTACGATCGCAAACGGTTGTGTAATGTGTGTGAGTTAACGACTGACTGGCAGTTTTATGCCAATTGAAGTCCTCCCTCTTTAAGTCGGGAAAACATGTAGGTCGTCGCCACTGACTGGGACACCAAGATGGCCGCGATGAAGCTATAAATTGTCTGATCTGACAACGACTCAGTAACATTTTAAACAAAAGTTAAACTTGAATGGGAAACAATATGCTATTCCTGCAATACGTAAAGTGATTTTGACCTTGCCCTGCCATATTTCAAAAATATTTCAGCTTTCTTGCAAGATCTGGAAATTGACCTCAGCAAGTCCAAAATTTTTCACAAAAGCATAGCAGACAGCCATCTTGGTGCGGCTTTTCTCACACGTACGTTAGCGACAATCTACAGAGCACTATGCTCTGTCCACTTATAGGAAGTCCGTGGTTTGAGTCAACAAGAGCAAAGTAAAAGTCTCGACCTCTCGATATTTATAAATCCAATGTCTTTTCTCGTCACAACTAACAATCTTCCACTAAATACAAAAGCACGAGGTCACCGTTATGTTACAGTTTTTTGCAACGAAATAAACGCCGTCTTGAAGTCCACATAATCAGTGGGGAAGCTACGTGGGAGGGGGCTTGGGGGCTGGAGTCCCCCCACTGAATCGCCCATCCCCCCCCCCCGAAGCCTCCCCCACTGGAGACCTGGGAAGAAAATTATGTTCATGATGGCCGAAGATAATATTTTAATCCGGGCTACCCGGCTACTCTGATATAGATACACTTGCGATAGATCCACGTAGTTGCAGGGTATTCTGCAATTGTGTCGCACTCTGAATTTCAGAATAAATTCACTTAGACTGTGACAAGCTTCATATCTTAGGAATCCTTTGCTTTTTTACTCGTCGGGTTTCTGGATGGACAATTTTCTAGCAAATTTAAGGTGGTTGAACTTGCCTAACTTGGGGTGGCTTAAAGTCCCCTCCTAGCATCTGGCCTGTGGGATTTTTTTTCAATACCTGGGGATGCACAAATTTGTTCCAAAACCATACTTGGTGTGGTGGGTAGAATATTTGAATCAAATATTGTTGGAAGGAATTTACACTAAGCATGGCTATTGCTGGCAGTCATTGGCCAGTGCAACTACCAAACCCATGTTGGGCCAGTGCAGTCTCAAAGGTCGTAACCTTACCACTATTACCTCACAGGACCTTACTAAGCTCTAGGGTGGAGTGGACACTCTCAGTGACGTACGAGATGGGGCATGGAGAAGAGTGCCCCAAATTTCCGCAGAATCTAAATTCCGGCAGAAATTTGGGGAAAATTCGGGCAGGATTTTGAAAAAAATTCGGACAACCCTTAAATTTTAAAAAAATGGGGTGGTTTTTCAGAAAATTTCTATATGTGGACGAAATCTTAAAAAACATATGCCCGAAAAAGAAAAGAAACGTCGTATAGTTTTAATGAAAAACCAAGTCAAGATTTTAAAAATTAGCTAAACCTTAGGGCAGCGCGAAAGGATATTATTCGTGACTTTTACTTCACAGAAAATCACATCACGATGCCCGAAATTGCCGAGTATACAAATTCTCCCAAGCATTTGCCCGAAATAGAAAAGTATGATAGTAAGGGTGAAATAGTTTCGAAAAATCAAACAGATAAAAATATCGCAACACATTTGGGAAGCCTGTGGCTTAAAAAAAAACAATCATTCTTGGGCCTGTTTTAAAATCTTGTTTAACACAATACACGAAATGACCGATTTTAATCGAAAAACAGAGAACGCTGTATTTAAAGTAAAATTTTCATCGAAAGGAACAAAGATCTGCGAAACATGTGGGTAGAATATGGATCAAAGGTTTTCATCATCCAGGCCTATAGCCTTACTGCAGTCTTGCAAAAATTGCCCGAAATGGTCAAATATTTGGGCAAAGTTTAAAAAAAATGTTGTGACGTTTTCAACTGCCAAATTAATGCAACGGACAGACAGGGGCGTGTTCAGGTGCCCAAAAGTTGTGCCATCAATCCTGCTCTAGAGCCAAATACAGGCGATGGTTATGAAAATCGGGTAATTTGTTTTTCGATACTTTTATGATTCAGTGTGAGAATGTCTTCCCATAAGTCTGTTTGAAAATTCTTTTGAACACACCTGGTAATGTTATATTTTTTCAAAAGTAAAAACATATACAGTCGGAAGTTCTGGCAGTCACACAATTGTATCAATATATTAAATTTAGCCCAGATGTATAATAGAGTAAAATTCATTAGCATGTTTTCAATTCCGTTTTGTAGTTTTCCCCCGAAAATACGCGGGACCATTTCATCGATTGTCTCGTAATTTTCTGATCAAATAATGACTGCTTAGATCCCCTATAAGCCTGGGAAATGTCAGTTTCGACTGTCTCAGGAGTCCGATTCTTCAAAATTTTCTGTTGGCTCCGCTCCAGTTAATGGTTGCGCTCCGCGTAGATAGTTGTCCCAGCAGAATTTGAGTTTCAAGTGAACATATTTGAAAACGGAACTTCGAAATAGCGATTGCTTAGACCATCTACAAGCATACAAAATGACATTTATGACTGTCTGAAGGGTCAGATTTTTCAAAATTTCCTGTACGTTTCGTCCCACCTTATGGTGGTGCACTACTTACACCACTTCATAGCAGAATTTAAGTTTTAAGTGAACATTTTTTTGCAAAAGGAAACTGAAAATAGCGACTGCTTAGATCCCCCTATAACCCAGGGAAACTGTCTGAAGAGTCGGATATTTCAAAAATTTTCTTACGCTTCGCGCCAACTAATGGTGGCGCTCCTTTTAGTCTCTCTGGCTGAATTTTAGTTTGGAGTGAACGTTTATCTGCAATTGAAACTTAAAATATCGACTGCTTGGATCTCCTTTATAACCCTGGGAAATGTCATTTTCGTCTCTCTGAGATGTACGAATTTTCAAATTTTCTGAACGCTCCGCGCCAACTAGTGGTGGCCCTCCGCTTTGACTGTTTTACGGGCAGAATTACATTTTCGTGCAAAAAAAAAAATCTTCTGCCCCCAAACTGAAATGCTCCCCTACACCTATGGAAATACCTTGTTCAGGCGTGCACTGGAACAACTGCTTGCAACATACAGCAGAATTGGGGATTTGCAATCAGAGGATTCAGAGTCCATTGGAGTTATGATCTGAGCTAATCAGTTTCTCAAAAGTACGTTTGAATCTAAGAAAAATAACCAATTTTTTTTTTCACCAGAATGAAGTACTATTAAACCTGGCAAATACCATTTTCAGCCATCTGGGAGGTGTTAAAATCCAAAATTTTCTTTGTACGCTCCGCGCCAACTGATTGTGGCGCTGCACTTAGATAGTAAACTCCAGCCCCTCCCCCACGCAAAAAAAAAAAAAAAACCTAGCTATGCCACTGCGCATAAATTTTCGGTTATTTCTGACCATTTTTGTAGATACATATGTAACCTACCCTACCACGAAGATCAAATCGACTACGGTATATGACTTGTACTTTTTTTATCAAAATTTCATCAGATTTCTTCGGATTGGTCTAGGGTGATATGTTTGCTACTTGTGTTTAAATGGTTTGAAAAGGGAGTTTCTAGGGCAATTCCTGGTTTGAAGAACCCCCAAATCGATTTGCCACCTTTTTTGTTGGCGCTTTTCAGCCAACATAAGTAGGAATTGTCTGGTGTGATGAGAACTGCTCACTTGGCTAGGAATCAAAACCTAAGTATGAAAAGTTTCCCGAAAGTAGGAAGAAATATTTCTTCAGATGTGGGCAGTCCAAAATAACCTTCAAGGGATGGGTTCAGGGGAGGGGAGAAGATATGTACTTGATAAATTACAGACCAAAAGAGAAGTTTGCGGTCAAAACTACTGAATGAATTTGGCCCACTACTTGTCATCAGTTTTTAGGAGTTGGGCTGAATTTGGCTTTGAGGTGTTGTTTGAAGGAAACAAATAAACAGTTAATTAATCTGTAATATTTGGGCTGGTTGAGTTATTGAACCTGAAATGTAATTTTTTGGCAATACTTCGGAAATGCATGAAATCTAAGTACAAACCAGGGGGAAGAAAATGAAAGACACATGAATTACAACTTCTAAATATAATTATATTGTCATATTAGCTTGTGAGACATGAAAAAACAATCACTAATACAAAGAAAGGTTCTGGGTTGCAAGACGATAAAATTGGACTGCTTGAAATACTTGCAAAATGTGGTTGGCAAGAAAACCACAAGAAAACACAATGGTATAATTTTCATAGTAACTAATACCAATGGAACCCTTACAAAAACAGGTGAGGCAATTAGTTCCAAATTTGCAGGTTTTCACAAGTCTTTTTCCAGGGGTTATCACAGGTTTTTGCATGATCGAAAACCTGTGTTATCCCTTGACATTGACGCGGAGATTCAAACAACAAACAGTTTATTAAACAAAGTAGCCTAATTGCAAAGTTTTTCTTCGGGTCTAACTTTAGGCTGTGAAAATAGCGAGTGAGACTCAGTAACCTGTACACTACGATCCCGTTTAAGTGACGCGACCAAATGATTCAATGAAAGTCACGCTTGTGTTGTCACTGCGATAAAGAATAGAAAGGTCGACCGGATAAGTGACCTATGGGGAGGTCCAGTGTCTTCTACTTAATCATAGGGAGTAAAGAGTGTATGTTGGCCAAAAAGTTCCTAAAAATTTGTACCAAAGGTATTGTTGAAGTTTCCAAATGGAAGGCAACGCTTTAAAAATAATTTAAAACAAAAATTTTGTGGAAGTATAGATGTACAAATCAAAATTAATGTAAGCCTTTACGCAAGGAACACGGCAATATTTTACTTTGCTCTCTGTTGATATAAGGTCCACTAACTGACCCGAATGCATGCATTGTGCATGCTATTACGTAACTGCGGTCGAAAAGCCGGCCCGACGTGTGACCTTTTAGACAGTACAATGGCTTCCACTTAAATAATAGGGAGTAAAGCTGTATCTTGAACTAAAAAATACCTCACAATTCATTGAAATCTTCTACTCACTTGGCTTCTGGGTTTAAAAAATGCTGTACTAAAACTACTTGAAAAACTCTACTACACCAATTAAATTACATTCTTTTAAGTCCAATTTTATAATACAACATTGCTTCTTGGAATCCAAACAACATCGACTGCCCAGTTGTCTCTTGTTCCGTTCAAGTTTTCATGTGAATTGTAAGAAGCCTGCAAAATCACATGATATAGCAATTGCATCTTTTTCTTTTTGGGCCGTATTTTAAAGAGACATAAATTGATTCGGAAAACAGGCCCGCAACAGGCTGAACAGGCTCAACAAAGTAACTTGCTATCACTTTTGAGAGAATTGCATGAACGCTCTTACAAATAAAAGGTTATTCCTGCGGCTGCATTCATAAAACACTTATATAACAACTCATTCCAATCTTGAGATTTACATTAAAAGGTACATACAGTCACGCCAAATTGAATTAGTATAGTAGACTCTGCTGTTTCAAAATTGGCTCTCGCGGAAAAAAGGTTGGCTCTCGACAGTCGTTGGATTTTTTTTCTCAAATTGTGAAACTTACTTGAAGTAACTGCTTGATTTAACTAGAATATGATTTATTAAAAGTCCTTAATCTTACGAAATATACTTTGAAGATATATAAGAAGAAAATTGCTAGACTATTTATTTGTTGCATCAAATTTAATTTTAGGGTGACTGCTCTTGTCCTTTAAATCTTTTAAGTTTAGTAAAAATTTAATAGTTGTCACATGTCCCGTCACAATTCAATTTGGGTCTCAGTCCTGGTGAAGCATTCTTCTCAGGTTGAAGTTCCCCCAGTGAGCAAAGCTGATCATCAAGCAGCCCAACAGATTAAGGGACCGTCGTTAAAACATGCAAAGAACACTTTTTTACTGCCTTGACTCTAAAATTAATTCAGTGAAACTACTTGCCAAAAAGACAATGGATTGGCATTTTGTTGATAAGATTTTCTCATTCCTCTTTGGGTAGCCAACAATTATGAAGACGTAACTGCACATATAACTGCATTTCATTTTGATTATAAGTAGTATAGTATGCGGAAATCGCACCCTTTTGTGGAGGGTAAATAGTGGAGGGTAGAGGGTAAGAGAAAGAGCGCCACCAGCCGAAATGCAGGCTGGTGACGTCATGCTCCGTAGTGTAATCACAAAGGCTGTATGAGGGTTTCCTAGCTGCCTGGTGCCGTGCAAGAAAATACAAGTAATTGCCGGTCTCCTAATTGTTTCTCAACTGTGGTACAAAGCCTGCTTTACGTGAGGAGATTATACTCTAGAGGAGGACTCAGAATAAACATGTTAATCTGAAGGCAACGTAGCCAACTTTTATATGTGTTGTTGACTTTTGGGTCATCGAGAACAGACGCCTATATCTGTAAATTCGTTACCTAGGATTTCATTCCATCCCTTCTTGTTGTAAAAAATGTACGGTAAAAGGTTCAGAGTAAATTTCGCGAAAAGGGGTAAATTTCGAAAATAAAACAGTTTTCTTCATCACGATCTCATGAATGCTAATCTTTTTTTTTTTAATTCGAAAATATGGTCCGGGTCCGGGATTACGGTCTTAGCTAAATCAAAGTAGCCTTAATACGTGTAAAAAATGTTGACAAGAACATGATTTTACTTTTCTTTCTTTTTTATTTGTGCTCGTATATGTACATATAGAGGGCGAATCCTAATGCGTATTGTCACGTGTTTCACTGTTTTGCGCCCAAGGATCATGACGTCAGTGTGTCGTCAATGTACAAGGTCTATTGCCGCATTCCATTAAGATCGTGAAATGGAGATCCAGATTTTAATTTAATTAACTGGTAACCTTATTCATACACTTACGCTCTTTCATCTCCTGCATTAGTGAAGAACATTAACAAAAACGCCACTGTATATCCATAGACTAAGTATATCCGATGTCATAAATTGCCTTTATATATCTTTCTACCCTCACTAAAACGTGTTATATCTCAGCAAAAAAAAAAAACAAACAAACAAACAAACAAACAAACAAAAAATCCATCGTATGTAACAATAAAAGTTTCACTAGTTTCAACTTGAACATATCTAAATTTGACGGTCTTGTATAATCAATACCTTATTTCTAAACATGCACTAATTGATAATGAGGTACACATTCTTTAAGTTGGTACCCGCCGTTAGTGTGAACGGGTATCTATGCCATTATTATGCCCTCCTTACTTTGCGAACTATAATAAATCTGTTATGAAACATTGGGATTTGGGAAACATCGAAGTGTAAGTTGAACTGGGTTTCTGCCTGTAAGAGCTGTATCTTGTTTCACATTTCTCGCCTTTCGATAATTATATGACAAGAACAACCTACGAGACTGGTGTTTACCAGACCAAATCAACAGATTTTAATTTTGCTGATAACTTTTTACCATGTTGCTTAGCTATATCATTTTACATAGTACATTTCTGTATTTAATGAGATTCAAGTTACCAAAAGGATTTAATTTGGTTTAAATATGAAACAAAGACCTAATTTACATTCAATAAAATCATTTTGCTGAAAATCAAACACCATTTTTTTTTCTCTTACTTTTATGTTTTCAGTTGAATCAAATCACAGATGAAATAACAGAACCAAAGTATGTGTATATGATATAACAGAAAAAAAAAATAATGAGTGAGATAGTCTCTAGTATCAGTATACTTTTCTACTGTATTGTAAATAGAACAACCTCAAGAGTATCATCCTTTGTCAGTGAATGCGTGAAAAAAAAGATAGAGAGATGGAGTTTACGTCCCGTTTTTCAATCAATTCGTCCAAGTCGAGCCGTTTATTTTCAGTTGCGGCCCACTAGCTTGCATGAAAAAAAAGGTCATTATTATGATATTGCATCATGCTTGCTGTACACATCCCCATAACACGTTTTTCAAGACAGTCAAAGATTTGATTTAAATATCGAGGTAAGTGGTTTGCACACCATTTTCCAACACTTTCCTTTTGGGATAAAAATAAGTAAACCCTGTCTTGACTTGTGAGTACGTAAACACGTGATTGTCCTTTACTCTGAAACCCTTGTTATTACCTGTTACCGCGGTCTTCGTATTCAGTACCCCCAGATACACATCTTTTCCGATCTCATTGCGTTTCTTATTAATCCCCTTGCAACTAAATTTATCTTTTACCCCACCATAACAGTAATACATTTTACTATTGAGGGCTACAATGCCCTCCCCTTCCCATTCTACTTTAAACAGCCCAGGAGTCCGTTTGTCGTATCTTTTATGTTCTTCCGTGTCTGCACGAGGAAACCAATGATGTTTCTCCCTGTGATAAACCTCTCGCAATTCTGGCTTGACGAGGTCGTCTAGTTGGTCTGCGGCGATAGCAATGTAGGCCGAATCTGTATCCATTTCGACGTATTCCCAGTACTGACGGTCAAAGTACTTGTCGAGAAAATCGTAATAGAACTCGAGCATTCTGAGTTTAGCATATTGATAGACAAAGAACCCAATCTGAATAGGTAAATCCATGGCAATAGACCGTTTTGCCGATTCCACTTCGTAACAACCTGTCGAAATTTCGTTTAAATCTCGAAATGTGGTTTCATTAATCAGATTGGAAGCTTTGTCGTCTGGTACGATATGAATATTGCGATGCCCTTCTTTGTTAGTAATCGTTTTACCGTAAGACGAATTTCCGATGAGTTTCATGGTATCGGCAATGATAGCTTTCGACGGATCTCGATCACCTTCTCGTCTCGCATCAGACACGGCATCACCAAACGTTTTAAAACACGCTTTGGGGGTAAATTCAATCACTTGGTAGATTCGGGTAATTTTAAGCCTTTGTTGAGGTACCACTTGACTAGGGGTGTTGCCAACAAAATTTTCTCTCAAACATACTACCAATTAGGCTTTTTCGGGGTGTCTTCATAATGTTTCCTTCCAACGCGAAATTCTTCATGTGTTCACCGATATCGTCAACCGAAATATCGGTATTTTTGAAGATCGGACATCTCCGCAAATGTAGGTTTTAGCTCGTCGGGTACGTGAATGTCACACTCGATAGCTCCAAAATTTGGTCGTCTCGAATAGCTTGCACAATCCTTTGCGAACTCAACGTACGAACTCTTTCGACTGGTAATCGTAAACTCTGCAGGAAGTGTTGAAGTTCTTGCGACATCTTCTGTTCTTGGTAAAATTCGCATTCTCGTATTTCCTTATAGTTGTACCCAAGCGACTTGATGTAGTCTCTGATGTTGTCGGTGTTCTCTCTTTTCGTGATGAACTTTTGCTGTTGTTCTTCGGTGTAACTCTTGTGTTGTGTGAGGTAACAATCGTGGCCGTGGACATAACATCCGTGAAACTGGTAAACCGTGTTCGTCCCTTGACAAAATCCATCCACGGGAATTCGCCGCAATCCAACTCGTTTTTCTTTGTCGTTCCCTTGATGTCGAATGAAAACATTATCTTTGTACGCCTTCCATTGCAACCACTCGAGACTGACAGGGCGTTTCTTTTCTAATTTGAACCCGGTCGCCTCACGACGTCTCAAATAGGGACCGGTGGGCATGTTCTGCATGATCGCCCATAGATAGAGGGCATTCGCGTCAAATCCCACTATTTTCTGACACACATTATTTGTATTCCTAATCTTTGTTTTACCTTTCTCTTGATAGCGATGAAAAATGATTGATGGGCCTCCGACGAGGTTAGTTCTAAATGTGTAGTACAGATCCTGATTTTTATAGTCAAACAGAGCAAATGGTTCACCTTTGGCCTTCTGAAAGAGATACTTCATGGTGAGGCCAGGCACAGATATCCCATCTTTGAAGACATCAATGTATCTTTCTCGGTAAAATTGTGCCATTTTCTCTAGCGCCTCCAAAAACGGGACAACGTCACGGTTATTATACCAGGTGAGGAAGTCTTTCATCGTTTGCATGTTTTCTTGTTGCCACATCTTTTGACAATATACGTATTCGTCTGATGTGATGTTAGACTTTTTCAAGTCGCTTTAAAATGCTTCGTGGGGTGGCAAGGATGTGTCATTAAGATTATCAAAGTTAATCCATTCGTACGGGAAAAAACCTTTGATAATCTTAATGACACATCCTTGCCACCCCACGAAGCATTTTAAAGCGACTTGAAAAAGTCTAACATCACATCAGACGAATACGTATATTGTCAAAAGATGTGGCAACAAGAAAACATGCAAACGATGAAAGACTTCCTCACCTGGTATAATAACCGTGACGTTGTCCCGTTTTTGGAGGCGCTAGAGAAAATGGCACAATTTTACCGAGAAAGATACATTGATGTCTTCAAAGATGGGATATCTGTGCCTGGCCTCACCATGAAGTATCTCTTTCAGAAGGCCAAAGGTGAACCATTTGCTCTGTTTGACGATAAAAATCAGGATCTGTACTACACATTTAGAACTAACCTCGTCGGAGGCCCATCAATCATTTTTCATCGCTATCAAGAGAAAGGTAAAACAAGATTAGGGAATACAAATAATGTGTGTCAGAAAATAGTGGGATTTGACGCGAATGCCCTCTATCTATGGGCGATCATGCAGAACATGCCCACCGGTCCCTATTTGAGACGTCGTGAGGCGACCGGGTTCAAATTAGAAAAGAAACGCCCTGTCAGTCTCGAGTGGTTGCAATGGAAGGCGTACAAAGATAATGTTTTCATTCGACATCAAGGGAACGACAAAGAAAACGAGTTGGATTGCGGCGAATTCCCGTGGATGGATTTTGTCAAGGGACGAACACGGTTTACCAGTTTCACGGATGTTATGTCCACGGCCACGATTGTTACCTCACACAACACAAGAGTTACACCGAAGAACAACAGCAAAAGTTCATCACGAAAAGAGAGAACACCGACAACATCAGAGACTACATCAAGTCGCTTGGGTACAACTATAAGGAAATACGAGAATGCGAATTTTACCAAGAACAGAAGATGTCGCAAGAACTTCAACACTTCCTGCAGAGTTTACGATTACCAGTCGAAAGAGTTCGTACGTTGAGTTCGCAAAGGATTGTGCAAGCTATTCGAGACGACCAAATTTTTGGAGCTATCGAGTGTGACATTCACGTACCCGACGAGCTAAAACCTACATTTGCGGAGATGTGTCCGATCTTCAAAAATACCGATATTTCGGTTGACGATATCGGTGAACACATGAAGAATTTCGCGTTGGAAGGAAACATTATGAAGACACCCCGAAAAAGCCTAATTGGTAGTATGTTTGGAGAGAAAATTTTGTTGGCAACACTAGTCAAGTGGTACCTCAACAAAGGCTTAAAATTACCCGAATCTACCAAGTGATTGAATTTACCCCCAAAGCGTGTTTTAAAACGTTTGGTGATGCCGTGTCTGATGCGAGACGAGAAGGTGATCGAGATCCGTCGAAAGCTATCATTGCCGATACCATGAAACTCATCGGAAATTCGTCTTACGGTAAAACGATTACTAACAGAAGGGCATCTGTATTCATATCGTACCAGACGACAAAGCTTCCAATCTGATTAATGAAACCACATTTCGAGATTTAAACGAAATTTCGACAGGTTGTTACGAAGTGGAATCGGCAAAACGGTCTATTGCCATGGATTTACCTATTCAGATTGGGTTCTTTGTCTATCAATATGCTAAACTCAGAATGCTCGAGTTCTATTACGATTTTCTCGACAAGTACTTTGACCGTCAGTACTGGGAATACGTCGAAATGGATACAGATTCGGCTCACATTGCTATCGCCGCAGACCAACTAGACGACCTCGTCAAGCCAGAATTGCGAGAGGTTTATCACAGGGAGAAACATCATTGGTTTCCTGTGCAGACACGGAAGAACATAAAAGATACGACAAACGGACTCCTGGGCTGTTTAAAGTAGAATGGGAGGGCATTGTAGCCCTCAATAGTAAAATGTATTACTGTTATGGTGGGTAAAAGATAAATTTAGTTGCAAGGAGATTAATAAGAAACGCAATGAGATCGGAAAAGATGTGTATCTGGGGGTACTGAATACGAAGACCGCGGTAACAGGTAATAACAAGGGTTTCAGAGTAAAGGACAATCACGTGTTTACGTACTCACAAGTCAAGACAGGGTTTACTTATTTTTATCCCAAAAGGAAAGTGTTGGAAAATGGTGTGCAAACCACTTACCTCGATATTTAAATCAAATCTTTGACTGTCTTGAAAACGTGTTATGGGGATGTGTACAGCAAGCATGATGCAATATCATAATAATGACCTTTTTTTTCATGCAAGCTAGTGGGCCGCAACTGAAAATAAACGGCCTCGACTTGGACGAATTGATTGAAAACGGGACGTAAACTCCATCTCTATCTTTTTTTCACGCATTCACTGACAAAGGATGATACTCTTGAGGTTGTTCTATTTACAATACAGTAGAAAAGTATACTGATACTAGAGACTATCTCACTCATTATTTTTTTTTCTGTTATATCATATACACATACTTTTGGTTCTGTTATTTCATCTGTGATTTGATTCAACTGAAAACATAAAAAGTAAGAGAAAAAAAATGGTGTTTGATTTTCTCAGCAAAATGATTTTATTGAATGTAAATTAGGTCTTTGTTTCATATTTAAACCAAATTAAATCCTTTTGGTAACTTGAATCTCATTAAATACAGAAATGTACTATGTAAAATGATATAGCTAAGCAACATGGTAAAAAGTTATCAGCAAAATTAAAATCTGTTGATTTGGTCTGGTAAACACCAGTCTCGTAGGTTGTTCTTGTCATATAATTATCGAAAGGCGAGAAATGTGAAACAAGATACAGCTCTTACAGGCAGAAACCCAGTTCAACTTACACTTCGATGTTTCCCAAATCCCAATGTTTCATAACAGATTTATTATAGTTCGCAAAGTAAGGAGGGCATAATAATGGCATAGATACCCGTTCACACTAACGGCGGGTACCAACTTAAAGAATGTGTACCTCATTATCAATTAGTGCATGTTTAGAAATAAGGTATTGATTATACAAGACCGTCAAATTTAGATATGTTCAAGTTGAAACTAGTGAAACTTTTATTGTTACATACGATGGATTTTTTGTTTGTTTGTTTGTTTGTTTGTTTGTTTGTTTTTTTTTTTTGCTGAGATATAACACGTTTTAGTGAGGGTAGAAAGATATATAAAGGCAATTTATGACATCGGATATACTTAGTCTATGGATATACAGTGGCGTTTTTGTTAATGTTCTTCACTAATGCAGGAGATGAAAGAGCGTAAGTGTATGAATAAGGTTACCAGTTAATTAAATTAAAATCTGGATCTCCATTTCACGATCTTAATGGAATGCGGCAATAGACCTTGTACATTGACGACACACTGACGTCATGATCCTTGGGCGCAAAACAGTGAAACACGTGACAATACGCATTAGGATTCGCCCTCTATATGTACATATACGAGCACAAATAAAAAAGAAAGAAAAGTAAAATCATGTTCTTGTCAACATTTTTTACACGTATTAAGGCTACTTTGATTTAGCTAAGACCGTAATCCCGGACCCGACCATATTTTCGAATTAAAAAAAAAAGATTAGCATTCATGAGAGCGTGGTGAAGAAAACTGTTTTATTTTCGAAATTTACCGCTTTTCGCGAAATTTACTCTGAACCTTTTACCGTACATTTTTTACAACAAGAAGGGATGGAATGAAATCCTAGGTAACGAATTTACAGATATAGGCGTCTGTTCTCGATGACCCAAAAGTCAACAACACATATAAAAGTTGGCTACGTTGCCTTCAGATTAACATGTTTATTCTGAGTCCTCCTCTAGAGTATAATCTCCTCACGTAAAGCAGGCTTTGTACCACAGTTGAGAAACAATTAGGAGACCGGCAATTACTTGTATTTACTTGCACGGCACCAGGCAGCTAGGAAACCCTCATACAGCCTTTGTGATTACACTACGGAGCATGACGTCACCAGCCTGCATTTCGGCTGGTGGCGCTCTTTCTCTTACCCTCTACCCTCCACTATTTACCCTCCACAAAAGGGTGCGATTTCCGCATACTATACTACTATTATAAATAGGTGGAAACTTGGGAAATTGATCTCGGGGTCACCAAAATATATTAAGCTCTGATGACGTCACAAAATTTTGAATTTTAGCCGCTTATGGAAATGTACACATGGAAAAAAGAATGGTTGTTTTATTCTGTATACTTTCAATGAAGAACAGGAAAACTATGAAGCTCACCAGAATAACTTCGCAAGATATTTTATCACAAATTTCAGGCGAAATTGTCGGCCAGAAGGTGCAAGAATTTACCGGAGATTTTAGGTCACCCTCTCTGCGGCGTCACGGCGAATGGTCACACAAATTTTTCCCGAAATCAAGCCGAAGTTGCCCAACAATTACCAAATGATCAAATTTGATCACGAAGTAATATACTTTTCCACCGTAGGTTCGTTGACAAATTATTCCAATTTTCCTGAAGACGGTCAATATCCCGCTTTGTCTATGCTACGAGTCTGCTTGCAGTACACATGGTAGGAAGTAAGCCATCATGAAACGCAATGCCTGATGGTACCTAGCATATTGCAGCACTGTGATACAAGATCCAACACAATGCCATGCATAAGGCGTGCACATATGTGATGCGAAAGTTTGGACATATCATGCAAAGATGAAGGAGAAACAAAGACAGAGTTCTTTATAGCATTTTTAGTGAAGATAAAAGGATTACAAGAAAAGTACCACTATCTTTTGGAAATAGTATTTGATCACTCTTTTAAATGATATTTCAACATATTCTCACCTTGGAGACGGAAAATGTGCAGTTTTAAACTTCGGTAGTGAGCTCTCGCTCCTTCGGTTTTCTCGGAGAGTTTATGACTAAGACTCAAGCCAAAGTTCACCCACTGAAAATCGCTATCTACTAAAACGAAATTCTTTTGAATATTAACTTTCTATTTTTCTTCAGTTGCCTGAAACACTCAATTTCGTAAGACCTTGAATAAGAATTATTGACGTTTTTAACGGGTGTCCTTTTTCACTCTGCGTAGGCTAGCTCGAGTAAGGTCTCCTAGAATGCATGTCACCGGAAGTACTGAGGGTGTAAAGGTTGCGCAATAATGGTCACAAATATGAGGTCTGCTTCCCAACTGTAAACATGATTATTCTAAACATTTGTCCCTCTAATGCCAGAGACATTAAGGGCAGCTACAAAGAAGAGCACGTTTGACTTCCTTTCATTCCGTTGTTGCTATTTTACTTGTCGCGGGAAACTCATTAGAGATCTTAAATTTTAGTCGAATGAAGAGGAAAGACGAGAACGAAGTGTATTTCATGCGCATGTGTGCGTGACCTTTCAATTCAGATGAACTGGAGCCAAAACATCTGAGCGTTGCGCCGGCCGCGGATAGCACACTGCTTGTTGCCTGTTGACCTTTAGCCATTACCCAACACTGTTCCATGAAGAAACTTCGAACTTGTCTACTGGAGTTGTTTCATGCCATATGCAGTAATGAGAAATGCTGAGACTGTTAAATATCGTTGGAAACTAACAGAAAAAAACAGAACAAAAGGTTTTAAATAAACAAGTAAAGAAAACAGAAAATAGGCCTACTAGCAAATATTTGCCAGTATGTTTTGTATATTTTCTTCAGAAAAATACTGTCAAATATTTGTCAGTATTTTTGTGTAATCTTAAGTAACCTCCTTCCATATGTCGTCCATCTAATTAGCTGACCAACAAATAGAATATACTTTTTTTCAGTTAAGTTGAACCCCTTCCAAAGCTCACATGGCCACTTTCAAGGCGCATTGTGCCTCCACCAAGTACTGCAACCACCGCTGCCAATTCCCTTTGTTAATTTTTTCGGTTTCATGAGTGTATACATGAAAATTAGTGCAATATATACTGCTGAAACAGGAGTTTCTTGAAGTCACCCAATAAAAATTCCTAACCAGAATGCAAAGCATTCATACTCGCGAATGGAGGCGGTCTTTA
The DNA here is from genome assembly GCA_037179385.1 of Holothuria scabra. Taxonomy (NCBI): domain Eukaryota; kingdom Metazoa; phylum Echinodermata; class Holothuroidea; order Aspidochirotida; family Holothuriidae; genus Holothuria; species Holothuria scabra. Next base: position 35,606,560 of record CM074185.1, on the reverse strand, counting down.
CTGGTTCTAGTGATATAAATAAAAAAAGCAACTCACAGACGGCAGTAGGTTCCATTTTTAGATTCTTTGGTATGACTCGACCTGGGAATCAAACTCAGGCCTTCCGTGTGTTAGGGGGATGTTCTACCGTTAGACCAAACACGTGAATTTTTTATAATGAGGTGGTACGTTTGCGCATTTCAGAAAAATATAACAGTGTTGAAAATTTATACAGGTGAAACTTAAGTGATTGGAGGTGAGGGAAAAATTAAAGAAATGTTTAGGATACAAGCTCGAGTTTTAGAAAAGTATATGTGAGTGATACGTTTGTAATCATTTTAAATTGACTGAATAAAACAAGTAGTGGGTGATATTATCTACTAGATCTAGAAAATAGACCTGTTTAGATTGCAGGAGAATTATTTTATTAGTAATTTCCGGCCGAAGCCAAAACTGTCAGAATTTCACGCATATTATTGGTAGTTCAATCAGGGAGTTGCAACTCCCTGGTTCAATATATCAAAATTTCCTCACGAATGACAATTTCAGTATTTTTAACTTCCTTAGTGTTCTCAGTATTGTTCGATGGCAGTGCTTATTACGGTTCGGCAGTTCAACCGCATCACCATCGCATGATCACCAACAAAGCAAGCATGTGCTTCCAGATCAGAAGAGATGTAACTTAGATATCGTCTTGGCTAATGATGTTTAAGAGAGAGATAACTACGCAGTCCTTTATTTTGCTACTCTTCATCAGAAATCTCTCTTCCCATTCCTACTGTAATTGTCAACAACAAAAAACATTATAGAATTTCTCACCGGCCTCCTCTTTCTTTGGTTGGATAAGTGCGCAGCTTGTGGTCTTTTCCCTTACAGTACGGTTGCTCAAAGGAACCGTATTAAATTTGTCTTACAAGATTGCTAAATCTAATTATACCATGCAGTCAATTAGAGCCACCAATGAAAAAATCTAATGTGAGAATATTTACAAAATGCAGAACAAAAAAACTTGGGTTGATGTTAACTAAGTTTATTAAGATGCTGTTAAGAGGACATACAGCTATATAGGTCCTGCGCATGGCACATTTGACTTTCAACAGAAACACATCAAAATCTCGAAATGGCTTTTTCAAGCCACGGTAGCAATTGATATCATCAACTGTAGCATATGTCGTTCGGCTGATCATGTGGTCGCCGGCAAAGCAAGCGCCTATTCGTAAGGACGATTCATGTTTCAGTTGAAACGTCTAGGTCAGACGAAAACTACGCAGTTAATATTGTGCAAGGAGACTACGTTTTCTTATCCGTTCTCTATTCCGAACCCTTTGTGACGGTCTCCAGTTCTGAACAAACTAAAACATAACTTTAGTTTGTCGCTTTTGTTACAGTTTTAACTTGCTTCATTATGAAAAGAAATCCCCCGTTCAATGTTTTTCTTAAAACAACGCATAAACTTTAAAGTCAACAGATTGCTCGGATGTTTCAAACTGTAAGAAAAGAAGGGTAACGACCATATCATAAAGAACGGCAGTTAACAAAAACTATAGAGGCTTCTGAGAACTCCATACAGTCGTTCCAAGAACCATGTGATTGAAATATCCCTCAAGTAATATGCCTCAACGTGTAATGAAACCAGAGACATCCTTAAATAAATTATCTGCTTTCATGGTTAACGCCTTTTCATTTACAAACACTTACAAAGTAACAAAATCAACAAGGTACAGATTGAAAATACTGTAACAAGATACTTCGCATTCGCTCGTAAAAAAGGGTCGATACTGTAATTCTAACCATGGACTAGCTCAGTGGTCTGTAGAGCTCTTCATGGGTGATTAGTTGGAATCTCGGTAAATCCGAAGCTTCTTCGTTATGTTGTCCGACACACAAGACCGGTTTAACCATCCTTGACCATGGACACAAATAGTTTTTGGCCAGACTATAATTTTCATTTAGATTTCAGTGTCACAAAGTCACGAGTGAAGGACAAAGTTTGTCTGTTTGTGGTCACATTCATCTTCTGGAACCACTCCAGATGAACGTGATAGACTGAGGTAGAATCAGGTCTTACACTGAGGTGGGGGATAAAAATTTGGGGGAAGACTACCTATAAACGAGGCGCCACCACTAGTTGCCGCGAGGCGTAGGGGAAATGTTTGGACTGCAAACACATCCCAGGTCGATTCAAATGACATTTCCGAGCCATTTTGAATAATCTGTTTTCACTTTATTTTGTCCGTTTAAAGTATTTTGGGTCCGCAATTCCCCCGTGGCGGATTCACTGGCCACCGTCACCGTGACTACCACTTTACTACTAGTACCATTACTCAGTCTATTGCAACTATGTTTCATCCTGTATGCCGTGTTGTAGACCTCAATCTAATGTTTTGAAAACTCTGACTGCCATTTTTTACCAAGGAGCTTGTAAAACCCAGGAAATGGTTGCGTTATACATATATACCACCTGCTGGTCTCGATTTTCACGTAATGCCCTCAGAAGATTTCTATTCGGACAAAGGGAAAAAATATTGATGCTATGATTGTTTTAAACAAATAACTAAAGTGAATTAATTACTCTGACTTAGCCTGGATAACTTCAGAATATATGCAATTCCCCTTTTCACAAGTTCTAAGAAAAAACAGTATAGTATAGGAAACATATTGTAACGAAATGTGTTTTGACAAATCAGTGCTCATATCATCTTTGCTTGTTTTTAAATGTTTCACCCACCTGCTTTAGATAGACTGGTTCTTTGTTTCGGGAAAGTGTTTGATCTTTCTCCTAGGCTAAATTCGCCTCTAAGATTTCCGTACACGGCCTTGTGCGGTGAAGCGCATGAAAAGCTTAGATCAGGGAGTTGCTTAGTAGCTGCTTGATAACAAGTGCTGGGTTATGCGATTTTTTGAAAGGGGTTACATTTTGCATTTTTGTACCATAGTATATCTTCATTCAGAGTAACGTTGTACTATATGTAAATAGACCTTTTCACCTCTCTGGCAGTCGATCGGACCGCGTATTCTTGAAAGAGGATTGGTTCTGCTGTAGCAGTCAGCAGCCGAGTAGGCGTGTTTCCGTTGTTTAAAAGCAAAGACACGTGGAAGGAAATTAGGTTAGCTGGGACTAGAGAATTACGAAAGGGTTGGGCATTGCTACGTGGGTTGGGTTTAAGCGACTTAGGACTTAGAATATTTTCGAGAGAAAGTTTGTATAGTTAGCGCAAGCTGTGTAAGTGCGTTATTCCTTACGCCGTGCGTCACCCCTTACGCCGTGCGTCACCCCTTACGCCGTGCGTTACCTCTTACGCCGTGCGTCACCCCTTACGCCGTGCGTTACCCCTTACGCCGTGCGTTACCTCTTACGCCGTGCGTCACCCCTTAGGCAGTGCGTTACCAATTACGCAGTACGAAAGCAGTTGTGCAGTAAGTTTTACCTAACGATGTAAATAGTTGGCACCTGTTGTGCACCTGTGTAATGAAAGTTGACCGTGAATTACAGATACTGAAACTTTAGAAATTGTCTGTGCTGATTTTTCTCGTCTCTTTTATTGGGTTGGAGCGGTCGTTCTCTATTCTACTATTAAGTCCTACACCAGCAGTACGGGGCGGAGCGTTACAATATGTAAAATCATAAATTTAAAGTTGTAGTCAATGAAGTAATTGTGGAATGCAAAACCAATCAAAAAGAACGTTTGCATCGATTATGCGTTCTTGGAAAAAGTCGTTAGATGAATTTACTACTCAGTTTCTAACGAATTGGTTTAAGTCTGGCCAGCCACCACTTTTTCCGGTTGAATATGAAATTGACCTAATAACAGTTCAAATACTAGTGTGGACAGCCCCTAACTTTTACATGTTTGATTAATTTGCTCTTAACAGGATACTTTTATTGCTTTCCCTCATGCATAAACAGGAATGAGAGCATCCGAGGAGCTTCGCACGTTTCCTTTTTTTGTCTTGTAAAAATGGTATTTAGTTATTGTACAATAGTAAGGTGGTTTTACTTTAACTTTTCAACAACGACACAACTTTGGTACTGAAGAGGCTGTGGGATGTCAACAGTGCGTTCACGACGTTTTCAAGAAACACCGAAAAAATGAAGCTTATTTTGTGTCTATTTCTGGGATCAGGTAAGACGGATGTACAAATTCACTACAATTGGACTACAAACTGACAAATTCAAAGTATTATTTGTAGGTCATATGGCTTTTATGTTGAATTTCCTCCACGTTGGGGGGGGGGGGGGGATATTGTGTCTCAAAACGTATAAAGGGAAATTTGTTCATGGGAAAAAATCGTTTCGCCTTAACGTGTTACACACTATATTTACACAAGAATAAGTTACCTAATGCGCGAGCTATTGTCCTCCACACAATTTATATATACAATTATACAATAAAATAAGTTTTAAACGTAAGTGATGGCCGGGGGGGGGGGGGACATTTCTGAAGCAAATTTAAGAATTTCTTTCCGACGTTGGTAGCAACATTCGCACTGTATGGCGGGTTGAACCACGTTATGTTGCGTTTTCTTTTGCGTTTCTCGATGTCGGGTTGTATCGCAGTTGATGATAACACCCACTTTGGTGAGTGCGTCTTAATATGGCGGTGCCGCTGCGTTAAATATTGCATCGTTAGACGATGTGGTGGAGAGGCGTTTGTTGACGGCCTCTATAGCTGTTCTTTTTGGTAGACGGCGGGTGGTTGCCTTCCCTATGTACACGCAAAGGTGTTTTGTTCTGTCTTATGTAGGGTTTGTAGGTGCCGTTTCTCAGGTCTAACGTTACATGGGAGAAATAAACTGAATTCTTGCTGGCTTCTATCGTGATCTTTAGTTGGTTGGTCGCGAAGACCCTGCATATCTCTTCCTTGATATTTTCCGTTTGTCTTAGTAAATTTTTGCGATATTTAACGCAGTTAAGTTAACGTTAGTATTGTTAAGGAAAGTAAAAAGATAGTGTGCTGATATAACAGACACACTGCATGCATGGCTTTGATACGGCATTAGGATCGAAACGAATTGATAAACCACGGGGCAAAACCGTATGTCTATGTAACGTAACGAACTCGGCGCCGGTCCGAGAATTCATTCTAGTTTGGGGGCTACTCAGCTCCTTTAATTAGTGTAACGATTAGTGCGAATCACAAAAGAGAATTCGGCATGTCTGTAAGTGTCACGTTGGCTTGTACATAGCTAGGTGTTGCTACTTTCTATGTAAGTCATGTTGCTGGCAGTATTCCCTTTTGTGGTATGCTTCAACTCCTCCTTGTCAAGACTAGAACGAAAAACTGTTTAAGATAATATCGACATATCTTTTTTTCAGTTGGTTTTACATCCTCTCTACGAGCCAGACGAAATGTTTACCAGTTTGGACAAATGATTGAATGTGTTACTCCACGGTCAGCTACAGATGATTACAACGGCTATGGATGCTGGTGCGGACTTGGTGGCTCGGGAACCCCTGTTGACTCAACTGACGGGTAAGATATATAGTTAAGCTTGTGGTTACCCGAGGGTGGCTGTGTTTGATTCTCAGGTCGAGTCAAAGTAAAGACTTAAAAATGGAATCCTACTGCGATTGTGCATGATGTCCCGCATATAAACAATTTAACATAGAGGGAAACAATCTAATAACCCAAACTGGAAAAAGGGCCACAAGCGCAGCTAAATTAAATTAAAAGGGTAACTGATTGACTGACTGACTAACTAACTACGTATGGCCCATCGAAGGCGAGATGATCGGCCGGTGTGGTTAACATTCGCCTTTCGATCACACGATAAAAGTAATTTCTGATCGGTGGACTCTATTGCAATAACCCTTTACCGTTGTGCTCCAATCGGGGCATATTTGCGCGCCTCGGGAGAGGGCGGGAAAGCGGACGTAGCACGCCCCGCATCAGCTTCCGTAGGCTATTGACCCCGTGACCTTAAAGTATTGTCTCTCTCGTTGTAGTGGCCGAACTTTCGGGTAGCTACTCGCAGTTTCGAGCTCCGCGTGAAACAGCAAAGACGGGTGACAGCCGCGCTCTCCGCATGGGTCCAAAAGGACCCAAACAGCGGTAAAGGGATAATGCAAGGAGATCTACGCAAGCACCAATATGCACTGCAAACATCGTATCGGTTAAAACAGGTGAAGGACTCTCGCGCTTGCAGCAGCAGACTTTATGCACAGGTCATCTACGAGGGCTAAACGACGAAACACGTTGTTCCTACGACGTAGACTTCCACGAACGTTGAGTAGACTTACAACAGTAATCTATCTATATACAGTGGCGGATCCCACCTGTGGGTGGACCGGGTCCAGGGGGCGAGGCCCCCGGAAGCCCTTGGGTTTTAGCATTATCTCTGGATGAAATATTTAGTCTCAAGAGAGGTATATTATTCATTTTTGGTTAACTTAACTCCTAACTGACCTAATTTGGGGAAGGGGAAAGTGGGTGTGGGGAGCAAGGACAAACTCTGAGGGGGCGAAAACCACCTCTAGTCCCACGTAGCCCCGTCACGGTCTGTGTAGTACACATATACCAGATGTCTGCCTGTAGCGCATTGTAATTGGTGTAAATCGTGGGCTTTTTTCTTCCTGAAAAGTGTGGGTACACCTGCAAGTGGGGATATCTCCAATTGCCAAATGTAAAATTTGACGTGACATTGAATTTTTTCAGTCAGTCAGTCAGTTTGAAGCATCTCGATGTTTCCCCATTTTGCACAAGCCTATTGTGAACATGTCACTTAGGCAACACACCATGTAATGGTGCCAGAATGTGTGTGTATGCATGTAGCCTGCGTGTTAGGATCATTAGCTTTCGTTTTACTTCGTGAAGAGCGGATACACCTCCAATATTGGATATCCATTGTCACTGTTAAACTAACATGTGTCCCCGATTTACACATTTAACTTGTATGTATACTGTAACGTATACAAACCGCTTACCCCAACGCGACGGTGCCCTTTTCTTCTGTGACGTTACATGCTGAGGTCTATTTTGCACGTTTTCGAGAAGACATATGTTATGCATTGAACAGCCAGCTACTGTTAAAATTCTCTAGAAAACTGAAAATCTGTATGTTGTTACTTCATTTCACAAAAGTTGCGGGTCACACCCTATGGTGGAAAATTCGGAAGTTGGCTAATTTTACAAAGTTAAATGCTCAGTCCTTCTCACTTCAAACTTCAATTTTGTGGGTAACTGTTCATTAGGGTCCAGTTGAGATATCTGCCCCCTCCAGCATACAATGACCTTTATATACTACACATGTGAAACGTAAATTATTATAATTATTATTATTACATGGCAGACCAATGATTTAAGTGGTCTGAGGGCGTGAGGTGGGTCAAGTATTATACTTCAATGGACGTAGCGTCCTTGGGAAGCAGTTTAATAGTTAGGTTTCGCCGAACGGCCCTTTGCCAGAGAGTTGGGAAGACTTTAGAAAAAGTAAATTACTCTGTAAAATGGTCACTTTTTGATGGATTTTGATGGAAACTGCAAACAGCTATTTCCTAATACGCTCAAACCAAATATCTAATTTCGTTATTGTTTGATATCAGATCTTGAAAAGAGATTCATTCAAATCACTGCATCTGATAAGTGTGCAAACAGAGCGCTATAACTTCTACAAACATATTTTGGTTTCTCTCCTATCAATTGCAGAAAACTTTGACAATATTAACCTAAGAAACAGTGGTCGCTGTTGACATTGTTGTCCAATCTATTGTGTTTATATTCAATATTAACTAGGAAAAAAGCAACCACTGGGAAGTGAAATATATAAAGTGTTTTCACTTGACGTCACAACTGGCTAATCACTGCAATGCCGGACCAAATTTAGCGCTGTGTTAGTGCAAGATTCACATGTGAGTCGTCAGTTGCTTTTCAGCTAGCTACACTAGATGCGAACTACGTAAGATTTTGCCCGTCAAAAGGGGCGGGACCTGTTACGCAAGTGAAAGCACTGTAGAGCCCCTTGCGATAAAAATGTAAGATTTGAAGAAAGCTAGAGAAGTCATAAAAGCATGGTGGAAGACCTCAAGGTATGTACATGATCTATTTGCCTGAAAGATCAAACCGATCTGCAATTGGAGTGACATAGTATATGTCACGCTATAATATAAGGTGTTACCACATACTATTCTGAAGTAAAAAAAATGTGTATATTTCTTTCACCTTACTATAAAAAGAACCAACTCAAGTACATCTGCCATTTTAAAGGTTAGACAACGATGGACTGTGCATTTTTACAGGATAATGCATAATCGAAGGGATAACGGAACTGAGGTTGCCCCATGAGAGCATCCTGTGATAGCATTAACTCCAAGAAAACATTATCCTAGAATTGCACAGTATTTAGTTTTTTAACCTTGTTTAATAATACACAACAATATCTTGATTTAAAGACAAAAAGTACGGGAAAACTCCGTCTGTAAGCATCCACTTTAAAACAGCACAACCCAGTAAAATATTGTAGTCCATCTTGGGTGCGTGCGTCTTACCTTGAGTTTATCGCGGGATAATGGACAGTTACTCGACCATTATGGACCACAAGACGTTGAAATTATTGCAAGCTATGAATGAATGACGATTCACTTTTCCTTTAATCTCCAGGTGTTGTAGAACACATGACCATTGTTACGATGCCCTGAAGGATGCCGGCACTTGCAGTTCTTGGGACCTTTACACTGAGAGTTACACATACTACTGTTACAACTGTGATACACAATATGCTTCCATTTCTTGTGGTAAAAAGTCCCATTTTCCCATTTTAAAAATAATATTTCATCTAAACACTTGTTGTATAAAGGGGAGGGTATGAAGTTCAATACTGACGTTGTGTTTGGTATTGATTGATGTTCAAGTTCTCTAAAATCAAACAATGTTTAAATTCATAGTTCACATTAGAGAATTTTGCCCCTCGAAATGCGGAAGTCATGACTTGGCGGATGTCATGACTTCGCCGATTTTTGAACAATAGAAACCCGCAAACAACAAAGGGCATTCACTGGACCTTGAAATCTCCAACAATGTGGTTTTTTGTCAGTTGTGTAAAAAGCAAGAATTTCATGGACATGATAAGTTTGTCCGGGTTTCAAGGGAGCTAAATCTGTAATGATCGTTTCTTTTAGAGAGAGAGAGAGAGAGTTAGGAGAGACGCTGGCCACCCAAACTACATTTTTGTAGGAAAGCAGAATTCTCAATTGATGCTTGCTCTTTTGTTGGAATTAAATTCAAAGAATACAGAGTAGGTCGAAATATACAGTAGACACAGAGAGTATTCTGATCAGACATTATGGCGATGGTGCTTACCAGGGTATATCATTACCCAATTAACCAGGTTTTTGCACAAAGAGGAGATATTGGCAGTTTAAAGGTTACAAGTGACCGAGATGGGAGAATTGGGAACATCTAGGGTGAGAGGATTTACCCCAATTTCATTTGATACCATTTGACAGAAACCATCCAGGTTCCAAATGGTTTGGGCTGGCTTTTGGACAGTTTCCATTCAAAACCATTTATTACCATTTAAAACCAGTAGGACCAGTTGACACCATTCATTAACCACTTGAAACCATTCAAGACCATTTCAGTATGTTTTTTCAAATGGTCCAAAATGGATTTAACCGTGGGGTTATTTCAATAGTCCTGAAAGGGAAGGAAAGCATCTTTCCATCTCAACACTGACCCTTCCTCTTGTCTCTTCACCAGCTTTAAGTTCAGCTACTTATCATCTCAGACAGTTCCAATTCTCCCAACCTACTCACTCAAAGCCCGTCCCACAACTGTCTAAAATTCATGTTTATCCAAACACAATGCTAGTTTATTCTTTGACAACGTACAGTACTCTGGTCGGTAAGCATACATGGCCCTAATGTGTCACTAGAACGGGGAAGTCCCTATGTTCCGATGTCTCTGTGTTCCGACAATCATGTACTTTGGTACCGAGAAACTGTACTTTGGCGCCGATTAAAATGTACTTTGATATCGTCAAAGTGTACTTTGGGGCGTGTTGTTGGAACATAGAGATGTAGCCATATTACACAGCGTGCGCTGAGAGTGTTCTAATATGAGTAACTGCATTTCGATGTCAATCAAAGAGCTGTACCGATTGAAATTTTGATATACAATGGGTAAAATTGTTTACTGCCGTTTTTCGGTGGTGGAGGGGTTTCCTTCAATGACACTCATTGAAAATAAGACCCTTTTTTTTCATTTTGCAGGTTCGGGTAACAGTTGCGAGGTTGGTTTGTGTCAATGTGATAAAGCTGCAGCCGAATGTTTTCGAGATTCCAGTTTCAACTCCGCCTACAAGGACTACGACAAAGACAGTAACTGCTGAAAAGTAACATTGCCGTGTGGGCCGGGCGGAGGGAATTACAGTCGGCGGATTTTTATGTTTTATTTGGGGTGGGGGGGGGGTGGGGCGGGGCGGGGTGGGGCGGAGCGATGGCAGGGCGGAAAGCTTTATTGCAAACGAAACTTTTTTAGTGTTTATATAGTTATAAGCCTATGAAATGCCATTTTACTATTTGAGGGATCGCTATTTTTCAAAAACTTTCAGCAAACTCCTCCCCGAAAATGGAGATACATCTTTGTTGCAATATTACATATTTCGTGAAAAGAATCCCCTAGACTATCTCACAAGATGAAAATGAAGTTTAAAATGTTGTTAATATAAGGTCCTTCCTAACAACCATTCACTTCGTTCCAACCTAGATGCGTCATTATTTCAGGAAATCTGGGAAATGGTATCAATTTCGGGCAAATTTGGTACTTTCCCCAAACAGAATGAAATCCATACTGCAATGAAAAACAGCACCGGCAAAACGACTTTTGAAACCTATATTAATATTATTTACATTTTTTCCGGCAAGGGGATGATTTTTAACGAGAGATTATTTTCCTTAAGCAAAAGATAGCTATAGTTTATATCTGTTGCAGTTCCTCAGCTTGTTTATATAAAGGTGCAAAAAGAAAAAAAAGACCGGCTGAATTCCAAAATACTTCCTGTGCCAAACTGGCTAATAATTGTTATCAAGACCATTGATACTCATTCAAGCGTTTGCAGGAGCGGTAATCTTACCCTTCAATGGGGTATGGGTAATTTGATCTTTTTTAGCACCTATCTCAGAATTTGCTGTTAAGTGGAGATGTGTTGTTGGGCTTGATGTGTTGTTTGTGATCAGATGTGCTGCTCATTAAAGCAGCTAATTGAGGTTAATGAACAAGTGGTAGGATTCTTTATTGGGAACAACAGTTTTACCATAAAAACAGCAAAAGGAAACTTTTCGTCAAGGAAGAAAATATGTTATTTGTGAAATTGATTCAAGTTAACAAATCACAAGTACCACAAATACGGAGTAGAAATTTCGCACTTTGAAGGCTCAATTGACTTGATAAAATTATCAATCTGGAATTCTCGATATGTAACACGAATGGTTACATGTATATGCGTTGATAAATAAATTAGCTTAGAGTTCAACTTTAATGTGGACATTAACAAGTTTCATTCGTTTAGGTTTTTAATTGAAATTTTGCTTTATACATATAATTGATTGAACAAAGTTAAACCACTATGAGCCTGTGTATTAGGTTAGGATAATGCACTGTCGGTGTTAAAGGGCCAATCCTTCTACCCCAAACTACATTATTGTAGGGGTTAACAGAAATTTTAAATTGGCTCAGCTCTTTTTTTACAGCTAATTCAAACACTGCAGAGCAACAAAGCTTTTATTACACAGCGTGAGCTGTACTGATAGTGTTTTGATTATACACATTGAGCTTTACTATACTCTCTCTGAGGCATTAAATTGAAATTGTGTCTACTAGATGAGGATGGATTTCAGACAATTGTGAGAGGGGCTTCAGTAAAAAGTTTAGGAGAATTGGTACCATTTGGGGTGAGAGAATCGGGCCTTTAATATTATCGCTAATCATGAGCAAATGCATGCGCCACGGCCCATTGTTTTTTAACCTTTATCTCATTTTGAAACAAAGCTGATGACCAAGCTCACATCCAATTATCAAATCCACAAAGAGTGTTTGAAACAATGTCATTCCCTTCTTAAATGTTATTTTTTTTTTCTTAAAAACGATGATATATACTACTTACGTATTTAGTGACAGATACTACTATGTTCATTTCCATTTGTTTCACCCTGTCCATATTAAAAGAATATATTGCTTCAATCAACTACTGAGATTTAAGCGCATTTGTTCGAATAATGCCGAATTTATTTTAAAGTTAACTACCCCGATTCACCAGTTTTTGCCCAGAAAGTACTCCTTTGGGCCCTTACTCTTAGAATGAATTATGTGGCAAAAGTTCCAATACCACTAGAAATACCGTGTCAAACTGTGTAAAGTACTATGAGCGGTAAAAATTGGTCATTCTTTGCACGGTGATGTGTCTAGTTTGTTACAATTTTGACCCACTTTTCCAAAGTGTCACACTTTGTCCTGTATTCTCACACTTGGATATGTGACAATGACAGGAAATACAAAAAAGGAAGGAAAAGTGTATAACTGGGTTACAAAGTACGTTTCAATCTATGTTTCCAATTTCAATTTGTCAGTCCGACCTCTGTCCTGTTTTGCCACATGTGTCAACTTGACACAGCTTACTACACTTTGACACGAGTTACCAGGTGTGGCAATCAGGTAGGAAAAGTCTAGTCATATGTGTGAAATTTTGTCACTACTCCTCACCACACTTTCCCGTCATGTTTTTCCATATGTTCCATGCTACCTTTGATCTCGTTAACTCACTCAGTCGTACTTAAAAAAGATTAACCCACCCTGAAACGTCTAAAACGATTCCTGTACTTTTTCGTTCAATGTTATTGTTATGAAACCTGTTTCTCCTTTGAGTTTGCTAAATAAATGTAGATCCTGCTTTTTGTATTTTTAAACTGATTTTTTCAGTTTAATTTCCCCCTCTTTTGGGGATTGCTCGCTGAATTCATTTTCAGACTAAAATATTAAACAAAGAATCGACTGCTTCCTACTTGTTTTCTATCTCTTTGCTGATAGGTGACTCCAGTGGCTACACAGGTGTGGTTTGGAGGGTTGGAACCTCCCATGACCCAACCCTGAAATGTAAAAAAAAATTTCCACCTAAAATAGCGGTTTTTTCTTTCTCCCCTTAGACTTTTCCCTCATGTCGTGCTCCGACCCCCACCCCCCCCCCCCCCCATGGCACAATCCTGGCTACGCTGCTGGTTGATTCGCATCAATTTTCTATGGCAAAGTTTAAAGTATTTTAAAAGAACTACAGTCCATACAAACTACAACAAAAGTTGCGCTACGTTACTTAAAATATTTGGCGTACACGCAACCGTTAAAAAGCAAAGTAGTTGTTGGTCTAAATGTCAAGAAGACATAGTTATTAACACTTACAATCATACATTAGTTCTCCAAAAACAACTATATACCCAGTGTATGGCCAACAAGGTAATCTTGAGAAAGGAGTCGATGAAAGAGAGTAGACAGGCTAATCCGCTCCAGAAAAAAAGTAGGGGCGCACCTCTTAGAGAGCGCTATTGGCACTCAGCCACTATCAGTTGACACTCACAAGAAATGCTTGAGTTTGCAATCCCCCCAGGTGACCGAAAACGGAACCTCACATCGTCGATTTGGGGGGCGGGGGAAGGGACACATGTCCCCCACTTTTTTGAGTGGAGGGGACACTAACATAAAACCCCCACTTTGGTACCTGAAACTTAAAAGTTGGGTACTACCAAACAGACTATATATGTAGGTTATGAAAGGTGTCCCCTACCGATTACGGTCGATTATCTGTATCAATAATTCCACATGTTTACTTTGCAAATCCCCAAAATTTTTGCGCGCTCTGCGCTCTTGCAGCCTTATTGATGTTCTTTTTTCACTTGCATATCAAACATCCTCACATTTTTCATCGGCCTCTATGATTATGTCAATTGTTCGTGTGCATAGGACAGCAGGTGTCGTTATGAAGGAGCACAACATTTAGGAATTTGCAGAAGGGGAATCGTCCTCTACTATGTTTTAATCAAATCTGTAATCTTTCGTGAATGACCAGCCTGGCAGGTTGAAATTGGCAAACACATTTAAAGGAAACTGAAAATGTCTCAGTGCACAGTCTGCATGCAACTTTCTCGAAAAAATAAATGATTTCTAATGCAAAATTTCGACACGCGCACATCACACACTCGTATATCGATTCGACCATTTCGTATTTAGACCAATATCAGAGAAGTAAAGTAACACTAACGTTGGCTAGAGACTTCAATCTGGAATAAAAGGTACACCTCCATTATCTGTCTGCAGATAGTGTATGATGAGGTGTCGTTCGAAAGGAAATATTTTTAATGTTTTTTTGCATCAATAATCTTACACCGGTAGGCCTATGCAACGGTGTCTCAGTAGCGCCATTGGGTACCACCCCTCGATTTTCTCCAATAAAAGCTCCACACTCGCCATTCTTTTTTTTAAAAAAAAAAAAAACAACATTTACCGAGCAGTTCGCGCTCGGCAAATTGCAATTCCTAAGCAGAAGTGGTCGCTCAAACCCAGTTTGGTAAACGTTCCCGAGCTCTCGGACTGACAAAATCGGAAGTTGCTATGTGACACCAAATCATTAAGTGACACCGGTAACTACTGTTACAACCGATAATGTAACCAGAAAAACAAAAGGCTTAATGATTCCTTGCCACTGAAATTTAAGCCCTTTTTCCAAATTGACAGTGCTCCGTAATGTATCCACAAAGTATACACGCAAGGCATCCAAGCTCCTACATTGAGATTTCGGGTGACCTTTGACCACATACAGTAGCCATACGGTTCTGCTCACGATATCACATCCACATACTATGTGTGAAAATTTGCAGTACGCAAGACTCCAACCATGGGAAATTGTGTAAATATGATATTGAGACATTGACCACTTGTAAACCAAAGTGACATTTGACTTCCACCAAAAACTATAGGGATCATTTGTTCACTATACATCATCTACATGCCAAGTATGAGGACCCTACAAAAGTTACCCAATATGGCCAACCCACACACCAAATATAAGATAAGTCACACTTACCCTTCTTAAGATACCGTATTTACGAGCGATTTCTAAGGAATTTACCATTTGACCTGTCTTGACCTCAAATCACCTTTAACCTCCACAAAAATCAATAGGGATCATTTACTCAATATGACCAACCTACGCACCCAACTATGAGCATAGTCACATGTACCGTTCTTGAGATATGGTGTTTACAAAGTTTTGACCTTTTGACCTCTCGTGACCACAAATGACCTTTGACCTCCACCTAAAACAATAGGGATCATTTACTCAATACGACCAACCCACACACCAAATATGAGATTAGTCACACTTATCCTTCTTGAGATATCGTGTTTACAAGCCAAAGCGTCACATACACACACACGCACACACACACACACACACACACACACACATAGGGCCTACAGGCAAATGTCCCCAACCGTGGACCATTAACTGGGAACTTGCAAACCGAGGACACCCTTCTAACATGGCTATAATGAGATATAAAGCAATGCTGTATAGTGTAGGTTATGCCATTTGTTTACGTTTCCACAAATCACTAACTGATTTGTACCTGTGGGTGACATGCATACACAATCGGTTTCAATTTTGTTCGCCTAACACACATCACAAGGGTGAATCTGATTTTCTGCAGGTAACCTTGACTATCAAAATATCAATGAGATATCACTATAGCACCTCTGAATTTATGAAAGGAGTGTTGCTAGCATGCTGGCATAACCGTGGACCGTCCACGGTTTCAGGTGTGTCCACGGTTCGCAGGTATGAATTCAATCTTTGGTCCATGGTTTACACAAATTGTCAACGCACACACACACATACACATACACACACTCACACATACACACGACATCACCATCGCATAGATTCCTTGCCTGCCTTCGGCAAGGAATCAAAAACGACTGATAATGTAAATTATTTTCACATTATCGGTTCAAAGATTTTCTTATATTATCAGTTAATTTTTTATATTTATTATCAGTTCAAAATTTTTTACATTATCGGTAAATTATTTTTACATTATCAGTTGTTTTTACATTACCTGTAATTTTTTTTACATTATCGGTCAATTTTTGCATTATCGGTTGTAACAACTACAGTGGTATTCCCATAAATAAAAATTTCATAAAATTTCACATTTTCTCCGATATAAGCTCTTGACCCCCAAAATTTTGTTGGAAAGCCTCATTTCATGGGCGTTGGATAACATTATGTTGTAACAACGATCTTTGGTGGCCGCTCAGGAAACACAGAATCTAAACTTTTCTGCAATACAAGCTCCATATTTTCAAATATATTGAAAAAAGGAAATATTTCAGCGCGCTTCGCACTCCGCAAATTACGTCCGTGGTGTTCACACTTAAAAAAATCGTAAAATTTGGATGCTTTTCCATCCCTTTCAGCGAAAAATGTCTAACTACGCCACTGTAGACACCTTACCAGGACAGGTGAAAAAAATTAGGCCAGATGTCTCCCCACTTTGTAAATCAAATCGACGCCCCTGCTCCCAAGTGTTCGAAACTGCATGTACACGCCCTGAAAGTATGAATGAAAATGTTTGCCGTTTCTCATCAGCACTCACTTCAAAATTCTTCGCGGTTGCCACTTCTTGAAGCCGCACTTTACAAATACTGGGTACTCAATATGTCTTTATCCGCTCACACGTTCATTGGGCCGATCTTTCTATGTTACAGTCTCTGATGTATGACCAGACTTTACATTAACTTTGTTACTTGTACAATTTGCCCAAATGTTTCACCAAATTGCATCTAAGGCCCTAAGTCGTCAGTAATCTTTCAAATGAACCTTCTCTGTTCCTCTTAAGCCGCCGTCACACTTTTTCTAAAGTCCTCCCGACCCTCTGGCGAAGGGCCGTTCGGCGAAACCAAAAGCCGCCGTCACAGTCAGACAGTACAACGAATTCGAATCGGATACCGATCCGATATTTGCGAGCTTTTATAAAATTCTCCAACAACACAGCCAAAAATTTGTCAACATGTGTAAATATTTGTCTGCATTAGGAGACGTATGAATATGAAACTTTTGTAATATCACACCGACAGAGAGATTTATCCGATATGCGTAGTCCAATGAAAGCTTCCTGTCTGTGTGACGTCACGAAATAATTTGCATATATTTAATTTTCGTAGTCGAATCCAAATTTGTTGCAGTGTGATCTCGGTTTTAGTTTGTTGATGTATTAATTTATCAATACTTTATAAATTTACAGTTTTTCCATACATCATACAGGCTCAAATATTGAACCAAATTGCATCTAAAAGATCTTCATATATTACGAAGACTTTAAAAGGGGGAAGAGACACCCAGTCTCCCTTCAACCTCTCTCAAAGGATGACATTTCGAAACAGTGTTCATCCCCTTCCTGCAGTCGAGGAAAGCTTCCCTAGCCTGTAGATGTTTTAAGTTTTATTTAAAATGAGCCAAAACTGGTTTATTTCGAACAAAATGTAATCTTTTGTCTGACAAGATTCTGGTCAACAGACCAGATGAAGAAGAACAATGCATGCTGGGAAGGAAAGTGTTAAAGGCGAATGAGAGAGACATTTCTATTTTGAAGAAAATGTTCTTTCAAAATTGAAATTTTCAATTATTCAGGAAAAATTTGAATAATACGACATGTCAATGTGACTAGAAATACAAATGTCCACTGTAATTGTTTGTGACTGTCCTGACCTTTCGCCTACAAACTCTGTTGGTTCATCCAAATTGTATTTCCCTATTGGTCTATCGAGGCTATGCATGTGGAAATGCCCAGATATGATTCCCAAACCGAATTATATACCAAATATTTTAAAGGGAACCTGCAGGGCGGATCCAGGATTTCTCGTTGGTGAGGGGGGGGGGGGAGGGGCGGCGATGTTTGACGTGTGTTTGGAGATCGACTGAAAATTTTAGATAGGTTCAGAAAATGTTTTATGTTGCCCGAAACATAAGTAAATTGATATTTCGGTTCAAACTAGGATTCGAGGGTACCCCCATGCCGCCTCCCCGCGCCCTTAGTGGTGCCACTGTTTAAGCACATGTAAACCCGAGTCTCGTCTGACCGTGTAATATGGTAACTGAAAGCAACCATAAACTGTTTTGCAACTTTGACCCAAATATTCTACCATTTCGAGCAAAGTGCATGTGTGCAACACAATGAATTGAGGCTGAAAAGAAATTGTTTTATCATGCATAAGTTGTCAGGATGCGTACCGAATTTTAATAATCCTTTTAAATTATCGTCGAAATCTTATACCGTTGGTGATTATGATTTTTTGTTTTGTTTCTTTTTTGTTTTTCGAGAAAATGTTTGAAAGAATTTGGACACTTTCAAGTGTTTTTGCCGTGTAGTTAGTAAGATGGAGTTTACGGCCCAGTTTCCAACCTATTATAATAGTTCAAGTCGAGCCGGCCACGGCCTTTTTCCAGTTGTGGCTCACTGGCTTGCTTTCCCTACTCCATTGCATATGCGGATCATCACACACAACGGCAGTAGGTTCTATTTTTAGAGTCTTTGGTATGACTCGACCTGGGAATCGAACCCGGGCCTTCCGCGTGAAAGGCGGATGCTCTGCCGTTAGACCAAACACACAGTGTTTGCTGTGTAATCAAACATTCCAGACTGCCAGATTTGTTAAGATAGCAATGGCTGTGCTACTCTATCAAGCCCTGCCCGAAATTCAGGTCTTGCCAAAGTTCACGGGTCGGAAAGTCCGGACCCTTAAACCCTGCCTTGTATGCCTATGGCTAAGACGTTTGATATTACTCTGTTGCCGTTTTATGCTTAAGTATGAAACTGTGCACTTTAAGACTGCTATTTATTTGTACCGATTTTAAGAAAATACAACACATGACATCGAGAAGACAAAACGACCCCTCTACAAAAGTAAAAACTAAGCCTTGAAAAATATCGGGGTACTCTTGACCTATAATGCTGTTGTGTCTAATGATCCTCATATAAAAGGATAGAAAAAAATAATTAAGTGAGCTGCAACTGAAAAAAGAGCCGGGCAGTTGGGGCTTCGGTAGACTAAACCAGAAGCTTAGGAGCTGATGAGATCAAGTCCCCGGGTAGATGCACACTGTTTAATAAGGTGTTTCTAGATTGGTTGTTGCCATTGTATTGTATCGATTGTATTCTTTGTTAGGGTTAGGGATTAGGTTAGGGATTAGGCTATCATTAGCCAGTAAGGAAATTTCTTGTTAAACAGTGCGCATCGCCCCGATCAAGTCCAGCAGACCAAACCAAATCCAATTCGGTTTAAATTTTAACTGACCGTTTTAAGGTAAAAGATTATTTGCCTTAAAATTTTATGCACCAACGATTTGGATGTACCTGACTGCCTGGATGGTACATTATCTGCACAGGTGTCAGCGTTTTTCGAACTTGAAGTGGATTTGAACCCCCCCCCCCAAAAAAAAACGTGTATCAATTAAACGCTTATTTTGCCCCCACTTTGTAAACAAGTTTAAATTCTAAGCATGTTTAGCAGCTACACACTAAATGTTTAGCAAAAATCATGTTTTAGAACGAAATTGTATGGAATTAGGCGCGTGTGTTAAGCATCTGAACATGTTTACAAAGCGGGAACAAAAATTGTTTGGAAAAACGCTTATGTCATAAACACCTTTTTTAGAGTTTAAGGTTAAATTAGAAGAGGAGAGTACTTCCCAGATGAGGATTTCCATTAAACAATATGGGGAAAGAGGCCAGTAGCATACTGCACCGACGGAATTAGTTTTGGTGTTAGAATCCTAATAAGTAGACCAAGAGATCGAAAACCATATGGAGAGAATCATGTGTTTTGCCAATGGGTTCTTGTGGAACAGGACAGGTTCCTCAGGGGAGGGACAGGTTCCCCTTTAACAAACTGATTTATGAGCGTGTAGTACTGCATTAGGAATCGCTATATGCGGCCGGCTAAGCGAGCGTAAATCTTTTATTTTTTGAAACAATAGCAACAAATATGGAGCTTTTATAGGAGAAAATTCGGAATTTCATGAAACAAGAGGTGGAAAACAACGCTGCACTTGACTGGTGTCACAAATGACCAGTTTCCAATTTTTTTCCATTTTCCAGAGCCAGGGGACAATAAACCTCCTGTGCTATCCCCATCCCCCCCCCCCCCCGTAGTTACGTCACTGCCTGCACTGATGTACATCTGACTGAAGGGACAGATGGTAAGAAAGAATCGTTTTTCAATTCCACTAGATGATTAATCGATTTTATTAACGCTACCATAGCATCTGTCCTTAAGTTTCACAGTGACACAACTAACCCATGTGATATGAAGACTTATAGACGAGGTTTCACTAGTAGGCCATGATTCATTCAATCAGGGAGTTGCCAGAGAGTCTCTGGCAACTCTCTGATTTAACAGAACTAAGCCACGACGTGCGAAGCGAGAGTCACTAAATATTGCGTCCAGTGGCGCAGATAGACTTTTTTCAGAAGAAGCACCAAAATACTTTCCTGTTTTATTTTAAATCGATTCACATTTCTGTTAGTAGTATAAAGGTACGCAACTTTAGGCGCGCAAAGCTCGCCCAAAGTTTGACAATTTTCAACATTTTTTTTTAATTCAAAATATGGAGTTGTATTGCAAAAAAAGGTGGATTCTCAGTTTGTTGTACTACAGCGAGAGCATCATGCTCTTAACAATTCACGGTTTAGATGGTAATCAGGCTTTAAAAGAGTAAATAGGGACATAATAATGTTGCCCGCAGAGAGAGGAAATTTTGCCTTTCGTAAAACAAATATTGAAAAATGTGGAACTTGCATTACAAAAAAGTTTGAGTTCTGGGTTTTCTGAAACAAATTGGAAATCTCTGGAGATTCTGGGGGAATCTGCCTTCCCTATAAGCAAATTAAGATTGCACGGTGACTAAGGGTCGTTTTTGCTGCATAATGTTACATAACTAAGGCCTGTGAAATGAGGCTCCCGATGGCATTTACAATGTTTTCAAAACTTTGTTGTCTTCTGTAGACAAATATTTGAAAATCAATAGCTCATATAGATGAAAATTTGGAATTTACAAAAGGAAAATTTGGAAAAACGGAACTGCAGTTAATTGACCGGTTTCTTTGATAATCAGTTGTCGCTTATGTCTGCATTTTTTTTATTTCCAGAATCTGCGCGGAACGGTTCCAAATTTTGATTTGTTTCAAAGTGTGAACATTTCTGTATTAGGGGTTGCAATATGCGGTGCGTAAAGCTCGCCAAAAAATTTCGCTTCTTTTGGAGAAATATTTTAAAGAGTATGCTTGTATTGGTGGGAATTTGGGATTTTATGGAAGAAAAGTGGGAATAACCTCGATGCAGTTGCCCTGTATTACCGATACTTGATGATCTAGTGTCACAAATAGGCTAGCAAATTTCCGGATCTGTGACCCACCATGATAGATCAGGTATTATGTCGACTACGGGCCATATTGAGTTTTTAATACTGCTTGAAAGAGTTCTGTGAATGCTTCATTTTGATATCATAATCTTGGACACATGAATTTTGAAGTAATTTATACATTTGGTCAAGGTGATCAAACTTCAAGGAAATACATAATATTAAATTTGATACAAATGGATTGGTTAACATACATGATCTCTCTGCAGTTTGCGAACTTATTTTTAAGTAAGCATTTTATTGCAAACCACAAAGGAAGAAAGCGACTCGTTAAATTATTCATATAAGTCTGGAAAATGTTATTTTCGGCCATCTGAAAGGTGCGATTTCGAAATTTTCTCAACACTCCGCCTCAACTAATGGTGGCGCTCCGCTTAAATAGTCTTTCGGGCAAAATTACACTTTTCGGGTCAAAGTATTTCATTACTCTCTTATCATTTTGTAGATTTCGAAACTTATTTTGAAGTGAGCATTTTATTGCGAACGATAAAAGAAGATAACGACTTGTAAGATCCTTCGTTTAAGTCTGGAAAATGCTATTTCTGGCCATGTGAGGGTTCTGATTTTTTTTAATTTTCTGCACGCTCCGCACCAACAAATGGTGGCGCTCCTCTTAGATAGCCTTTAAAGCAAAATAACGCTTTGTGGCCAAGAAAAAACCAAACTGAAATACTTCCGTTCGCCTATGCCACATCGATGTTCTTTTATTTTGGCTCCTAAAAACATGCAAATTTAAAAACTATTTTTACTTCGAAAGGTAGCGTAAATGGCATTAAATTTCATGTTAAGACACAAAACCACCACAATTCAATTTTTAACACTGTTCCTGTCAAACCATTTTGCATCAAGGCTTCTTCAAAAGGCAACCCCCTCCCCTTAGACCCATCCC
The DNA here is from genome assembly GCA_037179385.1 of Holothuria scabra. NCBI lineage: Eukaryota > Metazoa > Echinodermata > Holothuroidea > Aspidochirotida > Holothuriidae > Holothuria > Holothuria scabra. Next base: position 35,584,233 of record CM074185.1, on the reverse strand, counting down.
CTAGGCCGGCGATCACTGAACATACTACATGCCCCCTTTAGAGAATCCTGCGTACACCACTACTTCTACTATAAATATGCAGTTAATCAAGATGTATCTCATGTACGTGTGTAACCACCACTTTTGTTGTAATATCCACTTTTGTGATATGTCACCACTTTTGTAATAAAAACACCACTTTTGTCATTTTCAAAGTCACCATTTTGTAATGCCCATCGAACACTTTTGAAATAGAAATCTCTTTCAACCACTTTTGTAACCGTCAATCAACCCCTTTGGTAATCGCCTAGCATGATAAGTTACCCTACTGATTCCTAGACGAAGACAGGCAAGGAAATCTATGTGAAGCTATGTCGTGTGTACACCGTGTGGGTGTGTGGGTGAATGTGTACTTGTTTTGTATTCAAACAGAGGACCGGAACAATGGATTTTAGGTCCTCTGGTGGAAATTCAATAGATTTCTGGAGTCCTCTCCTGTCCGAACAATAAACGGTCTATTGTTAAGGTAGGGTTAACTGGAAGCAGGAACAAAGGAAAACACAATGAGGTCCTCGGGTTGTATAAAAAAGTGTGTGTGTGTGTGTGGGTGGGTGTGTGTGTAGGTGTGTCTGTGTGACGCTCTTGGTGTAGGTGTAGGTTTTGGTGTAGGTCAAAGGTCATAAGGAGTCACAAGAGGTCGAAGTCTAAAAACATTGCTGACACGATATCTCAAGAAGGGCTATTTTTCTTCGGGTTGGCTATACAAATTTATGCTTAGTGTTGTATGCAAGTATTTTACTGCCCGAAAAAAGAGAACGTCATTTTCTCTGTGCTGAGCTGGGTTTGTGTATCCCACGCTGTGCCTCAAAATTCCACTCGCTAACAAATTACCGGTCTAGCTTATTTTGGTCCGAATTTTTTTATCCATACCCCAAAAAGCGGAAACGTACTGAACCATTGCGGGCGCGAAAAAAATCATTATAGTTCAAAAAGTACTTTTTATATATATTTTGCGCTACATTATGGAAAGTCGTGCAGTTAGGCCTTCTGCCTTAACTTTTGCTCACGTTATGCTCGAATCTTGAACCTTGTACACTCATGAGAATGCAAGAGCCCAATCTGTGATCGTCACAAATTTACATAATCAGATAGAATATTGTAAGAATCAGTCAGATGTCGACATAACCAATATCTGCGTTAATGTACGCTTAATTAGGCCTACATTTACGTCAGGAAGTTCAAATGGATGGAGTTCATATCTCGGATGAGAGGGGAGATAAAAGTGACCACTTCATAAGCTCTCCAATTAATTGTGACTTGCGGTACCGACTGAGTATTGAGAATTATTTTCGGGGTGACCCTCATTTTCGAATACAAGATTCTTTTAAACGTATGCGCGACTAGACCAAACTTCTAAAAATTCATGATTATAGTCGAAAATAATGTATTTTCGGGGTAAACCGATAGTATGCTCAAAGGTACACCTTTGCCTCCACTATGTACACCAGCCCTGCTTACCAGCGTGATAAGCAACGCAGAACCCAACGACAAAAAGGCCGGCTCGACTTGAGCCAATAGGTTGGGAAGTTGGCCGTAAAACGCTATCTAACCAGGGAGTGCCTCCCTGACTCCCTGATCTAACCAACTAACCGACGACAATACATTTACATACATGTGACTAGCGTACTAGCATACCAGCCAACTGAGTGAATTCTTTAATCGTCTTATTGTTTCTGTTGAAAGCTTTTGATCCTCGAACGTTGTGATGTAATTGGATAGACTGATAGGCTACAGCTGATACCAAGTGGTATCGTGGGGCATAGTCTATAGAGGCCGGATGGTCTGGCAAGCCTAGTCTCGAAGTGATGTTATTGTTCTCGAAAAACGAAGGTCACGTGGTATTTAGAGTGCACGGATTTCGTTCAGTGTACACGCGTCTACGCAGTTCTGTACACTTTCAATGAAAGAAACTGACAAAAAAGTGTTCTTGCAATATTTAAAGATAGAATTTTAGTTTGCCTTTCTCTTAAAACATATAATATCCATGCTAAGCGATGATTTTGCAATAAACTAATGTGAAAATAGAAGACATCCCCATATAAGTAGCTTATATGGAGATGTACCTTGAGTCGGTCACTGCATACAAAATGTATGGCTCGTACACAGAGTACAACACTTATTGATTGGCCGACTCGTGGTATCACAATGCTATGCGTTCGCAGAGCCTGGTTAAGTATAGTACCAGGCGAACGGTGGCCAGTTAGCTTCAAGTTCAACGGCGCCGATACTGCAAGTTAGCCTAGAACTACAACCACAGTAGAAAATATATATTCTACCGTGACCCTCTACAACAAACCGTCTTCGAATATTTAAGTCCATTATAGGCATTTTTCTGTATAAAATAAATGGCAGACGATTGGCGAACATTCAGAATTGGGTAGACTTGCGTAGATTTGCATGCTGCACAGTGATCACCGACCGACCACGGTAAGTCAGTCCAACCGGAGCTTTACGGCTTGATCCAAGTTGCACTATGGCCTGAACGTGAACTTTTAGTAAACAAGTTACTAGCACCAGGGAGTTGCAACTCCCTGCTCGCACTACGCAGCTTCGATCTCGTCATTTTTACAATTCTGTCACGATCATTTCATTGGACATCTTTTGGGCCTATTAGCAACGGGAATATGCCTCTAATTATAATTTCTCTTGATCTTTATCAAGCCTTAACAATTTATGAAGTCTGTTTTGTTAAACTTTTTTGTGTGATAAACTTCAAACACGAGCAGTATGCCTACATGTTTGTTTAGCCAGCTTTAGATGTCGTGCATGCACAGGGCACCGAGAATGAAAGTTAAAAATAACATGGGCTACATTTAGGCTATAGACCTAGAAATGTAAAAATAAACATGGTTTCACAACCAATTTCAGAGTGAAGAAGATTACATAAAAAATTGTCCTTCCTTCAGGGATTGTCGAAGGGGCGATCGAGGCAGGGCATTGTGGGCTATGATACGTTATGCCGTACATGGGCTACTCTAGTACTACAGGGTGTTTTTGTCAGTTCTCGCCAAATTCAAGTAGAAGTATAAGTGATACGAGGCTCATATAGACTTAAAACTCTTGTGAAACTTAAAATTATTGATTTGGTCTCTTACAAGCTCATATTCTAGTTGCATTTTTGGAAAAAGTCCCCTTTCAACATGTCAAGCACTGAGGTTATCGTGCAGTCGTAGTCACTTCGCAGGACAAGCTGTACAGCGTGAATACCACTTGACCACGGAAAACGTACTGCCTCAACATAGAACCGTAACCTTTTGTTACAGTACAACAGCGTGCCAGACCATCCGCCTATATTGACTATGCGTGGATGCATTCTGAAAGCCCCATAGAATGATGACACAGTTAGTCGGTCACTATAAGCAGGCCGGAATTTACCATGCTGGACAAAATTGTTGTTCCTTGGTGTCACATTGGTCTACAATTTACTGCAAACTATTTTGTTTGTTCGGCTAGTAAAACAATAAAAACCTACCGGTACATAAAATACACCAAGATACGGGTGAAGGGAGCACACCACCATTAATTGCTCCATTGACTTACTATTTTGCCTTCACTAAATGCCCCCTACGACCTTGTCAAAGTTCACACCCCAATTCAGCTACCCCTCATCTGAAGCCAAAGAGTTGGCCAATCATGGCATTACAAATTCAATATAGCAGAACAGTTTAGATTTTGAGCTACATGTCAGGGGAAAGAAGTTTATGAGTTCTGTACCCACCCCTATTAATCCGCAAAGTGACGGAAACTACCCCCTTTTCACACCCAGTACTGAAATGGTCAAATTTACCTTCAATCCATCCCGATTTGCCATCACTAACACATTAACATCTTCCCTTTCATATCCACAAAATATAAGCAATATAACTTATTGTTCTAATGTGAGCAGTTTGCACTCAGAGATGACCTAAAATTGACGATGTACTTTGGAACTACTTTTTCCGGCAATGCCGTTCCGCTAATGGTGGTGTGCTCCCTGAAGGAAGAAGCAGCCTCAAATGGCCGTCATTACTTTACTGGAAAAATCTGCGAAGTCCTGATAACCAAATGTTTCCCTTAGGTCAAATTTTAACTGTTTGCCATTGTTTGTATCATAAAAAACCAATTGTCCAAAAGTAAGTGCCCTCATGTGCTGTGTGAGCAAATTTATTACAAAAGTGGTGACTTTGATTACAAAAGTGGGTATTAATACAAAAATGTTTGTTACAACGTGGCTTACATCATTAGCGTGATGTAAAAGTAAGTAAAGAAATCACGTTACTATCGTGCATGGCGGACTGAGCTCTCCCCTAATTGAAGAGAAGGCATATTGGTGCCTGTTTTCGCGAATAAGGCTCAACCACGTGTGACCTGCATAGAAAAGGCTGGAGATGGCTGCAGTTGTTTTTTTTTTTAATATACGCAAATACAGCATAATGTATACACAACCTCGGACATATTTAGGGGATGCTTGAGCACATTTTTTTTTGGGGGGGGGTGGGGGGACTTGAATCTCCAAAGCCCCGTCCCCTATAAAACCGCGCCTGGTTTGAAGTTTGTCAGTTACGCCCTGTATTGTAGACTTTATCCCTTAGTGATACAACATTGGTAAGAAAAAAGACACACCATGGATCAGAGGACAAGATGTTTTTTGGTTTCGATAGAAAGAGAAACCTATGCATTCATGATGACGTGCGTGTGTATGTATGTGTGTATGTGTATGTGTGTATATATATATGTGTGTGTATGTGTATGTGTTTGTTTGTGACACTTTGCTTGTTTACCCGATATCTTAAGAAGGGAACACCTGACAGTTCTCAAACTTGATACACAGATAACCCATAATAAGAGGAAGAACTATATTTATTTTGGTGGTGGTCAAAGGTCATCTGGGGTCACAGGGGGTCAAAACCTGAAGTCCTTGTTTACACAATATCTCAAGATAGGAAAATTGGATTAATTTCAAACTTGATATGTTGATGTGTTATGATGTAAGGAAGAACCTGATTTATTTTTGTGGAGGTCAAAGATCATTTGGGGTCACATGGGGTCAAACCCTGAAATCCTTGGTTACATGATACATCATGGTAGGAAACTTGGTTCCATCTCAAACTTAATATGTTGATGCGTTATGATGTAAAAAAGAACCCTATTTATTTTGGTGGAGGCTAAAATTCATTTGGGATCAGAAGGGGACAAATCCTGAAAAGCTTTTTAACACAATATCTCAAGGTGGGAAGCTTGGATTGATTTCAAACTTGATATGTTGATGCATTATGATGTAAGAAAGAACCCTATTGATTTTGGTAGAGGTCAAAGGTCATTTGGGGTCATAGGGGGTCAAACCCAGAAAACCTCGTTTAGGATAGCACAAGGTACGAAACGTCGATGGATTTCATAATTATTATGTTGATGAGTTATGGTGAGATGATGGTCTGTATAAGGTTTTTTGTGGAGGTAAAAGGACATATGGGGTCATGATCGGTCAAACTTTGAAAACCTTGGCAAAATGGGATATCTCAAGGTAGGAGACTTGGATGGATTTCAAAATTAGTATGTGGATGTGTTATGGTGTGTTGAAAGTATTGTACCTGTTGTTTTTGGTGGAGGTCAATGGTCATCTGGTATCACCTGGCATCAAACTCTGAAAACCTTGTTTGCAGAATATCTTAAGGCACAGTATGAAATTTGGCTTTTTGAATATAGAAGTGTTTTGATTAAAAGAAAAACCAGTTACTTATAGGTGGGGTCAAAGGTCACTTTAGGTCACCAGTTGTTACAAGAAATGTAGCATTTTATTGTAAAGAGCGTGTATGTATCATCGAAACCTCAATGCATTTTTGCATTCTGGTTGTAAAAAAGTCATTTTCTGGAAAAAATGATGTGGATCAGAAAATTTTCTAAACTTGTGAGAGAATCAAGGAACTGCAGAAAATAACATAATCTACAATTTTACTTTCGAACAATGTTTTCAAATCATAATAACATAGATGATGAATTCATTCCAATTAATTTTTAAGAATAGCAACCTCAATATGAACAGTTACCTTAATGACTGTAGATATTTTATCCTTTAAGAAAGGCAAAACTTATATGATTAATTTGAGATCCTGTAGAGATTTATTTCACATTTAACATATAATTTAGTCCTTGAAGAGCAGTTGCCTTAAAGACTACAAAATTGGATAAGTTTTCATGGCTTGTGAATTAAAACTTTGCATCTTGCGTATAACCAGTACAACAATTTCAATCAAATAAGGCTTTTATATTCAGAGGCCAGTTCAGATGGGAAAACCGTAGATTGCTCTTGGATGAAAAACCCACCTTACTTTGACATGCCGAGGATGGAACCCCCGAACCTCCTGGTTGCTAAGTTTATTGCTTCAGGGATGTGGGAGAAATGCCTCATAATACCTCTCTGACCGCAAAATTTTCTCTGGAACACCTACAATCTGTATCAACTTCTTGTCATTTAAATCTTTAAAATGAAAATAAAATCTAAGCCAATTTTTAAACTCAAATGCAGAGAATCTTAGGCGGTTGTCGAGATAGTGTCATGAATGAAGAAGAAAAAACAATAGCTCATTATTTACGTTAAGAAATTTCAAAACTTAACCTCATCCGCATATTTTAAACTTCTGTTTATGAGAACCTTACGACTGGCAATATTGTGTTGAACCTTTGTTGTTGGTTTTCAAATAGCGGGTACCGGTGCACGACCCCGTAGCATGGTAACCCATGTAGTTGCAGCAGTTACCCGCAAGATTTCCACACGAACCGTGACATTGATCATAGTTGGAATACGACGAACATTGGTAGGATTTGAACCTACAGGTCGATGCCGTGATACTTTCCTCGTAAAACTCTTTCACTAGGCTATGACTACAAGAGGCAACGTCCGTTATGCAGCCGGGTTGGCTAGATCCACCATTGGGGTAGAAGTCCACGTGACCCATCTATGGGGTTGAGAAAATCATGGTAAATTATGTATGAGTATCGTTTCTGTCATTGATCATGTATCTAGTACAATCGCCGTCAAAAGTAAATGAAGCAAACCTCTTTCCTCCGTTTCAACGTTGTTATACTCAAGACTGGTCAGTTTTACCCAACCATCATTGAATGGGGGAAGGGGAGAGCGGCTAGCGTGTGAGATTGATAAAAAGGCAAAGTAGCATCTGGTGGTGCTGGTGGAGGGGGGGGGGTTAATTTGTTTTGGAGGCGATTGTAGGTGGGACATCCCAAGTTTCTTATTTTCCTTCGTTGTGAAATTTAACCTTCTACCATTTTTTCAACCAGTACAATAGCGTATGCGGCGTAGCCAGAAGGGGAAGGAGACGAAATCCCCTATAGAAATTTTGGAGACGCAATGGGCGATGACGAAAGTATGAGGAAGGGGATAAACAAACATAAAAATAAAACGGAGAGGGATGGAGGCATGAGAAGATTGTGGGCTGAGTAGGGAGACGTGGCGAATATTGGCTTCACAAGTCTAATTTGTTTATGACAGTGAAAAAGAAGATGAAACAGATTGATAGACCAACTGAAACAAATGGCTCGGTACGGTGTAGAATTATTGTTTAATTGTAGTTTTAATTGGCCATAAATGAGCCTGTTCATTTCCTATAGGCCTGCGCAGAAAAACAGGGATAGAGCAAACAAGGTACGGGGTGACCTCCCCCGTCGGCTAAATAATCCAATGTCTGAGGGGAGTCCCAATCTATTTGATTAAAAATGAAGCTCCATTTAGCTCCCGCCACCTCCCCGCCCTTGACAAAACCCAAATTTTCTTTCATAGAATTCCAAATTCCAACCAACAAAAATCCTGATTTCAAATATTTGTCTAAAGCTGTAAAAAGTTTTGGGAAATTTTCAAGTTTCGTCTGATATCCTCCGTTTGTCGGTCTATAAGTGTAATCTTTAGTTGCCACGACAATTTCAAAATTTGCGAATAAGTATAGAAAGGACAGATTCTTCAATAATCCTCAATTTTTCAAGTTATCATATTAATATAAAGTGAGCCCCAAAGTTTCTTCGAAGCCGTCAATAATCTTCTCCAATTATACTCATGTTTCAAGTAATTGTTGACAAATTAGAAATTTCATCCTTTTAGTAACTCGTTGCCTTTGTCGGGGTTTGAGTTGCCGCAGACCGTTAGGGAGCTCAACCTCTAGTAGGCAAATCATGGTACAACATATGCAAATAGGAAAATACAATGTTCTGTCTTAAGACAAATGCAGGCAGGTAGCAATCATGATAAAACTTTCCTTCTTGCTTTTTGAAACACCCCTCTTCTCTGCTTGATAAATATCTCATCTCCTCAGGAAGGAAGTGAAGAACACTGCATACACACTTGATATAGTCAGGTTTTACATCTGATCAATTTACTGACAGTACCAGATATATTTAAACACATTTAAAGTTACGTAACATTTTGGGGTTAGCTAACGGGCCAGTCAAGTGTGTGTTAACTGCTTTTCGAGCAGTGTGATTACAATATAAGCAAAGATTACACCTGAGGGAACAGACCATTTAATAAACTCAGAAACCAGTGACACACCACACCACCCTTGATCTGCTGTAGTGCCTGTGTTGCATTCTTAAGAAGTAATATCATGGCACGATTGGGGGAATAAGGATGACACCCCATTTTCCAGAAATACCACCAAAGTTAAACCGTCGAGACCTAATTTGTCAACTCGTGAAAAATATTGCATCATTGTGCGTCTAGGCTCCTAAAAAGATGCAAAATTTTCCCTTCCTTTAGGCCTCATTCAGGCCTGAGAATCCGTCAAGGTCATGTTTCCCAATGTCACTCTGACTATGGTCCTAGACACATGTATTATAACAACATGCAGGACTCTAAATAATATTTCTTGGTTTTTAGTCAACTTTAGTATTTTTCATTGGTAGAACGAAAATCAGAACACTGTCTTCACTGGATCTTATATAAAAAGCAATAGATAAGCACCTTTTGCATCTGAGCCTTTGGAGGAGGCAAAAAAAAAAAATAAATAAATAAATAAACTTGAGGAGGTGGGGTGGCTCATTTTCTAACTACCCTCCCAGGAAGGCGGTCAAAAATGCTGGGACGATGAGTCCAATTTTCCCCTTCATACAAAAACTGGCTACGCCCCTGGTTGGAAAAGTACTCCGTCAACGACGAGGGGAGTAAAGACTACCATTGGGCAGGCCTGTTGTGGTTCACTGTAATTTGGTAACATGCAAAGGGAAATCCTTCAAATGTCCAAGGAATGAGAACACCAGAATGGAGATTGTATCAGAACTACGAATTGCAGCCATAAGGAAACCCCTTGATGAATGCACGATAACTAAATTGATTCTTTTTCTCTGTAACTTTGGCTTGGGTAGTTCACTCGAATTTTTGCTCTCAGACTGCACATAGTAAGTGCAACAACTTTGATGTTGACTATTGCATACGAGGAGTGCCGACATTTGCAAAACAAGAAAAATCATCTGGGGCAACGGACTTGGCAAGGGGGTGGTATAAGAATATATTAGACGAGATGGCCAAGCTTTCGTATAGGGATCAAAAAACCAGAAGAACGCCAGAAGCGTTGTGCCTAAGGGACGCTGAATGCGCGCAAAGTTTAAGGAAGGGGCGTCGAAAATGGGGTTCTGATGAAGTAAAATTGAGGTTTAGCTTGTTTATGCCAAGGAATGTTAAAATATGCTAAATTGCTGCAAAATATAACGACCCACCAATACGAATTTTATATAGTGTCAACTAGATAAAAAGGCACATTTGGTCTCAAATACAGTCCTAATACGTAGCAAGAGCCTCCCTTTAGTCGCCTCTTATGACAGGCGGGAAATACCGTGGGCATATTTACAACCCCAGCCTACAGGAGGAACCGACTAGTGCGACGTACTAGCTCACACTATTTAAGTTTATACTACATGCACATGCAGAGAGCGTTCTGATTATAAATTAGGACCTTGCAGCATTGTATGCAATATTAACTCTAACCTCTGTCGAGTCTTTCCGGCGAAATTTTGTACCCTCCCCCTCTCTCTGGAAACACACTGGCTGTTACCTCCTCTGTTTTACCCCCCCCCCCCCCGAATCGTCTCACCGGATACCATGTGAGGGTTAAAAGTACGAAGCCTGGTATCGTTATAGGGTGCAACGTTACGGTGCAAATAAAATAAAGATAATTGTTGTCAATTGATGTCAAAGACAAAAGGTGAAAAAGGTGGATAAGCCACTTCTATTTCCTTGGAAGTAAAATTGAGACACTTAAAGGACCAATCCTCTCACCCAAACTACAACTCTTGTAGGGGTTTACAAAAATTCTCAATTCCTCAGCTATTTAATTGGCAGCTTTTCAAACAATGCAGAGTACCAAAGCTTACATTACATTGCATTAACTGTACTGAGAGTGTTTTGATTATACACATTGAGCTTTTTAATACTCACCCTGAAGGCAATAAACTGAGGTTGTGTCAGGATGAGGATAAATTTCAGACATTTGTGGGAGGGGCTTAGAGTAAGAAGGTTAGGAGAATTGGTAGTCTACTGTTTGGTGTGAGAGAATTGGAACTTTAACGTTTCTTAAGATATATGAAGTGGCGGCGCCAGAATGTCAAAATGGGGGAGGGGCAATCTAAGGACAAAGGATACTGTGTGTGTGCGGGAGAAAAATGTTCGGGTGCAGTGCGAAGCCAAGTCCAAATCCCCCGTTCCTGGGGGTGGGGTCCAGGGGGAGAAGCCTCCGGAGCTCCGAGGTTTTACCATATCTTCAAACAAAAAATTAAGTGTCTGGAGATGTAGGTTATTTATTTTTTCTGTTAACTCAACTCCTAACTGACTTAAGTTGGGGCAGGAACATAATCTGGGCAAGCAAATTCCCTCTTTTGCCCCCCCCCCCAACTCCGTAGCCCCGCCACTGGGAATATGACTCGTTGCGTCTGCATATAAATCCAGTAATAAACACAGGAGAGAATTTCTTGTAAGTTCTTTATTGTGTTACTTAAGTATCGCCAGGGAGCTGCTACGGCTCCCTGGTATCGCTATCTTCGAAAGAACGATATTCTACTGTGAAAACACATTTGGAACGGGTGTTAACGCGGTATGTCAGTTGGAGTGTTTTTGCAAATACATCCCGGACGGATGTACCGAAACAATCAGCCAATGTACCGACAAATTTTCCTTAGGCTACAAGATCAAGTACGGTGGGGGAGACCTCATCAGTGTCCCATCCAATTAACTCAGGCGATTCTTTCCCCGACTAACTCCAGAGGTGGGGCAATGCACCGGCCCCATTTGCGCACGCTGTTGTTGTCTGTATAAAGTTACATTTTATCAAACCAGGGAGTTGTTAGCTAACAACTCCCTGATCAAAGTATTATCATATGTTGCAAAAATAAAAGCAAAAAAGGGAACCAAAAAAGACTTACTGATTCCTAGTATGATAATCTGTCATAAAATCAGATGGAGACCTGTATTTTCGTGCAGCTAAAAGCATATTCTAGTGGCTTTTCACTAGACTTTGAAAGAAAGACAACGTTATTGCAGACGATGTCCTGTAAACCCTGTCGCAATAGGTCTACCCTTTTCCTAACCTTTAGATATCCCACTTTAGAAATTGATTATTTTGGGTAAAAATACCTCCTCTTTTCTTCAAGGCCACAGAAGGTTTCGAATGTGGGTACATTGCCTCAGACTTCTTTTGTATTACTTTATGATTGAATGTCCTGTTTGTCCATGAAATTTGATACTGTTGGAATGTTTGAATTTCTTTTCCTGTAGATGTAGCATTACCAAACACAATATGTAGGGTATGGCAAAAAAAGTTGCCTAGTATTTCCTGCAGCGACATTCCACTTTATAAGTAAATTGAATGCAATATGAAATTAATGTGCCTCGATGACATCACAGATTTCCCATAATGCACAACATTTCAAGGAAAATCACAAATTTCCCATAGTGCACTTTATCTCAAGATAAATTGCATTACTTTGGACAGTATAGGCTTCTGAATGCTATCAGCTACTTGAGATGCAGTTCCCACCCCGAAGAGGAAATCTTTCTGCATAGTTTTAAGTCGATGAATTTTGTCTCCAGACTGCCAGAACTTAAAGCCCTTAACCTGTTAACAGACGTACAATCTTAACCGTCCGGTTAAAACTGTACTGAAAACGGATTGAATATGAGTTTAACTAAAAGAGAATCAAATATTTGACTAGTTTTGGCTCAGTGTAATTATTTTTTTTTTCATTTAATTGAAGAAAATATACTTAAAAAAGGTCCAAGGTCAAATCAAGTGTTTTTAAGTTAGAAATGTGGTGCCTTTGGCGTTCCCTCCGAAAATTAATGAACGACTGCAAGGTCAAGTGGTTAGATCACCCGACTTGCAGTAGGGAGGTCGAGAGTTCGAGACCAGGGCGACTCATACCAGAAGACTTCAAAAAAGAAACCTACTGTCGTTGCGCTTGGTGCTCAGCATAAGCAATGGAGTAGGGAAAACGAGTCAGTGAGCCACAACTGTAAAAAAGGCTGTGGCCGGCCCCACTTACCCCAATTGGTTAGAAATTTGACCGTAAAACTCCAACTATCAAAACCTCGAAAAGTTAATAGTTGCTCAAATTTGAAATATGGCCCTCTATAAAAGCTGTGCAGCAGCTTAAAGGAATAGTCAATTCTGCTAATATTTGCATTCATTTCCTACGTTCGGTTTTCGAGATATTAGCAATTAACGGGAACATATTTTCTACAGCAGTGAACTTGAAACAAGCAAGCAAGCAAACTGAAATTTTATGCAGCTGTTAAAAATTAAAAGACCTGTCTAACTGGATATTTGGCACATTTCATTGATGACCCAGGTCAACCAAAATGGGGGAACAACAAAATGGCCATAGATTACAGACGCAAGCAAAATATTTGAAATTTAAAAGAAAAATAATCCATGACAACATATTGACTTTTTGTTTTTTTGTGAGTTTAGGTAAAGTTGGATGTAGTTTTACCGCCCAGTTTATGACCAATAAATTTTTGTAAGTTTCCAGGTTGGATCAGCAATATTTTCCAGGATAATCTACTTAGATATTAAGGTTTTACTTGCTTGATGGATTTAACTATGAAATGTGTTAAAAACATTTTCCTACCACTATTTTTCCTATTATTAAAAGTAAGTAATTTTAACATTGACCGTCATTTTATTCAACACGCCAGAAAGGTCAAAAATTTATGTTTGGAAAATTTTTCAAGTGTACAGTATATGAATTACTTTAAGAACAGAGATTTAAAAAAAAAAATCTCAAAGAATATTTTCTTGTTTTTTTTTCAGTTGTGACTCATTGCCGTGTTTTTCCTACTCCATTGCTTTTGTTCGGCAAATCTTCGGTATGACCATGCCGTGAGTCAAACTCCGGACTAATATTTGGTAAATAAGAAGTATTTGCAGTGCGCAACCATTCATGACACAGGTAAGCAAAGAACAAGAAAGATTCAAGCTGAAGGACCCCAGTTATTGTCTACTAAGTCAGACCATTACCACTCAGGTTCGTCCATATCAATTATCTCCTTATTACCACTCATTAGAAAGTTTACCGTTTCTTAAGTGATACTGATGGTTTTCAAGGATACAATTGAAACTTCCAAAATAAAGCCCCTAGGATATGCTATTATTAAAACTATCCTTGAAATGAAGTTTGTAAAAACAAAGGATGGGATTAGCCATATATGGCAGTCCCTTTATCGAGATCACAATATTTGCATTTTAGCTCATGTTTATGCATAAGTATGTGCAAATTAGAAACTTCAATGTAACATGGTCGATTTTTAGGAGTTGTGACTTTTTCTACGTTTTCAATACTAAATCTTACATAAAATACACAGTTTTGTCAGTTTTATGTCACCAGACCCTTAACGTCTACCTCAAGTCAAAAAATTGAAAAATATATATTTAAAAGCATGACAAATGAATCATAACAGTTCAACTCCCATCTTCACAGGACATTCTTGAGCTGAGATATAAAATGTTGAAGTTTATTCACCTAAAACAAATTGTTCCGTTGCGCAATAATTTGTGACTTTCTTGTTGTACAACTCACACAACCTGCTTTGTTTTTTCTTTACAATTAAAAATGTTTTTATTACCTTGAACACTTCCTGTTTGCTTTCATAGCATGTTGCACAGAGTGGGCATAATAAATTACATCACCCCATGAGAGTTAGAGTACTTTCACACCTTGGTACAAGGTGCAGTAACTTTCAGAAAAACAAAGAACTGCAAAGATTGTTATTTGAGTAGTACAACAATGACATCACAAATAACTGCGCAATATACCATTTTAAGTTGAGTGAATAAACTCCAACATTTTATATCTCAGCTAAGGAATGCCCTATGAAGATGGGAGTTCGACCATTAGAATTCATTTTTCATGCACTTTCACATATATGTTTGAATTTTTTCGACTTGAGGTACATTTAACATATCAGAATTATTTGTTTCTGAACCATTTTTAATGATAAACCCAAACGCAGACAATTGGGGGGGGGGGATCTACCTGGGACTCCCAAACTCTCTCCCCACCCACAAAATGTGTGCAGCCTAACGGCTAACTAAGGTCGTGAAAAGAAATTTCGGTAAAGAATTGGCTTACATTAGTTGATGTTCCATACATATCGTCATCAGTGTGGATGTTATCTACGAAGTCGGCATCGCTGGGGTCTAGACGACATTTCGAGTTACTCTGGCTACTGAATCCAGGACCAGCAGGATCCAGTCCTAAAATATCAGTGTCAAAATATAAAATTGCAACAGCTAAGTATCAAACATCCCAAATTTGCAATTTATTTTGTATAGACCTTATACATGGACGACACACTGCCGTCATCCTTAATTGGGGGCAAAATAGTGGAACACGTGGCCGCATGCATAAGACTTCGCACTGCACGTGTATCAGACTATGTGCGTATTCGACTGTTTGACAGTCGGTGCTGGTTTTGTGCTTTTTGCTCTGTGATGTCATATGCATAAAGTCTATTGTCATTTAAATCCTATGTATTTGAAAAAGGGTTTGAAAACCATTTCTCATTTGGCTACTGCAGCTTTATAGGTTGCACTCGTGACGTCTGAACAGTCACAATTAGAATTCATCAATGGACTGCGTAAAAAACTGCTATCTTTTAACCGTATATACAAATAGCACAACAAACAAGTTAAATATCCTAGGGAACTTCGACAGAAGCAAGTCTGATCACGGTACATATCCGGACGACCAAAATGAACAGAAATCAGGTGTGATTTTGCAATCAATTGTAAGTCTTTAGAAATTTCAAGAGGGGGCAAGAGATGTTCTTGTGTGAACTCGACGGTATAAACCGCAAAGACAGTAAAATTCTTCCAAGTAACAGCTCCCCTGATAGAGGTGAGTTGTCAGAGAACACTCTCAGAGACTTGGTCAAGTCTAATCTTACCTGTTATCCGTGCAACTTTGCCGAACCCTGATGCCTGCAAAGCTTCACCAGCGTATCCAGACGTATGGGCTCCCAAGCTGTGCCCAACAAAATAAATTTTCGTGCGACTCTGCCCAAGATCCTCTGCAAAGAGTGCGACCTGATTGCCGACAACACGAATATTCTGTCTTGCTTTGTTGTAGTTCGCAACATTAGCCCCATCCCTCCAGTCAACGGCGATCACATTTGCATCTTCCTATGTAAAGATGAAAGTCCACGATTACTATTGCCTCTATCGAGCTTGCGTTATTGTATAAGTTTATTAGTCCTTTTGAAATTGGAAAAGGCCCATTTTATTTTATGGTATAGTCACAGTAAGACAAGCATGCAACGTGATTTACCTAAAATACCGCCCTTAACGAGCAAACACAAGCAAGTTCTTAATTCAGAAGGATCCCGCTGGTACTGTATCCTCCATGGAAGTACTTTAAGTCCCAATGCTCTCATCCCAAACAGCGGTTCCAATTCTCCTAACCTTCTTACTTAAGCCCTTCCCACAACTGTCTAAAATTCGTCCTTTTCCAGACACAACCTCAGTACAATACCTATTGTGTAACATGAGCTTCGGGAAATTGCATTTTTTTTTAACTTGCAGTCAATCAAAAAACTGAGCCAATTGAGAATTTCTGTAGACTACTACAAAGATTGTAGTTTGGGATGAGAGGATTAGCCCTTTAAAACAATAATGGTTTCCAGAAAAACCAGGTCATTTCATATACATTAAAGCGGAATGTATACACGAGTGACAACTTCCTTATATTCCACCGTATAGTGGAGACACATGCATAATGATCAGAATTAGATGGGGGAATTTAGGTTAGGCTACAGCCCGCGAGATCGAAGGTCCACGAGACCGAAAATGTGATAGGGTAAACGAGACCGAAAACGAGGGAAGGTTCAGGAAGACCGAAATTAAAACCCACTGACTTTTACGTGACACATTTTCGGCCTCGCGTGAGAAGCACGCGCATGCTTTACAGCTAGGCCAAACACTCAGCCTGTCTGCATTGACAAAGATCTGAGGGTATTTTATTGGGGTATTCGCATCGCTGCATGTCCCTCTAAGAAAATATACATTGGGCCAATAACTTCAGTATGAGAAAATTTGACTCTTTGAAAATTTCAGTTTTGGAACTATACACACATCAAATGTGGGAAAAATTAAACCCTGCTTTTTATTTTTTCCCACAAACATCAGTCAGTGCATCAAATCGAATAGCCATTGCGTCAAAATCGTGTTAAACACTGATACGCATATGGATATTCTCTGAAAACGCCCCTGCAATGTGCCTTAAACTACCAAAATGTTGATGCGATGATATTTATTGGTAGCCTATGAATTTTTCAGGTTGCTATGAAAGGGTGACGTACTTCCTGCTGCATGTTAAACAAGGCGTCATAGTATGCAGTGTACTAGGCCTACTTGAATTGCTTTAGTAAGTTCAACAAAGGGTTTTGCAATTCGTGACCACGGAATTCATATATGGAGAGAGCATACTGCATTAACGTCGATTGCGTAGATTGTCGCTACCGTACGTGTGAGTATAGGTGTAGCAAGATGGCTGTCTGCTATGGTTTTGTATGTGAAACTTTGGACTTGCTCAAGTGGTTCAAATCAACAGATTTTGCTGAAAAGTTGAAATATTTTAGAAATAAGGCAAGGTAAGGACAAAATCACTACACGTATACAGGGATATGATATTGTTTCCCATTCAAGTTTAAATTTTGTTTAAAATATTACAAAGTCGCCGTCAGATCATGCAAATTATAGCTTCACGACGACCGTAATGGTGCGCCCTTTTTGCCCCAGAATTGTAGTGGCGAACTAATCTACGAATAGGATGTACGTGCTACATGCTCTCTCATATATATATATATATATATATATATATATATATATATATATATATATATATATATATATATATATATATATATATATATATATATATATATATATATATATATATATATATATATATATATATATATATATATATATATATATATATATATATATATATATATATATATATATATATATATATATATATATATATATATATCTAGGAAGTCCGTGGATAGATGTTGAGTTAATCAAGTTTATAAAGCGGTTCATTGATTTGGTTTGTGAAATTCTCCAATATTTTCAAGGAGTGTATTTAGTTCCTTTACAAACTAATGACAAATAGCCAAACTTAGACAATTCATTTAACCTACATACAAATAAATCTCCTCTGAGTAAGTAATGAACAATTCAAAACGTTCCTTTTTAAATTAGAGACCAGTCTACACCTCTTCGAACTATGCTCACTCAAAACCGTTACAATCCATGTTACAAAAAGGTCAAAGTTTTCACTTTCTGAGCAACTATGTGAAACTTGACTTAGGGCATGGCTACCACATGACAATGCTTACAAGCAGTACACTTACCATGAAAGTACTACCTCGGAAAGCATTGTCATGTGGTAATGCCCACCAACACCCTTGGTGTTTAAAGATGACCCATCGTCAAATACCCTTGTCTTAACTTCGATTGCGAACTAAATCAATGCACTGTCGATAAATGAGAACGTTCTCGATACGCTACCACAGATATCACATCATCGAAAGTGTATCGAATCGGTTCCAAATCAAAGTTACGACAAGGGTAATCTGTGACGTCAGGTTTTATTGCATTTTCAAGAATCGACAGGTCATCTTTAAGTTATCGGTATCAACTGAATTCTTCAGTCTTTCGATCCGAAACACTTAACTCATTATGCTTTTATTATGCTGATTATAACACGCCATGTATATGTAGGCACAGTGTGTTTGTAGGCACTCCAAGAGTGAAACTTCGTCCGTTTGAAGGGAATAGGCCTATCACTCTCTTTAGAATGAATTTCACTCTTCTTGGAGTGAATTCACACTCTAATGGAGTGATTTCACACTTTTCTCTATAAGAGAGTGACAAAGTTCACTCTTTTGGTTTTAGAGTGTAATTGCATACTTCCCCTTTACAGCCTCAATAATATGCGCCCTCCACTTTCACCCCAAGTATGTGTTTCCCATTTTCTTCCCGCCCCATATCCTTCCCTATGGTATTCGTCCCATGCTATCGGTAACATGTTAAGTTTTACATACCTTGTCATTTAATGCACCGTAGATATCCAAGCTGTTACCACCCACTGAGTTACTGTTGTACCCATGTATAAAGAAGTATGTGTTTTTGCTAGAGTCAAAACAGTTTGACGAGGAAGCAGCAGTTCCCTGTAAGAAACAAACAAAAACACACACGACATTACCTGAACAAAATATGCAACCAAAAGGATGGTTAGAACGTAGCTGCCATGTTACACATGCTTCCACAAGTTGGGGTAAGGAAGAACTCCCCTTCGAGATCTCTCGGAAAATTAACAAAAATGAAGAAATAAAGTGAACATCAGCATTTTAAGGGAAATTTTCAGAATATAAGATTTGGCCATGAAAAATGATCGGATGCGCAAAGCCGTACAGGAGATCTTCAGTATTGGGTCAAATTCCTTGCCCGAAAAAACTTAATTCTACTATACAGACTATCTAAGCGCAGCGCCATCATCGATTGGCACGAACCCTACAGAAAATTTCGAAAAAACCGCGGCCCCTGAGATGGCCGAAAAAAGGGCATTTCCCAGACTTATAAGTAGATTAAAAGCACGTTGCTATATTTTTATGTCGTTTGTAATAATACTCTCTTCAAAATTAGTTCCCAAACTGTTAAGTCATCAGGAAGTTATTTAAAATAGTTTGACCTGAAAAATGCAATTTTTCAAAGTAAAGCTATCTCTAAGGGGAGCGCCACCGCTGGTTTGCGCGAAGTATGCAGAAAAAATTGAAAAATCGCGACACCTCAGATGTCCGCAAATTGCGTCTCATGCTTGTAAAGAGAATCTTAATAGCCTTTATTTCAAGCTTTCAATTGCAGTAATAAAAAAAATTCAGCAAATTGCTGAGTGACCAGAAAATTACCCCATAAAATGTATTACTACCATTACTTTAAATGGTCTTGAATCTTTACGGGGGAAAAGATACAACGGAATTGAAAATATGCTAATGTTTCTCTATTTTGACTCTTGGTTGTCCTTACATCATGCAATCTGGTGTCATATATGCTACCTTTTCAAGTATTATTTATGTAATTTAAGTACGGATTTTTAGGATCTAAAAAATGGCATGCGTGAGTGGGCCATGGCCCAATGCCCCCCACCCTGCGTACGCCACTGCACCCGTACCTTGGTTTACTTCTATGTATGTACCTTAGCTGTAACAAATGTAATACTTTGGACTGGGCTATAGACTCCTGCAACATCTATTCCTCATGTGACAACAATTGCGTCCATATTTTCCAGATTGTCGCCAACGTTGAAATTGCATGTATTATTATAGAAATGAATTAATCCTTAACATAAACAAATTCCGTCACAATTTTTCCTCATTTCTGGTCATATGTTAAGCTAAAATAACCAAAAGTAAAATTTGGGAATATTTTGGTTTGAATTAATGTCAACTAAAATGACGAACAAAGCAAAAGTGCTGCTATAGCGGAAAAATAGCATGTACAAGCATATACTTTAAAAGTAAAGAACGCAATCTTTACAGAATAATTTGTACTCATTTTATAACTCGTGTATGAGACCTAAGCAACAGGTTATACACAGAAGTGAACCAAGATACAGGTGAAGCACAAGTCCTTTTTAAAATTGCCGCCACCGCTCTCACAATACTAATCTCCAAGTCATTATAAGCAAATCTTTTCTTTAGATCGTAGCCTACTCTACCTGTGTACCGAATTTCAATTTTGAGTCATAAAAAGCAAATCAACCTAGAACAGTGCACTCATCGGTTGAAGTCTACTGTAATTACAGAAGTATAGTTGACTAGCAATCTGAGGTTGGAAGAGGTTTTTGTTACAAAAGTTGTTGGACGAATATAAATTTATTACAGAAGTCGTGAACTTATAACAAAAGTGGTTGTTACACACGTCACTTCAGTTACTTGCCCATGACAAAAAGGTGTTGGAGTGAAAACAGAAATACTTCGCGTATTCTGCTCGTGGGATTGTTCCCACGAAGGAACCTTTTTACTTTTACTTTATATATAACCTATCCTTACCGATGAAACAGTTACGCCATTTGAACACGAAAAGCTGTGACCGGTGTACAACTTGAACGAGGTACCGATCTCACTTTCGGTCATAGGTGGCCATGCATCTTGGTGACAAGCGAGGTTGTTATTTAGCGAAAATCCGTTATAGTTGATGGTCTCTGCGTGAGCGGAAGCTGGAAGAAGACAAAAATATAAACAATATGTTTACTTTAAATATCCATCTGTATCACCCCAAACGTATTTTGAAGCAACAGTCAAGTCTCATCATTTCATTTTTTTTATTTCTCTTCAAAGTGTCTTTTATAATATTTGTGGACTTCAGTATTGTATACTTAAGTTAACAAAGCAGTAACTCCTCCTATAAATTTTACATTGGAGGGGAAAACTGAAAAACGACAATCAAGAGCCAATCATGAAACAGGACAGTGTGCTACACCTCTTCAAGTTGGAGAGACTGCTCTTGCCCTTCAAAGTGTTACATTTCGTGTGAACTTTTCTTCTATTATCAAACACTTGACTATGACAAAAACGATAAGGGCCATAGTGACTCCGGAGAGGGGGAAAATTTGTAAACCATACATGAATGAAAGACAAAAAATCGTTGTCGTTTTTACAAAAAGGAAATAAAAGTTGGCCGACTTGAGGTGAAAGTATTAACGTGCTGCAATTTTCACCACCCCGATCTGTAATTTCAAGTCTCTTATAACAACCTGGAAAATAACACATAACAGACACGCCACCCTTTTCGCGGGAAGGTGCCCTTTTCCTTGCCGTTGTAAGCGTTTTTCCTAAGTGGGTTACAGGCGCGTAAACACTGGCCGGGGAAAAGGGTACGGGGCTTCGCACCCTGAGTTTTGTCGCCCCCAGAGATTTAAGAGAATTAACCATCGACGAATTAATGCTTTTTTGCCAATACCCTCTCGAACTTGAAAAAAAAACTTCCGCCCGGAAAATTTTTGTCCCGTTAAAGAACCTTTTCCGGTAACAGGCTTTGATAAGGGGGACGGGAGCATTTCCCCAGCACCTTTTGAAAATGTGACAATTGACTTTGGATTCTTACACTGAAAACTTTTGACGGTAGTAGTTATGTTCCCCGCATTCGTGTAAAGATCGATGTTCATGTAGCTTAGTGGGTTATCCTTCCTGACGAACGAACCAGGGGTGGCGCCAGGATTTTCCCGACGGGAGGCCCAAGCTTCCCGACAAGGGTTCACCATTTCAAAGCCCTGACAAAGGTGATGAGTACTCGATGGAAAGTGACTTGAAGAGAATTTGAGGCGTGCGAAGCACTCCGAAAATTCAGCCTCCTTTTTAGCAACTTTTTAGAAATTCGGAACTTGTTTTGAAGGAAATACTGAAGTTGTTGGACCAAATTTGGCTTTTTGTAATAGCCATTGTTAGAGAATCTGCCCTTGATAACATCCAAATCCAAACAGTTGTATGGAATACTCAAATTCGTTTGGTGTAACGCATTTTATTGTAGGGCCTACGAACTAATATGCGCTCAGACGAAAGTAGAACCTCAATTTGCCCGAAAACTTCCACCAAGATTTGATAATTAAGAGCTAAGTAGATTATCGGGTGATTGAAGTTGACTTTTCATGGTTTTCATTGTAAGCAGTATCCACCGATGTTGGGAAATTTCCAGAATTTAAAGTATTTTGGCATTTTATAGAAATACTTGCAACCTGAAACTTATATTGAGAGAAAAATTGTGATTTTGTTATTGATTTTCAGGTTTTTATTCATGAATCTGACCTTCTTTCAGATAGTATCATTGTATATCACCGTGGCGGCTTTTAGTTTGTTGGGGTTCCCGAATATGATGCAGATTAAGACCATCGGACGGTATTGATAAATTTCCAGAAAAAGTTTGGCTTCCTCCTAGAATATATTTGAAGAACTGAGGCTTGAAGGAATTTTATGGAGAAAAGCATGGGCGTAAGGAACATGACTCAGTTTGGGAGGAAGGGGCAAAGATTTCTCCGGAAAAATATAATCCTGCCCGAAAGACTGTACAAGCGGAGCGCCACCATTCAGCCAGTGGATGGCGCGGAGCGCACAAAAAATTTGACAAATGACGAACCCACAAAGAACCGGAAATGACATTTCCCAGGTTCTAAGTAGGGTCTAAGCAGATACTATTCCGAGCTTCCGTTTTCAATATAATTTTTCACCTGAAATCACTTAGCAAAGGAATCAGAACTGATTCCTAATACTGATACAAAACGAAAAATGATGTGCTAGTTTGTAATATTCTGTGCAGTAAACTATTTAAGCGGAAAGCCACCATTAGTTGACCCGGAGTAAAATTTCCCGGAAATTGGACCCTTCAAACAGTCGGAAATGGCTCTCCCATTCCTGCAACTAAGAACAAAGCACTTTTTATTTTGAGCTTTCGTTTGCAATAAAATTTTTACTCCAACAGAAAAAATCAGCAACTCGCTTAGTGATCAGAAAACTGATATGTACCCTACCATTGGCTGATTGGATAAGATGGTCTTGTACGTATTAGGGGAAATTTATGGAAAGGAATTTTCGAAACGTGCAAATGAAAAAGAATTAAAAAAAAAAATCAAGTCGGCGTAGTTTTTCAATAATCTGACACACATAGCGTAGAATTTCCGTACAAACATCGGAGTTATGGTTAGAATTAGACCAAATGTGTGGGAACCAGAAAAGCCACGATTTTACAGTGAAATATCTGGACAGAGAAAGACGTACAGGGAGTAAACAGACTTTATCTAATAGAGCGAAAATTGCTTTTACTAGGAGGACATCCATTTTATCCTCAAGGTTATCTAGGCCTAAACCACCCTCCTCTCTAGGTAAAACAATGGCAATCAGGGGCACCATGTTTATTATTTCCCCCAAATAAAAGGGAATATAATTTTGTCAACTTCTGTAAGTATACATTTACATAAGATATACAAGAGGCTGTAAGAGTTACAATAACCACAAAACAAGAAATCTAAAGATAAACTAATACCTTCAGAGTAGTATTTTAGTTTTCCAATGTAAAGAATAAAATATAAAATTCGAATCAGGAGCACTCACAGTGAAACGATTTTTGGGGATAACAATGACATTTCAATGTTTACTTTTCCAGTTAATTTAACATTAATGTGTTAACAGTAGGTCACAAACTTAACGAGTAAGTTATATTTTGGATTTTCAGAACTTTATATTGGTTTGGACTTCCAAAAGATAAATTTTAATTTCAAACTTTAGACATTCAAATTTTGATGAAGCATTTAAAGCACATGAAATGAACTTAGTGAAATGAGCCCCAAAGTTGATCACTGCAGCCACAATGACTAAAATCTTTATTTGAAACAAAACGAGATTAAAGTAGAAAAGATGTGTGAAATTATACGATGGAATCCGAACTTCAAGGCATGAAAAACTCTGGTTGTTTTAATTCAAAGCCTTGATATTTTCATTAAAATTAGTTAATGGAGGCAAAAACTGGAGATAAGAACATAATCTGTTAACGACGAAACATAAATATTCAACAGTTGGCTTCAAATATCTCGAAAATGAAATTTTAAGTCAGCATACTGTAAATTGTAATAAAAAATCAGTTTAATGACGCTCTTGATGAAGAATTTTTTCAATAAAGAATTAGTTTCAACACCATTAATAACACCAAATCTGTACTCTCTAGGTTAAATTTAACTACGGAAAGTCATGAAGTGAGATGTAAATATCCAACTTTACGTCAAAGTCAAAATAGTTATGGTAACACCAAAATTGCTAACCAGACATTCCCAGGTTCAAAAGGCTTTTAAATGGCTTATTCGACTCCTTTGAACATGTCTGCATCTAACCATAATATATTTAGGGGTATTAAACCAAACCTAGCTATAAAACTGTGTAATTAACCATCAGACGAACATTCCTTTGGTGGACTTTCTGATTTGAGTTAAGATGCGCATTCCCATATTTGGACCTCGTGCTATTGTTGAAATAATATTTTGCGGAATCATAATAGTAAAAATAATAATTACCCCCCCCCCCCCCCCAGTTTTCGGTAAATTCCATAGTTTTATGAAAGGTTTCCAATCTGTGTATTCATCTCTTGCACATATTACAGTGTGGGGTCCCAAAATGGCGTCCAAGATTAATTGAAAATATTCAACCACCTGTATATTAGCATCAGTATTTCAAATTGGCCAGCTGCGCTGATGAAAAGAATGAAACGAACTTAACAACGTTTATAACTGTTACCAAATGTAAAAAAAAATCTACAACTTTGAAATTCAAAACGGTGGCTAAACATAATACGGTGCAGTTGTTAATGGACCCGGCTTGCCGGAAATTCATTACACAAAACTAGACAAAGTTAAAAACACAAGGTCGTCCCGAAGAAACAACTTTTTACAGTTTGTCGAATTTGTACTCTTATGGCCTTTTCTACTCCTTAAGTAAATGTTAAGTAACCTCAGCCGCCATCTTGGAACAGACTCCATGTGTACTTGTAATGAAAAAGTGACTGTAATTTAGGAGGGATTCTCAGTATTAGTACAGGTAGCCCTGTAATTTTAAATATATCCCTAAATACAATGAAAGTTTCTGGAAGCGATCGCAATGAAATATGAACTTGGTTTGGCTAGTATAGCATTGCCACGATTATGAGCTAACTTCCAATAAAACGTGGGTTAAGTTTAATTGACCATTTACTACTACCTTAAACGATATAATTAGTTGCCACTGCGAGACAATGTAAACAAGCTGTAGATTGCATCCATTGCGCTATGCAGTAGGTGGTTATTGCTTTCTTAATAGGGAGTTTCTGAACAAGTACTGTATAGAAATAGTGGGATTAGTAAGAAGTGCATTGACCCATAGCCGCCATCTTTGCACAGAAACAGTATTTATGTATATAAATAGATAGCGGAATCAATGAAAATGTAATTTCCGTCGGACATATAATGCAATTGTCAATATTTTGTTTTAATACTGCGAATGCATATGAAGCCATATTATTGTAAGTACTTGGCTTAACTAGTAATGCCACTATAGGGCAATTAACTGCCGAGGAAAAGGGGTGGAGTTTTGACGAGATGGTAGTGCCTAAATCATTTGAAAGTTAAATACTAATTCGAATACATGCAAAAATTAACCTAACCCATTTGTACACTGCTGAAGATTACTTCCAAGTGCAGTATATAGTAGTGACTATTCTCCTCTTGATCGAAAATTCTGAATCAAAGACACAAATAAGGAAA
Source organism: Holothuria scabra (assembly GCA_037179385.1). Classification (NCBI taxonomy): domain Eukaryota; kingdom Metazoa; phylum Echinodermata; class Holothuroidea; order Aspidochirotida; family Holothuriidae; genus Holothuria; species Holothuria scabra. The sequence continues at coordinate 35,558,379 of CM074185.1, read as the reverse complement.
CAAAAGTGCATTCAACTCTAGCAACCATCTTGGTTTACGAACTACGTGTATAACAAGGAGTGTTCTTTTCCTGGGTTGTATCTTGTGGCTCCAATTGATCAAATAACATTGCAGTTTTTCTCAAGATATAAATTCTTACACTTCAAAAAACATGTGAAATTTTACCCAAATTATTAGATTACCAACTCGTGTAAAAGCACCCTTAAATCAAGCATCACAAATATCCTTAAGATTAATATTCATACATGTTTTAGTGAAATTATTGTGAACTCGAAAGAAACTTGCAATACATAAAGAATTGATGGAATGTCTCAATTTCATTCCCCATTTCATTTCGACAAATGCCATATTTGTCGGAATCAACCTCACTTATAGTAGATTACAGTACAACGTATTTGTTTATGTGGACAATTCGATGAAAAATTCTGTACTGAAATCTCCTAATTTGAACTTTATTAGATCAGATGAAAGGTAAATACAACAACTTGTTTTACTAAACTTTGAATGGAACCTGCCATTTCGATAGATTTCCCACAATGCCATTAAGCTTGGTGCTCCAAGCTTGGTGCTCCAGGGAAACCAAACCAGTATTAAGCCACACCTGGATTTTGGTCAGAAACTGAGCCGTTGAACTAACTACCGGTACTTATCTTTGAAAGTCTTACAGCGTTTCATGTATACAAATCACGTCGTAACATTACATGTTTTACAAATTGATAACATTAACAAGATTTGGAAGATTATAGTCGAAGGTAAAAAAAAAAAATACTCAAAGAAATTTTAACAGAGTATGTCCTTAATTAGTCTGTCATATTCAATAGTCCATAAATGAATAATACAGTATGCCAACTGCATCTTTCAGGCGGGCATCTAAAAACTCCAAAAGGAAGGGCTGAGGTAAGTTAGTTAGTTAGTTAGATGGAGTTTACGGCCCAGTTTCCAACCCATTGATTCAAGTCAAACCGGCCACGGCCCTTTTTCCAGGTGTGGCTTACTGGTTGTTTTCCCTACTCAATTGCTTATGCGGAGCATCATGCACAACGGCAGTAAGTTACCTTTGTAGAGTCTTTGGTATGACTCGACCTGGGAGTAGAACTCGGGCCTTCTGCGTGAAAGTCGGATTCTCTTTACCTTAGACCAAACACGCGCGGTCCGGGATGACGTAAGAGAAATCAGGGAAGTGAGGGAGTAGCACTGCTAATTTCCCGTATGTTTTATTGTCAATATGGCAAAAAAGGGAGATCAGAGGCCGTAACCCCCCCCCCCCCTTGGATCCGCTCCTGTTTTTATTTTGGTAATTTAATACAAGTGAGGGTAAGAGAAAATATTTTTCAAGTCTAGATCTAGACCTCCCTTCCACATCAACCCTAATGCATTCTGTTGTAATTTAGCAGTTTTAACATATGAGTGTAACGACTGTGCTTGAAGGATAAGATTTGGTAGCATTATATTAGACCTTACATCAGTCCAATAAAAAAAGGAAAAAAGGAAAGAAAAAGTTTTCACTTTACTCCCAACCATAGGCAATAGTAGTAAATAATGATACAATTTTAAATTTAACCGAAATATTGCCATATAACTCACCCGCGAGACAGATTGAAAGAAGGAGGTTGGCGAACATGTTGAAACAGACTCGTTGATGCTTACAGGTCTAAATCTTCAAAGTTATGACAAAACAAAATTTCTTGCATGATATTATAAGATTATGAGCTCGTATTCGCGTCTTGGGAAATGGTAGCGTTTAAACAGATGGGAAAAAGATAAGCTTAAGTTATCAACTTTCAGGCGTTTACAGAAGCGTTTAAGCCTATCGTTGCAGGGTGCTATCACAAATTCGTATTTGCAGAAAGGGGTTAGCTCCCTTGCATTGAACCCATCATTAATCATGCCAGGTAGCTTATGAATATCACGTTTATCGAACTCGTCCCATAGATCTAAGAGTAACCAGTAAGTGTATTTATTGGTTATGCACGTGACGTCACAGCGTGACGTGTGACTTGCGCAAATTTTAGCTGTTTGCCTATTGCTTAGTGGTTGCAGTGATGCTGTACGCAATGGACTACATATGTGGAGAGGGGAGGGGCAGTGTAGTTTTTTTAAACTACGTAGCTCATATGCATTTTTTACTTCATATATGTACCTCATACCATTATGTTGCTATGGGTGTCGATCTGAGTTTCAAAGGAAAAGGAATCTGTTATTTTGGTCGAAATATTAAAAAAGATTGGGTATATATCCTATTTCTTTTTTAATGTAAGATTTTCTAACATAATTTAACTCTTTTAACTTGATTTTCAATCCAGGAATAAAAGATTGGATGGCTTGAAACTTAATATCTATCGTGTACAGGGATCTGACATAGGGAATATATGCAAGAAGCCTTTAAACGTAGCAACATTTAACTTTATATTTAAGCAGTGAATAAATATCACACTTTAAGAGAAAGTTATGATAACTGTCACTGGGTGTGTGGTCAGTGACATCCGCAGGATTTCTTTCAAGAGGTTGGAGCATGCAGTACGTATGAAATTTATTTTTGTGTGGTAACACCAGCTTTTTTGGATTTATCATGCTAAGAGGAAGAAACCTATTGTTTTTTACACAGGTCAAAGGTAATTTGAGGTCACTAGCGGGGCAACTTTTAAAACCTCGAAAATTCCCCAATTCCTTTATGGAGGCAGTTCTTGTCAGTTAACAAATTTATTCGTAGTTTATCGGTGACCTCAGATGAATCTAAGTTCCTCTTGGCCATAAGTAGTACGGTTGTTTATTCTTTTCTCTACTTTTTTTATTTTGCATCCTATCATTTTGACACTGAATCGATAAGGGATGCTATCCTCCCCTTAAATCAAATTCAAGGGTCAAAAGTTCACCGTTCAGGATGCACTTATCAGCTCATGGTAGCAAAATAACAGGGTTAAGTTGCATAAAATTGATGGTAAATTTTAAAGAAAAACGAAAACTTTTAATATCTTAACCGAACATGGAAATGAATGTTGATTTCAGGAGCATGCTTACATTATATTCATCTTGAGCTTATAAGACATAAATTTGATTCTGGTCTATTTTCTTTTGATATGAAAAGAGTAAGTACTTATCGAGGAGGTACTCATTATTGTGAGAGGAAGCTTCACAAACAAAATCACATGCAGACGCACACACGCATCAACTTAGCCAATATATAACGTACATTGTGAATTGGGGGGGGGGGGGAGGGGTTTACCACCAAAGTGGATTAATATGTTCAACAATACAATAGCAATGTAAAAGTGCAATATAAATATAAACAAAAAGCAATGCAAAAACACTGCATCAGAAAAAGTGTGTGTGTGTGGGGGGGGAGGGGGGTAATAAAGCACCCTAGCCCCTCTGTGGTCCCTGATATTACTCTCTGCAAAGAATGGTTTCCCAATGGTGACGTATATTGTTCATTTATCACCTTATCGAACAAGAAAAAAAAAAGGGGAGGGGGGCTACTATAAAATAAAGTGTGCTTGTATTGTAACATTTTGGTAGTTTGTTGTTCATCACAATCTCTTTTCTGTACTCTCTACCCTTCAAGATATTACACCAGGGAACTGTTATCTGTGTCTTATACACCGCTAAAACTCCTTTAGAATATCGCTGTTTATAGAAATTTGTATGTCGGACTGCTGTAAACTTTAAACCATTTATTTAGTTTTGTGTAAACGGTGTTTAATAAACAGTCATTGCTTGTTTGAATTTTCAACAGCATTGAGCGATTCAGTGTTAATATGTGGTTGTTCAAAAATTTAAACAATTTTTTTTTTTTTTTTTAGTTTTGTTTAAATGTGTATCAGCGCGTAAAATGTGTGACGGCAGTTCAAGCTCGGTAACAGTATTGAAAAGGTAAGTTTTTTTTGTCTGATTAGGTTTGTGTGTGTGTGTAGTTGTGTGTGAGCAAGGTAAGTATGCCAAAAACTTTTTAAAGTCCGATCACATCCCCCAACCCACTCACTACCTCACCCCACCACATATTCAATGTTTCAACGTCACGGTAATTACCTGAATCAGTTACTGGCTCGTAGACAAACTCCACTGAAGGTTGGAGTGCGTAAGTTTTCCCATGGGGTGGAATTTTTAGTCAGGGGTCATTGAGATCTGTTAAAAATGCAATAAGTCAGTGCCAAACTTTCAGCACTCTTCGGGCGAAAAATCAGAGCTCAATCCTTCCCCTTACCCCCTTGGCCACCGGCAGGCTGATCAGTTGTTTGAATGATTTCAAGCTTACAGAATTGTTTAAAAATTAATGTTTTGTTCCTAAAGCTCATACATTTAGTTTTCGCGACGAAAAATTGCGACGAATCAATGACGAAAGGGTCTGGGTCGACATCCCTCTTGCCCCCATGGACTTCCTATAAACACGGACAGAGAATGTAACGCCTACGTCCTATCCGTACATGTCGCCACTGACTGGGGCTAAAAAGGGGGCCCAAGATTGCCGTCGTGAAGCTATAATTTGTATAAAGTGACTGCGAATCTGTAATATTTTAAGCAAAAGTCAACCTTGAATGGGAAACAATATCACATTCCTGCAATGCGTGAAGTGATTTGACCTTAACTTGTATTATTTCGAAAGTATATCAACTTTCTTGCAAAATCTGTTGATTTACTTGAGCAAGTCCAAACTTTCACACAAAACCATAGCATTCAACCATCTTGCTAGGCCTTTTCTCACACGTACGTTAGCGATAATACACCGTGCTGTATGCTCTGTCCATGTATAGGGAGTCCGTGCGTGCCCCCATGGGACACCTAAACTTTATTTTCCTATAGCACCTCAACTTTTGTCAAGCTGACATAAGCCAATAATTGGAAATTTTTGTGAAGCCAGCCAGCTAGCCGAAATCTATTTTAAAAATTCTAACAGTAAGCGTCATTAACGAGGGCTACACAGTTTGGCAATTTTTTTAAATGCTGAAAATTTAGTTTTACTAGCACGTTCTATTGATGGTGCAAAATGCAAGAAATACGGTACTAATTTTTGTCCTATGGGTGTCGTCATTATACATTTTAAGCTTTTTTTGTATCTAGGAAAAAGTAAGCTTCCTTGAAGTTACGAAACGTGTGGAGAGCACACGTAATTATGATTTTGAGTTGAGACGAACGTTCATTTCATCCATGTTTTCAATAAGTCACTTTTTCTCGAACCATTTTGACTGCATGCTCAAGGGGGGTAGAGAATCCGACCTGCGACCGGCAGGTATGGAGTTCGACTTCTGGCATGGTCATACCAAAGTCCCTAAAAAGAGAACCCACTGCCATCGTGCTTACTGCTTAGCCGATAAGCAATGGGGTAGGGGAAAGAAGCTAGTGAGCCACAACTTGAAAAAGACCACTCTTGGTGCAGTACATTCTGTTTAATATGAGCTACAGTGCACCACATTTTTGAACTTGCCGTCAATCAAAAAGCTGTACCAATTGAAAATTCTGTAGACTAATAAAAAATTTGTATCTTGGGTGACAGTTGTTTGCCTTTAAATCAGTTACTGAGCCGTGAAGCCTCCTCTAACTTTACTAATGAACCATCTCCCTTTATCATTTCAAATCCAATGGAATAATTTTTCATAGAGCATCACTTTGGTGAAGAGCCCAAAGTGCATGTTTCATAACCTTACTTTGGCAGCGTGAAACGACTTACAACAAGTTTGATGGACCGACACGTATTGTTGTTTTTCGTTCTGATAAAACTGTAATTAATTCTCATGTCGCATTCTTTCCAAAACGAAGGTTCCAATTGACGTCAGTTTTTATTTTTACTCTTTGATATTAAGCCATGGACGCCCTTTGTAATTTCTACCTTAACATATGTTTTAGATCCCAGCTTTGACAGCGACCATGGCAATCAAACAGTAAAATCTAATCCAATTTGACTTTCTGCTTCTTGGACTTCAAAGTCAGAAACTAGTCTTGCTCATGGCTCAGACTAAGTACTTAAATAACTAAGTAAGGACCTATTTAAAGGCATTCAATTCTCATCCAAATCAAACAATTTTTGTGGTAGCCTACAGAAATTCGCAATTGGCGCAGTTCTTCGGTTTGAAGCAACTTCAGAAAATTGAAAAAAAAAATGCAGAGTAGTATTCATTTCACACAGCATGAACTTTACTGAATGTTTTGATTACACATTGTGTCTTGCATATACTCACCTGAAGCAATACGCCGAGATTAGGTCTGGATTGGTTTTAGATAATTTTAGGATGAGTTTACAAGAACCCAACGTGTAATCAAAACATTCCCAGTACAGTAAACAGGTAAATGCCAAGTAATATGAGCTACGGTGCTCTGTCTTTTTTTTAGCTCTGTTTTTTAACTTGCTTGCAACCAAAGAACTGAGCCAATTAGGAATTTCTGTGGACTACTACAAAAAGAAAAAAATACGGTAGTCTGGGTGAGAGGATCAGATCTTGTTTTTACAAGTTTTCCAAGACTTTCAGGCCGCACTACAATTACACATTGAGTTCAATGTAACAAAAGATGATTTGTCATCATGGTCTGAAGTTGTGCTTGACCACCGTCTGGATTAGACTTCCGGTCTTGCATCTCTGTGGAATTTTGTTACCCAATCAAATTACCAAACTCCAATTCAATAGCAACTAAAACAATAACGTTTCTCCTCACCTTTTCAATGTTTGGTGATTCTGTTAAATTATGAGTTAAAAGGGAAAAACGAAGTTCTGGTACAAAACGTTATTACTCTCTGTTAAACTCTGATTTCCTCTTTAACTTGGAATAGGTCTTGACTAGACTTGGCCAAGTCTCTAGTGAGTGTTCCGCGGGGATCTGACAACTTTCTCTTCAAAATCCCCCTACTGTAGCATAGTCAGGCCGGGACGTGGAGACGGGGGCTAGGGGGGCTTTAGCCCCGCACTTTTTGTGCTGTGGGCATTTTGGGCCGCCTTAAACTGCCTTTTTGGCCCTGTAAAACTGCATTTATTTTATTGGACACATTGGGCCGCTTCGATGGTTAGCCCCCGCACTTCAAAATTGGCTCCGCGGCCTCTTATAGTACAGAATATCGTATTTTCCTTTTGTCTAATACGCCCTCTACAGGTCTATTAATGCTATCGTTTTTCAACGAGACGCGATACCTTTATAGACTTATAGAGGGCGTATTACAAAAAAGGCAAACACGGTATGTTGTACTGTGCTGAAGTACTGGATTTGTGTAGAGGTAGTGTTGTCAGCTCCACGGGAACACTCACGAGAGACTTGGCCAAGTCTAAGTCTAGACATGATGAACTTTGTAACTTTCAAAGTGTAAAGTACTTCTTTAAAGTACAGCTATCTGCTTCTGTGTATACTTAACCTGCTGAAAACTGCAATAAAAATCGAAACTCCCACAAGGATTTAAGTTGCATGTGGACGAGCTCAGCGACTGATTGAGGGGTGGAATATGTGTAGAACTGGAGTTGTATGTACCCACCCTCTCCCATTGTCAGTCTGGAAAAACTTTTGGATATATGGTTAAATTTTGCTTCCCTCTCGATTATCTTTCCCATTACTACAATATAATAATAACCTATCTCTCACCTCCACAGACTGGCAAAAATCTTTACTTGGACCATTAGTTTAGGTGTAGGCCAGCCATCTTCATCAGCTAATTTGTGGCTGACTCAAGTCAAATCATTACAAAACTTTAATTGCGCACTCATTTCTGAAATTCATGCAGAATAAGACTCCTTGGTTTACATTCAACATTTAATATTTTTATTCAGGACACAATGTAAAATATTTGTCATCAAAATTAATGGAGATTTTGTAAGATTCAGCAGATTTTTACTGAAAATAATTTTCGAGTCACTGCTCTCTCCCTAGAGGTATAATAATCAATGATTTTCCAGTAGTTCATTGTTTTAGCTGAAGTGTTGCAACAACGGGGATATTTATACGATTAAAGAATGCTATGCATTTATCTCTCACAGAAGAAAAAAAAATACCAACACCTTGACCTTGACGCCAGCTCTATTTTCAAACTTTAAGATTGTTACATTTCATAACCAAAAGATGCCTACTGTACATGCACAGAGTTCCATGATATTCTAAGCCTGTTGGCAGAGGATTATCTTGCACTTTACCCTGGGTATCTAAGTCAGGTGGTACAAGAGCTGCCTGTAACAACCAAACGAAGTATCTGCCTTTAATATTTTGTCAAATGCAAACAAACTTTAGTCAGCTTCTAGTTCAAAGCTGTTGACATTCTAGATTGTAGAATCTAAAATGGTATTGGCCGTGCTTCACAGTTTACACTATTTAGGCGCATCTGAGAAGAACTTAATCTGCACTGTTTTTGTATAAATGCGTATATTTACACCCTCCCTTCTGATAGGAATGGTTTACACTCAAAATTTGGAACTATTATTACAGCACCTTATTTCCAGTGTGTTATTTTATTCCGACTTCTCCCTTGTCAACATTCGTGGTAATTATTCACATACTGTATTATAAAACATAGATTGATGAATGATGAAAGTGTTACCAAAAGTGTTAGCCATAAACTAAGGAAATAGTCATAAGCTTTCAAGGCGGGGTGAAGGTGGGGGCGCCTGCACTCCCAATTCGGGCAAAAGCAGTTGGCCCATTCGGGCAAAACGAGCAAAACATGATAAATGTTGCCGAAAAATGGTTTTTCCCCTTACAAAATTTTACCCCATACACCTATGGAAGAAGTGGCTGGAGAGGTGTGTCATTATTTTCGTTTAACCCAACGCCTGACTGACCTAGCCCGCAAGCGAGGAAAAGACAAAATGTGGGGGTCATTCTCCTCTTGCCCCCACACGTAGCACTGCATCAGAACCCTTCCCACAACTGCCTAAACTCATCCTCATCCACACACAATCTCAGTATTATTGCTTCAGGTTGAGTACATACAATACCCCATCAAGGTGTAATCAAAAGACTCAGTACAGACTATCATTGCAATACATGCTGTGTAATATGGACGACAGTACTCTGCATTTTTTTTACTTGCTGTCAATCAAAGAGCTGTGCTGATTGAGAATTTCCATGAATACTTTTTATAAATTGTAGTTTGAGGTTACTGCCTACAGATCTTCATATTCATTGAAATATATTTGGTTCATTTTCAAATTACCGGTTTCGGAATATTGAGTATATTGAGGAGAACGCAAGTGTAGTTTACACATTTGTCCCTTTGGCCGTTTTTATTAGTGTTATATATCAGCACAGTGCCAATCTTTACTGGAATGTGGGAGAGGTTTATCAAACTTGTTAACTGTGAAAATCCGAAATTAATAGGCGTTTTACCAGACGAAGGGGACGTGTCCCCTTGTCTCCCCAGGACTGACATCCATGAGTGTAAGGCACCTGAGTCAATTCTGGCGGACACGGGGAACCTGACCCCCTCTTTTTGCCAGAGTGACATAATTCAAAAATTAATGTGATCCACTTTTCGCTCAAATAAACGTATGACATAATTTTATAGTGAAGTGAACGCTTTGATGCAAACGATAGCTTAAATTAACGACTGAGTAGATTTTACTCACAAGCATAGAAATTGCCATGTCATGATGGTCCAGTTTTTTCACAATTTTCCACTCGTAATGGCGGACGTCCCGCTTTTCCACTTGGATAATCTTTCTGGCAGAGGCCAATATTTTCAAGCACTCTTACGTTTTGCTACCCTTCCCCTTCCAATTTTGGAACTCAATCGTCACCCTAGTTACCTTGCTTCTAAACCTCATCCTGCAGCCTTAGCCCACCGTCGGGAAATCTTGTAGTTTTCAAGTTAAAAATTTGAGTTTTCCTGAAAGAATCCGCGTAACTATAATCATTCAATATGTCGGGATAAATTTTACGGAAAGTCCTTTCAAACTTCTCTCCCTTATACAGTACACCCCCCCCCCCATGAGCCAAACAATTGGTCTAAAATTAGAAAAAAGCAACAAACATCATCTGCCTGAGAGACTATTATATCACATCTAAATTCATAACGTAAATATAATGAAACTATTATCAATATATTTTGAATTAATTTATAAAATATTGCCACAAACGGCCCCATATGTTCAATGAATTAAAACGAAATCAAACTTAAAACAATCATGAATATTCCACATCAAGAGCAACGCAACCCGTTCAGTCAGTCCTAAAACACCTGAAACAAATTTCTGTACAGATGGGTCAAAAAATTAGGGCATGCAACTCGCTGCAGTTTCTAGTTTTTGTGTATATTTTAACAGACAAGATTAGTAACGACTTTACTTTGTTCACGTAATACGTGCTATATGCACGTATATTAAGACCTGAATGTGATATCAAAGGTCACAAAACTATTGTCCTTGTCCTTATTACAGACTATAATTTACAAACTTTAGTCGTCTATCATTGTCTCACTTTGTGAATGAGGGCGCACGTCAACTAAAGTTTTGAAAGCTGCCGCCTACACTTCTGTTTAGAGACGTAAGCATTAGTTCCTAATGAACTTTGTACTGAATGTCAGTATAAGTCCTAGTCAGGTTAGATTAGATGGAATTTTAGGTCCCAGATTCCAACCAATTGGTTCAAGTAGAGCCGACCACGGCCTTTTTTGGAGTTGTGGCTCACTGGCTTGTATTCCCTGCTTCATTGCTTATGTTGAATAAGTCCTAGGCAGGTCAATGCTAATATGTTTTCACAAAATCAAATTGGTTACTATGAACAGTACCTTCGTAGTTGGTTTCGGTACTTTTTGTAAGCAATTTTCATGTATGCCCACGTCTTCTCTATTCTTTCCTAAGGTTCGACTTTCTTTTTTTCGCAAAAAATGTTTTGTCCTACTCACTATTCCCATTGCTATACCATGACCGTAGCCAGGGTGCGGAGTGTGGGAGGGACACAACGGATTAGTGAACGCCGTCTTGGAGAGGGGTCTAAGAAGAGGGGGTGGTCCCCCCCCCCCTTTGGAACATTTTTGCCTATCTGAGAGGGCTTAGATGCAAAGTGGTGGACTTTCTGACATGAATTCACTGTTACAGATGACACAGTGGCATGATAAGTTATGTGCGGTACCGGTAGGTTGCTCAAGTTGTTTGTGTGTGTGGTCCAATTTTCCATAGCAATAAATTTTCAACACATACTTTGAATTTTTGGGGGTGGGGGCACGTTCCCCCTTCCCCCGTGGCTACGTGCCTGATTGCTTAAATGAGGGAATTCCAACAATTCTGAGATAGTTGCTCCAGTAAAAGACCAAGGCCCGAATAAAATCTCAGGGACGTCTTTTGGACCATTTTCAACAAAACGAGGAAAGGAACAATCTAGAGTTCAATACTTTCATGTGTGGCCACTGAAAGGTAATTAACCTTTCTTAGAACCTAACCACTTTTGGAGAAGGGTTTAAACTATTTGTGTCACTTATCTTAGTTTAATCTTTTCAACAACAACTAGCTGTTGAAAACAAATAGTACAGTCAAACACTTATTGTTTTCATTTCAAGATATAACGTGTCTATAATTTTCATATCAGTTTATTTTTCGAAGCAAAGATACCAAATTAGACTGTCATATCTAGTTTTCATCTCTTAGTCACTCCTGTTTTTTGAAGTCAGTGAAACATATGTTTGGGTTCCCAGTTTTAGACATGCCAGTAACCAACTGCACAACGATGACTTTCCTTTAGTTTTTCTGGTTTACAAGAAACCATGCACTTACTCAGCAATGAGACTGCCAGTTAATGCATAGTGTTACATATAAACACTGTACAAGGGGATCTGCCTGATGAGTCCTGTAACGCACTGCATGTGTAATCAAGTTCTACTCTCTTTGTGATCATTTATACCTGTCCATGGAGTATCCGGAATTTCACAAGGGGGTAGGGGTGGCCAGATCCTTTAAGACAAAGTTCTGTCTTGCGAGATATTCAAATAGGCATATTCTGCTTGGAAGGAAAAACGTGAACATAGACACTATACTAAAACTTTTAAAAATCGTTGTCAATTAACAGAAAAACAAATAAAGAGACAAAAAGATCACAGAAAATACTGGCAAATATTTGCTAGTAAAAATAAGGAAAAACAAATAAAGAAAAGAAAAGAAAAAAAAGTTGGCAACAGTGTTAATCCATGACATGGCACAGCTGCTTGCTTCAAGTTCACCTTTTTAAAGAAAATTTGTCAACTTCAATTGATAATATCTTGAGAACCAAAACATGGGAAAAGAAAGGAACTTTTACCAGAATGCTTTAGAAAACGTTCCTCTTTAACCAGTTTACACTATCAAACATACATTTTGTTATGGACCATTCTTGTAAAGGTAGTGTGACATGTCAGCCAAAAGCCCTGGCAGGGCTGTAGTCGAGTCCATCAAGCTCGAGTCCAAACCCATAAGCCCAAGCCCGTGTTCAAGTCCCAGTCCAAGGGAATCGATTCCAAGTCCAAGTCTGAGTCCAAAAAACTGGACTTAAGTTTGGACTTGAGTCCTCCAGCCCTGTTACCTGACAGTTGAGAAAAAACTTCCCTGAGAAAAAATCATTAGAATTATGTCAATATCTATTGCCGCAGGCGGGTTCTCAAAATGTACCTCTTGAAAGTTTGATTATTCCTAAAGCAATTTGTTGCTCATGCAGACAATGATGGGGAGTGCTGCACAGTGTTGACATTTCTTGTGTTTACCCTTCATTAATTATTACTTAATTTCTCGTCAGGCAGCTTGAGTTTGGTAATAGATACTGGCGATTTTCAAGGACATAATTTTCAACGTCCAAAATAAAACCCTCGGGACATACTATGTTGCAACTATCCTTGAAATGAAGATTGCAAAACAAAGGATAGCATAAGCCAAATTGGCCTATGACATGTCACTCTACATCACAAAATTTGCATATTCAGCTCATATTTCTGAATGATTAAGTGCAATCAGAAATCATCCTGTAAAATGGTCAATCTTTGATGGATTTTGATGGAAGTGCGACCATTTTCTTGGATTTTATGCTTTTTACATCGAAAACCCATCTTGGTCATTATCATATCACCAGACCTTTAAAGAGTAGCAAGCCCATCATACCGTACACCACCCTCAGGAAGAATTGTAATTTTCGTAAAAATTGTGTTTTTGGAGAAAAATTCATATTAGAGAATTCAGGCTCCTTGAAAGTGGACGTAATGACTTGGCCGATAGCGTAACAACTTGGCCGATTTGACAACAATAGACAACCGCAAACAACAATAGGTGGTCACTGGACCATGAAATCTACACAGGGGTTGCTTTTTGTCAGTTTTGTACAGGAAAAGACTTCAAGGAAAGGACTGATTTGTCCAAGTTTCAAGAAAGTGGATTCTGTAATGAGATTATGATCATTTACTAATAAAAATAAATTTCAGAATAACACCGCTCACACGCCTGTTTCTTATGAACTTCCTTTCTATTCGTCTTTGTTAAATTTTATGATTATTGATCATTAGGTTTTTTCCTTTCTCCCTATCTCTAAAGTAATCCTAAATTTGCAATTTAATGAGATATAACTCCGGCCTTCTGAAAGTTCATTTGTGGAGTACAACATCTGATATGGCTTCTCTTCCAGCTTCTTTGAAGATGTATCATACAAAGTGGAAGTAAAGTTTTACCAATATACTATTGCTGCCATACATCAAACGCAAACTTAACTTTTAAACCAACCTTATGTCACACATACAAGCAGTATACAATCCATTCAGTTCAGAATATCCCTGCCGGGATTCAAACTTCGGCATGCGCATTTGCTATAATAATTGTGTACCTTAATTTATACCAGATTAGTTACTAATTAGCTTCCTTCACGTGGTTGTGCGCACGTGGAAGACCTCAATATATCATGAAATGGTACAGACCTGATGCAACTGCCAAAGTTGTCCCCACGATGAACTTGCAAACTTACAGAGACTTTGTAAAATGGGGGCGCACGTCGAATGAAGTTAAAAGAGTACTTTTAGCAAAGTGTAAGGAAAGTTCCATGTGAACTTTGCCCTGTGTATACAACTCGACCTTGTTGAGTAAATGGATCATTGAGCTTAACATATATTGTTTTACACAAAAGCGATGCTATGAATGCTTTCTATCTTGTGTAACTTTATATTTGTTTTTCCGTATTCTTGTAAGCGATTGATGTTTTGATTCGTTTAAGTATGTTAATATCTCTAGAGCAGTAAAGGCAGTTAGTTCTCACCCCAAACTACTTTTTTGATTTCCTAAGTCTACAGAAATTCTCAATTGTGATAGCTCTTTGACTGACAATAAATTTAAAAAAAAATGTAGAGTGCTACAGGCTATCTCATATCACACAGCATTGTAGCCTTCTGTACTGTTTTACTGACAGCGTTTGATTACACATTTTGGTCTCGTATACTCAACTTGAAGCATTACAACAAATTTAAAAAAAAATGAAGAGTACAATAGCTCATATTACACAGCATTGTAGCCTCCTGTTGTACTGAGAGTGTTTGGTTACACATTGGGGTCTTGTATGGGGTCTTGTATACTGGGGTCTTGTACACTCTAAAATCAAAAGAGTGAACTTGGTCGCTCTTTGATCGAGTGAAAAGTGTAAATTCACTCCATTAGAGTGATAATTCACTCCAAGAGGAGTGAAGTTCCCTCCAAAAAGAGTGAAGTTCGCTCCAAAAAGAGTGAAGTTCACTAGAGGAAGAGGGAAAATTCACTCTTCCACGAGTGCCTGTGATCGCTCTTTTTTTAGAGCGATCACTGTGGGCACTCCATCAAGAGTGAAACTTCACTCTTTTTGGAGTGAACTTCGCTCTTTTTGGAGGGAACTTCACTCTTTTTGGAGGGAACTTCACTCCTCTTGGAGTGAATTATCACTCTTATGGAGTTAATTTATACTTTTCACTCGATCAAAGAGTGACTAGGTTCACTCTTTTGATTTTAGAGTGTATACTCACCTTGAAGCAATAAGCTAAAATTGTCTATAGACAAAGAGGCGTTTTAAAAAGTAGTGGGAGGGTCATAAGTAAGTAGGTTAAGAGAAGTTGAACTGTCCTGGTGAAAAAGATAGGCACCTAAAGTATTTTATTTTTCAATGTTTTGGAATATCATTTCTTTAGTTTTTCAATAGCATCAAAAATCGGCACTTTGGGAAATTAAATAAATTGTGCATAAGTGGTTCTCGTGATAATACCGATGGTGCCAGGCGCGTAGTCAGGATTGTGCCATGGGGAGGGTTTTGGGGTCATGGGGGGGGGGGGGGGCACGATATCAGGGAAAAGTCAAAGGATAGAGAGAAAAATCCGCTATTTTAGGTGTTTTTTGCATTGCAAGGTTGGGTCATGGGGGGTTCTAACCCCCAAAACCCTCCCTGTGGCTACACCATGAGAATGTTATGTGATTTTGTTGAATAAAAACGCAAACCCCTTTTTTGTTGGGGGAAAAAGTCATGTTGTTTCAAGTATATTGTCCTACATAAGGACATGCATAAGGAACGGTATGTCCAAAAAGTGAAATTAATTGGAGGAAACAACCGGAATCCATTCAAAGCCCGTAAAAGGACATGCAAGAAAACAGTTCGTATATTCGAAATAATATTTCTTATATACGAAGTAATTATTTCGAATGTACGAAATAATTATTTCGAATATACCAAATAACTATTTCGAATATACGAAATAATACTTTAGGGAATGTCCCTTTACGGGCTCCGTAGATCCATGCTCCCTTAATCACAACTTAATTTTTACGGACTGCCTATTTATTTGAACCGGTGCAGACTGTATGAATGCCGGGGACTGCAGCTGCTTATTTATTTATTTATTTATTTTTTTTCGAAGAAAGATTTTTTTTTAAATTTTGAAGATGAACAGAACAAAAGTTGAAAATTAAATATAGCAACAAGTTTTTACAGCGATTAATTTAGCTTTAACGCATGTTTACACTATTGTACAATAATTATAATTTACATAATATGCGAACCAGTTAGCAGCGATCATTTTGTCATTTTATCATTTTATCAAGCTGTCGGCATAGCTGTTGCTCAGAGAAACAGCGTAGGCGTACTGATAAATTATTGCGCTCAAAGCTGATTAATAATAATTTTGCATTCCAGATAAAGTTTGGGACAATGGCTATTGTAGATAGTGGTCTTTTTCAAAATTGGTTTTTGTGCATTTTAACGAACTTAACTTAAGGACGAGCCCAGTCGCGCCAAAACTTATTTTGAAGCAACAGCTGAATTTCCAAATTTTCTTCTAATTTCTCTTCGAAGTATCTTTCATAATAGTTTAGGACTTCATTTTTGCACAGTCAAAGTAATCGGCAAGCAGTTACTCCTGGTGAATTCCTAGACTTGGCCAAGTCTCTCGTGAGTTCGTGATTGTTCCCCGGGGAGCTGACAACACTAACTCTACACAAATACAGTGCTTCAGCACAGTACAGCATACCGTATTTGCCTTTTTTCTAATACGCCCTCTATCGGTCTATAAAGGTATCGCGTTGAGAAACGATAGAATTAATAGACAGATAGAGGGCGTATTAGATAAAAGGAAAATACGATATTCTGTACTATGCTGCAGTAGGGGGATTTTGAAGAGAAAGGTGTCAACTCCCCGCGGAACACTCACGAGAGACTTGGCCAAGTCTAGTGAATTCCACATTTGAGGAGAAGAAATAGTGTCTTATGACTCTTAATAGCCAATCATGAAACAGGACCGTCTACTATACTAATTCAAGATTGGCTGACTGCATTTCCCCTTTAAGTAAGTGATGGTTTTATGAAGACTGAAGGGGCTAAACCAAGGCTGGGTTATTTCTTCAGTTAGTTTGTTAGTTAGTAAGAGTAAGTTTAACGACCCACCAACAACACGAATGTGTTATAGTGTCAGTCAACTCGATAAAAAGTTCAAAGTTTAAATCTATTTTTCAAGAATATTTCAAGTGTAAGTTTGGTTCTTCTTTAGTCGCCTCTTACAACAGACGGGAAATATCGTGGGCATATTCTACAACCACCAACCCACTGCACAGGGGGTGTTATTTTTTAGACACCCAACAGGCTTACTGTGCACTGCACAGTAGGCCCATGGTTTGCAAATTTGATCACCTTTTTTATTTCGAATCACTTCAGTCGACTTTGTATTTCTTTCCGAAATTGCGGGAATACGAAAAGGTGTAATTTTAACAAAGTTTAGTTCCTAAACACCTTTTTAGAGTGTATTACTAGAAAGTTTCACTTACATCACAAAAAAACCCCAACAACAACAACAACAACAACAACAAAACAAAAAAAAAAAAACGTTCAAATAAATAACGCATTCACTAACCTGTATGCATGGACCAGAACACTTATTCTGCCTATGTCGAATAAGCCAAGGGACTTATTCGTCTTCGACCAGAATATGCCCTTAACTTTATTTTGAACTTTAAACTGATGTTTTTAATTTGCCTCTACTTAACCAGTCACACTTTGGTCCCATCAACACCCAACTTTCGAAATGCCATGGTGGAACTTAAGTGATTGCATTCCAGTTTCCCATTGTTGCTGTTGTTTTACATATTAGAATTAGTAGGGAAGCTTTCAGAGCTATCGAGGTGAAATTGTATTTTACATCATGGGTGTAAATTATACACCTTGTTTCTACAATACCGATACTCCCACCCCCTCACTCCCCAAAATGGCGAGAAGTTTAGACTAGAAAACGAACGACTGTCAGTTTAAAAAAATGTTAAACAGTGTAATTCTCCTCTTTTGTCACAAGTGACCAACGGATGGCATTACTCTTCGTTTTCTACATGCTCAACCATTTGGTCAAGAATGGCATATACAAACCAGCAAGAAGTAACTTATTGCCTCAGATACAGTGCAGTCTTTGAAACTTGAATGGCGCCCTCTTTAGATATGAAAACACCTTCCTCTCCCGCCTAGCTGAAGAGGTCACAGTATGATGAGATAAAGGATAAATGGAGGATGCATCGGAAAGAAGAGAGACAAAATCGTAACATTCGTTAAACTTGTTTGTAGTGAAATTTAAACTCTTCCAAAGGGTGTAGTTTTCAGTGATATGGGTTTACAAATCACATTTGAAAGTAACCTTTTAGAATCATTAGGCAACTCTTGCGGCTCAAAATGATTAAAAAGTGTCCCAAAGCTGGCAAAAAGTGAGAGCTCTCACGAGTATGTGCTTAAAGAGGGACTAACCCAGAGGATGGATGGAGCCGACGAGAGATTCCACGCCAGCAATAATATTCTACTGATGAAACATTTATCACACCATTAACTGTGGTGTCTAGCTTTCCCAAACTTTAAATGAGTTAAATTGCAACGCCTGATGATTTGCATAGGTTCTATGTAAATTTAGTGTTGATTGAACTTATGCAGGGTGTTTGCCACAAAAAGCGAGTTCGGAAATTCGTTGCCGCATGGAATTGTGGGGCACGGCGTGGGATATACAAACCGACGACAGCACGTATCTAACAACGTTCCTTTGCTTTCGTTAGTACGTGCATGCAACACCATAAGTGTGTGGAAAAGTCGAATGAAAATAGGGGTCTAAGTGCTACTTTACGGCAGTTTAAAATGCAAAATTTTACACCCCAAAGGACTTGAATTCAGACACAATCGACTGCACAAAACCAAACTTGGGATCTCTCCTTACATTATGAATGGATTAAGAAAGAATGATTTCCTCAAAATTTCACGTAAACTCAGATTTTGGAATACGTGTTGTAGGTGCGGGATTGATTTGTTTCTCCCGGCCATTTGGACGATGTGCGCATGTGCATAGCCACCAAAACTATTTACCGAACTGGCTTATAAATGTCGGTGTTGAGGGGTTTGATTGCAATTATAGCAAGGAAACATTATTGAAAAGTTTAGTCAGATAGTCGTTAGGTCGGTCGGTCGGTCGGTCGGTCGGTCGGACCGTCAGTCATTCAGTCAGTTAGTCATCCATTAGATGACTTTTTATAATAACGGCTCGGTTTCTAACCGATTGATTAAAATCGGGTCAGTCACGGTCTTTTCCCATTGGCTTGTTTTCCCTATTCCAATTGCTGATTCAGCGCACCAAGCACATTGGCAGTATAGTTTCAATTTTTGAAGTCATCTGGTCAAACTCAATGCACACCTCCCGGCTGCAAGTCGGATGCTCTGACCACTTGAGCATGAAGTCAGTCCACGCATTGCGAAGGAGAACATTAATTTTCCCATTTGAATTCAGATGCAGATTCGGGCTAATTCACAGGAAAGCCAGGCCCGATTCCAAAGCCACTGCGGCGTCAAAATGCATGCTAACTCCCATTAACTTCTGTAAACGTAGTTTATTGAGGAAATCAAATTTGACAACGAATTAGAATTTGTTCTTGCTAATGTGCACTAGTGTAGCCAGCGGGGGGGGGGGGGGGGGAAGGGGGCACAGTGCCCCCCCCCCCCACAGAAATTTTGGGGACGCGATGGGCGATCTTGAAAAAATGAAGGAGAGCCAAAAAATAAATAAAAAAAAAATAAACAGCAAGAGGAGGGAGAGAATAGGGGGCATTTTTTTTTTAGTTTTTCGGGGTGGGGGTGGGGGGTGGAGCGGGGCTCTTAGTCGTTACGATAAAGTATGCAGTCCCCGACGGCGACTAGTCTCCCCGATGGTTTACCTGTTTTTTGCTCTCAAGGGACAATTTCCCTAATAAGAACCCCAAATTTTCGGCGCGCTACGCGCGCTGTAGATTCATTCCAGTTTTTTCAATACTTGCATTCCACATATCTAGAGAGTGTTAGTCCTCTCAACCTTACCAGGTAACTGGTAGGCAGAGTACACAGGTTATGCAGAGGTCGTAAATTTTATCCCATATCACAAAGCCTAGTTGCTGTTCTCTTGTGTGTGTCATGCAATAGGTCAGATGGTGAGCCACTCACGGAGCATAGTTTGGCTATTTTATCGGGTATTCCAGGTGGTTTCGACACAATGTATGTTATCCCCGATACGGTCTACAACCCCTACAGTTTCTATTTTTTTCTTTTTGTTCTTAATGATTACATAGGCTATGTTATTTTTGTAAGCCCACCAAAAAATTTCGCGCGCTTTTTGCGCTTTGCAATTTCACGATTCAGACTCAAAAGAACATTAACTCGGCTTTTAAAATATTAAGTAACATTGTGCAAAATGTGTCCAAGGCTGCAATGACATGGGATAGTTAGGCTCCTTCATACCACCCCCTCGACATAGGGGCTGTCGGAACTTGTGGTCGCTGGCATGGCCCGCCCCCTGTCGGGGATAATCTGTCGCCTTCTCATGGTCGGTTTAGTTACTTTGGCTTTCACAAGAGTTGTTTCTGCGATAAAACCCAAAATGTTCGGTACGCTTTGCACACTCTTCCTCAGTTCCGTTACCTAGAGCTAATAAAGTACAAACCCTTCCCATCTTTTCATGTAAATTAATAAGTAGAATAAATGGATTAATGTTCATGTCGGGAATTTCATATCATTTCGCTAAACTTAGTTAATTATCTCTTGTGTCAGTCGTGCGGTACGGACTCGAAGAAGAAAGTACAATATAATTTGTGTCCGATAGGGCCCAAATGCCGGGACAATTTATTGACCTATATAAGATTTAAATAAGTACAGATTCTTTTTAGTGTACTAACCCAAAAAATTTTTGCCCCCTTTTCCACGGTTAAATCAGTGCGGAAATATCTTCCTCTAGCATATACAAATTTGATGTCGTATATGGCTCGCAATGACAGGTATAGTTCACAGGTTTTCTTCAAACCTCCCTCACCAACTCATCGACGGCATCCTGGCTGTCGGGGCTTGGGTCGCTACCGACCCTGCCCCTCCCCCGTTCGGAGAGTGGCCCTTCGTCGGGCAAATCCTGGCGCCAAGCCTGGAGGGAAGTCACATTTTTCCAGTTATGACTTGTATATGTGTAATGAAGCAATGAACTAGAAATGGAAGCTGCATTTTTTGGAGAGCGGCAACTATTTTGGAGGGGCGGTCAATTTCACTAGGAGGACGTGTCGGTCCTCTAAAACCCCCTGTGGAGAACACTGGAATCTAGTATAAAAAGAACAAAATATAGCACCATATTGCATCTAAGCTCTTCGAGACAGCAAAACATTCCAAAAGGGGAAGGTGACACCCAGGGAGACAGGCCCGTGGTCAGGGGGTTGGCACTTAGTCCTGCCCATACCTAATTTTTTTATTTTTAATTTTTTTTTATTTAAATGGGGTTTTGGCGTTTTTCAGGGCAAAATGTCAATTCCGCTGGTTTAGCGAACTAAATGTAAGCCTTATGAGTAGCTGTTTTGTTCCAGTGCGACACAATTCCCTAGGGCCCCATTGACTCGTACCGAGTAACCCTCTTACAGTCACACACTAACCCTGCTAACTCTCGAGGGAATAAGGAAAACATTGATACAAGATTGAAAATGTCCAAAAATTCCAACTGAGGTGTTCACCAGATCGCTCAATTTTGATGTAAAATTGCAAAATCTCCTTGGGGCGGGAGGGGGAAAACCACACCCTCTCCCCGTTCGGTCGCTCGGCTCCTCACTTGGGCGCTTCGCTCCCTCAAGAAAATGCCGCACCCCAGTGGCGGCGATGAAAAATGAAAAAGTTTGGGCTAAAGGTATGTTCAGCCCCTCAATATTTGTCAAGTGCTCCAATTAAGAAGCGGGGAGAATTTCGAAGTTGGGCTGAACATATTCTTGCTTAGAACACTCGGGAAGTGCCTTTTCCGGCCATCTGAGGGGTTTGTAAAGCCAAAAATTTCCTGGTACGCTCCGCGCCAATCGATGGTAGAGCTCCGCTTAGAAACATGTATTAACATTTTTCATAGATTTTTTTTCTTTTTTTTGCATTAATTGAGAAATATCAGAAATGAGATCCATATTTCCAGGCTGGGAACATGCAGCATAAAACACTCAGGAAGTGCCGTTTCCTGCCATCTGAGGGGTTTCTAAAACCAAAAATTTTCTTGCACGCTCCGCGCCAACCGGTGGTTGCGCTCCGCTTAGATAGTCCTGTCGGTCAAGATTGGGGACGATGAGTCGACTTTGCCCCCCCCCCCCCACAAGAAAATCCTGGCTACGCCCTGCTAATGTGTACCGTAATGCTTAAAGGAATAGACAAGAACAAAATTTATGCTTGATATGTTAAAGAGGAACATTTTTAAAGCATTTTGGTGAAAGTTTCATTCATTTTTCATGTTCGGTTCTCAAGGTATTGGCAATTGAAGTTGACATATTTTCCATAAGAAGTGAACTTGAAGAAAACAGGTATGATGTCATAGACTCACATTGTTGACCAATGTTTTGTTTTTCTTCATTTTTTATTCTATCAGTTTGACCTTGAATTGATTGGGGATGCTATTTTGTCCCTGAGGCACATAGTTTCCTCTTAAATTCCATTGCTCGGTTAGTTAGATAGATAGAGTTTTACGGCCCAGTTTCCAACCTATTGGTTCAAGTCGAGCCGGCCACGGCCTTTTTTCCAGTTGTGGCTCACTGGATTGTTTTCCCTACTCCATTGCTTATGCGGAACATCACGCACAACGGCAGTAGGTTCCCTTTTTAGCGTCTTTGGTATGACTCGACCTGGGAAGCGAACCCGGGCCTTCTGCGTGAGAGGCGGATGCTCTTACCGTCCATTGCTCGGGATGCATACCCCCGTATGCTGTCAATAGGTTAGAGTATAGCTGCATTAAATTCCGAGTGGTAAATTACAAAAAGAAACAAAACATTGACCAACAATGTGAATTCATGACATCACGCCTGCTTCAAGTTCATGCTATGAATAAAATTTGTCACATTCAGAAGGTAATATCTCAAGAACTGTATATGGGAAATGAATAATATTTCACCAGGATGCTTAGTAGAATATGTTCCTGTTTAACTTGTAACAAAGGCCGACTCTGGACTTTTCTTTAAAGTACTTCAGAAAGTTCGACTTTACGCATCATGCAGAGGGCATCTAAAACATGCTTCAATGCATTTTGTAAAAAAACAAATCAATCACATGATTTATCAACAAATTCAGGAAAATGGTCTTCCAGCTCCCTAGCAGTAAGCGCAACAATTTGCAAACAAGGACCAAGTAATATATCTATTTAAAATTGAAAAAAAATATGGATGAATGTTTTTACTCTTCAAGTTTAAAATCAAGCCAAACGTGGTACGCACTCATACTCATATTGGGCTAATGTCTGTGATCTCTCTGCAGATCCACTGTTACATTCAGTCCAGTAAGGGTAAAGGGTGTTTCTTTGATTATCTGACACCCAAAGTAATTTTCCCTACCAGAGAAGGCATTTGCCCTACAGGGACCAAGCTTCTCGTGTGTATAACCGGCAGCCCCGATACAGACAAAAGCTCTCTAAAATAACGAAACCTAAGATTTTTTGGCGAGCAAAGTGGACCAAATGACTTGTGACTTGACTCACAAAAAAAAAAAAAAAAAAAAAAAAAAAAAAAAAATGAAAAGAGCGTTTTCAGAAAATAATTTGTATTCTTAGCTGAAGAACCCACCCATCCTACAGTCCTATGAAAAAATGAACTTTAAATTTATTTTCAAGTATGGTTCAAGTTCAAATTTGGTTTCCCTTAAGTCGCCTCTTACACCACAGGCGGGAAATACCGTGGACACATTCAACAATTCCCAGCCCAATGGGGTGGGGGTAATGTTCTCTCAGAGCCGTAAATTTATCTGTATGCCACATTGTGATATTATTTTTTTTCTTCCTATTTTTTAATCTGCCTGAATTATTTAGGAGGCAAAACGATATATTTGCCCCCAATATTTGCATTCGGGTAACAATTTCCCCCTGCTTCCCAGAATCGACGCTCCAGCTGTGATTGAAAATAAGCAAAACGCACCTTCATTTGCACATGGAAGTACTCCCAAGACTTGTAGCATTTTCTTTGTTTTCAAGTTTCTGCAGGATGATATTATTAAGTCTTTACACACACAGTAATAATACAGCCTGCCGCTTAAAACAGAAACTGACTTATCAGAAACGCTTGTTTAAAAGCGCCAAGGTTAGTGAGAAGCACGACTCCCGTCACTGAATTCAAAGCTGACCAAAGTTGAAAAATGAAGGAAGGACAAAAATATTTCAAAAAGTTGGAAAAATAACTAACCAACAGCTCGAGGAAGTCCACAGTACGAAAAAGTTAAAAGAAGGGTTTAGGGTCATATCAAGTTTTGATATGCTACAGGGGTACTTATTCTAAGCATTTTGATGAAATGTGCATTGGGATCCGATGTGTGGTTCTCAAGATATGATCAAGTAAAGTTGGCACATTTTCAACAAAGAGTGAACTTGAAGCAAGCACAGATGACATATCCCCACAATAATGAACAGTCTTTTGTTTCTCTTTTAACTTTACAGCCTATTTTCTCCTCAACAGTCCCATATTATCAAAATGTGATTGTCTAAGTGGCATGAAAACGTTTCAAACTTTGCAATCCCTATGGGGAGGTCCTATTCCTGTTAACGTCAAGGTCAACACAACAGTCTGAAAAACAAAAGGAAATAAAGCATTCCTTGACATTGTGAGGAAGTAGTATAGCCTCTGCTGCCCTCAATATCACTTTTGAACACAAATCTAGTAACTTCATTATTTTGCTGATATCTCGAGAAATGCATGTCTGATTTGAATGGAAATTTCACTACACTGAGAAGATTTAGTTCTTCTTTCACATGGATAAGAATTTTTTTTGCTTTAACCTCCCCTTTAATTGCATGTGCGTAAAGCGAGCAGCAAAGGTCTGGTAGACTCAGGGGAAAGACTATGCCGCAATGAAATATAGGATGTCAATTTGGTCGTGTTGAGAATTATGAAGACCGTGCGTAGATGTCGAATGGTGGCATATTCAGTGACAATGAAACCTTTCGATGAGTCTGGCTGGTTCTGAAGAGTGTCTGAATACATTCCACAATGCCGTTTCTATAATTTGTATTTAAAATAATCGGACAAAATATAATCTACCGCTTCATCCTAGATTTTGTAAAGTCTTGCTTGGCGATTTCATTCCCTGACTACTGTTTTTAGAGTTTCCCTCCAATTCAGTAAAATTTCAGTTCTGGCAACTGAATTAACAAGAGAATCACGTGTTTTCCTCAGTATACGATGCCAACTCTTTTACCGCATCCCTGCATCCAGGTATGCAGGAAAAAGAAAAGAGGACCGTGCGTATTTCAGGAAGAACAACTAATGTTAGGTCTTACAATATTAAAGAGGGAGCAAATTTGATTTGGTAAAATATTATCAGAGCAAAATCTGCAGAGTCTGGTTCGACACCTCCTTATTCTTTCATTATTATTCCTGTCTCGGTTTCCCTTGTCTTTCAAGCTATTCTCTTCGGTGGTATCTGTGACGTCGCTGATTTGGAACGTCGTTCAAAATTAGTGGCGCGATGGCAGTACAATTTGTTGGAAGGTCGTGTAAATTTCGTATCAATTAAATAGTGGACGCCTGAGTGCAAATATCTCCACCACCGATAAGGCTACAAATGACAGCTTCACTGGTAGAGAGTTAGATAACCAAAATGAATATTCAACGTGAGTTGTGAGAAGTTGTGCATTTTGATAGGCTTCGTTAGAGACGCGAGTCATTTATGAACCGTGAATGTAGAAAAATGGGAAATTTAGCAGTTAATTAAGAGGGCCAATGAAGGGAAGACGTGAAACGACAAGGTAAAGGTGTGATCGTTAAATCCAAGTTGGATGCTGTCATGACAACATGCTCTTTTGATTGCTTTGCATAATGTCTGCGTCCCAATTTATGGCTGAATGACAACCATTATGTTAATTGGCAACCTTGCATTAATTGTGTACATGAATGATTAAGGCACATCGACACCTGAATGAACCGTATTCGACCACGTTATTCAGTCTAGTTAACTTTTTTTCTTGTTTATTGCTCCATGATCAGTCCCTGTAGAAAAGCATGACCTCTCTACCACATATCTTGTGAGGGCGCTATGGACCAAAGCGTTTGCATAGAGACCCAGCTATAGGCTGATAGGGCATCTAAGATCGATTGGCACTGTGACAGCCAAGTGAATGTAAATTTAGAAACAATGATCTGACGATAGAACGGTTTGTAGTATCTGCTATTTTCATCCAGTCTAGGATGGAGCCGCGCATACATGACTGACCAATGATTTAAATGGTCTTAGGGCCGTGAGGTTAATCAAGTGTTGTCCTTCAGTGGACGTAAAGCTTCCTTTGGATAGCAGTTTAAATGCCCAGTTCTCTCAACCCAAACAGTACCAATTCTCCTAACTAACCTTCTTACTTAAGCCCCTCCCACAATTGTTTGAAATTCATGCTCATTAAGATACAATCTCAGTTTATTGCTTCAAGGTGAGTAAAGAAAAACTCAATTTATATGTTCAAAACACTCTCAGTACCGTTCATGCTCGGTGATATAAGCTTTGGTACTCTGCGATGTTTGAATTAACTCTTAATCAAATAGATGAGCCAATTGAGAATTTCGGTATCACCGTGCCAAATTTGTAGTTTGGGTTGAGAGGTTTGGCCCTTTAAAGTTTGGTTTCACCGAATGGACCTTTGCCAGAGGGTCGGGAGGACTTTAGAAAAAGTACCGTTTGATGGATTTGATGAGTGACTTGAGGGGTAAAAGCAGGGTCTCAAATTTGATTTGTCTTCCTTTACAAGTAGCGTTCATGACATTTCAGGACTTAAATCTTACATTTTGTATTATTGTATTATTATTGTAAATCAGAGTTACTGTGGACCGTCCTTGCCCAGTTCACAATTCAGGGAGGAAAATTGTGCTGCATTGTGCAAATAAACTGCATGATTCTCCCAATTGCAAGCCTTTCGTGAAATCATAGGTTGGCTATATTTTTGAGCGGTAACGGGAAGGGTGTTATCGTAAGTCAGTGCTTTATTCTATAGGTAAATTACTTAAATTCCTACTAAGCCTTTGTCGATAAGCTTTAAGCAGAAAGGTGTCAAAGAGTAGCACCTCCATGTTTTCAGTAAGGTCAACTGTGGGCAGAAGGCAGCTTAAAATTAAAACGGCAATATAGCGTTATCTTGTACAATGGTATAGCAGTCCCTGAAATCGTGTCTTATAATTATATAGTACTTACTTTCTTTGCCCTGTTGACGATGAATGGGTGGGGTAGCCTACAACAGATTGTAGTGATGCTATGCTAAGTTTCTTAAACAGAAACTATTCATGTTTCAACTCTTCATGCAGTAGTCGAACGCGGTTGTCCTGCATGGTCTCAATTCAATTCGCTCTTTTTTTGGAGCACCTCTAAATTATGTTTATATCTTTTTTATGTATAGGTATGCTTACTTTCTCCACACGTGAGGGAACTTTGGGAGAATTGCCAGAATTAAAATACACTCTAAGAACAGTTGTTGAGCAACAAATAGGCCTACTCAGTGTTGGACAAACATAACAAATACCAATTTTTTGAGCAAGCTTCGCTAAATTCATTGGGCAATTTTTATGCAGTAATTGGGGAAATCTTGATGGATTTGTCCAACATTTGGCAACTTTCTTCCTCAACAATTCAGCATGTGCTATGTTTGTTCAACTGTTTAAAGAGTACCTGAAATTCCGAAGACAGCAAAATGAACTTGAACTTGGACGATAGGGAACTCTTGGGAACTTGATACATATTTAATTTATTACAAAAAAGAAAAAAAAAAACAAAACAAAAGAAGAGAAAGAAAGGAAAGAAAAACAGGGTTAACTTAAGAGGGGAGCTGTTAATACCCCCTTGACTAGATGGTAACGATCTGTGACAATGACGATGGCTATTCTATGAACATTCATAAAATCTTGAAGGGTTCCCCATCGCTTCGTTTGTTCATTCGTACAATGAAAATAACTCGACAAGCCAATTGGTAGCTAGATAGTAACAACTTTTGAGGGGAACACCGCTGGAGGAATTTCGCCGGCACTTTGAAACATTTTAGCTTTTCTAAAGAAGCCTAGCCTATGGTGCGAAATTTTCCACAAGCCTGACAGGATCGGATTCTTTGTGGTTACTTGTTCTGGGTTATTTTTATCAGGCTTCAATGAAAATCAAGTCTTTATTGGAAAATTTAGGGTGAAAGTGCCCCTAAAGTGGCTATGTGCCTGCCGCAACAGACCCTGGAGATTGTGTTATATTAAAAAGTGTATATGAATTGGACAGAGGCAATACAAGTATAAATTAAGTCTAAAGAATGTAACTGAAATAAAATAGAAAAGGAAGGAAGGCAAGGTACCACCAAAATAAAATGAACTGAGTAAAGGAAACAAAATGAAAAACCAAGCAAAAGATAAAAGATATTTCTAACGGGCAGGCCTACCATTACGAATTCACAACCATTGTCAATCCTGTAAATATTTCCATCGGTTCGTTTAAAATAGCTTTTTGTTACCGTCCCTAATTCACAGCTACTTTCACGAAAAACGCTCAGTAAAAAGAGATAGCGTTCCACACCCACGCCCCAAACAGAGAGAAAGGGAGAGAGAAAGGATCACTTAAGTCCGTCATAAAAGCAAACCAAGTTAAGCCGTCCTGATTCTGACAAAAGTGAAATAAAAATGATCAGATGTTTGGCTACTATATTGTCTTTCACATCCTGCTTTCTACTTTTTCTAAAGTCCTTCTGACCCTCTGGCCAAGGGCCGTTCGGCGAAACCAAACTTTGACACCAAACTTACACATGGTTTGGGCAAAAAAAAGCCTAGTCCTCTCACCCAAATTAGGTAAAATTCTCCTAACCTACTAATTTAAAGGTAAAGAGCAGTCCCCCAAAACTTATTTTGAAGAAAAAACTAAATAACACAATTTTCATCTTATTTCTCTTCAAAGTATCTTTCATTACATTTTTTGACTTTACTATTGCATATTCAAGGCAAACCAAGCAGTTATTTCTGGTAAATTTCACATTTAAAGAGAAATTACATTGTCACATGACTCCCAACAGCCAATCATGAAACTAGGCAGACTACTACACCTCTTCAATTTGGGATGACTGCTCCTGTCCTTAAAGCTCCCCCCCCCCCCCAAAAAAAAAAGGGCTATCTAAAACTCATTCTCATCAAGACTCCAGTCTCAGTTCATTGCTATATAGGTTGAGTATACAAGACCTCGATATTTAATTAAATCACTCTCAGTGCAGTGCATGCTGTGTGGTATGAGCTAGAGTACTCTACATTTATAGGAACTTGCTGTCAATCAAAGAGCTGTAACAACTGAGAATTACCGTGAACCACAACAAAAATCGTAATGTGATGTGAGACGGAGTTGACTGACTTTAACTTGCACTCAACCTGTTCAACAGTTTCCGTTACCACAACAACAGTTGACCACCGCGGTCAGGGGTAGGCAGTAGAAAATTGATGTTAATACGTTTATATAGACATGACTGTCCAAACATTTCTATCTAAAAAGGATGGAATAAAGTATTAATTATGCACCGATGACATTAAAGCATTAATATTCACGCCAGAGAATTTCATTGTTCGTAATTGAATTGAATTCTGATGTCCAAAAATCTATTAAGAAAACTGAAAATCACTGTAAACTTTAATATTTGCCTAATGTATTTACATGTCCTGCATGTGGAATATAAGACCTAACTACGATTCTTAACTAAAACAGATATGGTCGAGACATGAGCCATGTTTTTTTCAGTCGATCTCTGATCTATCCCAAATAGGGGCCATGCTGCAATGTATGAAATTCATATTCTTCCCATAAAAGGGCCATATTGGTCCAGATAAGTATTTATCTGTTCCATGTAAAAATTGATCCAGAGAGAAATTTACTTAGCGATACATGGATTACGTAAATATGGGTTATATCTGAATCACTCATTTTTTATTTGACCACATATAAATTCTACATCTGGTCCAGGTTTGGGCCATTTACGGAAGTCATATTCTGTCCTTGTCCAGATAAATTTATGTTTCATATAAAACTTAATTTACATAAAGGTTTATCTGGTCGTATTTGCCAGGGTTAGATGTGGTTCTGGTTTACATCTATATTATACCTGCCCATTTTTTATCTGGCTCGGATATAAATCCCATATCTGCAGCAGATTTTGGCCAGATATGGAATCCTTAACTGGGCCATACATGCATGGAATTTCATGTCTGGTTATATCTGGATTTTTAGCCTAAGAGGGTGTACGTATTTGGTTAGGTTATTGGTAAATTTCACCAGGTGACTTTCTCAAGCGGCAATTGCCAAACATTTCTTGGCTATATCCTGAGACGTCGCTCTCATGGCTGATTCAGCAAAGCCAGTCGATGGAGAGTATATAGCGAGGATTGTGTCATCGGGGAGTTGGGGGTTGGGGGGTTGGGTTAAATCACGACATGATGGAAAAGTCTAAGGGGAGAGACAGACAAAACCGCTTTTTCAGATCTTTTCTATGTCAAGGTTGGGTCATTGGGGGGGGGTCATGGGGGGGGTTAACACCTAAAACACCCGTAGTTACGCCACTGGTACATACAATAGGGTAACACCGGCCTCCGTTGGCATGCTCTTACAGAAAAAAAGGAAACAACTAAGCAAAACCACTCGAACTGCTAGTAAGTGTTAACATACCACATGAGTGTCATACAATCTAAAAAACAAAAGAGTGCACTTAGCCACTCTCTAATAGAGTTAAAAGTATGAATTTACTCCATCTGAGAGTTAATTCATGCCGAGAATACTACAATTCACTCCGAGAGAAGTGAAATTTTCCAAAAAGAGTGAAAAATGTCACTCTCTAACGAGTGCCTCATGGGAACACTTTTCAGTTGTGGTCCCTGTAGGCACTCCATCACGAGTGAAATTTTGCTCATGTGGAGTGAAATTTACTCTTCTTGGAGTGAAATTCCAAATTTTACAACCTTCAATCTTCCAGCGAGTGGAATTTCACTTCTTCAGTGTTAAGAGTGTATAACCACTTGTGCAGTTCTAACTTGAAAATTGTTCCGGTCTGCAAGGAAGCAGAACGATGTGTTAATTCAGTCAGGAGCTGGGGAATTTGTGCGAGTGATGAAGGGCCATGGGATGCATTGGGAGGACATTGAACAGTTGAAGGGCCCATGGAGTAAAAGGTGACCGTGTGAAAAGTGAATTTCAATGGAAGCATCACCTGGGAGGGTGGGGGTAATACCCCACCCCTGGTATTTCCGCGCATATGTGTAGGTGTGAGGTAACAAAACGTGTTTCATTTATATATAGGCCTATAACCGCAAGATCTTAACCATTAACACTTATATGGAGAAACATCATCACACTCTTCACAACTGGTTGCGATTTGTTTCAGAAAATGGGATGGAGACAGAAGCGTGCGCAATGATGCATGTCCCCCAATTCTGGATGAACTGGAAGTCGGGGAAATCACTGACGATCAGGGTAAATGACTTGGAAAACTCCGACCGAGTCCGCCTCATCAACAGATGTTCATCCACTGATGTAGTCATGCGTGTTTTTAAAATGTTTCAAAATGGAACCACATTGGTTTTTCTTTGAATGGGGTTTTGATGAAGAAGATTAAGGTAAATTTCGAAATGAATTTGTGGAAAATTTAACTTCAGACGTGCTACGCGAGCGACCTCCTGAGTACGTGATACACGGAAACTAACTTTGGGAGTTTCCCTAGCTTTAGTTGAATGGAAATGCTAATGGTTACTGCTAGTAACGTTTCTAGTTGGTTCGACTTTTATGGTGAGAACTGCATAAGAAGAGTGTATTTTGCGAGAAATACCTTTGCCATATAGTAAAACCAACTAGAATACTTGTCCAGGTCGAGGGAGGATATAAACTGTACACACAATTTGTCGAACTTAGTGTCTGAATTGACTATCTACGTTAGTCACTCACATTTTACTAATTTGTGATTATATATGACCAATTTCGCAGTAATGTAGTAAAGGATATCAATCAAAAATTAGTCAAGGAGGATTTAATATTTGGGTCAAATGTTAGTCAGTTAGTCGATACAGTGATATGATATTAGTCAATAGTGTTGCAAACGTGATTAGCAGTTCATGCACTGTTTGACTTGTTTGTGTTTACAGTCATGTATACATGACCCTGAATGGGGCCAATCCATGCCCTACTAGGTATAGGAATCCAGCAATCCAGCGTCTCCGGATGCGATGGTCCCCCAAATAAAAGCAATGCCCAGAATGACACGGTAAGGACGCTTGAAGTCCCGCATTGAAAATTTTGGGATTTTGACTCATGCTCAGGAATTAAAGGAACTTTTCAGTTTTCATTACAGACAATTCCAATTTTCCCAAGTACCTTTTTCCTAGCCTCTCCCAAAAATGTTTGGACCTCTTCCTTGTACAGGTTCAAATCTTATCACATTGTTCACACAATTATCTTGAGGGGCACACAAGTTTATGATATGTGAGTGACAGAACTCTCTGTGCATGTTAAATGATGTGAGCTACCCTGTGCCTTTTGGCTTTGATGACAACCAAAGATCACTCAGTAATTATATTTGAACTTTTCTTTCTCCCAACCAAAAATATACTCTGGGTTAAACCTAAGAAACCGGACCGTGGGGATAGTCCCTTTCTACACCTCGAGCTTAGCATTGAGGCACTTTTTTAAGCAATATGGTGTTGTCTGGAAAATGAACCTTCCACTGACAGAAGCAACTTTTATCAAGTACTGTGTTATAGTAGAATAATCCCCACGCAGTTGCTTATCTGCCGGGGGCAGGGAGGAAAAGTGCCCCCTGACTGGTTCGACCTAGAAAATCAGCTCGATTCACAGGGTTGAAAATGGGAAAAATACGGAAAGACGAAAGGGAGAAATGGAGAGAAAGGGAAATGAAGGAGAGTGAAATGGAAAGAGATTATTTGGATTCAGACAGGCTTCCACAAATCCTGTTTCGTTACTTGTCCAGCTGTTTTCTAAGTCTCCTTGTCCGTATGTATATCTATTTTTCCCCTTTAACCGTGACTTTGTGGAGACTTTCCTAGGGTACTTGCCCTGCAGGCCGGGCTATACGATATTGAGCAGTATTCTTGTCCGAGTATCTTCTTACTTGTTCTAGACTGTGGAAATTCCGCATGAATGTCCGTCAGACTAAGACAGAGAAAGTTCTTAACAGTTGCTTTAGCAATTGCCATCGTTTTTTATGGGTAACATAAAATACCAATAATACTGCACGTATGGCATTGGTTTCGTACTTCAGATAATCAGTAGTTATAGTCGCCAAGCCCTGAGAAAATTAGCTTAGCACCTTTCGTTTCGAAAGGTACTTAGCTAATGGCTAGAATTTCGGGCAAGCGCCTGGAAAAAATCGAAAAAATCAAGCAGCGATTTTTGTGTCTTAAGAAATATGGCATGTTTTAATTACACTGAAAACTCCTACCAGCACCTCAATCTGTTCAAAATTTGTCTGAACCAAACAACGCATAATGGTCACAGTAAAAGTTTCATGGGAAGTCAAAATGACTACAAAAATAGCGACTCAAGCGGGCAGCTCACCACTCGAAAGTCAAAATTTTTCAAAATGAAGGGGGAAACACCTTCCCTTAGATCCCCCATGACAGTGATCAGTCATCCTTCATTCTTCAGCTAAGATGAAATTCTCGCTAAGCCCTTGTTGTAATCAATTATTTTATTTTTGTTAAGTGAAGTCTCACGCCACCAACCTTGTAGTCCATTATCAAGTCAAAAATTGTCAGTCATTTCCCTTCAAGTCAAGTCACAATTAATTTTGCTTTAGGTCAAGTCTAGCCTGAGGTCCTCATTTTCAAAACAGAATGACAATGAAAAGCTTGTTAAGTTTTTAGTTATACCCCTGTTTTACCACGTGGTTATTTATTCCTGTCAATCATACGTATGTTTTTAAACTTTTTTCATATTTTGTATGAGGACAGAAAGTCTGCTCAAAACAACAGGCAAGAAAAAAATCGCTTTTTTTTTACCGCATATCCAACAAATGTGATGATAAGAAAATCGATTCCTTCTCGTTGTACGCAGATACGGCGCGAGAAAACTTTTCTCTTCTGTTGGGGACTTTTGGGCTCTTTTGCAATAAGAAGACATAAAAGTGACGGGAATAAGCCCACAATCACAACAATACTTCTTCAGTACGGTGACAGCACAGATATAGTTACGAACGACCATAGGCCTATGGAAAATATATAAAGTAGGGGTGCCATTAGCATGCGCTGATCCAGACATTGCAAAATTGGGGGGGGGGGATGACGTAGGAGAAAGCAGGGAAGTGAGGGACTTGCACTGCTAATGTCCCGTGTGTTTTCTTCTTGATATGGTGAAAAAGCGGAGGGCTGAGGCGCCTGATGAGTAAGAATTCTTTTGGTGCAATATATAATTTTGGTATGTTTCCCGAATGTCTTCAGTCAATAGAATGGCTTTGCCCAATACTTTCAAAGACAGCAAGACAATGCACACCATTCGCAGCTAATACATGGGGATTATGGTATTTTAAATTTTATAGAATTTTTCATGAAGAGAAAAGCAAATTTTTGAAAATAATTGGTACTAATAAAGTTCGCTTCCAGCGTAGTTATAGTGACCACGTCACACATCTTACAAGGAGATCACTAGTTTATGACGTCACGTTGAACGGTAACTAACTTTAAGTCTATGGCACGCCAAAAGGCTCACCAAATACGATGATGTTCTTAAAATACATGTTCATGTACTAAAATTACACGTTCATGTACCAAAAATATACGATGATGTACTAACTTCATATGATCATGATGTAAATTTACACCAGCATGTACTAAAACCATAAGTTCATCATGTTAAATGTTACGTTGTACATGTAAAATCACACGTTGTACATCTTCAAACACACGTTGTACATGTAAAAACGTAAGATCATCATGTTATTATTGTCTCTTCCGCACGCCATACAGAGTGAGCCTTTCGGCGTACCAGAAGTCCGCCAAAAGGCTCACCGAATTTGATGTAGTAAAAGTACACGTTCATGTACTAACTGCTTATACGATCATGTACTGATTTCATACGTTCATGTACTGATTTCATACGTACATGTACTGATTTCATACGATCATGTACTAAATGTCAGTACATGATCGTAAGAAATCAGTACATGATCGTATGAAATCAGTGCATGAACGTAAGCAAACAGTACATGAACGTATGAAATCTGTACATGATCGTAAGCAGTTAGTACATGAACGTGTACTTTTACTACATCAAATTCGGTGAGCCTTTTGGCGGACTTCTGGTACGCCGAAAGGCTCACTCTGTATGGCGTGCGGAAGATACAAATATAACATGATGATCTTACGTTTTTACATGTACAACGTGTGTTTTAAGATGTACAACGTGTGATTTTACATGTACATCGTAACATTTAACATGATGAACTTATGGTTTTAGTACATGCTGGTGTAAATTTACATCATGATCATATGAAGTTAGTACATCATTGTATATTTTTGGTACATGAACGTGTAATTTTAGTACATGAACATGTATTTTAAGAACATCATCGTATTTGGTGAGCCTTTTGGCGTGCCATATAAGTCTCTCCCTAGCGTTAATGGCTAGAATCGTTCGCTGCTTATTTTGTACAAATGTGATGGCACAATTTGCAGGAAATTTAATTCCTTGCAAAACCCTCTGACAAACTCGGTACGGTACGGGCAAGTGAAAGAATATAAAGAATGGTGCTTTCACCTGTTCACGAACGTCACAAGCCTGCCCTTTTGACGGGCAAAATCTAGTCACGGTGAAGTACGCAATTAGTGTAGCTAACCGGGAAGCAGCTGACGACCTACGTGGGACCGTTGCACTAAACACTGATTTTTGCAGGGCAGTAGGCGTGGCTTCCCAATTGTGACGTCACGTGAAAGCACGACGAGAGGATCAAAATCCCTTAATGGGTTCAAGCAACTGGGCAGAATTACGTTTTGTGGACAATAAAAATCACAAAGTGAGATGCTTTCATTCTCCTCTGCTGATCACTGATGATTTTTTTTTTATTTTGACTTCTGAAGGTATACAAATTTAAAAGCAAATTTTACTTCGAAAGGAAGTGTACATGGCTTTAGACTGCGTGTAAAGACAGAAAATTTTCAGGCATACCCATTAACCACCACAAATTAACTTTCAACACCATTCGTGTACAAGTTAAAAATCTTGCACTTGGGGTTTTAATTAACTTGCCCACAAAACGTACTAATTCTGCCATAAAGACTGTTTATGCGTAGAACCCTCTGATATCCGGAAATAACATTTTCCAGACTTATACGAAGAATCTAAACGGTCGCTATCTTCTTTTTTGTGTTTACAATACAATTCTCACATCAGAATAAGTAAGGAAATTACTGCAGAGTAATAACGAAGTTATTAAAAATTACTCTGACCCGAAAAATGTAACTTTGCCAGAAAGGCTATTCCTAAGCGGAGGGCCACCATTAGTTGGCGCGGAGCGTAGAAAAATAAGATGGCCGGCGAATATTGAGTTTTCATGCTTGCAAAGAGGATGTAACCACTGTCTTAATGTTCAGCTTTTATTTTTGGCTCAATTCAAGATACGCTAAATTGATGAAATTGTGTATGTTACTTAACTAACTCGCAGTGGCGTAGCTAGGATCTTTTCCAGGGGGGTAAAGGCATGAAATTTCCCCAAAACTTTTCTCGGTCGATGTGTATGTATTTCATGTAAAATAGGCAAATTTACAAATAAAACAACATTACCATGTAATTATGTAATATTACCTGTATTTTAATCTTAAAGTATTATAGAGCGATTAGAAGTAACAACTCTTAGTATAGTTATTTTGGTCAACAATATCTGGTTTATTTGTAATTGTATGTACCAACGAAGTGGCGTGCGCAGGATCTCACTGAAGGGGAGGGGGGCATGCAGTATGTTGAGTGATCACCAGCCTGGGAGAGGGGTCTAAGGGGTATTTTTTTACCTTTTCAAGGAGCCTAATGCAAAATGGTGAGAGATTTTCGACTTTGACAAGATAAGTGTTAAAAGTTGAATGGTGGTGGTTCATGAGGATAAAACTGAAACTTTTGTGTCTTTACATTACATGCATGCCATTTACGCTAGCTTACGAAGTAAAACTTTCCATTAAATTTGCTTACTTTTAGGAGTAAAAAAAAAAAGAGCATCGCTCGGTATAGGCGAAAGGGAGCATTTTAATTTGCGGTTTTTCTTGGCCACAAAACGTTATTTTGCCACAAAGATTATCTAAGTGGAGCGCCACCACTGGATGGCGCGGAGCGTACAGCAAATTTCGAAAAATCAGACCCCTCAGATGGCCGGAAATAACACTTTCCCAATCTAACGAGTCGCTATCTTCCTTTGTCGTTTGCAATAAAATGCTCAATTCAAAATATGTTCGCAAACTGCAAAGTGATCAGAGAGTTAAGAGCTACTTTGACCCCAAAAATCCAGTTTTGCCCAAAAGACTGAGCGAAGCGCCACCATTTGTTGGCGCGGAAGGGAAAAAAATCAGGAACATGCTTAGTGATCAGGAAATTACCACATAAAATGTACTATCACCATTAGGCCTATATGAAATGGTCTTGATTCTTTTCGGGGAAACTATACAACGAATTGAAAATGTGCTAATGCTTTTTTATTGGGACTCTTGGCTAAATTGGAAACTGGAAACTGAAAAGGGGCCATGGTCAGCTAGGTTGGAAACTGGGCAATAAAACTCTTATCCAACTAACTTGGTTAAATGGAAGATAAGCTGAATTGATGAAATTTCTGTGACTGATCGAATTTCCATCTGTTAATGATTTTACCCCTAACATCTCTTGCGTGATAAATGGCAAACTATTTCTCTTCACACCTGAACACCCTCCGCTCCCCTGTCCCTTTGCTGTACCTCTATGCCTGCCGGGGAAGGAGTCTATGGGGTGGGCCTTCACTTTTAAAATTCTTAAATCAGAGGCAACCGGTGCCACCAGTGGGATACAGAGGCTACCTATTTAAGTAAAAATTGGAATTTGACAGAATTTGCCTATTTGTGGATATTAAAAAAAATTGCATTACTTGGAGGCCTTGCAGAGACCACCCCCCCCCCTTGAAAATTTTTGAAAAATTGGGTGTTCGTACATGCAATATGGTGCCATGTATGCTATCTTTTGAAGTAAAATCTGTGTTACTAAAGTATGGCTATGTACGTATTTTTAAGAACAAAAAAAAATGGCATCCGTGAGGGGAGGGATATGGCCCAGTGCCCCCCTTCGCACGCCACCGAAAGGAGGACAAATAGTGGCTCGATCACACAGGATATCCTGTTAGAACAGCAGTCTGTTAAGTGTAGAAGTCTACATTCACCGAGTAAGTTCTAGCCTAGCACATGGCATTCATGGACCCATTTATTGTTGCACACCAAGTGCGCAGAAAGACATTTTCCCGAACTAGCCTGCAAGCATCCAAGGATTAGGCTAAGTAACAAAATCTAAGTATGCCCATGGATCCCGTTTATTCTAGACTAACGTTCTCTTATCGTAAGCCATGGATTGTTTCAGCCCCAACCATGGTTGTGTAGGGTAAAACGGCTTCCTATGCACTGGAATGCACTGATCATAACACGCGCGCGTATACAAGAGAACATTCAATCTGCTGTGCGGTGCGGAGAGGACATTCCTGTGGAACGCGAGTCTGCTCGGTTCATGCGACACTGGATCTGGTTTATTTGGGTGCATTTGTTGCATGAAAAAACAGAAATATGTATGAGAAATGTCTCACAATTTCTTATTCTAACAAAAATTTTGAGAAATGGGAAAAAGGCATACCATGATTTTTCAAATGTCCCCAATTTCGTAAAATTTCCCCAAATTATTTTCCAGGGGGCAACTTGCCCTCTGCCCCCCAGTAGCTACGCCACTGCTAACTCGAATGAATGACTTTACACTTATCTCCTGATAAATGGCAAATATCGCTCACCGCATCTGAACATTCTCCACCCCCGCCACCATCTCGTACTAACGTCTTAGTCAGTCGGGGAAGAGTCTAAGGGACTGATGAGCCCATCCCATTTGGGAATTCTTGAAAAGGAACTTAGTAGTCCTTACATTCATGCAATCGGTTACGCTAGTTTTTGAAGTTATAATTTTGAATTTGACAAAATTTGCTTATTTTTAGGACTTTTAATAAAACTTGGAACCACTAAGAGGACCTTAAGGCCCCCTTATTGGAGAAACAATATGTCCCCTTTGATTTTTTTTGAGAGATATTGGGTGTCCTCACATGCAATATGGCCCCAAATGTGTTTACTTTTAAAGTAAACTCTGTGTTACTTTAGTATGTATCTTAAGGATCTAAAAATAACATCCGTTTGGGAGACATTGCCCTATGTCCCCTGCGTACACCAGTGGGGCTGACATTTCTGGAGGCGACCTGAAGAATTTGAGTTGCAAAGTGCTACCATTTTTGGTATAGGCAATTCTAGAATTCGGAAAGAATCCAGACAGAGCAAATAGGACAACTTCCTCCTTTTTCTCCTCCCACCATTCAATTAACGGACAGGTCAGAGGAGGACTCGAATCTGACCTCTTGGAACATGATAGCTATATTCGGACATAAGGAGAACGCGCAGCCTGATGAAATGCTTGAATATACATCCCTCATCCCCCAGCAACAACTTGAAAGTTCTTTTCCACTAGATCAAGCGTGCGCGCCCCTTAGTGCTGCCCACCTGGCTTGAAGTAGATATACAGGCTGATGAAAAATTATAAAAACTTTTTTGATCTAGAGAGCCTAATTCAAGTCAAATTTTTGGATCAGAACCTCGGTCAGATGGTTATGTCCATTCCTCCACGTTTTCATGCTTTTCTTTAAGATTTTTTTCATCATTTCGAAGTCCCTCACACCGGCAGGAATTCTATACAGGATGAGGACTTAACATAACAGGTTAAAGGGCAAAGGAGGGCTGTAAAGGCCCCATAAGATGCTCTGTAATCCCCTCCCCCCAAAAAGCCCCAAACAAAAGACAAACCACCAACACCTAACGAGCCCAGAAAGATTAGATTCTACCACAGTCATGGAAAAACTTGACCACCATGTAGGCACTGAGTAGCGTAGCCAGGTTTGTCACGGTGTCATGGGGGGGGGGGGGTATAGGGGCACGACATAAGGGGAGTGAGCACAAAACCAATATTGTAGGGGTGTTTTTTGCATTGCAAGGTTCATGTTGGGTCATCATTGCGGGGTTCAACCCCTCAAACCGCCCCGACAGTGGCTGACTGCCACCAGGATTAGCTGCAGCTAGCTTCTGTCTCTTTCTTGCTGTACCTCCGAAGGGTTCTGTCTCTTTCTTGCTGTACCTCCGAAGGACACGAAATCAGTCGGCCCGACCTTGCTGGACACTTAACAACGTTTTGAATCCCTGTCAGTACATTGTAAATTGTGTTTGTGTTCCCAGAAACTTAAGGGACAGGGGCTATCTCCCCCCTCCTTTTTGACAACGTGCCATTGGCCGCCCTGCAACATGATTAACCCCTATTATTCAGATACACGTCTGTAAAAGAATGTTTAATATCAAGAGTAGTCCCCCAAACTTATTTTGAAGCAATTAACAGCTAAATATCACAGTTGTTATCTCTTCAAAGTAGTCTAGTTTCATCATATTATAACTATATTTCTAGGTGAAAAACGCAGTTATTCCTAGTAAATTTCCCATTTGAAGAGAAAAATTGTTGTAAAATGGCCCCCAAAAGCCAATCATGAAACAGCATAGTCTACTACACTACTTCAAGTTGGGGTGACTGTTCTTGCCCTTTAATTAGATACATAATTTTATCATGTCTCCTTATGCATAAAACATGGTATACTGAAGCATGCACCGAAGCTTCGCACCATGGGAAGTTACCCCTCCCTCACGATCTTCTGGGCTCTTCGCACGCAAGCTGTGCCTTCCCGATCGCTTCACTCCATTGCAGCAATCTCTCTTCGGCCCTACCCCGTACAAAAATCGCCCATGACCAAGTTTAAAATTTAGGGGAAGCTAATTGATAATAATATCATCACCGTGTCCCTGGAAAGTCTATTTTTTATGTTGGTGCAGTCAGTTGCCTAGTGTTGAGACGCCCTGTGTTTTCCCAGTGTTGACATACAAAGATAATTTACAATCAAGAACAGACAAAGGTTGAAAAAGTAGAAGGGAGAAATAATTCATGTCGTTATCGTTTTCCACTGTTTTCTCCAGAGGTTGCCAGAATTACCAATTTTATGTTGTAAATTTTATCATGAAGGATATCAAATGTTCATAAAGTTTTTTCTCCGACAACATGAACTTTTGAAAATGCAATAATGCTTTTACTTGAACCACGATGGAGTATCTTGTAAATTTTAGTTACGTCATTGATTGCCCTGTGTTTGTAAACCTATGTATCGTAATAACAGCATTTGAACGAACTGCCTAGTG
This sequence comes from Holothuria scabra, assembly GCA_037179385.1. Classification (NCBI taxonomy): domain Eukaryota; kingdom Metazoa; phylum Echinodermata; class Holothuroidea; order Aspidochirotida; family Holothuriidae; genus Holothuria; species Holothuria scabra. Next base: position 35,517,049 of record CM074185.1, on the reverse strand, counting down.
GGGTTGAACGTTGTCTCGCAATGCAAGCAGTCGCATAGTCTACTGATACGCAGCGTTCCGAAATTAAAATTATTGGTGGCACGATAAATTACATGCCCGCTGCTCACGCTGCCGTCGAAAGTACGGCCGAGCTCGGGGATTTACTTTTTACGCTGCAGAGTTTCAATTAGAGCACAGCCTATGTCAAATCGAGTCACTCCAGAAGCCCAAGAGGAGGTAGAACTGATGGCAGATCCTTACGGGAACCAGACCAATGGCCCTGAGTCGGCAGACATCATAGGGGGTACGTAATGTAGGCCTAGGCCTATCTAACGTTACGGTTAGGCAAAGGCTTTTTAGGCTATATCAAGTCTTGTAAAACCTAGCCTACTTAGACCTTACGTTGGACCAAGCACGATTATTTTCCACAGTTCGTGCACTTAGACGAGCCTCTTACTCTTACTGTCTTAGGACCTAAATTGGTTGTCGGCTTGCGCTGATTGAGAACTCTGTAGTCTAGCCTAGGCCTAGGCCTACACCCAATCAAATTTACAAAACCAGAGAGCCAGTTTTATTTTTCACAATCTTGCACATAGGCCTAGGCCTAACTAAGGCCTAACGTTAGCCTAGGCCTACACTGTAAAAAAAAAAGCTCTTAATTTAAGTAAAAACTCTTAAATTAATGGTGTCATTTCAAGAGGTCAAGGTACTTGAATTTAGTGTTTAACTTCTTAGAATAAGTGCTATTTCTCTTAAATCAAGGGAAAAGCTCTTAAATTAATGGTGTCATTTCAAGAGGAATAAGGCACTTAAATTTAGTGACACTTAGGCCTAATTGCAGAATTTTTCAACTGAATTTAAGAAGCAAATCTGGCAAAACAGGCAACATTGGTGAAACAGGCAACACTGTCACTGGATTCAAGAGGGGCTGAAATTCCAAGCTCTAGATTGAAGAGCAGTTTTTTTTACAGTGTAGGCCAATTATAGGCCTACTAACTTTAGGCTAACGTTAGGCGAGGCTCATACACAGCTGACTAGCTTTGTAGGCCTAGCCTAGGCTAGGCAATAGTAGCAGTGATTAGATGTTTATAACACTGTACAGTATGCTTAGTCTCAATCTTGCACAGAACCAGTCTTTGACTTAAGGCTAGCCAAAATAGTCCAAGTTTCTATTAAAACTTATTGTTGTTATGAATCCAGCACATTTTAGACTAATGTTAGGCCTAAGCAGCAATATCAGTACCCCATGGAGCAGACTTTGGTTTTCTCAGCTCTTAGCTTCCAAAACCACCATGCACCAAAGCGAACAGGACTGTGTTCAGTTTTAGACATTTTAGTCATGCAAAAGAGGAGCTTAGCATAGATTGGGTTGCACATTTGTCTCATTTAGGTCCTGCTGAAGCTTGGAAATTCTGGGATTCAATAAGTGGTTGAAAATCGAATGTACAATGCAGGGCTTACAGTTTGTTGATACATGGGCTGGTTTTTTGAATAGGAGGGACCTTTTTGCCAAAGATGGGTTACACTTGTCTAGCACAGGGGCTAATGAGTTGGGTAGACTGGTTTCTCAGGCTGTTGACTCTCAAGTGTCAAACTAGGCGCAGGGGCGAGGTCAGCCTTTACAAGGCAGGTATCTGGTTTAGTTTTAGCCAAAACTGATTCTAAAATTAGTGAGAAGAAGTATTTATCTAGGAAGGTTGGTGATGTGAGGGTCATGTTTGCCAATGTTCGCAGCATTTCCAATAAATTTAATGAGTTTCTTGCACATGTTTCCATAGACAATCCTGACTTAGTTGGGGTTACTGAAAGTTGGCTCCATAGTGATATTAGTAATTCTGAAATTCAGGTTCCAGGGTATAAAACTTATAGGCAGGATAGGGTTGATACTGTTGGTGGTAGAGGTGGAGGGGTCTTGCTGTATGTTAAGGACAGCATAAATTGTGTTGAAGTCACTGACAAGTTTTCTACTGGTTTTGCTAACTGCTTGTTTTGTGAACTTAGTCCAATCAATGGGGGTACTCCTTTGGTTGTTGGCATCATTTACCGTTCACCTAACTCTGGTGCTGATAATAATCAGAATTTGCTTCAAAGTTTTAAGAATCTTTCTTCTAAGAGGGCGGTTGTGTTTGGGGATTTCAACTTTCCTGATATTGATTGGCATTTATGCACTAGCGGGCCACATGGGAGGGAGTTTCTTGGGGCGGTGTCTGATTGTTTCCTCACTCAGCATGTTCTGTTTTCCACTCGTGAGGATAATTGTTTAGATTTGGTGTTAAGTACTGATGAAAATCTGGTCCGAAATTTGAGGAGTGGTGGTAAGGTTGGATGTAGTGACCATGACCTTATTACTTTTGACATTTGTTGTTTCAGTAAACCTCCAAGTAGAGACAAAACTGTTCTTGACTTCAGTAAAGCTAATTTTAGTCATGCAAAAGAGGAGCTTAGCATAGATTGGGTTGCACATTTGTCTCATTTAGGTCCTGCTGAAGCTTGGAAATTTTTCAGCAGTACTGTTTCTGATATTACAAGGTTATGTATACCACTCAAGAAGGCTCAGGTGAAAAGTAGGCCTATTTGGATTTCTAGGGAGGTACTCAGGGCAACTAGGAAGAAACGTAAGTGTTGGCGACGTTATAAGGCCAGCAAGGATTCTGATGACTTAAGTGCCTACAAGAGTCAAGAGGTCTTAGTTAAAAATTTGGTTAAAGACACTAAAGCTAGGTTTGAAAAAAAGTTGGCCAGTGAGGTTAAGATTAACCCAAAATCTTTCCATGCCTATGTTAGGTCTAAGCAGCATGTTAAGGAGGGGGTTGGGCCACTTCATGATGTGAATGGTTCATTAGTTAGTGATCATCAGGATATGGCTAATTTGTTAAATGATTATTTTGTATCTGTTTTTACCAAGGAGTCATCTGTCATGGGGATTTGTAGGGGTTCTGATATCCCTTCTTCAATGAGTGACATTGTGTTCTCTGAGGAGCTGGTTCTGAAAAAATTAAAGAGTTTGAAGACAAGTAAGGCTCCTGGGCCAGATGGGATCCATCCCGCCATCCTTCATGAATGCTCTGAGGTTTTATCAGTTCCACTATCAATTATTTTTCAGAAATGTCTTGACTCAAATTTTGTTCCTACTGACTGGCGGGTTGCTAATGTCACTCCAATTTTTAAAAAGGGGGATTGGAGTTCACCTTGTAATTACAGGCCAGTCAGTTTAACTAGTGTTGTGTGCAAAATTATGGAATCCTTAATCAAGGACTGTTTGCTAAAGCATCTCTTAGATAATGGGTTACTCAATCTAACTCAGCATGGTTTCCTACCCAGTAGATCTTGTGTTACAAATTTGCTAAGCTTTCTTGAGGATGTTTCTTTGTCTCTCGATTCAGGTTCCAGTGTGGACGTCATTTACCTTGACTTCCAAAAAGCTTTTGACAAAGTACCTCTAGGTAGACTCATGGTAAAATTGCATAGGTTAGGCATCATAGGCAAGTGCGCTCAGTGGATCAATTCGTGGCTCAATGGTAGGTCTCAGAGAGTTGTTGTCAATGGAAATTTCTTCCTGGAAAGAAGTCTCAAGTGGTGTACCACAAGGTTCTGTTCTTGGCCCACTTCTTTTCTTAATTTTCATAAATGATATTGATAGCTCTATCACTTCCAGTATAAGTAAGTTTGCTGATGATACAAAGCTCTATAGGAAGGTTGGAGGAAAGGATGATTCTTTATTGCTTCAGAAAGATCTGGATAGGTTATTTTCATGGTCTCAGACTTGGCAAATGTCTTTTAATGCCGATAAGTGCAAAGTCCTCCACTTTGGTTCTAAGAATCTCCACCATGATTATACTATGAATGGTACTAATTTGAAAAAAGTGACCTCTGAGAAAGACCTTGGTGTAGTTATTACAGGAGATTTAAAGTCATCTAGGCAGTGTGCAGCTACTGCTGCAAGGGCAAATAGGGTGCTTGGGTTGATCAGGAGGAATTTTAAGAGTTTTAGTAAAGAAATTGTGCTAAATTTGTATAAGCAGCTGGTTCAACCCCATCTCGACTATGCTGCACAGGCCTGGAGTCCCTTCTTTGAAAAGGACAAATTGCTTTTAGAGCAAGTTCAGAAGAGAGCTACCCGACTCATACCTGAGGTTAAAAATCTACCTTATTCCCAAAGGCTTAAGCTGCTTGGGCTTACCACTTTGGAGCTGAGAAGGATTAGGGGGGACATGCTCCAGGTATACAAATTTCTATCTGAAGGGAATCCTTTGTTTGCTTGCAGTTATTTAAAGGTCCAGAGTAATCCTCGGGTTAGAGGCCATTGCAAAAAGCTTGAAAAGTCTTTTGCTAGACTTGACATTAGGAAGTTCAGTTTCTCTCATAGGGTTGTTAGTGAGTGGAATAGCCTGCCTGAGTGGGTTGTTAACTCCACATCAGTGCACCGTTTTAAGGTTAATATTGACAAGTTTTTCCATGACTGTGGTAGAATCTAATCTTTCTGGGCTCTTTAGGTGTTGGTGGTTTGCTTTGTTTTGGGGGTTTTTTTAGATTACAGGGCATCTTATGGAGCCTTTACAGCCCTCCTTTGCCCTTTAACTTGTTATGTTATGTTATGTTATGTTATGTTATGTTATGTTATGTTATGTTATGTTATGTTATGTTATGTTATGTTATGTTATGTTATGTTATGTTATGTTATGTTATGTTAGACGCAAACTTTATTACCATAATATAAATTATTCATGTCCTCTGTCATGAATAATGCTATTGTTTTTGAGTGAGTGTTTGTACTCCTTAGTCTGAAACCTGAGATGCCCTTTTATTATCGTGTTTCATAAACACTGTGCAGTGGGTACTACCAGAGAGTGTCTGTGGCAACTCTCTGGTACTACCAGGACGTGGGTATTGCAATAACGGACCAACTCAGTGGGTGGTATGGGCTAGCCTACTACACGGGAACAGATGTTGCCGTCTTGTGAATATTCACAAACTTGCAACCAGTTTCGAGACCACATACATTTTTCTATGAATATCCAAAAGAATTTGTTCGGTGTTCACTTTGGCAGGTGTTAGGGATATTACTGAAAAAGGAATATGCCGTACGGCCTGCTATGCAGGTAAAAATATCAGTAGGTAGGCAACGGCCTTTAGCCCCCTACTTTAATATTATTTTATGAGAGTGAAACCTTCAGTAACCTCTAAGTTACTGAGCATATTTTCTGAAGGCCTAAACACTTATATTCTTATCTCATTAATCTTGGCTTTCGCAAAGGGTTCTCATGTAAGTCCCAACTAGGCCTACTTGTAAAAATGGATGATTTGCTCAAAAATTATGATAAAAACATACAAACTGATACCATCATACTCGACTTCTCCAAAGTCTTCAACACTGTCCCACATAATAAACTACAACAGTAAGTTACAAACTTATGGTAAATGGAAATTATATTCTGGAGTGGATTAATTACATCCTTTCTTACTCAGCCTAAGATGCAAGTTGTTGTTGATGGAGAAACCTCTGAGTATGCCCCTGTTGTTTCTGGTGTCCCACAAGGGAGAGTGCTTGGTCCATTGTTATTCACTTTGTCATAAATGATTTGCCTGATAGTGTTTCCTCACAGGTGAGACTGTTTGCAGATTACTGCCTTCTTTAGCGGCCCATTAAAAGTCATAATGACCATATCATGTTACAGCAAGATCTAAATAATCTAGTGTCGTGGGCAAACACATGGGGAATGAGTTTCAAAGTTGCTACCTCTTAAGGAGTAAATCAAATTCATCTTTTTTCTAGTACTTGTATACAGTAAGTAATAATATTCTCCAAGTTAAGGGCACCCCTTACCTAGGGGTCATTATTACTGAGGACTTTAAATGGACCACTCACATACATGAAATTACAGGCCTGGAATTTAGGTTAAAGTTACATGTGGGTTTAGGAGGACAAAAGCTTGCTGCATGGCCCATGTAAGGTGCAATTTGAAGGGTTTTAAAGGCAATTTATTTGTGTAAGTTCAAACATTGCTGAGTAAGTGTTCCCCTATTTAAAAAAGGAATTTGATATCGACAATTTTTTCACTTTTATGTAAATGAAAAGAGGGAGATTTTACCCACCTTCTTTCGGAAACTTTGTGAAAGGGGGGAACATATTCCCGCTTTCCCCCTCTGCTAGAAACACTGCCCCTTATTGGTGATGCTACTGTCTGTGCATCAGGGACTAGTTGAGTGGTTCTCCACATAATGAAAATAAAATGGGGCAAAGGGTTTACCCTTTACATCTGAAGAGTGCATAGGAGGAGTGCTAAATTTCAGCCCTGACTTTAACTAGTTTGTTAGAATCTGGGCCGCAAAGCTCCATCCAACTGACTAACCCGCTTCATTGTACTGTACCATACAAGCTTGCAGTATACAAACCAAATACCAAAAACCGTTGTTATTTTGTGTTCTATGCCTATGTGCCCTTACAGTACCAAAGAAATTCCCTACCGTATTGGATCTCAAATGACCCAAATCATTTCATACGGTATATAGTATACCTTCCTTTCCCTGTAAATTTGATGAAAGCTACCCCAGAGGCATTCACAGTTTCACAAATTTGCATATTTTGTTGTTTCGTCTTCATATACTGTCCTGCATACGTTTTATTTCATGGATTTTTTACAAGTTATGAAAGCAAAAAGTAGGGTCCACTTTTAGGGCATACTTTATTTGGCTTTCTTGTACACCCTTTTGCATATATATCCTTTCATAATGTTTCAGTCATAGGCATAGGCCTATCCCTAATAATAAATTTGCCAGAATTTTTGAAAATGATGACTTTGATCTATGATTGAACAAAGTAAGAGAAATTGGAATTGTTTGGGTTTTAAAATCTAACTCAGCAACATACTGTATATTCCTTGTCAGCTGGGAGGGGGGGTAAAGAATTTTCTACACTAAATATTTAATTTAGCAAAAAAAAAAGAAGAAAAAAACCATTCTGTGTAGCATACTGTAGTGCCACCATTGGTTGGCATGGAGTGTTTAGAAAATTGTTAAAAATATGGAAGCTTTAGATAAAGCCAGAAATGGTACTGTATCACAATGTTGTGAGCAGAATATACTGTACAAAAGCAGTCTTTTTTTTTTTTTAGTTTTTATGTGGATTAAAGTTTTCTCCCCTACTCCCAAAATTGCTACCCCCAAAACTTTTGCCTGGGGACACTTAATCCCCTTACCCCCAACCCATGTATACCTACTTATGTACTGTACAGTTTTCAGCACTATTGTATACATGAAAGGAATGTACACAGTAGCCATCGGATGCTGCGCAGTGGGCTACACACAGTAGATGTACCCAAGGTTAGTTGTTGATGTTCATTAGGTTTGATGTCCCAAGTTTTTGTGTTTCCTTGTTTTAGACCTAATTGTAATGCTAATTTCCTAACCCTCAACCTGGTAAATTTTACAAACCTTGTAATGATTGCCAACCATTGAAAAAAAACAAACAATGGGAGCACCAGACCAGGAATGTGTTTAAAGAGGGGGCATAGGCCCCTCCACCTCCGAAGTCAGTTGGTGGAAAATCACTCATTGGGGGGATTTATGGGTGGGAGGAAAGATGGAAATTTTGAAGAGACACACTCACACTGAACATTCAAACCTTAGCCACATACTAGCCCCCGGAGGGACAGAAAGATGGTTGTCAAAGCAAAAAAAAAAATGGTCATCAAAAATTTGGATAGCAAAAGCATGCCAACATGATTCAGTCACCAACAACTGAAGTGCAGAAAAGCAAAGTAAAAAAGGGTCATCAAATCCGTGCCAGTCAGGGGAATCACAGGTTGTGCCCCCTACCTACAAAATCCTGGACATGCCACTGCACCAGACCTTGAATCCCAGGAACATCAGTTAAAGCCATACACATTGTGCACATGTTCCTGACTTTTACTTTGAACAAAAGCTATTTTATAATGTTAAATCTTAACCTTAAAGATTTTTTTCAGTTTGATGTTGGTTTTAAAACAGTGAACACTCAATTTCACTGTGCTTCACATCAATGCCTCTACAGTGATGCTCAATGATCCTTCATAATGCACATATGCCTTCCGAATCACTGAAAGAAGTCTGGTGATACTGTACTTCTGGAATGGATGACCAAAAATATGGGCAAACTGAAAGAACCAAAACTTTGAAAAAAAAGTAAAGCTGTCTGTTATTGGCCATCAAGGCTATTCTAACACAATTTGGGAGGACCTAAGTTTGACCAGGCCTTCCGGTTCTTCTTTGATTGGTTGTTTTTCAGACTACCTCTTACAAAATTTTGCTTTTTTTTCACTGTGCTGCAGTACTGTACTGTACTGAGTCTGTAGACTTATTAGTTCAGGACTCTACAAACTTGATTGTTTGTACAACTAATTGATTTTACTGGATGTTTCCCTTGGACTTTCAATTACCTTTACACATGGACATGTGCACCATTACTGTAGCTGTGTACTGTAGAGTAGCACAAGTGCAACAGAGCTCACTTTTATCAGATTTCTTAATACTGACTGCATCTTAGGATTCATGTACAGAGCACCACCAGATCACACACACTGTACAAATTCAAAACCTGCATCCCTATGTATCACAAATTTAACATATAGACATAAACTGCAGCGCAGTGCTACAGTATCTGTTGACGAAAGGTGCATTTTGTTTCACATGCAGTATCTTCGAAAATTTAGTGTCGAGACAATTGCCCATGAAAGCTCTTTACTGCATATGAACTTATGAAGCGGTCTTTGAAAATAAATTAGTTTACACTGGTCAATTTGTAGTATGTGTTATGAGTTGGGTTTGGAGGTATGTAGCTAATGGCAGTTGCTTTAAAAGCATGTGACTAGTTAATCATGACCAAATGGGTGCTTGTGGAAGGAATAGTTTGTCCACAGGGCTGTAGCTAGGAAAAAAAGTATTTAGTTGAGTTTCTGACAATGGAAATTCATACTAAGCTGACCTCAGTAGAAGAGGTCAGCTTGCTCCCAACCTTGAGACTTCTGGGTTTTGCTACTGTATGACAGTGCTTTAAATGACTCTCTTTCATATTTTGTAATTCTTCCTCTTTGTGAACAACAAATACTTGTACTGGATTCTTTTTTTTCCTCCTGAAAGAGAAAAGTTTTTTGTATGTTTGGAAGTAGATGAATTTTGTTCCTGAAAGTCCCTTTAAAGGCAATATATATATGCAAATCATTTTCCAGAAAGCTAAGTAGTAGGCTTACTGGTTTGTAAGTTGCCAAATTTGTCCTGTTGGGGAACTTGCTGTCCCGGTTCAAATGACTGGCCCTGACTTACAAAGCTACAACTCCCTTCCCCAAAAAAGTAAGTTCATTTGCCCTCAAATGACTTTTAAAACTGTGTTAAGTGAGGTTTTATTTTTTTACACTTCAATGTTAGTATTGGCAAATTATGCAAAAATGGACTTTTATGAATTTATCTACAGGAGTGACATAGCGTAGGGAAATACTAGTGTGCATGTCTAGATGGCCATGCATGAAGACTGCTGAAGAGATAAACTCTTCAGAACTGTCAGATTTGCCTCAGATGCAAAGAACAGAATATGGAGGCATTTTTTTTTTTTTTTTTGGGAGTGGGAGACCTTATAGAGCTAAATTTACTGTTCTGAATATAAAACTGAATTGTATACAGTGTTCTGCAATAATCACTATAAAGCTGAAAACTGAACAGGGGTTGCGTGTTTTAAATACTGTGAAATTTGGATTTGCCATTTCTGGCGTGTCATGGCTGGGACAACTTACAGTGGCGGAGCTGCCATATGGTCAGGTCGCCCCCCCTGACGGACCAAAATCGTCTGTCGGCGCCCTTTTGGGGTTTTCAACATACTTTACTCTTGCACCATTTTTGGCAAAAGACAAAATTTAATATCGTTGTTTTAAGGCCCAGATAGCAATGCTCAAACAGCCACCGATAAATGTACTAACTGCACTTCATTCTGATGAAAAGGGTAATCTTCTGTAACATAGGGTTAGGTTTTGCCGCAAACGTATCTTCATGCTTTATACGCACTAATGAATGTTGTCGCTGTGCTAAGTTCATTGCTTCCACACCAAGCGTGATTGTAAGCTTACAAAATACACAGACTGACATTAAATCAACCCCCCGGCCGGTAAAAGATGTTGCAAAGGGCGCAGCAATAATTGTAGCGCAAATAGCCCTCTTGTTGTCGGGGATAAATGTCAACATAGACAATAAAAAGACGTTTTTCAAGATCATTTGAAGAGAACATTCAGGTTAAAATAAAATAGAACTGTTATAATAGTGGTAATGATTTAAGAGTTGTAATGAGTAATTTTCATTTTGCTTTCCTTCAAGTGACCATTATCATAATAAATGGCTGTTTCTGACACTGCACAATAATTCTATGAAAATGCTTATTTCTGTACTTCTGAGGTCTAAAATGCCAGAACATTGCATCTAAAAAGCTTAAGTTTAGGAGACTTTTATTTATTATGAATTTGGTATCTAGAAAGCCAAGCAGACCTCTTGTCTTGGCTACTTCTTTTGATGTACTTAATAAATGGCTATTCCAGAGTGGTCGCATGATGTAAATTACCTCATTTAATTTTTCTTTGTGTACTTATCTTGATTTCCAGGTGCCAAAAATGTACACCTAACGGTGATTAATTTCCATAACTTTTTCCCTCAGTAGGATTGCTTGCTATTTTGCTCCAGCAGGTTTAATCTTTACCTTGAAGTAGTGGCCCATTATAACATTAAAATCTTAAATCGAGACCTGACAATAACACACAAAATATAATGACTGCCTTCATACTAGAATATGGAAGAGAGGATAGAAGCATGTGCGTCCGCAGGTAGGGGCAAGGGGGGGATTTTCCCTCCCCTGGAAAATAAATAAAAAACCTGAAAAAACGAAGAAAACATAAAGAAAAAGATGAAGAAAAATTAACATCAATATTTCTTAACAGTTCACTCAGTGTTTTCCCGATTTATATGCGGTAAATAGGCCTTAGAAATGTCATTTCCATCGATCTGAGCTGCATGTTTGGCCAAAATTTTCTTGCGCTCCGCGCCAACTCATGGTGGCGCAGAGCTTTCCCCCTACAAGAATTTAGTCCCCCTCCCCCCGAATTTTCTTCAGCGGAAGCCCATGGATAGAAATTTTAACATGTTTTAATAGAAAAACTTGCTGAGGAGAAATGTCAAAGTAGTCTTCTACAGGTGAAAATCAAAATAATGGAAAATCTGAAAAAGCTGTGGCTTCAATCGTGCGGAGGACCAGGGTATTTATTCCTTCGAAGCGCCCCTGCAGACCATTTTCGCCCCCAGTGACTGAAACCCCTAGCTCCGCCACTGACAACTGAAACCGATTGGTTGGAAACTGGGCCGTATTCCTTCTAAATAACTCAGAACTAATCTTCTGTGGTGGCATAATATGGTATGTGACTTTTCTAAAACATTTTTTAATCAGTCCTGGCTGCTTAAAATACAAACTTACTTTGAAGCAAAGGGGCATGAGCCATGAGCACTGGCTTTTTTTGCAATTAAATGTATTTAGTTATATCACCTCACCAGGTGGTCCTGCTAGTGTACATCTTTACGGGATAAGTACTGTACTACTGTACATAGGGCTTTTCTTGTCCTGGGACTGATGTCATTACTACTGTAATTCACTAGAGCTCTGGTTGCTGGACACATTGGGAGTACGTAAACTGTGCACTTACTGATCTGGGGTCCAAGCTTACGCTGCATGCATATTGTGCAAAGCATTCAGTAATACCTGCTGTGTGACAGCAATGTATTGAATACTTGCACGTACTGCAAGCAGTAACAGTCAGTCAACGCTGGATGATCAGTGGGATCAGTGGTGTTTGTACTGCATGCAGGCTCAGAATATTGGCTAGTCAGTGACGCCATGTGAAGAAACTTTAACAGATGCAGAAGATGTGAAAGTGTAGTCTTGTGTAGGCATCCTTACAGATAGTCCCAAACATTAACATAAATAAATGCAGCACTTATATCTGTAATGCCATCTTTACTGTGGAAAGAATTTTGAAAATGATCATTCAGAGGAAAGTATTTGACAAAAGCAAATGAAAGACATTAGAAAAGCTTTTAGAAAAATTTCTGTTTCTCTACCATGGAATAAAAAAGTAGGCAACATTGTCTATAATTGTCAGTGGTAAATTTAAAGGAAGTAAATAAAACATTTTAATTTCACACAAGTTTTAACTTGGATGCATAGTACTGTTACTCAAGCATCTTTAGGTACTCTGTTAGGCGATGCTTTAAAATTCAGTGTACAGTACAGTATGTAGTAAGTTCAATTTCCAAGTGCGTCAATCGGTACATTACACAATTACAACAGTTACTTCAGGACTGTACACATTGCTGTACACTCTCTCATATAGTTGACTGAATTTACTCATGTAGGTGCATATACAGTACACATTCTGCATGCAGTTCCACATAATGATAATTAAATCTTTTCCTGGGAGTATAATGTACACCTGACAGGCCTAATGTGGGGAATTTGAGAATGACGTATTCATTATCTCAAGACAGACTATGTACTACACAGTATTTCAGCGATAAGTGATGGACTGCCTTTTTGACAACATTTTACACTTGAGTGGATGAAGATTGTATGACGTTTAGTGCCGTAAAATGAAAAATACTGTACGTCATTTTTTTTTAGAAACACTAAATAGTCAAAGATTTACATTGAACAGTAGACATGTAATTTATGACGTATTTTAGAAATTGCTATGGCATGTATCGCAACATTGATTGCCATGATTGTTTATGCTTCAGCAATGATCAACTTCATGAATGGGTAGGATTTAACAACCATGTTTGTTTATAATGTAAATACTGTAGTAAGGGAGGGAACTCATTTTCATTTGTAATTTACAGTTATTTTAATATACATTACATTTTCTTCTGTAGGCCTAATCTTTCATACTTAAGTGTTATAGGACTGAACATGTGACTAAGTTTGGGAAGAAACAAGCTGCAGTAAGACAGCATTTCATGGCAGATGTAGTTCTAACAAGTCCTCACTTAAACTAAATAATACTCATACAGACTTTGCCGCATATCTTAGATAATATTTTCATAAAAGCTGAATACAATTGAACTGGTGATGTCATAGAATTCGCATGTTCTTTACTCCAGACATATCACAGGGGTGGAAATAGGCCTTTAAATGTGTTAGTGTCCCAGCCAAGCCCCTGACGTATGAAATCTAACCCTGGGCCAAATGAGAAATCTAGTGGTCCAAAATAGAGACTGATAAACAATGAACAAAGCAAGTTTGCCCACACTTTGTAGTCTAAGACTGTACTTCTAGGCTAACAGCCCATCATATTTTCATGACAGAGAGAGCTTACCCCTGAGGATTAGTGATTGTCAAAATTTTTCTGTAAGTTATTTTGATTTGTTGGTCAGTATACTACTGTACCAAATATGTACAGACTTTTCAGTGCTTGGAGAGTTTGTACAGTACAGACTGATTAATTTGGCTTTGAGTTAAATGGAGCCAGTTGGGTCTCTTTCCTCTACAGTAGAAGCTCCAGCACAGGTCGAAATAAATCTGTGCTGCTGTCATTTCAATGCAGTGTCTCAATTTACAGTAGTTTTAATTGATATTAATGACAAAATTTTGAATTCATTTAGAAACAATGATATGTTAGTCTTGTAGACTAAAGTCTGTATTTATATAAATATGGCAGCTGTGCAGTATATTGCTGGAGCATCCATGCACTGTAGCCATGAGAAGAATCAAAGATCACTACAATAGATATACTGTGTAGTTTGAAGTATTTTTTACAATACAGTATTACCCACCATCCCTTTTAAATCCACAGTAACATTACAAACTTTGGATGTACAGTATTCTCTCTAAGCTTTGAAATTGAAAGTTTTAACAGCTAAGCTACTGTACAGGCCCAAGCAAATTTCTAGGTGCATTGAGCCGTCATTTTATTTCAATCCCTGTATTATCTTATTATGAATTGACATAGCTGAGTTTATATGTGTCATCCACAGATTGTCTATTTGTGTCCAAACAAAACTCAAAGTTCTACAAAGATGTTTAATACCTTATTTATTTAAAGTTTCAGGTTGAATTTAAAGCATTCAGTGCAATAAACCACATGATGAAAGTCTGAAAAGTAGAGGACTGCATAATGTACAGTATTCCACTATACCTTCTCATGTGTTTAGCCTCAAGCCAAAAGGTCTTTCAGTAATATTTGTTCAGAGTACCTGGGAGGTACAGTATTTTGTAGGGGAACTTACTTTAATTATCTTGTGACCTTTTCCAAATTCAAAAAGCTCTTTTCTTGTTTACAAACCAAAGCTTGTTCTACTTTTTAAAGCATTTAATATCTTTGTATTGAGAGTAGTGTCCACTGTTGTGTAATTAACTTTTTCTTGTTTGATAAAGAACCCATAAAGTAGTGATTTGCATACATAGTGCTTTCTGCTTCAGATGAGGTAGCTATGCTACAGGTTATACTTATAAATGGACTTTAACTGAAGACTTCATGTGGAATCAGTGGCCTCAGTTTAAAAATCATTTCCCTTCTCTTGACTTTTAAAAGGAGAGCAGTAATAATCATCGCTGGGGCTTTTTTATGGTAGGTGTAATATGGGGATGTGGCATATGTTTTTCAGTTTGCAAAATTTTACAATATTCATTTCTTCCTGGAACTATAAGGTTTTATCATATCTCCCGGAAATGTTCTTTTAGGATAAAAGTGTGTAAACTGTACAGCACTACAGTACCGATTCGTCGAGGTTAGCCGACGTTGACGCACGATACGATGAGTTTGACTTACTATCAGAGACTAACTTTGACAACCAGCAGTTTTTCTCTAATTTTCTAATCGTCAAATATCGTCAAATCAACTCCAGTAATCCTTACCTAGAGAACATCTATTGATGAGAAGATTACATCGACCCCACTTCGGTCACACAATGAAAAAGATCGTCATAATCCCGACGTCTTGACGATCTATTGTGCGTGTTTCATAATCCTCTCAATACCAGCAAAACTGTACTCCGTAATCTTTGACACAATAGCGTGCATGAATGGACCACTAAACAGGCCGCTATTCAGAGGAAGTAACATCATGACAAAAGAGCTTGCATGACACATTAGGCTTTTAATGCCACAGAAAGTTGACTAGGTTCTAACTTGAACAGATATTAGATCTTGACTAAAATGGAAAATGTTACCCTACAGGGAAATCAGAACCAAATTTTCTACTCGATCCAATCACACACGTACCGTAATTTACGTGTACAGCTTTTTAATGTGTAATGTACATGCAAAAACCAGCACTGCCTTCACAAACCCCTTCAACAAATCTTCCACAAATGTTGTCCTACGGTATTCCTATGCAAGATCATTAAAGGTGTGGTTTCTCGTTTTTCAAAACGGAGATTTTCAAGAGCTAGTGGACAGAGTTTTCCAAAGCGTAGGAAGCAACAAACATATCAAATCCCGATCAACCTCAAATCTTCTAAAAGATACGTACAATTTTTTGAATTTCTTTTTATCATAATGGAGATTTTCAAAAGTTAAGAAGGGGGTCTGAAAGTTGTTCTGCTCTTGCAAAAAATGTTTCCTGGTTCCGACCTGAAGACAAAAGGGTAAAGAGTTCTAGAAGTTCTGACATTACTTGCCACAAGATTAATGAAGGTTTTAATCGCTCAGAAATAATTCCGACAATCAAAAGAAAGAAAAATAATCCCGATCATATGAAAACTTTTTCGTTATGTTGTCGGTGATAAATTCTCCCTCCCTCAAGCCGAATGCCTTTAATATCGTGAGAGACACAACGGGTGAGGATGAGCCGGTACATCAAACAGTCAAATGCGATCGATATTCATGAAAAAAATTTGTATTTCCTACATTCTTACTCTGCATGTCCGAAAGGAGTGCCTCTGACAACCTCTCTGGGGTGTATGTTAGTGCGTTTTGTTTGTTTGTTTGTTTTTTTTTCAAAACGGAGATTTAAGAATTTGATAACGGTTTTGTTTGTTTTATCCCATTTTGTATGGAAGGATGTCTGCAGTTTTCCAAAGGGCAATGGGCTTCAAACATGCAGGAAAACATGATCAAGCTGAAATATTCCAAATGACTTGTGCGATGTTCCTTTTTACAACGGAGATTCCAAAAGTTAAGGAGGGGATCTGCGAGTTCTCCCGCTCGCGCAAGAATGTTTCCCGGTTTGGACATGATAAAAAATATCTGAGGAGTTGGTAAAGGTTACTAGTCACAAAATTGAGAAGGTTTAAATCGCGCAGGCAGTCAAAGGAAGAAAGAGAATTCCGATCGAAAATTTTATCGTTATGTTTTAGGTGATACATTCTTCATCCCCCTAGCTGTATACCTTATCGTGAGAGACATTATCTATAAGGAGTAAAGATAGGCCGGTGCATTTGAAAAATTCAATTTCGATTTCGTATTTCAAAATTTTTATGTCTTACATTCTTCCTCTGTAAGGGATGCTTGTGACATTTCTCTCTGGGTGTTTTTTCTTTTTCAAAACGGAGATTTAGGAATTTGATCGCGACTTTGTTTGGTTTGTTTTACACCGTTATTTATGGCGAGCTTTCCAAACTGCAACAAAGCTTCAAACAGTTAGAAAAGGCCAATCGAGCTCAAACATTCCAAATGACCTGTGCTGATTTTCCCTTAATCTGTTAATACAACAAAGATTTTCAAAAGTTGAAGAGGAGCTCTGGAAATTCTCCCACTAGCCCAAGATGGGTTCAGATTCCGACAGGAAGAAAAAATCCGACGAGTTGTACAAGTTCTTAACTTTACAGTACGTGTGAAAATGTTTTCGTATGTTTGAAATGGCCCTTAACAGCCAAAAATATTTGAAAAATTCCAAACTCGCGTAAAAATTCTGATTGCGAGCAAATCCTGCTAAGCTTAAGATGTTTTTTTTTTAAGTATAAAGTATTCTCTTAAGGAAGTTGCAGCTTTACTAGTTCTTCCGATATTTATTGAAATGCTGCAAATTGTTTTAGGCTCCAACACATGCAGAGGGAAGAAGAAACCAAACGGGCCCTTAAACTGTTAGGTTTTCGTTATTTTCACAAGATAAATGAAGTTTGTTATAGTGCAGTTGTTCCAACGGGGAAAAATAATATAATAACAACCTCGATCTTGTGATCGTTTTTTGAATAGAATCCAATGCATTATAATATCGTACCGACCCTAGTCTACTGAGAGTTTTTCGAATTAAGTAAAAAATGGATTAGTTGGCTTGTTATTTTAAGGGTAATGCCCCCCCCCTTACTGGACCTACCCGATCTTCCCGAGGTTCGATGTTCCCCGTTTTCGTATGTCTCAATGATTTGGCGATGGTTACAAGGTTCGTTATTCCCGGGGTTAGATGTTCCGAGAATTGCAGATGTTCCCAACAGGAAGCCCCAATTCTGGTGTCATTTTATGAAACTAAACTGCATTACTTATGCCTAACTTTCGTTATCACCCCAGCGCTTGACTCCAACCCCCCCTTGACCGCAGTACAGTGTTCTGCCTCCGTACACTACCAGTGGCCCTACCACAGGACTCTTAAATCCCACGTCAAGTGGAAGAAGGCTGAGCACGCCCGTTAAAAGCCTGGTCCTGGTGCGCCATCTCCGCGCTCTATCTAGTCCCATGTCCCCCGTCCTATGTAGTCCACCCAACGAGGGACCTTGCATTTCTTCCCGCAAGCCTAAACAAACCCGGGTTTATTACGCATGCTAAACGGAAAGTGTCTTACCTTTGTAAAAGTTTTTTATTCCACACAGAAAGGTTATATATCCCAATAAAATCCATTTAAGGTTTATCAGTATAGCCGAATATTCAGTGGACCAACTTTGTTGCCTAGGCTAACTGTTGGGAAATTGTTCCACAACAAGCTTTACGCTCACTAACTGCCGATTTAAAAAGCACAAGTTGTTTTTACGCTGTCTCCATTGTTTGAAACAAATGCTTGAGTCCCGTTTTCCCAGGGTTCAAAAACATCGAGGAATCTGTCAATCATATGTTACCATTTTGTGCAGCTGGGAGAATGACCTGTGTTCTCATGCGCAACTGTTTGATGTTTACCGCCGAGTAGACTAGATGACGCGAGGGCTGTCTAGAATCTTCTACGTTTCTCAAGAATTTGTCATACGTTTGGCGCCGTACTTGTTGCAGATGTAGGTCGTGTCACCGTGCCATGTATTTTCTTGGCTCGAGTTTTACATATCCTGCAAAACCAAAAGGCCCGCGCGGGACTTTGTTGGGGACGTCGTTCATTTGAACGCGTGCCCCCCCCCCCGAAAAAATGCCCCTTGGAAAGTATTGGCCACTCTTCGGTACATTTGTCTGGCTGCGGGTGTGGGCTTAGACATCTACAAACCTAGATAGGCTGTAACCTGTAAAGTAGGACAGGGGCCCAAATCTCTGTTTGAGCGTGGGGGGAGGGGGGGCGAAAATGCTTATGATGTGCCCATGAGTATTAAACTGTGCACTCCTGGCGGGCACCGCGAGGGCGAAGCCCCAAAAGGCCCCTGGTGGGATCCAGGGGTAAAACCCATGTGGGGGTTTCAGGGGGCAAAGCCCCTGGAAGCTCTTGTGTTCTAGCATTTCCGAAGCTTCAGAAAAACTGTTTTGAACGAGAAAAACCGAAAAAAGGTGACCATATTTTTAGGTCTACTCAAGTTTTGGGTTTTTTTTGGGGGGGAGGAGGGGCTAAATTACAATTTTTACCCCACTTCTTCACCTAAGGGGGTGAAGGCCCCCCTGGAATTTGCGCACCTGAAGCAGGAAGTATTTATAGTGGATGCGCGCACGCGAGGCATGGACATAGAAACTATGGGCGCTTTCCCGAAAACACCCAAGAGTGTAAGCAGTCTTGGCCGTCCGGTAGGGGGGGGGGACAAAGCTCAAGAGGTTCCCAAATCTGTACCAGTGTCCCCTTCTTTTCCTCTCTTTCCTGCCTTTCTTCCCTACCCGATTTTTCTGCCCAGGCGCGGATCCAAGAGGGGGGGGGACTTTTATCCCCTAAATCTCCCTTTCGTCAAATCAACAACAAAACAAACGGGAAATTTGAGCAGAGCAACTCCCTCACAACCCTGCTTTCTCATAAGTCAGGTCCTCCTTTTGAAATGTCTGAATCCGTGCCTGCTGACCAACCCCACTGGTTACGACACTGTGACACTTGGAAGTCGTAGCTGTTTACAACCCCCAACCCACCCACCCACCCAACCCCCTTTACAAAAATGAACGATAACCACATTGGCCGAAGCAATAGTATCCAATCGTTTCTGACAGATCTTTCTGTATAATTTTATTGCCCCATATCACTCAACCAAATCTATCTGTTACAAACATTCCAGTTTTTCTTGAGACCAACTTCAGTACACGCTGACTTGGTCCATGCATTTTTAACGAAAACAACTGATCTACTGAACAGTGCTTCGTAAATACTTCTACACTGAATTTTACTTGCATACAAAGTGTGCACGATTAAACTAGAGAGCGAGTCGTACCAGTGGCCGACAGCTCGAGCGGGCTGCGTCGGCCTGAGAAACAGAGATTGGTTACGTCATTGGAAAGTCCCACTAACGCTCACCGCTGATTTGCTGTAATTGTTGTCACGGCGAAGCACATGACATTTTACGCCACGGTCATTGGCGGGATAAATGCGTAGGTGTGTTTTACGTGGAACCTTCAGAAGCTAAAAACGAACTGTACAGCCGTGCGGGACCATGCAGTATTGTCTTAAAACATGTTGGGACATGATTTTGAGTGTACTGCGGTCCTACACACAGTAAAGCAGCATTGAAACAGTACTAACGAGTCCAGTAATCTCATTCTCAATCATGGCCACGTGAACCTCGTGGTGATCGCGTTTGGGCGCCATATACGGCAGTAGTTATTTTTGCACATGCAAATGAGTTATTCTGTGTGTATGTGATAAATATGCGCATGGAGCTTGCGTGATTGGTCGGCAGATTATAAGGCGAGTCCAATTTGTCAACATCGGTTATAGAGGGGGGGTTTTAATTGCTTCAACATATGGTTCAAAAAATAATTCACCGAAAACGGTTTGTGCAATTTACAACAACTTTAAAAAGCTAAACGAATTCCTAAGCACTGTTTTTGACGGAGGTCAAAGAGCTGTCACCTCCGTGCAGAAATTTGCAACACTCTAATTGCACCGATGCGGAGATATATTGGGTCCTGTATTAATACTTACGAGACGGGCCTTATAACTTTATTTTGCAACTGGCTCCACGAGTTCTGTGTAAATATTTATTGCGAAGAGATTATTTCCGTTATGCTTTTGGAACCGTCCATGTAACAGGCCTAATATGGTTAAAGGCACAACCTGCAGGATTATTACTTCGGATCATAAAAAACAGAGGCACAGAATATAGAATTATGCTGCATAAGGTAGGCTTAAACATTAATGATAGATGGCATTTTCTTTAGGGGCAGGAAGAGGGAAGAACCCATGGTACACCCGTTCGCGATGCATTACACAGTGGTTTGGTTTAGCGGCTTGACCCTTTACCGAGAGTTGGGGGTACATCTGGAAAACTTCAAAAAATTTCTTTTTTAATCGGTGGTTTGACCAAGAAGTTTTTTATTTTGTGTGAAAGTTACTCATTTAAGCGATACATTCTGCCTGTTTGCAGCTTGTTTCTTAGTATTTTATATGAAGCAACAGTAAGAAATTTTTGCTGTTCTTCTCGAGCCTTTCTTCAATTTTCTCTCGATAATTAGTTGGATCTATCGTTTTGCCCGATAAAACTGCATCGGCTTACCGGTCGACGGCACAGGTTGGAGAGCAGACTAGTGCAATATTGATCATCTTTGCGGGGAAATTCTCGGCAAAAGCTGGGTAAACTAAGCAAGTACTCTTGCTAACCGTGTGTTCGGTTTATTTATATGTACATAGCTAGGCTCTAGTCTAACATGCAATGGAGGAATTCGGCGAGATCATTGGGTTAACAGTGACTACGGGGTAATAAGGGAGAAAATGTGCCCACTTGTTCTTTTTAATGCTAGTGTGCAAGTCAGCGGTTTCCTGCTTGCAAGGTTAGATTTGCTAGTAAATACACGAACTGGAAACAGTTGTGTATATGTTTACTTTACCCCAAAGTTCATTTCTAACTTTTCTGTTGAGGAAATGAAGTGTGTTCCCAGAATATGAACACAACAATAATCGCTTTCAATTTTTCCACGATCGTCAAAAACTGAAAGGCACACATGCATAAGAAAAAAGAAGAAGAAGAACAAGAAAAGACAGCAAAAAACCAAAAGCATGCAAGCAAAAAAAATAACCAAAAGCTGTATGGAGCGACTGAACACGATTTCTGAAAACATTTGGATTTCCTGACACCTGTTATTTAATGACCAGAATGTTTGCGCGAAAAAAAATCAAAAGCAAAACGCTATACCAAACAAGTATGATGGTAAAACAGCACTACAGAAAAATGCAATGAAGGTTTGAAGACAATCTGCATGCACTTCTGGGATGTTGTGACGTGCACCCAAAGATGGAAGCCAATCCTTACGATCGCCGAGGAAGCTAACTGATTTCTGTGTACTTTAAATGTGCTTTGCCAAAAATATAAAATCTTTTCAACTACGCCGTGCGCGTGGAGCTAACTAGTGAAGGGAATTAGACTGCTATTCAGCTGTGGTCTTTTGTTTCTTTTGTTGTGTTGTCAGTAAAAATGTCGCAAGTAGTAAACCGCAAAGCTTATTACCAAACAACCGCAAGCTATTGTGCGGCTGTTTTTAATCTTGACGATTTTTTATGAACATTTCCAACATCGTCAAATTCGACGATCTCAGTTTGGGCATTTGGGAAACTTTGGGCTTTGACGTACATTGACGATCTTTGACTAACTTGGACTATTCGCAACCTGATGATTGCGCTAACCTCGACGAATCGGTACTGTACAAGGGTACAGCAGTGTAGTAGTCTTAGAGGTAACACAGACCGCGTGTTTGGTCTAACAGTAAGAGCATTCGCCTTTCACGTGGAAGGCCAGGGTTTGCTTCCCTGGTCGAGTCATACCAAAGACTCTAAAAATGGAACCTACTGCCATTGTGTGTGATGCTCCGCAAAAGCAGTGGAGTAGGGAAAACAAGCCAGTGAGCCACAACTGGAAAAAAGGCAGTGGTCGGCTCGACCTGAACCAATAGGTTGGAAACTGGGCCGTAAAACTTTATCTAACTAACTAACTAACTTAGAGGTAACAGCTTTTATGCAAAAAAAAAGAAGGAATTCCCCAGATCGATGATAAATTTGCCCATCAAATCAAAATATGAATATATTTGAGTACATTTTGTCTATGGATATGATATTGGGGCACAAAATGGGGACATTTGTGTCTAAAGCAAAAAGTAAAAACAAATGGTGATTTAATTGCTGAAATTTTTGATAACTGTGCTGGGAA
This sequence comes from Holothuria scabra, assembly GCA_037179385.1. NCBI lineage: Eukaryota > Metazoa > Echinodermata > Holothuroidea > Aspidochirotida > Holothuriidae > Holothuria > Holothuria scabra. Next base: position 35,494,615 of record CM074185.1, on the reverse strand, counting down.
ATGTCATCAAAATATAAAACATCTTTGGTACTGTAGATGACAAAATGTTTTATGTTACAAAAACTGGTTCTAATCTTTTGTTACTGTAGTTACATAAGACACCAAAGCAGAAATCAGTCTCAAACATAAAGTTAAAAACTGAAATTTGCTCTAATTTAACTGTAGATTTGTTCATATTACAATGTGGATCTCTTGACTAAAGATCCTAGCATTCTGCATGCCTGACCATGTAAGTGCCAAATCTTTTGTTAGCTACGTAAGACACCATTTTGTCCCGTTTTTGGTTTCCTCGTAACCAACGTTAAATTTGCATTTAAACTTTCCTTGCAAGCCACTTATTGCAAAATGTTAGGAAATAGTAGTTTACAATCATGTCAAATTCCTTTCCAACACATTAACAGTATAAATGATTCTCATCAAATTACATTACTGACTGGAATTTTGGTGCATAAAGGCAATGTGGTGCCTGTTTTGGTGTCTTCATAACTAAATGTTAACATTTTGTACCCAACCAACACAGAATGCAAAAGACAAGGCAAAAATGTATAATGTAGAAGTAGAGACCAGCATATACCCAAATCACAGCATGAAAAATAAGTCAGGAAATTACAATCACAGTCACAGTCACATTTTAAACCCAACCAATGTTGGGACTACTGTACTATGTTTGTTTCCCAGTATCATATCCTTGCACTTATACAGTAGCTACAGGCCTGATTGTTGGTAAATGTGTATGCAGTATATTGTTTGCTATGAGAAAGTCGTTCACACTCAAGAGGGAAGCCACAAGGAACTTCCAAAAACATGTCTACATACAGAATTACTGGCACATGGCCCACTTGCACAATAATGCACATAAACTTGCAGTTCTTTCCCATTAATAAATAAAGCAAGAGGCAGAATGTCACAGAATTACCCTCAAATTAATCTCCAAAATGCATTTAAACAACTGAAGATAATCCAGCTCTTTTTGTTTTGTTAACTAAGCAACAGAGGTTTTAAAATATGCCAGAATTTATTTTTTCTTAAGTTGATGGAAATTAAGTTGATGGAAAGTAAGTGAATATTCAGAAAATTGTGCCACCTACAATATGACAAGCTATTCCCTGATTGGGTGAAAATCTATTTTCCTTGAAACATACATAGATCTATACCATTGGAAGTGGACTGTGGACCTGGTGGCTTATTGTAGAATAATTTTTCCCTCCCTCCTGTTAAGACACTTGTCAAAATAGCCAGGCTGCAACTCCTTCAGACAAGCTGCAGCTTCTTCAGCCATGCTGCAGCACCTGAGGGCATGCCTTGTTTATGGTAGTAGACAAACTTTATAGTTCAGTGTTTACAGCAACAAGTCATGGCTTAGGCAACTCTGGAGCTGCCTTTGTACAGTATTATGGTTCCTAAGCCACATACTGGACTGTGTGTTTCATTGAACTCATTCATACTGCAGTGTTTTTCGCCTACAGTGTGTGTGGCATGCAGGTCTCACTGCACACAGGGCCAAGTACAGAACTTCTTGATTACTGTTGGTTTCACCATCATTACCTTTTGGTGCTAGATACACGTATGATTTCTTTCTTAAACCATCCCAAACATGAAAGTATATGGTAAACATGTACCTTTGTAGGGTTGTGAAAAAAATAGAAACTGCGTATTTTAAAAAATTACTTCATTCAAGTCTAGACCATTTGATAAATAAATTTGTGATAGTTTCACAGCCTTAATGGGTTGTCAAGGAACCAACCCACTCTGCAAACAAAAGCAGAGTACAGTATGTTTGTTGTGCTAGATGATGCTGTTTCTCTCATCATGCCTTTTTTTTATCATGACAGTGTACTGTAAGTGAACTCATCTTTTTAAACCTTTGTTTTCCTGGAGCAGTAGAGCATGCATCACAGGACTGTCATTAATGGATAGCAAACTTGTTCAGAGTATTTGATCATCATAAAGTCATGATAGCAACTTAGACTCAAAATACTTTACCCCTTTTAGTGAGCCTCTGTGATTAATTGTTTCATCGCTTTCTCATTGAAAATTTGACTGTGGCTTTCTCCATGCTAGCTGGAAAAGAAAAAAGAATCAAAAGAAAAGAGAAAAAAGAAAAAAAGTCAGAACAATGTAAATTATGCATACAATTCTTCCTTGTCTGCTGAACTTGCCCACCATTTTATTTTTGTAAACATCTACCAAACTTAACATATTTCTCAAAATGACATTAGAGGTACAGTCATGCACCATCCTCCTTTCAGCTAAAATATGTTTTAAGATTTTCTAAAAATTTGAAACAGCCAATACTGTGCCTGCAAAGTAACATCCAAGTGCTGGGTAGACAAGATATGGCATTTCATAGTTATCTAAGAATTGTCAAGTGAAGGAGAGTAAAGGGGAAGTAGATATGTAACCTTTTGCACAGTTATCCATCATTTAGCAAGCCTTTTTGTGTGAGAAATGTTGCACAGCCAAACAGAATGTCTCTCTTTCTTTTTTGCCATTTCTTTTAGATTCTGCACATGTTTTGTATGAATTAAATTGAGTCTCACAAGTCAACCAATATTATTCTCACCTTATTTGCAAGGTTAATTAGCCCAGTGAAGTATTAATTGCATGGTTCAGCATTACCACAAATAGGTACTGTACAAACTTGTTTTCAAAGTGGAGATTGAAATCCATCTCTTTAAAGTATAAGATCCCACTACACACTGCCACTTAAAAATCTATTATTGAAGAATTGGCTAAATCACTGCAGTTTAACCCGTTGTGCTGTCATTTTGAATGCATTTTGTAAATTATTCTCTGTAGATGTTTGTTTGTGAACTGTAACCTGATGTACTATACAACACTTAGGCTACTAAACAGTCTATAAAAGACAAGGAATACAATTAGATCTATTTCCAAATAGCAATTACAATGAATTGTGGGATAGAGTTTTGGTATTTGTCATTTTTGTCAATGGCATTTTACAGTGGTGAAAATTGAGTACACCCAAAACTCTATCCCACAATCCATTGTAATTTCTATTTGGAAATAGGTATATTTCTCCTTTGGCTTTTAAGTAGCCTACAGTAGTACCTTCTTTTTTTTCTGGCATTTTGATTTAATCTACAGTACTGGCACTGTAATATTGTACATGCCATGTCTGCTGCTGCCATAGTTGTGCTTTGCAAGCATTAGAGCAACCCTAAATTTACGTCTTTCATAAATAATGAAAAAAACCCTTGCTGTCAAAGTGGCCTCTGGGCTAAAGTGGAATGGTCAAGAGAAATATCGTTGGAATTTAGAGCATATAACTTGATTGGCTGTTTATCAGATGGCTAAAGGAAACATCAATGGAACGATACATACTCTTGAATTACTGGGGTAATTTACATTTGGAGCAAATGGTGAATATGATGGCAATATACAGTAGTTAAAATTTGTCAAACTTGGAGTATGATATATTTTCAGTTGAATTATGTATCAACTCACACATTTTTCAGTAGTAGGCTCTGTTAAACAACCATGTTCTTTTATTTGTGTTTAAATTCCTTAATACAGTAGATTTGGCAGTTTATTACTAATTTGCAAGAAATTTGCAATTTAACCAAATCTGATAGAATAATGGGAAGTACAAGTTTCCATGTCATTAAAATTGTTTATCACAACTTATGGACAAGCACTACAACCTGTTTCAAACTCAAAACTCAACTCAAAAGCTTATTTTTATGGTATGTGGGCAAAATACTGTAGGGCCAATTGGGCAACCTTGAATCTGCAAGACTGGTTTGTTAGCACAGAAGGGCCAATCAACCTGCTAGAATCTGCCAAACTGATGTTGTTTGCAGTCTCTGAGCTTAAGGACCTCAGACATTAAACTGCTTACCACATTTAAATTTGTTTGTATTCCAATTGGCACTTACAGTAGTTTTCTCCAGCTACAGTATAATACTGTAGAGACACTCATTTGCTTGCAATCATGAGTGGTAGAATTCCCCTTCCCCCTTCCTAGAGGGACAGAAGACTTTTATTGTTTTGAGTCCATTCATTGCATGGTGAAGCTCAGAGAGTGATCCCATTGACATTGGAGTGTACTGTGATTACCCAGGGAGGGGGCTCAATACATGTCTGCAGCATATTATTTAAGCCTACTGCACAGTAACTTCTCTCATGCTTCATGAATCAAAGAAAATATACTGTACAGTATTAGTTTTATGCTGTTTATAAGAAGTTGCCAAATAAGCAAAATTCCCAGTCACTGGAACTATGAGAAATATAGGCATTCTGTATAATGGACAATCAACGAATATTGCGGATATTTCTCCTAAAGTCTGCAACATGTTAATCAGCAAGCTGTGAATCTGTGAAATGTGTTATAGAACATGATTAATCATAGCCTCGCAAGATTCTTTAACCTTTCCTCCGCCATCTGTATCAACATGATAAACTCATGAATAATTCATAGCAACTGCATAAGACGTAGAATAAGACTTAAGGGATCATCTCTGAAACACTGACAGTTTCACATTACATGGAAAATTTAACAGATTGAATCGATACAGATTGTGTCAGTCAGTGGGAGGTGTACATGCAGCCTGTATCAATTACTGCAGCTGTGCACCTACTTAGTGTATAATATTCACAGAATGCAGCGTTTTATGTGGATGCCTAGGCAAACTGGGCCAATTTTTTCATGTTATTGCAGTGCAAACATGTATTGAGATATTGTCACACTAGCTGGTTGCTAGCTTTAGCTAAATATCCTTTCAGCATGGCCATGTTAGGGAAGTTAAACTTTTTTGGCATCTTGTAGCACTGTCCCATATGCATGGTTTAATTATGTAGAAGTCAGAATTTAAAATTGATTAAGTTGATAACCAGTTAATTTTGCTGAAAAATGGTCAAACAGTTGTGCAAAAGAAAACAGGGAAATTGCAGCTCATTACTTTATAATCCTCTCCCACCTCACACTCATTCCAATATATCCGAGTGTTATAATGATCTCATTCTCAAATTAAATAATTGATAATCAGGCCTGATTTTTTTAAAAGTTCAGGTTCTCCAACCAACAAACTGGAGCCAAATTGAGGTTGTTGAAAAATGTTTTGATCGTCCAACTGAAATTGGAAAATATAGGCTAGACTATAACAATTCGCTTCACAGACAATATCCCCTTGCTACATCTAATTTGCATTATTTTCGCTGCTTAGAGAAATTCACACACCATGTCTGCTATTCTGCCATCTTGGAATACAAGCTTGCTCTCGTTCTCTGCCATGGCAAAGCTCTTGTTTTGAAAGTTTTTGGGTGGGACTTCGGTGAAGATTTCAACTATTATATTCCTGACAGATTTCAAGTAACAGACTATTATTATTCATATCTCTCCCCTGCCATAGAAAACAAAGATTTATTTTTTATTGTGCATATCTTTTATATATTTTTCCATTTCTTTGTGGCAATGCTGAATTGTAGTCCATGCCATTGTCTTAATACCATAACTGAATTTGAGCATTTTGTAGCAATTTTGTTTGCAAATAGTCAGCCACAACTAAAATCCACTTTTCCATCTGAAAACCTCTACTTTCAAGCTGGAACATTCTTTATAGACTAAAATATACAATTGTTAATGTCCCATCAATTGACTTAAAATATATTGCTCTCTGATGTGGTCCTCAGTGCATGGGAATAATTAGATCAGTAATTGGTAATTACCAGCTACAAAAGCAGTGCTATCATTTTAATAGTGCATGTTATACAGCAAATCTGTTAATAAAGACAGCAGTGCATATCAAACTGTGGTGTGATTAAAGTGTTTAGCTAAATTTCCAAGTAGAGATAATGTGATAATTTTAAAGTGTGAAAGGTTAAAAGATGTACATTCACTCTCAAAGGTTGTTGATCAGTAAATATAGTACCATAATTGACTGTAAACTTGAATGTAATCTGTCATTGTCATTGTGACCATCAAAAGAAGATGAACTTAATAAGACAATATTTAGGCCTGAGTGATGTTGTTGGTGCAAAGACATGGTGTCACATTGTGTGGCAAGCCATTATTTAATACATTGCATAGTTAACTGCAATGGATGAAAGCATTCACAAAAACATGACCACACCAGGCCATAATACAATATTATGCAAAAACCTGGCACTGTTTATAGATACAGCACGTTGTTTGTATTGAGAACTGTGTGGACACCCTGTGAAAGTGTCCTGTGGAATGTGCAGCGCTAATTGCTCCAGCTGAACAGACACTCAATACAGTATGCGAATAGAATTTTATCAGGGTCTAAAATGCCAACTGCATGCTGCACATGCATTTAGACCTGTGTTTTAGCAGTTATCAGATTGTGTGAAAATTTAAGAGCTATGCACTGCTTTAGGAGTGCTCAGATAAACTTGTATGGGATATCTGTGTAATATGTCCTAATTATAATGATGTGCTTAAAAAGGGGGCTGTTCATTTTATTGTAAAGACCTTTTAGGTTACTCATGAACTTGTAGAGCTCAAAGGTAGATTTTACAGTATACAATTTTATGTAAATTGGATAACGCAATAACAGTAGGTCACTGTAGGGGTATTTTGTAAAAAAGTAAAGTTACATGTGCATTTTCCATGGTGTATTAGAGTGCTTTCAAGCTTGATCTCAAGCAGGGGATAAGATTTGGATCTGATCCACCCCTCCAGATCAACTTTTTAGTGTGAAAGCTCTTGCACACAGGATCAGATTTGGATCAGGTCTCACGTAGGGGATCAGAAAACTGTGTGTGAAAGCGTGGAGTATCAAGGTGACCCGAGATCAACTTGACCTCTCACCCAACTTTCCATTTCTCCTGTGAAATACAACACTCACAAACGTGGAGCAGCTGGGGCTTAGTCTGCACTGCACTTGCGCTAGTACTGCACACAGTGTACAGTGTACACAGTGCACAGTATATTCCTGTTTGTTGATCGCTTGATCATGGCTTGATTCTCCGGGGTGTATCAAATATGAAAGCGAAACCTTTGATCTCAAGGGGAGGATCTGATCTGGATCTGATCCTCCCTTCGAAATTAGCTCTCAAGAAAGCAGTGTTAGACATGGCTTTCAAGTTTAAAATTTTTCAGTTTGTTAAATGACATTTTCTTTAGTCATGTGGCTTAATGTACAAAAAAGACTGCTGTAGTGAAGCACTTGAAATTAATAGTTAAGAAAAAATAGTACTTGTAGTAATGTTGTTCCTACTGGACAAAAAGTTGGCTCTTGCATTTAATGTATTTTAACAGGCATATAGTTTCTTTAGTGTCCGCTGTCAGTATTAGTCAGCATCTGCCAGACATTTGAAAAATAGAGCTCCTGCTTTATATTGAAGCACTAGTATCAGCATTTGGTGAAATACAGTAATACTATTTTATTTGAGGCCTGTGTTGTTGAGACATGAAGTTGCCCATTAAACGGAAAGTTCGTGGGATTTGTGAACATTAAAAAGCATCCAACATCTAATGGACTATTCTCAAATGACATGGCACAATTGCTGCACAAGACATTAGGATGTTTACATAGAGGAATGCTTGTACCCTAGGTTACCCTCAGCATATGCAGTTGATAGTTATTCTTCATTTGTGGCAATTTGTTTATTGTGAAATGCTTTTGTAATATTCTATGGCTGCTTCAGTATAAATTCAAGCATTGAGGATTTGAAGTAGGTGCTGACAAACATGCATCCAGTCTGACAAAAATTGAACTCATTATAATTTCAGCAATAAATGATAACTATAGTATGGAAGGTATATAGCTTGTTGGTAAAATGTATCTGTTGCAGAAGTATACAGAGGTCCTATATACTGTAAGGCAAAATGTTCTGATACTTATTCAGCCTTGAAATTTGCTATTTCTGGTAAAGTAGGCCTGTAAAATGTGCTCTTCTCAGGCAAATAAATTAGGGTGATACACACAGCAACAGACTAATGATAGCCCTCTTTAACCCTAACAAAGAATACAATCAGTACAATGCAATGGCAACAGCCAGTGAAGAAACACCTTGTCAAACAATGCTCATCTACCTAGTACTGTAGTTTGGATTAAAATTTCAGGATGTGCAAAATTGAGAACAGCTGAATCTTTGTATCATATAGCATAGTGGATGTTTGTACAATATTAATGCGATTGACATTTATACTTAACAACTGTTCTGTTTCAAGAGCAAAATGTTTCCATTTTGTTTTTGTTACTTGTAAATAGTTTTAACACTGTAGATAAACTTTAAATAGTGATTTTAATGAAACTAACGGTGGCCCCCTATGTGCCCCTGCACTGTGGTTGCCTTTTGGGGTGTTTGTTGCCTTGGGGCATGTTTGTTGCTTTTAGGCTTGTTTGTTTTGCCTTAACCCATAAAATTCAGAACATACCAGTTTTCTGACTTAAGCAGTAGAAGCAGAGCATTCAATATCAATACTCTGAAAATGATCAGAGTGTCACAGAGCTACAGCTTTGGCAGCCAAAGTGATTTTTGCATATACTATGAATATTGAAAGAATAAACAAGAGCTTCCCCCCCACCTGTCAATACTCTGAAAATGATCAGAGTGTCACAGAGCTACAGCTTTGGCAGCCAAAGTGATTTTTGCATATACTATGAATATTGAGAGAATAAACAAGAGCCCCCCCCCCCACCTGGACCATTAATCCCATTGAGGTTTGTGTCCTTGCTGCACACAGTGAAATAATCTACTCCTTGTTTTTTTCTGTAATGATAATTGACTTAGGAAAGTGTTGTATAAAGCAGAAAAATCATACAGTAGATTGTTCTGGTATGAAATGCCCACTGTTCTTTGAACTACTGTAGCCAGGAATTGAACCCCGACCTACCAATGCTATTTATTCTCGTTGCTTCACGTACTGGTGCTTTTATTCAACCACATCACCAGTTAATTTCTTAAATGTACTCTAAAAACAAACAGTTGAGTGCAAACGACAGTTCTAACTGCAGCGACTCTGATATACTATACTTTAGTTTCCTATTCTTTGATTAAAATTTTGGATACATGTACCTGCACTCGTACTAGATCTTCAGGTCCTTTAATTCTGACATGTTTGTAATATCTCATGACAAAATAATACAATGTCTGCACAATTTCAGCTGTCACCCTATAAAGAAGCTTAGAGAGTTGAGTTTAATGTTCATGTTTTTCTTCCTTGAAAAAGTAGTTTGTTTTGGGAAAAGTTCACAAATCTTGCATGATGCGTGCCATGCATCCATTTATTACCTATTCATATGAACATTACAGACTTATTTGGTGTTCTTGGAAAATGAAAATGAAAACGAAAAAAAAAAAAAAAACCCTCAAATATTATATTAATTCCCTTTGAATCAATCGATGCCTGGAGGGTATGCTGTAATGATAGATACTGAATGTATTGAAAGCTGTGTATGAAGAAATGTTGAGTGAAGGTTTACATTCAGAAGTCAATTTAGGGACTTAAGTTTAACAGTCATTTATTTCCTGTCAAACAGTAGTAAGCCACTTGCTTGCCTAAGCAAACCTGCTCCCCTCCCCATTCCAAAATATTAGTAAAGTGGGATGCAATGGCTGTATGGTAGGCCTACAAGACCTGTGTGATAAAGTTTTCACGGAAGAGGTGAATACCCTTGCAAACTGAGCCACTTAATGGGTTGAAACAAAAGATTATACCAGAAAGTCAAAAGGTGGAGGAGGGGGAAATTTATTACAGCCAAACCCCTGACACTTTTTTAAAATATTTATTTTTTTAAGTACTGTATCATGTTGATATAACTACTAGCAAAGTGTAGTGTTATGCTTGAGGAAATTAGGTGCACAGTGTTGATGTTTCAAAAGAACACAAAAGATGAAGGAAAGAAGTGATGAGGGCAAGGCCATACTCAAATTAAGCTCAAACGGGGCATCTAAACAGGCATCAAAGTCAAACAGAAGATTTTGTGTTTTCAGCCTTATGTAGCACCAACTGCATGGTCAAGTTGTAAGAACATCAGACTTGTAGTCAGGACGTCTGGAGTGGTAATGCCTGGCCGGGTCATGTCAAAGAATCTACTCTCATTGTGCAAAACGTACCCAGCATAATTAATAAACTTAGGGAAAACCAGCTAAGGAGCCACAACTGGAAAAATTAGTTTCGGTTGGCGCTACTTAGCACCAATTGCTTAATAACTGGTCTGTTAAACTCCATCTATCAAATTTTCAGCTTTATGTTTGGTTGTGTTTCAGCTAGGGAGGGCAACAAGGCTGTTAAAAAGGGGAGGATGAAAGATATTTTGGAATGCACAGTACCTAGACGGATGGCAATTTGGACCATGTCCTTTTACCATAGCTATATATCCAACATGTAGTTTATACTGCTCCCAATCTTTTCATTGGGCCCTCTCAAGGAGTTCATTGGCAGTTCTGAACTCACACAGAGCACTAAAGCTGGTGTTTAGAGAGATCTTCCAGGGATGAATTTTTGTGTTGTGGTGAGGTATGCAGTGATGGCAATGGTACTTATTTTAAGTTTAGTATAGAGGTGCTAGCTTCCCCTTCCCACCAGTGGCCTAGCTGTACTACATTTGGCCCTATGATTATGCAAAGGTAGTCCCTACAGTACATGGGGACCTTCAAACTTCAACTTGCATTGCTTTTTTGTTGCTTTGTATAAAAGCAAACATACTTTTGTTAAGAACACTGTAGAGTCATGGCCAGTCTGAAGTTTCATTGTCATTTCGATTGTTAGGGAAGGGGAAGGAGGCATGAAAGAGGGCATTGCTAGGAGGAAAAGGGGAAGTAGACACCTCCATCTCTTACTTATGAGAAGCGGGCTCACCCAATTTATATTCAAATATACTGTAATTATGAGAAAGGGCCATGAGGCCCTTTTGTAGATAGATTTAATTGAGAATATTTGCAGAATACAAAGTTTTGGGAAAATAAGCACAGAAAAAACTGTAGTTGTGCTCTTCGCTAACTACATGAAACAAATTCTGAAAAGTTAGAACTTAAAGGTCAAAATATGATCGTTGTTTGACATTCCTTTGTCTGCCTCAATATGAAATGATGAGGATTCAGATTTATTGATGACTCATGTTGTATTTCTGTCAAGCTTAGTTTATCTGAGTGATTGGCTTTCTGCTAAGAATGTATTTATGAGCATCTGAGGCCCTTTCTTATCACAGCAGAACCATACATCCTTGAGACAACTATGTGGCAGAATTCCTTGCCATCTTGCAGCTCAAATAACTAGCTACTCTCAAAAAGGAGAGGATGGATTTCACCCTTGTTCTCTTTTCCTGTTAAGATAAAACAAAGTGAATTTTGATGGATCATGTATGAGGTGTCCAGTACACTTTGCCACCCTTTTGTAATTCAGAAATACAAGGGCCTCTGTTCATTTCACAAAACTTATTTATGGATCTGATGCATACATCTTTCAAGGACTCCTTTTTTAACTTGCAAGTGTGAACTATCTTATACAGCATGCTACTGAGGTCTCTGATAGGTTTGAATTTGGGAAAAGTTTGTAGAGATTAAAATCCATATACAGTACATGTACAGTATGAATGTGTACCACGTACCACTGCAGCAGTGATGACCTCAGGGGCAGTGCAATTTAATAAGCTAGCTCTAGTGACCTACTTATGACTGACAGAATGTACTAAGTTTTTTCCCTCCTACTGTAGTTAGTGTAATGAATTTTAAGGGAAGGATCATTGAAAGCTGATTTCCAGATCTGTGATATGCTACTGTATGTCCAGCATTGTAGCATTAAACTGAATTAGAGCAGGTTATTTGTTTGCAGAGAACTGATGCACTGGAGGGTTGGGGAAGTGATATCATTCAGAGGAGGCATCATGCTATCGCATACTGCTTTGTTTCCAACCCTTCTGCCTTCCTTGAGAGTTTAAAACTCATCATGCACAATATATAGTATTGTGCAGTACAGGATTCACTATGTCAGCTTACTACCAAATCTCTGCATGAAACCTGCCATCCTAATTTGTTTTCTGGGAACTGGCCTGAGATGAGCTTGATGATGAGAATTTTATACCTGTTTAAGAGCCTCTTTAGGCAATATATTATCATGAAGGATGCAGGTAGGATCAATAATATCTCAAGAGATAGGCAGAGAATTCCTTGAGGGACTTGGCCTACACATCCAGCTGATAATTATAGTCCAGAGAATATGACAGCAGGAAATGACTGAGAATTTTTAGCAACTTGCCGAAAAGTATTGGGTGCACTTTGCATTGTATGTTATTAACTCAGCAGAGTTGTTCCCATGGTAACAACAACAATCTTTAGTAGATTGTCTTCCCTTAGGTAAACTATTACAAATTAATAAGTACTTCCTTGCAACTCATTGTCTGACCTGAAAAAAATACTGAAAACTGATCATGGTTTTATTCGAGGAAATTAGTGGCTTTGTAGTAAAAAAGGATTAAGATTAAAAATGTTTAAGTCACAGTAGGCCATTTACAGGTGACAAAAAGGTAGAAAATTTTACCCTCAAGAAAGACAGCCTACATAATACAATAATGCCTCTGGCACTCAAAGTAATATGGAAGTAATCACCTTAACCTTTCAAGTAGCAGCTTAGTCTCATTACAAACTACTGAAAAAAGTAGTTTCCTTTGGAAGTGTATTTGCTCCATGATCTCCCATCTTCATTAGACAGTTTGGGAGATAAAAGCTTTTGAGAGAAATCAAGTTTCACCCAATTGAGTAAATATTTTGCCATGGGTGGTGCCATTTTAAAATATCTCCCATGTTGCATTGTGATCCTACTGCACAAATTCAACGAAGATAAAGTTCAAAAGAACCTTGCAATATATTTTTATCGATTTTCGGAAAGAGAAATTTGGGCATATTTAAAATCTACGTTATAAGGGGAATAAAAAAGATTTGTCATCCTTGGTTGTTCTTAATTTATAAACTTGACACAGCCGTATGTTTTGTGCATTTTTTTAATGAAGGTGTACAAGTGGATTGTGCAAGCATTTGTGTTTGTAAATGCATTGTTGTCTGAATGCTGATGAATATTCATACTGTTGAGACAGTCAAATTTTCCCCCAATTTTGGGAAAACTCATTTTCCCCCAAAAGCATTTATCTCCCAAACTGTTACAGGTAATGACCTTAAGCTAGGTTTGAGAAAAACTTCAACCACAACTAATCCTCATAGTAAATAATCTCTGTGCAGCTCAACTTCCTGGCGGACATGGACATCAGGTTGACTCTGGAGAGCTTGCAATGTTGAAAGTCCCTCATGCATGACACACTGAAAAGCTCTTTGGGCCTGCATAGGAGAGCCTTCTCCACAGTGTACAGAAACCACAAAAAAAGCAAAAAAAAACAAAAAAAACAAAACAAAAAAACATCAAGAAGGTGGCCAGATTCTTTCCCCAGAAGTTTTGAAAGATAGGATTAGAATATAATGGGATAGATGGGTAGATGCACACTGTTTAAGAAGGTGTTACTTAATTTGCTGTTGCCATTGTATTGTATGCATTGTATTTTTTGTTTGGGTTAGGGATTAGGGGTATGGTTAGCCAGTTAGGAAATTTCTTGTTAAGCAGTGCCCATTACCCTGGATAGATGTGTCATGCTCTTTCCCTCACAAACTCCTACCCTGGCACTTCCAGAGTAAGGGGTCATTTCAAAACTCGCCGCAGCAGTGTGCTGCGGTAGAGCACGGCAGGTGTGCACTCATGCGTGTCTCATTATCAGAGAAGAGGCCAAGGGCTCGTTCACGAGCCCTTCCGAATATTCCACCACAGACTTTAATTTGAACTTAATCCGATTTAGAGTAACAATGGGACAAAAAAGCGTTGTGGCAATCACTTAGTATGTTAGAACTGGATTCAGCCTTAAGTAACAGCAATTTACCAGTGACTAGAATAAAACTTTAAAATTTTAACTGCAGAAAAGTCCTACTCAAGCTTGACCGTTTCTGCTTCAACTAAACTTCTATGTTGAATGTTACCTAAACTAAGTTACACAATAAGAATAACAAATTAAACTTGCAACCTAGGGATGCAAAACCCGGTGCCGTTTGCGCTTCGACAAGAAGGAATTCATCTGCTTGGCATGTAGTACTGTAATGTATCTATTCAGACGAGTGCTGCATACATATTGTATGCAGTTTGCTATAGTGTGGTCTGAACGTGTATTTCGTTGGTTGCAGGTTGGTTCGAGCAGGTTCAAGTAATTTGTGGCTTCGGCCTTTAGTACAGTGACACTGTATTGATCATGTGAAATATTCTATACACGTGCGCGACCACTGCTGTATTTCTAGCTGGTTAAATTACATCTCGGACTGTCAGGCAATGGTTTAGAGCATTTTTATTGCAGCTGCTTTTTACTTGAACGAAACTGAAAATCATTTACATCGATCACGTTAATCCATATTTGAAAAGAAATTCATTAAAATACAAAAGGTGGAATACGATAACCGGTAATGGGCTCACCAATACAGATTCGAGATTAGCCATGTCTTGATTAATTTAGCACGCATATCGGCCGGCTGTTTTGGCCGATGGTGATAGCATATACAAACTTACGAAGTGCGATCGCAACACAAACTCAATGGGAAATTCGTTTCAGGGCCTGGGATTTTCACACACTAAATCGCAAAGCGATGGTGCGAGTTGTGATTGGCTGATGAGCATCAACCCAATTGAACCAATCACGATGCGTGGGCAATTTAAATTTAGCATTGGATCTTATGCACATGATGTCACTCAGCAAAACACGATCCCTTTTTGGCAGTAAAAAACGGATACTCACGTAAGTCTACTACATGCATGTGAGAAAAAGTTCACTGTATGGGATCACATGCTTCACTGTTTTCGTTTGCAATGACGTCACATGACAACATTGCATAAGACCTACTGTAAATAACTGTAAAGGGATGCAGAGAAGAGAATGCATGGCTTAATTTATGCCGGATAATGATCACCGAAATTTCTTTGTGTCTGGTTGCTACGTGTTCAAAACGTGCACAGATATATGAATTGTAAGCTTGGAGGCTCAAAAATACGATCAAACTGGGCTGCTCAATAGTCAGTACTGTTGTTGTTGTTTGTGAAGAACAGTTTTAGACAGGTGGTCAAACCTCAAAATTTTGTAGTTTGTGGACCGCCAAAACTCTCAGGCTCAATCTTTGTAGGATTTAAAAGAATTACACAGAACAACCAGTATCATTTCACACTCTCAACTCTGGTACGTTAATTAACACCAATGATTTTAGAAACTTAATTTCTAATGCCGAATCATACTTTAGACTCGCCTATTTGCCTTCGTGGCAGACTATACGGAACGTTCATTACGGCGTCACTACACGTAATGACGAGCGATGATTAAACAGACTAAGTACATTGACTGCGCTAAGTCCGGCATGAAGAGAACCTCCTGATACGACATGCTATAAGCCTTCAAGGCTACAACTGCCTTAACCAATAAAGTGGGCACTTTTCTGAGTTGTATTACAGAGTGAGAGTATTTGGAGGGTGAACATTGAGTGAAACAGCGGAAACACTATCAGTAGCATTGCACATAACACTGCTGTACATGTAACTCAATGAAGGCCTTCATTGCAGGTCCTTGTTAATGCTAATCACAGCATTTATAACCCCCGAGAGTCAGCTATTACACTGTAATTTCCCCTCCCCATCATGTGTGATTTACTTGGAAGCTTGCATTCTCTAGCTGTATAATATTACTTGTTCACAAAATATTTCACGACGCCTGGCGATAGCGGATTGCTATTACCGATTTGTTTTTAGTGCGAGAGTTTTGTCTGTCTGTGGTTCTGCGTTACACCGAGGTACCGTTTTTTTTGTCTTTTATGGCTTTTTCCTGTATAGTTATTATTTTCCTGCAAGAGTACGCGGTATCAACCTGAAATATTCAAATAAACATAGCCTACATACGATACCGGTAAATAAACATTTAACAATAAAAATGAAGTGTAAATAATTACGTAGGTCGACCAACATAAACTTATTCGAGCGTTAGCTAATTAGTTTGTTCAGTGATACATATCAACGGGGCTTAGTTTGGATTTCCAGGGATGGTTCTAGAGACAAGATTTTTCTTTTGGGGTGAGGGTGGGCTCAATCCGGATAAGGGAACTTAATGGGCATTTTAGGGACAAAGAGGCCCCAGTTGCTATATTACAAAGATTTTTGTATCACTTTGTGATTGAAGCGTTTGCAAAGTGTTTCATAGTTTCATGCCATGCATCCCTCCCTGAATGGTGATCAGGAAAATCTATTTTTAAGTTGAAGTTTGATCCAGTGGCCCACGGTCTATTTGTACCGCCGAGAATTGCAGCAAATCAGTTGAACACTACAAAAATACTCTATTTACGCGGCGCGTTCTGTGGGAATGCGGGCAAATCAAAACCTATTTGCAAATAATACTACAGGGGTGTAGGACAGTAGGAGAAAGTAACCAACGAATAACGTCTGTATCACCCCAGTGGTACAAATGAAATTATATTTGTGCTTATCAATGGATGCCATTTTGGCGGGAACCCTAAAGGACTGTAAATCTACGGGAATTATAAAGAAATTAACAGCAAGTTTCAAGCAAATTTGAACCACTTTTAAAGTTTGCAAATAATCTGTGGTATGATTGGTTGAATGGCTGAATTTTACCAATGCCGATTACTTATACCTATCATGGAATTATCAGCCCAATGCCGATTATGTAACAGATGATCGGTCGAACTGAAATATTTGATCAAGCAATAAGCTATTTCTCAAATATTTTGACATGATTCTAGTGTTCTCCACTAGCTAAATCTGAAGAGCTAAAGTAGAGCCCGCTCTTAAATTTACCCGCCCGCACAAAAACATTGGCGGCCCGGACAAAAATTCAATGCAACTTCAGGGTGTACAGCAGTACTGTACCTCGAGGATCTTGCAAATTTTGACAATTGGACCTCGTAAAAAAGTTTGCTGTACAGTATGAATTATATATGGGTGAAAAAGTAAATAAATCATTGACGATATTCTGACAATTCTTGACATTAGGAAAAATTAAAAACTCAAAGCGTCTATAGTTCCCTACACTGAGAAATTTAAGCCGAAAAGGTATGGTTCGATTGAGCAAGTGGGCTAGTACTTTCTGCATACGTTTGTGCTAATCAACAGTACATTCCTTTTACATAGCAGGGTTGAGTAGTGAAGGGGGTCAACAAAAATCCACTAGGCCAAGAACATCAAAAATATTTACAAGGCATGTGTAAAAGACCCTCATGCGACAATCTGCAATACTTTTGTGAGCTTTAGGTGTAAAGCTTACATCTATGATGTAATTTTCTTCAGCATGTCTTGACACTTTTGCCATTGCCTAACGTGTAGTACATATGTACATTGTGAACCTATCCTACACATACTGGTACATTTCTCTGTAATATCCTTACTGGGAAATTTAGCTGTGCGGCGGTGAATGTTTTCTTGCTTACTGTTATTCTTAAGCTCCTACCAATATTTTATTGTTCTAGAACATGATATAAAACATGCAGTAGCATATTTTACTGGCAGGCCGGTATCTGCAGCAGGTGAAAACTTACAAAATTCTCCCATGTATTAGTGTTACGTGGTGCCATTGCACCATATTGTCATGACTCTACAGTCTTTAGGGGGTTGGTTCGGGGCTATGTCAATACGTCCCAAGGTTCGCCGTTCCCGAGGTTCAGTGTTTCTGAATCTTGGGAAAACCTAACTTTTGGGAACATTGAACCCTGGGAATTAATAACGAACCTAGTAAACAACATCAAATCAGTCAGAGGTATAGGAAAACAGGGAACATGGAACCTTGGGAACATAACGAACATTGAACCCCTGGAACTTTGGGTAGACCCCAGTTGGTTCAAACCTCTGCATATATATATAATCTAACCCTCAACAAAGTCGTAAATTATTACTATACCTTTCAGCTGGGAAGGACGAGGGGGGGGGGGGCTTAATTGAGCATGTTGTGGACTCTCAAGACTTTTTGCTGATATGAAATGAAAGAAGGAATTCAAAGGGCCTTATCCCTCCAAAACAGAGTTAAAATTAACCCAACTATATTCCAACTTCCATGTTGTGCATCCTTCGGCTATACAGAAGACACAGCCTAGTACAGATAACAAGATGCGATAACAATACGTCAGACCTCGGTCCCGGTCATACTGCAATCGAACCCGCCACCCCCCCTGAAAAAGAAATGAAAATATTGTAAGAAGGGGGTAATCCACATTCCCACCAAATCCAATTCTTCCGTCGGTACAAATATTGCATGAGCAATACTGACATTTCTAATGCTCAGAGGCCTGTAGTTATCACTTACAAGTGTGTCAAACAACTTCAACAACCCCAAAGTTTTTTTTTTCTATTCCATGCGAGATAGGTTCGAGATGTGTCGAAAAGGGTATGTTGAAACAGTTACACGTTGATGTCCAGCAATAATACCCTGCTCCACGGCAGAAATGGCAGTATTCATTGCAATGTTCAGTATTTATTTAAAGAAAGTCATGCCTTTAAGCCAAAGCTAAAACCGCAGCCGGTATTATCTTGCTCCAAATTCTGTTTCTGTACTTCGCAAGGCAAACAAGCTGAGACATGTTTTAGAAAGAGAAGAACATGATAGGCTCAAAGTAACTTGCAGCAGTACGGTGGCAGCACTTGTATACTCCTAGCCCTCGTCATAACATACCGGGCCACATTGTGAAGTAATATAGATATGTATGGTTGTTGCGAGCGATAGCCGTCGCGCCCATACATCTAAGTCTCATATTCGATAATTTCTTACTAGCGCCTAGACATATTTTAAACTGAATATTTTTTTTCAGGGGTAATAAACTGCATAGAGAAGACAGTAAAATACAAACTGAACAAGAACGTACGCGTGAAACAAGTGAGTCAAAACGTGAAATTACAATGATTTATTCCCTTTGTATAAAAAGGAAATACACTTGAACTTCAGCGGGCTTAATTGCATAGCAAAACCGGATTAAGTCTCACTGAACACAATAGGTGTAAGTTGAGAGGACTTATTCATTGCATGATAAGCTGTTCTATTCAGTGCAGACGTTCTTTTGTGCAAGTGGACAAAAGCCCCTCAGTTGGCTGCTACTTAATCTTCGGGATACTTCGCAGCTTGCACAGTTGCGTCATTTAGAATATTCATGACATCGGCGGCAACTCAGCCGGCCAGTGCTCACCGCAGCGGTGAGTTTTGAAAAGACCCCTAAGTAAAACAGTTCCTCATTAAAAGAAGAATTCCAAATGTTAGTTTGTATGATCTAAGAAACTTCAGTACAGTGCCAAAAATAATTAAAGAGGTAGGGGAGTTAGGGTTATGGTTAGCCAGTTAGGAAATTTCTTGTTAAGCAGTGCCCATCACCCTGGACAGATGTGTCATGCTCTTTCCCTCACAAACTCCTACCCTGGCACTTCCAGAGTAAGTAAAACAGTTCCTCATTAAAAGAAGAATTCCAAATGTTAGTTTGTATGATCTAAGAAACTTCAGTACAGTACCAAAAAAAATTAAAGGGGTAGGGGAGTTGATATTAATGCTTCAATGAGGGTGTTGGTGGGTACCATCACATGGAGATGGTTTGATTCCAATAATAAAGAAAAGGTTATACAAGTACAAAATCTTTTGTGTCATGTCTTGTAACATTTTTGTGCATAATTTAATGATGTGTGTGGTCACAAATTTTTAAAACAAACAAATCAAGAAGGTGGCCAGATTCTTCCCCCAATAGTTTTGAAAGATAGGTAGGATTAGAATACGTAATGGGATAGATGGGTAGGTGCCCACTGTATAACAAGGTTTTTCTTGGTTTGCTGTTGCCTTTGTATTGTATCAATTGTATTCTTCGTTCGGGTTAGGGATTAGGTAAGGGATTAGGTTAGGGATTAGGGTTGTGAAAGAGATATTATTCAAAGAGATGCTGTTTATGTAATTTGCTACTGTACTGGTGGACGGACATCTGCTCTTTTTGAGTTCATTTTGAGTTTTTGGATTTTAGTGTTGCAGAATTGTGTCACGTTAGTGGAACAGCACACAGATACAACAAATAAAAGTTCATGCAACTGATCAAAATTTTCCTTCAGGTAGCATAGAAGATTAAACATTACAAATCACACCAAAAATGCTTTATAGTATAAAGGGAATGTATGCTACAAAAAAAAAAAAGAAAGAAATAAATAAAATCTCTTTTGCATCTTAATTTAGCACATTAACCTAAGATGCTACTCAATAGTTGATTTAAGTTTCATTATTAGCTGGACTGTTGCATTATCAGAGGATAGCATTACCCACTCAGTTTCTCTTTTTCAACTCAACCTGAAATTGAGTACAGCACATTGAATTCTGAAACGGTAATACCTCAGACGCAGGACACAGACTGGATGTTTGCCAAACTTCACAGCCTGTCTCAGTGGTTAGATATGAAGTAAGATTGCATGTGAAGACTTCATTAATGTATTTAAGTGCAACATCAGTGGAACTGTCCAAATTCCTGTAAGTGCTGTGCTGTAGTGGAGGGAACTAATTTATATCACAAGCGGTAGTATGATAGAAGCTGAGAAACAATGGAAGGTAGGAATTCAACTTAAATGTTTTTAAAAGGCAAAGCGATGTCACACTAAATTAAATAATCTGAATGCAGGTTTGCTAAGTAATGATTGGCTTATTTTAATCATGTGACAGTAATGATGTATTTCCCTGAAATATATGCAAGGCATAAGTGCTCAGAGTAGTAGAATATTAAATGGATCTGTGTTGAATATTACTGTATATTTTAAGCACTTCAGAGAGATTTGGTATAGTGCTGTCTATATCATTCATCTGTGTTCAAAAAAGGAGATGGGTCTGTTGAATTCATACTTTATGCATGAAATTAGGGGAGTGTCATTTTTCCATTACTGGCCAGTATGGGCGGGTGGGCAAAGGAAATATATTACTTGGCCATAACCGCCATATAGATAAATGATGCTGCCCTTATCATCTTGTAAACATTCAGCACGGCCAATGTCAATCTAAGATTGCAAGGAATTCACCCAAACTTAACTTCTTGTGCTCCACACACTACTCCTTAATTTCCTGAGTGGTGTAGACAATTAAAATTGATGTAAATGGTGGATGATTGTTAGTAAAAAGAAAGACTGTTTTTGTGGGTGGGGGTAGGGGTGGGAGTTATAGGTATAAATTAAAAGATGCTGGAAGTGGGAAAATAAAAAAAGACTCAATATAGAAATGAAAAGACTCCTGTTCAGACAAAGGAAGAGAGGGTGGATGCCTCCAAAATTGGCAATCAAAATGTCTTGTTTACTGAAGGATCAAACAATGTTACCCCAATAGACCATAATACAACTATGCTTTCAAGAACATGAATTCTGATTCATTGTGGAAAATCCTCCATCATTTTACATCTATAGTCCATGACAAGTTTAAAATTTTCAAAAACAATGATTTATATTGTCCTACCCTTCTATTTTTAAATGTCTCCTTGGTTGTCATTTCACATAATGGATTATAGTCACATTTAATAATGGTGTAGTGGAAAATTCAACATTTGGGACAGTTCAATCAAGGAGCTGTCATTCTAACATCAGAGTGGCAGCTTTCTGGTTCGATGAAGTCATTTTTATACATGTACATCTGGTTCCGCAATTTGAAAGATGAAAAGTTCATGTTTCATGTCATGCACTGTAGTTAAGGGCAGTTACACGTAAAGTAATTATTTCTTAGTATGCCTCATATATTTTGATATCTGTTGTTAACTGTTTAATCTATACAGGTATTTTAAAAGTGGATCATTATTGCTAGTTGTGCACCCCTAGAGCTATAAATTTATTCTGAATACTTAACACAGATCAGATGATAAGACCAAAAAAAAAAGATGACAACTAGCTTTTTTAGTTCTACAGTACATAATAATAATATAACAGTTCTTATATACTGTAGCGCCTTACACAAGAAGTCTCAAAGCGTACAAAGCGTACATGCATACAGTACATTGAATTTTTGATGAATAAAACAATTATACATATTGTAGTAAAACATTTGCCATTGGAGGCTGTTATGCCCTTTAAAAGATATGGAAGCTTTTACCAAATTGATCATTTGAGAGTGGACACACATTGTATCGTGGGTGGGAAATGGGTTGGTTGTTTCAAAAAATTTTTGCTATTCTAGAGAAAATGTTGTCAATTGAAGAGAAAGACATTTACAGTACAGACTTAGCTTGTATAAAGTACTAGGGAGTATATATGGGACAAGACCATGTTTTCTCATGACAGGGGAAAAACAAGAAGAAGAAGAAGAAGCAAAAAAAAAAAAAGGGGGACAAAGAAAAAAGGGCTTACTCTCTACCCAATGGCCTTACAGTAAGTTTAGTAGCTAATCCACCAACCGAGTGGACACCGCTTAATTTTTTTTTCTAACTTGTAGGCAGTTCTTACAGGCTTCGAGGTTTTGATTTTCCAGGTGTGCTAAACAAATCATACTCTTCAAGAAATTGAGGAGTGTGATAGATGTGTGCTGTTTTATAAAAGTTTAATAAATATGCCTCATGTATCAGTCTTTACTGGGTGTGCAGAAAGTCACACTCTTCACAGTGATTTGAGGTAAGTTATGGTGTGCAATCCCTTACAAAAAAGGTGTGTCAACCTGTGTCTGCAACCATGTGTGATCACATGTGGAAAACAAAAGAAATCATGCGTTATTCTTGGGTGGCAAACCGGCATTTTTGGAGCCCTCTACATGCACACAGGCTTGAAACAGGTTTGACACACCTTTCCTTGCATTTAATATCAAGCCACAGGTTTTATGGCAGAATTCTTTCTCAACACTAGTTTTAATCATCACATGTTTTGCATGTAAAACCTGTGTCAAACCTGTGGCAAACAAGTGGCAAACCTGTATGTGTCAAACCTGTGTCAAACCTGTGGCAAATGGTCAACTTGCATCTCTGTTTAAGGAAAAATACAGGTTTTCATGCAAAAAACTATGATAACCCCTGGAAAAAAATGTGGAAACCTGAGGATTTGTAACCAGTTGCCTTACCTTTTTGTAAGGGTTGCACTTTTGGGCCTTAAATTCAAGGCCTGTTATTACATTGTAGCATCATATTGAAATAAAGAATAGAACCTAAAGCAATGTCACTATGCTGGACTGTAGTTTTGGTTTCTTACTCCAAGAGAACTGTTGTTGTGTAGCTTAATCCACACTGTGACACAGGACCCACATAAAGAAAGATCAGACTGCTCCTGGATGAAACCCATACTTAACTCAGGGTCTCCTTAGCCATGGAAAATGTGGAAAACCTTTGAAAGCCTGTGAAATTGTTTCAAGGCCTAAAAAGGTCTTGAAATTCAGGGAACTTATGAGAAGTCATTATAAGTCATCAAAACTTTCACCAAGTGACATTGGGAAATTAAAAGTCCCGCAAAAGTCATGGAAATTTATTCCCCACAAGTGCATGAACATTGCTAACTTTTTATGTACAGTACAGGGTAGATCTAGTACACAGTTATTATTGCAACCTCATAGTGAAAACAAAGATTTTTCACCGCCCATGATCTCAAACTGTATGCCCTTTATAATTCCTCAGGCTTTGAGAAATTTGTTTTTTATAACTTATCCATCAGGCTAGGGATTCCCAAAGTCTACTTGCCCGCATGAATATGCACTGAGTCCATATCTAACTGCCATTGAATTCCTATGTGAAGATGACTTCTGTGCTGCTTGCCTGGCGGGCAACAATATTGGGCAGTTCACTTGTCCGAGTCATTTTTCACTTGTCCCGGACTGTCGGGCGGGGGATTTGTCGAACCCTGAATCACTGCATCTTAAAATTTTCATTCCACTATGCATCCATGGTGCCGCTGCAGGAAGATTGTAATGTCAACCTTATTAAAGGGGAGCAATGGTGGCCATTTGACTCCCCACATATGTGTAGTACATATATAAACATTAGCTATTAACACTACTGTGTTGTTTTTCCACAAAAAACTCATATCGCAAAAAAAGTTTCAAATCTCCCGCTCTTTAAGACATGAGTATCGCCATACTCGAAGAAACACGACCATGGATCAGCTGATTGATGACGTAAAATCTGCACCTGATCAGATTTTACAAAAGTGGTTACCAACTTACATACACTTACAGCTGTGCTCGAGTTTTCCTTGGTCGAACTGGCTCAAAATCATATGCACTTGGCCCGGAAGAGGCAGCCATATGCTTTTAAGGAGTTAATCTTTTGATTTCTGAACCTTTATCTCAAAATCAGCCGTTGAAACATTTGTAAAATGAATGAAACGATGGGCAGTTGTGCTAGTCTTCAGTAGTGTTACGAACGTTTGTGCAGTAAAGTATATATGATATTCCGCAATAGCAAACAAAAGTATACATTAGGTGCAGGTTTTAAGTCACTGTTCTGTTGCACTATGGGTAATTTCGGAGCAATATGGTGCTTTGCACTGCTTTGCCCAACTGCCTTCCAGACTTGCCTCGGAAAAACTCATACTACGTTTGACTTGGGATAAAATTGGTCTTTAATGATGCCACATTGCTTGGAATAATTATATTGAATTTCTGTGCTGTCTAGAAGGCTGTACAATTGCTTCCCTTTAAACTATCTTTCATTTAACCAAATTGGGTCAGTTTCTATTCAGTAGATTACTTTGACTATATGAAACAAACTTTTTTTAAAAGGAAAAACATTAACAATTGTAACTTTCTTGATTCATGTGGTTCATTTATTTCAAACTACACCAGTACGGTCCATGTAACATACGTACAGTACAATACAAAAATGTCCATGTTTCTGTTAAACCATAAAGTATCCTCTTCATAGACACAGCACATTTTAAATTTATGTTATCAGAGTTTTGCATGAGTCCCTGGTTCCCTTCATACTGTATTGTACTTATAACAGTAGTCATTTATTCCGAATGTTCAATATTGTGGGCCCAAGGCTGGTTGTGCTAGCTTATTGTACACAGTATAAATGTACAGTATTTCTTGATACATTTATGAAATGTATGCTCATTGCTTCAAACTGACAAGAGGCAGGCAAATGTACGTCAACTACATTAAACATATACGTCACATTAGTCTGTGTGAAAATTGAATTTTTATTACTTCCGTCTGTGGCCAAGTTTTTGCTGCATGTGCTTCAAATTTTATTTATTTGGAACCATCTTATACCAGTCTTCTAGAGCACCTGTCAAAATAATTTTTTTCAGGGGCCAGTCTTCTTTCAGAAATATTTAACAGTTTTATTCAAGGTGTCGTGTAAAGCTGTCTTGGCATACAGTATTTCCTTGTATCATCTGATGGATTGCTTATGGTAGCTACAGTACACAGCTTTTTATGTGTCTGGCACATGATTGCTATGGCAATTTTTTATGAATTCACCCGAAACTCTGGAACTAAGGTATAGAAGTGTTAGATTTTCATTTCATCCGAATGTTTTAATGGGTTAATGCATGTATTAGTTAAACCACATAGGGTCTGCAAGGAGATTGGCATTGCTGATAAAAAAAAGAATAGTATAGAAATTGAGAGCTAGGCACACTGTAAGGAAAAATGTAAACTTCATTCATGTGTAGTGTGTGAATTTAACTCAACTTTCATGGGATTGTAAAAACTTTGCCTTAGAACATATATGACAGGTGAAACAGCTAGGCAACATTCTGTGTTATATCAAAGGCAAGATGCTGCAGAAGCTGTAGTTGTGCTGGAGCATCAAAGCTTGATGTTAGCAGGCTTTAAAATAAGGCTGTATGGTCCGTAGTCTTTGACATTAATCCTCACCGCAAGAAATAAACTAATTAGTGATGGTACAACCATGCACAGGTGTTTTCATCTATTTAAATACAATAAAATGGTACCAGTTATGCATGCTGCTCTCACTAAGAAAGTACTGTACATGCAGAGAATTCATCCATGATGTTTAGGTAGCAAACTTCTAGCACTTCTAGTCCCGTATCGTTTTTACTGCATCTCTCTTGCCTCCTTTGCAAACATCCTGACTGAGCACAGAAATTGATCTCTTCTGCAAAAACAATCCTCTTTGACCTGTAAGGGCTAATTAGTAATACCTTTGTTTTGTATGTATTCTAAATGCAACAGAAAACAGGGTACATAAAAGTTACATAATAGGCAAATAGAAAGGTTGTTCAAATGCATGGTTGCAATGTGAGAGGAAGTTAACTCTGTAGTGAACTGACCAAGGGGGAAATCCCCCTGGCAGGCAATGTCTGCTTTTGGATGCTACAGGTACTGTACCAAACTCCTATGGGGAAATCTTGGCATGAATTTTTGCACCTACAGTACGTGAAATGAATTTAGGGTATGTACTGTACAGACTTGCAGGACCACTGTGGTACAATGTTATCAAAGGAATTTCAGTGTAACATTTCAGCTGTTTAAAGGCAATAACTGCCCTTGAAATCTTATCCACTCTGTGTTCATTTTCATGCACATGTGTTACACATTTTTTTACCTTTAAAGTAGTCCATTTGAAAAATAAGAAAAAATATTAAAGGTAAGGAGCAGTCCCCCCAAACTTAGTTTGAAGAAAAAGCTAAATAATACAATTTTTGTCTTATTTCTCTTCAAAGTATCTTTCATTACATTTTATGACTTTACTGTTGCATATTCAAGGTAAATCAAACAGTTATTTCAAGTAAATTTCACATTTGAAGGAAAAACATTGTCACATGACTCCCAGCAGCCAATCATGAAACTGGACAGTCTACGTACTACACTACTTCAATTTGGGATGACTGCACTTGCCCTTTAAAATTCTGCCTTCCTGATGACTGTTCCAAAATCTTTTAGAGCCGTGGTCAGTAAACTAGAGCTAAGAAGGTTTTGTGGACCATAAAAATATTTGTAAGGTTTTCCAAAAAGATATTGAGAGAAAAAGTGATTTCCAGTGCTTGCAGTGAAATATATTACTATGAATTTATGGATTATAGACTGATGTCAACAACCAGTTAGAACTAGAAGGTATTCTCCCTGACACCTCATTGAGGGCCATTAATATTCCAGAGTTTAAATTTTTGTCACCAAGGAAAAAATCCTTGCCACTTGAACTTACACCTTGACTTAATCTACTGTGGTAGTTGTGAAGTACTACTGTACCTTCCAAACTTTCTACAAGTTTTATTTTTAGGCAGTCTAGAAAGCTGAATATTTATGACTTCTGAAGTGACTTAACTACATTTCTATATTCTTGATGCTTGGTCAACAGAGACATCTTTGCAAGACTGGGGCCAGAAACAACCACTCCGGCCCAAAAATCGCCAGCAAGTAGAACTCTATGCAGGTGGGCATCTGCTGCATGTTCTACCCTGTGCCCTACCCTCTATTTCAGAAATTTTGCCGGTGTGAATGTTATTGGGGAAAGGAAAATTTTTATTTTGGTTCTGTAGATCTGTTTCAGTTTCAGTTGTGAATTTTTTGTTGTGGTTTGCACTGGTAGTGCACAATTACTGTGATAGAACTATTGATTTTTATTTTATGTGCCCTTAAATATCAATCCTTTGCGGTGTTGGGAAATATCATAGAAAGTTATTTTCCTGTGTCATGCTTTATTTTTATGTTTTGGAATTTACTCCCAAATCCATTACCTTGTTTGATAAATTTCAGTTAGGTAGTGTGTACTTCATTGGTTATGTGGTTGGTTTTATGTAGATTTAGTACTTTTTTAAAGATTTGTGACAGAATTTAAATCTGTACAGTAGATAGCAGCAACGACAGAATATGTATACAGTAAAATGGGAGTGAATTGTAAATTGATAAACTTGGCAGCCCCAGAGCTCTAATTGGTCAAAGTACTGCATGGTATTCCAGCTGTCAAGAGAACAGTTTTGGGCTGTGATATATGCCATTAGGCAAAAGTTACTCTGTGAAAAGAGCAAGTCAGTGGGACCATTTTCAAACGTGGTGATGGGGATATATCCCTCCATACCCACAGGATTTGTACAGTAAATACAATGTGTGATTGTATGTGCCAGGATCCTGTGCTACAGTGCAGTAGATTATGTCACCTCATCAATACCCACACATCCTCTCTGGATCATGCACCTGCTTCTGAAAATGCTATCCCTTCCTTTTGTCTCCTAGCTTTATCTGGGTAATGTACATTTTAAGCCTATTTTCATGTTATTCACCCACATTTCTTCCTTCTTTTTGCTTCAGCATTGTGCATTTGGGATTCTATAAACCTGCTGCTAACTTGAAACTTGGAAGCACTCTTACAATAAAGCTGTCCAAATTCCTTTGGCATTCACCCAAGGCACTTCTTGGGTATTTTTGGGCAAAACTTGCCCAAGAAATAGACCATTTCATTGAGGCCCACATCATTGGTGTGCCATGTCCTACAGTATTAAGAATTGCCCACTTCTGACCTGTACTGTGACATGGGTATATTCATACCAGAGGCTTGGCATTTTTTTCTTGGGTTTACAGTACCCATGTCCACAGACTTAAAAATACCAAATCAGCTATTGTTTGAGATTTAATCCCATGTCTGACATGGTCTAGTGAGGTATTAATGACAAATGTAAAACACTTGCTAAAAATATTTTGACTTGGGTTCAACCCGTGTCACAACTTCTTGCAATGACATGGTCTATACTCTTGGGTTTTCTTTCCCTGCCATATTTCTGACATGAACTAAGATTTCATCCATACACCAGACATGGTTTAACCCAAGAACCACCCATGTCAGACATGGGTAGGCATTGTCTTGGGTTTCCTTGGTTATGTCTTGAGGTTTAATCCTAAGATGACAAGCTTTTTGGCTGAAAGACAAAAGATTGATCTTGTTTGACCCATGTCACAGGGTTGTAGACCATGGGCATATAGTATTTCAAACATCTTTTTTGTAAGGGCACGGTCTTGTTGACTTGGCTATATTTCGGTAATTTTATTTGTTCCCATTGCAGCTTTTATCACCTTGATTTTACTTTGTCACAATCACAGGGCGTTAATTTGTAGAAAGGAAATATGGTAGGTATCTAGCTGCATTGCAGCTTTTTATTGAATGATGTCAAAGCTGTTGTTTCTTGTAAAACAGTCTCCATTGAAAAATGTGGTAGAAAAAGTTTTATTATGCACCCTGGAAATAATCATGGTCTCTAGAATTTGTATGCATGAGTGCATTGTGAAGCATTTTTGAAGGAGGAAAGCTGTTTTTCCTCAACAAGTAGTTATTACATGAATTTTACCCGGAAAGTATCAAAAGTTTTACATAGCTCTGGAAATATTTTAGGAAGGGGAGGGACTAAAAGGGGGAATCTGTCCTTATTCATTTTGCCTGTTTTGGCTAACAAACCATGGCACTGAAGAATACAGTTGCACATTATTTTTTCTTGTAAAGCAGCCTTAAAGTGAAAAATGTTGCAGTGCAAAATGTTTTATCATACACCCCCAAAATGGAGACATTTTACTACAGTAGGAGGCAAGTGTTATTTTGCCTCATCTACAAGTGATTATAACTTGAACTTAAGACTGAAGGTATCAAAGTGTTATCTCTGAATTAATTTTCTGAGATACAGTAATCATGGGGTGAAGATGGGTGGAGGAATAGGGGGATAATGCTCAAAGGACCAGCTATTTCTGCTTCATCTATCCTGCCTGAACTGCCTGTACCAAATCTTCATCACAATCACTATAACTGCTGCTGCACTGTAATGAATGCTTCAATTAAAAATGTTTCACTTCCTCCTCCGTCACCCTGTCCCTCAATCCCCTTTATAATTTAGACAGTTATAAAGCACTACGACTACTACAGTTTATTTTTTTCCCAACAAACAATGCTATTGAAATTTACAGTGCAGTGCTGTCGTTAACAAGTTTGAAATAATAAATTCCAAGTGTAACATGATGGCAAATTTGGTTACCGATGAAACATTCAGTGCATAGTTCTGTAGCTCCCCCCCTTCCAAAAGATTTATAGTAACCAAAGGTATAGCTTGTTTTTTTTTTGTCTGTCTTTCATGGGTTAACTTAATTGTGCCTCACAACTAAAATATTAAACAAATGGTGACAATGCTGTACTTGTGTTGTACTCTTCATACTGCATACATTCCTAGGCAATATGAGGTCTTAATGAAGATTAGAAGGACATCAAGTCAAGTGTGAACATGGTGGTGCCTGCTGATGCTTTCAATCAAATTTTTAAGTTTGGCATTCAAGCATTGCTTTATTTCAAGTGAAGGAATGGTTGATTCATAGACAAGCATTAATATCCTAACATCTGTTATGGCTAGGTGCCTGGTGGGATTAAACCAATGAGGAACAAACTTCTTTCCAATGTTAATCGTGAATGGCTGATCACGATGAGGGATTTATGCGACAAATGTCGGGGTAATATCTGTAAAAAAAAAGAAGGTCTTAGACTCTTTCCACCCTAAATGCCAAACGTTTCAATTTTCTAATGAGCTGTGGGGAGTTTTTTAGGTGGATGCTGTGCAAGCCATTTGCTTTCCTCAAAAATAAACAACACAAACTATCGGCCTACAATCACAGTTACATGTTGCCAGGGTTTTTCTTTTAAGAACCTTAAATCACAGGATCAAACGGTGCTGCCAGTGGAGGAGGGAGGAGTCGCTTTTTAAGAGAAGCAACATTAAATGAAAAGTCATTGGGCTGCCGTAAGATATGTAGTCTGATACTGAACCTTTAGCAGTATTAAGAGAACTTCAAGGTACTATCCCTGTTGGAAGGAGAAGCTCTACATTCTCGCCATGGGCTTTATGGATGATAGGGGTAGGTGTCACATCTTTGATCCAATTTTAGGTGACGCGTAACTGGGTCTCGTATTACTGCACAGTTTCATGAGGTAATCATGTTTCATGTATGTTTTGAAGTATCTTTTATGGATTGGTTTAATCAGCTGTGCCTACGACAAGATTGTCATTAAATTCGTAAAAATGTTTCTGAGCTCTTCCACCTGGGAATTTTAATTAAGTGGCGCATCTTTGAAAACTGCATAGAGTATTCTAAGTATTTCAGGATTGTTGTGTGAAAGTGAAAATTACTTGACAGAGGGATTCTGGGATAGTGAAGTATGCCATGCACTTGTGGATGTTTCTTAGTCATGTGAGTTGATATGTGCTGTATTTGAGAACTTGGACGACATGTGGGTGCTGTTTCAGTGATCAAGTGATCATCATGTAATATTGAGTGGAATTGTTGCTTGAAAATGTAACTAGCACTTTATATGATTAGCATATAAATTTTCTTTGTTGAAAATAAGTGCATGGAATTTAAATTGTGTACTTCATTAATTAGCTTAGCTGTGGAGAAATGGGGGTATAAAAAATAAGTTTTAGCTTCTACAAAGTCATGTTCTTGTGCTGACACATGGTCTATATTATCCCTGCATTTTCTTCAGGTTGTGTACAGGCACATAAATAGATACTGAGGTCCATGGAATAGGCCTACCTGTATGTGTTGTACATATGCAACTGCATGGCAACTGGGGGATATTTTTTCATTTGACAAGTGTTGATTTGTTATTTGTAATAGGCCTTGATAAAATTATTTTGTAATCTTTCGGTGCTACAAGTGCATAAGTATGAATTGGACAAGGTTTAGAGGGTGTACTGTAGTTGGATCTTTTGTTATCCTCGATCTGCCCCCCCCCCCCTCCTCTTGTCACTCCCACAAATGTTTCATATATTAAAGTTCCCTTATACAGTACTTAAAACATCAAATAATTGAACTCTCTCAAAGTATTTTTAAGGTGTAGACCATGAAGTTTAGTTACTGTATGCCGTTGTGGATAAATGAGATCAAAATGCATCTTACAGTATACTGGTGCTCTTATCCACATAAACATGCTGTGCAGTTTATAAATGTAGAAGTCATGTGTTATACATGTAGCAAGTACAGCTACCACACACACACATCTGAATGATTGTATGCTAGCTGCAGTACAAAAATATCAGCAAGTAAAAGCCCAAAGTAATTCAGAAAACCAGTTCACCTTATGGAAATGAACTCTATACTGCAAGCAGTAACATGTGATTGGTAGGACAGAACTAGCGCTGTGCTTGGTAATTTGCAAAACAGTAGTAATTTGAATATTCATGCAATGGCAATTAAGACCCCTCACAGAAACATACACACATCCTGATATGTGGGCCTTAAATCAGGTTTTTAGTGGAATGTTTGCTCTGGAGTTAGCACCTCTAGCACATAACGCAGAGATGCCTACCAGGCTTGTGTAAACAAGCTGTGGGGTCATTCACTGCTTTTCCACGTATATTAAACTAGTACTTAACAGATAATCAGCTACTGAGCTACTGAGCGATAAGAACACTGGCAGGAAATGTACAGTAACCTCATAAAATGTGCTAGACATGTTAGGATCATGGTTTTAAAGTTGGGGTAGGGTTGAAACTTTTCGACTGTAGTTATTTTCTGAGGTATTGTAATTTAATTATGCTTTAAATATGACAGAGACAGTTAATTGGAAGTTCATATGGAAAAAGGTGCTGAAAAGTTTTGAGCTTGGGAAGATGAAAGAAAGCTTCCAGGGCCTCCAGTAATTCCAATGGTTCCATGAACATTAAAATGGAGATGATTATTCCCTTTGAAAAGATGTTTGTTTCCTATAGGCCTTGATTTTGTGATTGAAATGGGAAGATTCTATTATTTTTTGGCATTGCAAGCTACACTGTATGGTTTTGTGCTATACAGGATGTTGCATCATATTGAAGCAATCCCCCAGTGGGCTGGGGGTTGTAGAAATGCCTATAGTATTTACCACCTGCCTTAAGAGGTGACTAAAGGGATGGACTTGGCTGGTTTGGACATTGTTTGAAACCGAGCTTGATCTTTTACCTTATTCAGAATTGTAGTTAACCTTAAATATCTTTTTATCTACTGTAGTTGGTATTACATATAACACATTCATGTTGATGTGTCATTAAATCTCATCTTAACAAACTAAAAGGAAGCAGAGACCCTACTGGTCTGTGACTTTTTTTACCTAAGGCCCCCTTGATACTCTGGTGCATTGGGCTGGAAATCATATGCCACTCCTATAGAAGTTCTAGTCCTTAAGAAGAGCTAATGTATGTCTCCAAAAAGTATGTTTGTTGGAGTTTTATACCACAACTTGTAAACTTTTGGATTGATATAGAGGAGTCCGGACAGCCAAGTGATGGTCTGATTTCAGTTAGCCGTAACTGCATGGGGTCTATCACCTCTTAATCTTTCAGTTTCCTTGCTTACCTGTATAATTCATGCATGGCTGCATGTACCCTAAATTGTACATTGATTCCTTCAACTTCATTGAATATGAGGGTTTGAAATGCATGTAGACATTAAATACAGTAAAGAGGATTTAAGGCTGGTGGACCCCACTAATGGCTGCCCACAGTCGCTAAACGCAATTATGATCGGATTCATTTATAACTACACCCACAGCCTTTTTCAGTTGTAGGGCATTTGAGTGTTTTCCCTACTCCCTTGCTTTTGCCTAATTATAGCATTATGAAGGATGGTGGTTAAGATTTTTTCAAACTTCTTTGGTTTCTCTTGACCCAGAAATCAAACCTGGACCCTAAGAGGACCACACACTTAACTGAACACAGCTGCCAAACTTTCAGAGCTCTACATCAGAGGTCTGTCGCAGTGGTCCCCATTTCATTAGTACTGGTGAAGAAGTTGAAAATTTAACAGAAAATGAAAGTTAGAACCAAGCTCTGTGTTTTCTGTAAATCATGTGAACACATCCATTTGCTAGTGATGTACCTACTTTTTTAGTCTTGATCTAGTTGAAGATGTCACTGTTTGGCATTGCATATTACCATTTTGCATTAGAAATGAGCAGACCCTTAGAATGCCTCTTTTAGAGTTGTACATTTATGAATAAAATAGCCTGTACAATATTGCAGTTCATTGTGTAATGGTTCGTAAAATGAATACGAACTATCAGGTTAATTTTGGTCATTTGGCTTATGCTGTCATGTTGAAATGTGGGTCTTCTTGACCTGTTTGACTGCAGATGTGACTTGAGAATTGCTCATTCTACTCTTGAGACAAGACTAGCTTTACTCCAGAATATTGATTCATCAACGTCTGTGTATTAGAAATATATTGCACTTGACAAAACAATAGAAAGGGGTTCCAACCTTTAAGCCCCAGTTGTGGTGTAGTGTTTCTGGAACTTAATTACTGATTTATTTCCCTGTCTGGTTTTGAAATGATGAAATACCCAAAGTGTCAAAGGGCAAGAGCAGTTGTCCTAACTTATATCAGTGTAGTAGACTGTTATGCCGTCATGTTGTTTCCTAAGGAAGCAACACAGACACCCCAGTAAATCAAAGGCAGTGTGGGGTGTAACCAATATCTGAGTTTGTTATGCAATCTGTTACCTCAGGTAGTCTAGCCTTTCATTGTGTTCACACTGCATGAAAACAACTTACACATACTTGACTGGCCTGTTAGCTAACCCGAAATGTTACATAACTTTTTGTGCATTTTGGTGCATCTGGTAATGTCAATTAATTTATCAGATGTGAAATCTGACTATATCAAGTGCGTGTGGTGAATTTCATTTCCTCCCTGAGGCAATAGGATGTAATCAGGCATAGAAGATCGATGTTATAAAAAGGAGGAAGGAAAGTTTCAGCATGGTCCTGTTTCATGATTGGCTTGTGAGAAAAGTGGCTGCTTGTTTTACCTTGAATATGCAATGTTGAAGTTCTAAAATATTATGACAGATACTTTGAAGAGAAATGAGAAAAAAAAAATTGATTTAGCTGTTGCTTCAAAAAAAGTTTAGGGCAACTGCTCTTGCTCTTTAAGTCTCATTTTGGTGAAGTTTTTAGAATGATAGAGGTTTTAGGGCATACAGCAGGTATTCTGCCAGAAACACAAAAAGGGGGGGGGGGATTTATTACTGCCAAACCTCAAGTCCAAATTGATGCTGTCCTAGGCTTAAGAAGGTTTTAAAGGCCATTTATTTGTGTAAGTTCAAACATTGCTGCCAAAGTGTCGTCTTTTTAAGTAAGAAGCCAAGATATTGACAATTTTCTAATTTTTATGGAAATGAAAAGGGGGGGATTTTTTTTTTACCCACCTTCTTCTGGAAAGGGGGGGACAAATCCCCCTTTACCCCCTCTGACGGAAACCCTGTACAGGATTAGCAGTCACACAGTACTAGTATTTTGTGTCTGTCAGTGTGAAATAGTGAATAGGATAAAATGTCATTTCAGGTCACTTTAAGTTAAAATGTTAAGTTCACTTCACTTTTTTGTAAAAAAGTACAAAAAAAACCAATCTGGATAAATTTGCGCGACATATTTATAATTATTTATATAACTGAGTGAGGTATGTGAATTATGAATTATAGGACAGCCATGGCTGACAGAAAGCCTGAAAGGCCAGTGCAGGTTTATAAACTGAGATCGAATGTGTCTTAAACATAAATTAAAATCCTTCCTTGCATACTGCTACATTTCTGTGAACTACTGCAAAAATTGGGGTGAGAGTTGACTGCCTTTCAAGGAAAGGGTGGAAGTTTCAACAACCATTAATTAACAAAAGTGTCTCTAAATGGTTGTCTGATCCATTGTCCTTTTCAAAGTTGCATTAACCACATGCTAGTGCTGTGCAACATTTCTTCTATGTGAAAGATATAGGCTACTTTGTTCCAAGTGAGAAAAACTAACTTTTGACCAGTGGGATACAGTATGCCTACTTCGTCATAGTTGCCTGCACCTTACCATATTGTTCATCGGGTGTGGTTGAGTTGGAGCCCCTAATACTGATCCTTCAACACTTTTAAATTTCTACTGGGTGTTACATAACTTCAGTTAATACAAAGAAAACCTGCTTTGGTAATGGTCTACAGGTCAGTATTACATTAAGAGTTGGGTGATAGAACCTAACCTTCATCCTACCACAAACCATCATTGTAGAATTGTTGGAATGTAGAGGTAATCCGGGCAAAAAAAAAGCAAAAACAGGTACAGTCATACTAGGTTTAGGGAGCGTATGTATGTTTTGCCAAATGTTTCTATCGCCTCAACATTATTTGAGGTGGAGCCCCTAATGTACTGATTTTTCAATGATTTTATAATATCCAGATGACATTAAATTCATGAAATATAAGTAAAATTTGTTATTGTAATGGTCTGGCCAGAAAGAAAACCAAATTAAGGATCAAGTAAAACGATTTCATTTGTGGTAAAATCAGAAGGGACATATTTTGTTTCAATGTGCATATGCATCAATCTTATTTGCAAGTCAGCATTAAATGTCTTTATCTCAGGTGGAACTCTTTTGTAATGGACTTATCCAATGTAATATGCATCCTTTTGCCCCCAGGACAGTGGTTAGTCTATAATGTGGTGAGTCTAATGTGTGTTGATCATGTGAGTTGTGGCATGCAGTATGTAGGGCAGTGTGGAGCAGTGGTGGATATGTTTTTATGCGTTTTTCGGAGTTTTGGCATAGAAGTGGGGCAGTGGTGAGTCAAATGTGTGTGATGTTTGTCGGGTATATAATGTATGGGTTTGCAAAAGTTGTAAAAGTGTCAGGCAACCGAAACGTGAAGAATGGTTGTGCCGTATTTTCCAAGAATGTCAGCCTCCAGATTGTTGGGTCAATTACATGACAGAGGGGTGTGTCAATTGTGCAAAAATGATTGATACTCCTTGACTCCAAAAGAGCATTGACTGACCTCTCCAAGGGGACACAGGTTGCATCTTTCAATTGATAAATGATAAGTGTATATTACTTTGTATGTCCTTGCCATACACCTACTCTTGTTATAACATCCCTTGTTTTCTTTAGTGTGCAGCTGCACATGCAAATCCCTTATCATGAATTTGCTCAGTATGTAGGTCCTTACTCAAGTAGAATTCATCTAAATGTGATGACTTAGGAAATTCCGTGAAACATTGAACCATTGTGCAAGCATATTCTGCACCATACCCGTCATGGAAGAGAAATACAAAAATAGAAATCTTAATTTCCTTGGAGACCTTACAGTTCATTTTCTTACTCTCTGAAGTCTTCAGGGGACATCCATGGAAGTCATGTGTCTAAGACTCAAAAACCTAATTGGATGATTTTTGAAGTTGTGGTTGTCCACATGTATCAACTCCTACAGGTGCAGTATACAACAAATATAAATTAAGCCCTGCAGTAGATTACTGTATGAGGGGAAATTAAAAACTTTGGGAATATGTTACACAGTGCAAGATCATCTTACAGTACTAACAGAGTATAAGAAAGAGAGATTTATCAAGATTTTGTCAAAAGTGTTTAACATATTTCAAAAGCATTTCCCATGGAAGTTGTCCTGGAGAGTTGTCCAAACATGCAGTAAAAGGCATCAAATGTTATGTCAAAGGTAGAAAGGTGCTTATTTACTTTTTGTGGACAATGCTGAACAAAGCATTACCTTGCTATTTCATCCTATCTTGACGTATGGAGTGGTATGCCTGCACAGAGTCAGAGTTTGTGTGTTATTGAATTCCATCACCTTTAATGATATACTGTACCAGATGTCACAGTGCATGTATTGCAGTTATTAAGCAAGTGAATGCGTGTGCCCTCTCACGACTGCTGAAATTTTGCAAAAAGGATTGATGAAGATTTCAACTAAGCAGGACTGCAGGGTCAGTATAAGTAGGTCATGAAGGCAGTCAGGGAACGACTTTCTGCTCACATTTGTAGAAAGATGGCAAATGGACTTGTTTAAATAGGAAACATCTCCTGAAGTGAACACACAAGCATTAGGGGAGTCCTAATTGCAGTGTTTGTGTGTTCTGCACGTCATTTCTTTTATTTGTGCTTGAAATTCGTCATGGCTTTGGGAAATTAAATGTTAGCCTAGGTCTGAATAGCAAATGAGCCTTCCTAAATAATTATTCTGTTGGATGACTTGTTTAGATTTTCTCAATGTGAGCTTTTCTGGAGCTTTTTGTCAGATAAATTGTGATGCAGTATATAGTAGTATAAGTAAACTAAATTGTGTCACCACATAACCAAAGTTTGTGTAGTGGCATTAGTTGGAAAAATTCA
The DNA here is from genome assembly GCA_037179385.1 of Holothuria scabra. Lineage (NCBI taxonomy): Eukaryota > Metazoa > Echinodermata > Holothuroidea > Aspidochirotida > Holothuriidae > Holothuria > Holothuria scabra. Next base: position 35,456,582 of record CM074185.1, on the reverse strand, counting down.
GCTATTACTCAGAAAAATATGGTTCAAATACAGTATATGAAGTAACTACAGTGACCATCTATTTTAATATAAAAAATTAAATTGCAGGCACAATTTTCCAACTTCAGACTACGGTACCTAAAAGCATAGTATCACAATATGTCCCTTTTAGCTATTAGTTGATTTAATTTGTTTTACAAGTACTGCAATAGAAATGATATTTACTAGTTAACTGTTAGTCCAGTTACAATATCCAGGATATTGTTTAATACCTGCAGTTGTTCTCATGACTGGATCCAGCCAGACCTCAGCAGTCTATGAGTCATTTGAACTCACCCAATCCTAGACTACTTCATATGTAGAGAAGTCTAGGAGTTCAAATGACATTTTGATGCAAGACTTTCACCAGGATTATCTACTGGGGATCCCCTAGATCACCATCCTGGCTAATGCCATGTAGAACTGGTTATGACCATATGCCATGTATTTAACTGAAGCTCTTGATGTTGTACTTGGCTCTCTTTATAAGCTTTTATCAACCGTGCCATGTCATCTGCTGTTGATGGCATTTGAAAGTAAACATGACTTATAGTCATCAGCATTTCTAAACTTTATGGTGTCTGACTTGCATCATTGAGATGCATTTTATGTATACACAGATTCTTTGAAGAACAATGGCATTCATGTGATTGCAGAGACTGTCTGTGAATACAGTAGTCTGAGTGTTCCATCTCAGTGACATGATGACCTGGCAACAGATGCTTTTAGAAGTTATTTTACTGCATTTTGTCATCACAATAGACATATTCTTATCGTTTTGGTTTTAAATTTTAAGGGAAGCATTGGTTAGAAGTGACAATGGAAGATAAAAAGATAGGCAGGAATTGTATGAAAATTTTAATTTAAACTGCTGGCAATTTCATATGTGGTACTATATTTTTCTTTCATGGTTTTTACTTCTGCTTGCCTTTGCAAGAGAGAGAATTAAGAACCCTCCTCCATTTGAAAGTTTTCAAGCTTGCATTTTAAACTCACAACTGTTCTTTACATTTTCAAACATGTGTATGAAAAATTTTCAGTCTTTGAAAGCTATTTTGTCCAGGGCCTTCACTACCTTGTCTCAGTGCGAGTCTGGTTTAGGACCTGGATAAAAATGCTGACATTGGGATGTACAAGTGACTGCTACATTAGCTGAGGGGGTTTGTTAAGGCAGATTGACTTCTCCATTAGTAGAAGTTTTCTTAGGAGGTGCATGCCTTAATTTTCTAGGAATGTTTAATTGCCTTAATTTAGTACATCACCCTGTGGATGTGCCTTAAACATTTGTGTCATCCTTCTGGTGAAAATTTATCATGAAGCATTTAAGATATAAAAACCTATTGTATTCGTACAGTATGTTCATTGCAGTCGGCCAAAAGCAGCTTGCATTGGCTCTGTGGGCTAGTTAGCAAACAGCATCAACCAAGTAGTACTGTATATCAGTACCTAAAATATACATATAGTCTGAACTCCATGATGCCCAAGATTGCAAGCATTGATCTCTGAGGTATATCTAGGTTATATTACTCTATGCTGTTTGAGCAAGATTACAGATTTTACTTCCAATTACGATAATGGAAGACAGAAAGTGTCAAAGCTAGAACCTAGATTGTAACTTAATGCCAGGTAATTTGTTCTGCGCTGAAATATGAGTCTCGTCAATTGTATGTTTTAGCATTCTTTTTTGGCTGGTTGTGGAGACGGGCTCATAAGCAAATCAGGTCTGGTATCATCCTATCTACACTAGAAGTATATTTTTAGAGCTACATGGAACAGTTAATCAGTAGCTTTGTCTACAGTCTACAGCAGAAATACAGGATGGCTTGGCATGGAGATAAGTGAATTGGACATTTTATGCTTTCAGTGTATTCTGGGAAATTGCTCTCTCAACAGTTTTTTTTAGCTTTCATGTGTTTGTTTTGATTGGCTGCATGGTTACTTTCTATAGACTTTTAATCCCATCGCAACATTTCAGAAATGTTAAAAACAATTTCAAAAGCCAGGGATGTCCACATTGTTTCTTGCACAGGCCCACTCCCTTTACACTGGATTTTAAGTAATTTTGAAAATAGTAATTGTGATGAAACCATATTGTGAGCTATGCAAATTCCAAGTCTCTTCCTTGGTACACCCTATTCCTTCCCAGCATGCATTGTAATTCTGTGTGAAGGCAATGAAAAAGGGGTAATTATCAACAAAGTGACTGATCAGGTACAGTAGAGCCACGAACTGTATACCCATTTGATCCTCCAATGCTGATCACCCCAAAGCTGTGTTGACTGGAAAATATATTGCCGACTGCAGTATTCCCATTTGGTCCCCTACATGAAAATTGATCCTATCTCCCGATTTTTACTGTAAGTGACAAAAAACTATGAAGTATTTATGGGGGTTGTGATTGTTACACAAGTTCTGTGATGCAGTGGTCCAATTAATATTGAGTATGTTATGTTTGAAATCTGTATGGGAGGGTAAAAATATTAAGCATTAAACAAGTAATTTGTATAAGAATTAAAATAGAGTGGTTCAAATCTTTGTTGTGAATACATGATATACTTTCCTTCTGTTCCATTTAAAATGGAACTGTTCTGTTTTCTGAGCTATCCCTCACAAATTAGAAAGTTCTGATGTAAAGTACAGTATTAACAATGATGTACTATCCCTTCTGGAAATTTTAGTAAGAAATGAAACAGAAATAAGACTGAAAGTAGTCAAATTGAGTCTTTTTTGATCTTTTTTAAGACTGGAATTACCTTTCAGTCTTATTCCTGGCTCTATCCATGTTTAGCCCTGACTTATTTCAGATTTAATCCTGGCTGTTTGAAACAGGAAATTTCCTGATTCAATTTCAGATTGAATTCTGTCTTTATTTTCTGACTATCAAGTAAGGAATCTTGACCAGTCCTAATTCATATCTATTTCATGTTCATTTCTGCTTTGAATGAACTTAGAAATTTTTCACAGATTAAGACATGTACTAAAGGTATAGGTGATTTTGGACTTAGAATATTTTTGAAAATGTTCTGACTTAGGTTTTTTTTTTCAACCCAACCTGCCCACATGAATACATATGGGATTTTGGACTTTGAAATCTTGCAAATGTTTCTGACTTTGAAATTTTTAGCTAACCTGCCTTCACTGTGAAGACATAGGAAATTTTGCCTGTGACTGGCTTATTGATGTGCTTTTGATGAGTGAATCAATGCTTATTACCTGCAGGGCCATTGGATGGAAAATTCATTTGTTTTGTTACTTATTTGATTACAATTACAGTTACTGCAACTTTCGATCATATCAATGGAATCTTTGAGCCTGGGAAGTTAGACTTAAAACTTTATAGCCAGCAAAGTAAAAGACAGCTGGTCTTAGCCGTGCAATTTTAGAGTGCGTAAACAACTAATTTTAGCCTATGATTTGCAACCAGCATCATTAATACATGTTCTTGGCAGCGAGGCCGTGCCTACATTTTGAATAACTTTGCTTTTGACCGAATACAGAAGATGAGACTTTCAATTTAACATTGCAAAACCCCGACCCTTGGAATAGTTGTGCCAAACTTGTCAATGTACCTACCGTTGAAGACCGCTCTGACGAGGCCATGTAAAAATACACAAATATGTAGGCTAATCTCAGCGGTTCTGGGCAGCAAAACAATATTGCACTGACCTGATAAACATATCTTATGTATTCTTTCTGATATCCCTTTATATTTTTGGCACTTTTTGTCCGAAACTTATGTCTTGTTTCAAAAATATCTGCAAATGAAATGCACTAAGTTCGATCCCCCTAAAATCCACGAACTCAAGAGATTTGTAAATTGCAATGCCCTTTAAATTTTTAGTACGGTCATAGAACTTGACCGGCCGCGCAGGCATGTTACAGTATAAAAGCATATGGAAATGCGATCGTAGAAACACAAATTCAATGGGAAAATTCGTTTCAAAGCCTGGTATTTCCCACACTAAATCACCAAGGCGATGTCGCGAGTTTTGATTGCCTGGCCTGGCAAGGATCAACGCAATTGAACCAATCATGATGCATGGGCAGTTTAAAGTTCGCAACAGATCGTATGCATACGATGCACTGTGGAAAACAAGGTCCTTCGAGTGGATAACAAGTGGAGTGAATAATAAATAAAAATTTAGGTTCTAACCGATGAGGTTTTTCACTGCCGATCCGACGTCCGATGTTTTTTCCCCCAACATCGGCCGATATCCGATCCGATATTTTCACCACCCCGCCCTATCTGTGCGTTTAGGCCAACAAATATTCCCCGTTTTCTAGTAGGTCTAGATTTCTTTGTTGTACAATGTGCCATGCCTCTTTATGTACATCGTCCGCGCATTTACTCCCATTTATAGTCATCTTAAAAAATGTCTAATAGTTTGCCAATTGGTATGAACTTAATCAAGACTGCAAATGAACCGATCACCTGAAATTATATTTGAATTTGAATGGTGGTTGTATTCTGGTAGGCCTATATATTGTTTGAAACTTTCACCGGCGTAATCGAGGGCCGATCATGCTGATGTCGTGTTGCTTCTCAGATCAATGCTACGAGGTATATTACTTTCATAATTTGCATGCAAACAGTGATTCATACCGGAGTAACGGGCGCTCCAAAATAGGGACGTTTACCCACTTGTGATGGAGAGTTTCTTTCCGACAGGAAATTGAAGGGTGTCCCAATCTCAACAGCAGGGCGGTTATGAATGAACGTACGTAATAGGGCCTACTCCTGATCCTAGGTACGCGACTTCCTAATAAGGCCACGATAGCGTGGGTGTTGGCCACGTGTGCACCAAATGCAAATTTTCGGACGTGCAAGAGAATACAGTAAACAAAGGCTGTGATTGGTTGATATTTTTGGCATATGTTTTGAAAGAACTAACAGATGCAGCTTCAAGTTGGAGTTAGAAGGATTGCTTTTTGAGTCAGAAAACGTTCAAAAACTGAAATATGAAAAAAAGACGAGGGTGTAAAGAAGTTTTAGTTTCTTCGTAAGGTTTTTCATTACAGATTTCGTCCCCTTGAAGGCAAGACAAAATTGCCTTCCCTTGCTTTAGGGATTATATCTCCAGATGTCACATTTTTGCGGTGAACTCACTTGCAATGGACAAAAAGTGGCTGGAAGCATAATGACGTAATTTTCGTAACTTTCGGAGTTATAGAGAATTATTCGCTAAAACTGAACTTCATGGATAAGTTGACATTAAAACGAAATTTAAACCAAAAAAATCAGTCCAGGTTTGGTGGAATTATAGAAAATTTTTAGCACAAAACTGTAACAGAACAATGGTCAGTTCTTGTCTTTCGTGCAGGGTAAAAATTTGCGCCGACTAAGCAAACAACTCTTGTGGTTAAATGACATCAAAAAATCGGCCAGTTCGTTCCCTGATCGGCCAGTTCGTTCCGTCGTTCTTCAAGCGGGCAGATTTTCTCATGTTGTGTCAGATTTCTGATAGTTGTCCGTTTGATTTGAACTTAAGTTGTGAACGTGATCGCTACCTCTCCGATACAGTTGTTAGGCCTAATATCTCGTGCATACAGTACGTAATGGAGCGTGAACAAATTGTTGCTATAGATCCATTTTATTCATCTTCGGGAATATTGCTTGTCTTCCCCCAAACGGCTCTTCACCAGAGAGTCGGGAGGACTTAAGAAAAATGTCTTATCACCGAACCTGAGGGGTGTTGCGATCCGGATCCCTTTTTAAACCTATACCACGTGTAAACACTTGGTCTAACCCATGCCAATATTTGATTATTCCGTCCGAAAAAGGCGGAGCACAGTTTGTAACAACAACGGAGTAACTCTTGAAAGAAATTTAATCATACGTATAGTTTATTTATTGCAGATTTATTTTTTATTTGAGCAAAGGGAATGTATGAAACTGTCATCAAACCAGGGGGAGGGGGTGTCACGAACTATCACCCTGCCCCCCCCCCCCTGTAAATAGTTGATGGTGTGTAAATTGTTGTAGGCGTGTAAATAGTTGTTTGAAAATGTTTTGTACTTGTGCTCGTTGTTAGTTCCGGAATTTGTTTGGAACTTTGTTCCGACCGTCCGGGAGTAATCGTTTGGTTTTCGCCCCTTGGCTCTTTGCCAGAGAGTCGTGGGGACTTTTAGAAAAAATAACTTTGTTCCGACCGTGTCCGTTTCCAAGCACGTAAAAAGCTCCACCAATAATATAAGTGGACGTATAGCTTCTTCGGGAAGCAGTTTCAAGTTTGCTTTCGCCGAAAGGCCCTTTGTCAGATCATCAGATGGTCGGGAGAACTTTGGAAAAGGGTTCAGGTGAGGTTTAGGGAATGGCTTGCATACAGAGGCGGCGAGATCATGTAATAGAAAGTTTCTTTGTAATTTTTACTAAGTTATCACAATACGGATCATCGGTAAACATCGGCAAGTGGACTCGGCTAAATCATGCCGATCCGATATTTTGCCGATGTTGGTTAATATCGGTCCGATCCAATTATCGGTTGAGCCCGTAATAAAAACCCACCGACTTCCTAAAGCTTCTTGCTTCGTATAAAAAACGGGCACAGAAATACAGTATTATGAAAGCTAGGGGACTTGAAATTAGGTCTAAATTCTGTACCTCGATAGTCTGTATTTTGTGTTTTTGTAAAACCGTTTGCAATGCAACAACACCTTGAATACAATTTTAAATCCAGTTGCAGCTACAGTGGTGTAGAGGAAAGTCAAGGATTACGCATGCGACAGGGGTGAAATTTATTCGTTTGTATAATTAACATTGCATACCGTTTGGCGAGAACTGGAAGATTGAGAAAGAGATAACTGACACTTGAACCACAAATACACAACATGCAGTGTCCTAAAGCTGATCACCATTTTGTAAAACTCACTCCCTTTGAGCGGGGCAAATGTGCACCAGTGCACATTATACGCAAGAAAGTCTGCACTTGGGAAAAAATGTTCGTTTTTTTTGAACGGACGACATGCCAGGTCTCCCAAAGGAGAATTTGAACCCTATATGCGCTTGATTACAGATGCGATTTCTCAGCACCCAACAATTATTACTTTCGGTATCTAAAAAAAATAGAAAATAATGGGTACGGGGATCAGTTAAATGATCTTTCACAGGGTTTTGTTTTCTCCCCATATCATTATTTTTGTTTGTTGCTGTAAACAACTTGATTGTTTGGGGCTGTTGTCAACAATCTGATTGTTTGGGGCTGTTGTCAAGCTTTGGTGGTTTGACTTTTGATAACTGGACTCTAGGGCATCTTACAGGGCCTTGGCTCTCCTTTGCCTTTCAACCTGTTATGTAATGTTAAAACATAAACCTTGGGCAGACATTTTGCAGGTTACCCCAACCAGTACTTCCCTAGAGTACTCCCAAGCCTCTGGCAATGGGCCGTTCGGCGAATCCAAACTTATAACGGCTTGGCGAAGATGCTATTACGTCTACAGGAGGAAAACACTTGACCAACCTCACAACCCTCATTTACGTCACATTGGTTTGTTTGGCCCCGACCAAATTTTTCTACGGTTCCGAATGTTCTTAAAGGCATCCAGGGCCACGTTGATTATTTTTACGTGTTAGCCCCACGTCGTTCGATCGTTCAAAGCTGCTTCTCTACTTCATATATTTAGACTTGACCCCTGCACGCACGGTTTAAACAAAACATCTAATAGTTACTGACACTTATTTACAATAACATAGCACGCTTCTATTCCGTGATAACTACTTATTATAATTTATGCTGTGACCTCTAGATCTGACCACTTTTGGCGCGCACGCATTCCCGAAGTAGCGTAAGTTTTCATTGTTTACAGGTGTGTACGTACGTGCTCAGGCTGGCAAGCTGCTTACCGTCTGGGCCATAACAACAAGACAACAACATGTCATGACCTTCGACTTGTGCACTATGTACTGTAGGGGTGGCGTCAAGGTAAACATGTCTCTTCACGAAATAAACCTTTGGCGTTAAGGCATTTTTAAATGAAAATAAGACCCCGATAACATTTTGTGTCTTTAAATTTCTGGAACAAACTTGCGCCGTTCCTTAAGTGATCTGAACAGGAAAAAGAAAACCTCATATGCATTTGAAATCCCTACGATGAAACTTGGAATATCGATATTGGCGGGTATGACACTGCACTGGCTGTGTACAATTGCAACTGAACTACTAACGCGCGCTAGATTAGACTCGATTGACATGCTATATAGTTGACTGACTGAGCAGCCACCATGATCCATCGTCTCCAGTCAAAGTTTTCAAGTCAACTAAGAGAAGGAAAGAGGAGGATTTTTTAAAGGAAATCGAAGAAACATTCTCATCTTGTTTTGTTGTAAGTGATATTACGCCTAAACTGGTGCAAACTAAGGGAAGTTTTGCAAACTTACCCGCTAACGTTACCTGAAAAAACAAGCCCTGCCTGTAGGCTATAGTATAACGTTAGGTCTGATGTTAGCCTAGCCAAGGCGTCGGGCATACGACCATTGGTAAGACCACGGTCGAGAATCGAAAATAAATACCGTAATTAATGCTAGGCTGCAAATGTAACGTTAATCCAATTCGAACAAAGTAAAACATCTGATGTCTATTGAGCAAGCAGCATTTTGGCAAGACCTAGCCTAGGCCTAGCCTATGGCTTAACCTTAACGGCTAGCCCAAAGCCTAACAGTAAGTTAGTAACATAGCCTAGGCTAGGGAGTAGGGGTCTAAGTTAGGCAAGCCCTGGCCTAACGTTAGTTAGCCTAGACCAGGGCCTAGCCTATACGGGTTATCAGATGATCCCCCCTCCATGCTAGTTTTGCCGCGAGTAACAGCCCTTTTCCCAGAAGTACGCTAGGCATAGGTTAGTTGCCATGATGGTAGCCATTTCAAGTTCAAAAGAATACTTTATTTAGCCAAGCCTAGGCCTAGGCCTTACTTAGGCCAGGCTAGCCTATTTCATGAAAATGTAAACTAACATTAGCCTATATTTGAGGAAATTCTGACAAAAACCATCACCATTTCCAAAGCAACTCTCCAGCAAATTTGCATTAGCCTAACGGCTAGGGCTACCTTAACGTTAGGCTTAAGCCTGGCTAGGCTAGCTAGTTTATTGTAATGTTGTCTTAGAATATCTCTGCTTTGCTAACTTAAGCAGTAGGGAAACTACCTGTAACCATTTCCTAAGAGAATAAACCTAACCAAGGCCCAGGCTAATTTGAATATGCCTACACAACTTTTGCAGGTTTTCCGTGGATGTTTTTGAGTGTTCATGAACAGAAAAATTAGGCTATGTCAGTTTTAAATAAATTGGTAGTAGGAAATTGCTTGGTGATAGCGATTGAGTATGGATCCATGATTTCTGTGCAATCTGAGATAGATATTTTGCAGGAGGAGAAAATGGTGGCCAAGCATAGCCCAATATGGCCTTTTCTTCGTTAGTTAGGTTAGAGCAGTGTTATCTTATTCTGCTTCGCCTAAGCTTACATTTTCTAATGGAGTAGGTTTTCTGTGACTGTTTTTTAGTGCCCATGAACAGAAAAATTTACTTAATAAAAAGAAAATAATGTCAAATTTCAATAAGTTGGTACTAGAAAATTGCTATGTGATAGCAGTCACATAGATTATGTCAGATTTCAAGAAATTGGTACAAGAAAATATTTGTGACTGAAGATGGATGGGTAATTTTTGGTACATTTTGCATTAGATATTTTGTTAGCAATGTTTGTTATAATTAACTATTCTGTATGTCAGTGGTTCCCACAGTGGTCCCTACCCCCCCCCCCGGGGGGGCATTGAAAAGTTTGAAGGGCCGGGTGCTGAGTTGTTTTCAATCATTAGGGGGCGTTGGCATTGACTAGGGGATCCCTGGAGGTTTGCATACATTCGTGCAATAAAGGAACCTAGGAGGTTGCACAGTGGTTGACACAAACTGTCTTCTCCAAAAGGTTTAGCAACTACTGACAAACGTTTACCCAATATAAAACTCATCTGGGTCATTTTGGTGCTGGAAGTTGAAAGTTGAAAGCTCAAAAACTTATATCAATATGATGGCATGATGGGTGGAAGGAGGGCATTGGATCAGTCATGGATGCCTTATCAGGGCAGTAGTTTGAAAAAGTTTGAGAACCACTGCTGTATGTAAATACATGGTGAGCAAAATTTTATTTTGCTGAGTATTTTCAAATTTTAGGTCACTCATCACTTGTGAGAAATACAGTTTTCATGATGTCCAATTAAATTTCAAATAGTAATTTAAATAGTATTTTTGCATTTTCACTTGCTGACATTTTTGCTGAATCACTTTGCAAACTGAAACATAGCCGAGGTCTGTCTGACTGTAATGCTGCCTCAAATCCAACGTCCCTCCTGATCCAACGGCAAAATGTCTACTGGGTTGCTACTGAGCAACTTGAAAATTTTCCAGCCAGATGCACATGTACCCTTGATTCTTCCCCTTGGCTCCATTAAGTGATCATGTGGCTTTATTCTGTAGATTGAATTGTCTCTTTCCAATCGAAAGGAAACCTCATGTAGACTTATCTGGCAATTCGGTGCTATGAGGTAGAGGACCAATGGGCACTTAAATATCAGGGCCACCTATCAGTGCATGAATGGAAATTGTCTAAACTAGTTAAAACTAATTTTTACTTAAACACTTTATGCCAAAACTTTACATGTTCTGTCAAACTCATCGTATGACAACTGCCCATATGTTGATGTAACAAAATGTTCTTGTGTTAAGTACGCCAGGTTCTGCAAAATCTGTGTCCGCATATGTGATATGATCGAGGGTGTTTTAACTTTTACAGATACAGTATATGAATGACAGCATGAGTGCAGCAGGATACACATCTCAGACCTGTGATGAAAATACAACATTCAAACTTTGCAGGAAACCTAGAGCCACTTCAGTAAAGATGATCCATCAGGCAACAGTGGTAACGGCTCTTTTTCCTTTGCTTTTTTTTTTCAACGGGGGGGGGGGACCCAAGTGGAACAAAAGCCTTTCCAAAAAGGTCCAGATGCTGTATGTAACTTAGTCTTATCTTACAAGTTCAGGACATAAATTTTAAAGGCAGTTTATCTGTAATGCTCTGTAATCTGTGACTGAAATGGAAACTGAGCTGTCTGGCGGAGTCCATTCAATGCTTCTGTTTTTTGGAGGTGGTATTGGGATTTGGGGATACAGTTACTTCATGAGTTACAGTAAGGTGACAATTAACTGAAAAACAAGGGACCAGTGGGATAGTCTAATTTATGAGATGGGGAGTTATGGGCTAATAATGATATGAGGGACTGTAGATATTATTTCAAGATTTGAACCTGGCCTTAAATTTTGAGACATGCAAGTGTGATTTCACACCATCAGTCACCTCAAACCACTGTGAGGAATGTAATTTTTTGCACACCTGGAACTCCGATAAATATATTACAGTTTAATAAAACAGCACACCTACCATGCTCCTTAATTTGCTGAGGAGTTTAATTTGTTGAACACCTAGAAAATCTAAAACTCAAGGAAGGCCTCCTGAACATTATTTTTCTTACAAGATTTCTCATAGCACTTAAGGTGTAACAAAAACACTTGGAGTACTGAAAAAGAAAGGGTAACTGGAGTCGTCTTAGTAACTTGGGAAAAGTTTCGCTGTGAAAGATGATTTGCCAATTCATGTAGTTCCAGTTTATTTCTATTAGTTTGTTGATGTTATTATCAGGTTAATCAAAAGAATTTTAGATTTATTTTTTTTTTCAGCTTGATTCAAGGCTCCTATAAGATCCAATTTTTTAAGGCTTCAAATATTTGGTCTGTGGGTTGTTTGTATTGAGTAGATGATCCCTACCAATTTTGGTGGAGGTCAAAGGTCATTAGGGGTCAGGAGAAATCAAATGTTAAATTCCTAAGAAATTGCTTGTTAATACAAAAACTCAAGAATGGTACTTGTGATCCGTATTTGTTGTGTAGGTTGGCCATATTGAGTAGATGATCCCTATTGTTTTTGGTGGAGGTCAAAGGCCATTTGGTGTCACAAAAGGTCAAAATATTGTAAACATGGTATCTCAGAAACGGTACATGTGACTGTGCTCATATTTAGTGTGTGGGTTGGTCATATTGAGTAGATGATCCCTATTGATTTTTGTGGAGGTCAAATGTCATTTGGGGTCACAGGAGGTCAAATGGTAAATTCCTTAGTGATAGATTGTTTACACAATATCTCAAGAAAGGTATGTGTGACTAATCTCATATTTGATGTGTGGGTTGACCATATTGAGTAGATGATCCCTATTGTTTTTGGTGGAGGTCAAAGGTCATTTGGGGTCATGAGAGGTCAAAACGTCTTAAACAGGATATCTAAAGAACAGTACATGTGACTATGCTCATATTTGATGTGTAGGTTGGTCCTATTGAGAAGATGTTCTCTACCGATTTTCCTGGAGGTCAAAGGTCATTTGGGGTCATGAGAGATCAAAAGGTCAAAACGCCTTAAACAAGATATCTCAATAACGGTACATGTGACTAAGCTCATATTTGGTGTGTAAGTTGGTCCTATTGAGTAGATGATCCCTATTGATTTTCGTGGAGGTCACTGGTTCTGAAAATGGAGGCCTGTTACTACATTACATCAACTGAATACCTTCAAACAGTGGCTTCAAAATTTTCTTTTTTTGAAGGTGTCAACATGAATTTTCTTGCCTAATTTCTTGGGGACAGGTGCTTAACATATAATCCCCAAATCAAGTGCCTTCATTCTGCTTATTGAAGGCCTGATCTTCTCGCCCCGAAACTAAAATTTTTGAAGTTGTCCACAGAAATTCTCAATTGGCCCAGCTCTTTGAATTGAAGCATTTAAAAAATGCATCATACAAAGTTCAAATTACACAAAATGTACTGTACTAGTGTTTTGATTACTCCCTGGAACCTTATGTACACTCACACTGAAGCAATAAACTGAGATTGTGTCTGGATGAGGATGAATTTTAGACAGTTGTGGAACTTGTGGGAGGGGCTTAAGTAAGGTTAGGAGACTTGGAACTGTTTGGGGTGAGAGGATGAGGCCTTTTAAAGGCCACAGTTTTTGAAATCATGACTTTGGTTTATCTTTTTGAATAACAGATGATGGATTGGTCAGTTCTTTTGTGACTCTGAGTGGTTTCGATCCTCTCCTTGGTTGCACCATGTGGCAGTGCATGCAGAAGTACTTTGCTCTCTTTGATGTCCATACCCTCCTGACAGCCTTCAAATCTTGGTGTCTAAGGATCATCTTCAGAGCGTGACAATTGTAAAGAATGTGTGACACAGTAATACAAGGAAGATCCGTGAAGAAAGAATGTTAGGTTTGTTAGAACTGCTAAAAAATGGTTGCACATGAAGCATTGCAGGCAGCTACAGTACTGTTCAATCAAATTTGAATCCGTGTGATAAAAGTTTGGAAGAGTTATATGAGACAAAGCTGGCAAGATGAGGCTGTCCTAGCTGATAAGTTAATACCCTATGCATGTACATTTCATTGGATTGGATAATTCTATGTGATGATGTTTTTTCCTTCAAACTATTCTGTGGGAAAACAAACTATGATGTAGAAAAGTCCCTTCATATATTGTTACAATGCCACCTACATACACGTGAGCCAAACTCTGTGGAAACAAATTGTTTATGAGAAATGTTCTGGAAACAAATTGTTTATGAGAAATGTTCCTTCCTTTTATTTTGAAAATATGTTTAGCAGAAATGAATACTGATACTGTTTAACTGATCGGACAACCTGATTTGAACATTACTGTGTACTTAGTAAAGGAAGCGGTTAGGCAAAGTTGGTGCAGAAAAGTAGTACAGTGCACTACCTTTCCTATTTGCTGGGTATTTACTAGAACATTATATGGAGCCCTTTGGAAACAGTGAAAAGTTCAAAGCCTGACAGTACGGCAACAAGGATAACATTTAAACTTCACTATGACAGTAATGAGAGATATTGAGGGGAATAATGTGATATAAAGGGATTGTTAGGTGGTGATCATGCATGAACGATCGATAAGGATCACCAGTAAATGATTTCAGTGTGGCAAGAAGGGCATCAAGTTTTGTCCACAAATTTTAAGTGAACTAGTTTCATGTTAAAACTCATGCAATGGAATATTTCCCTGAGACTTGGTCTTCAATAAATTGTTTGGAACTGATATGAAATGTACAACGTTGAATGTTCCTGTCCTACAGTATTCAAAACATGTTTGTGGGTCTTTCCTAGTAAAGAGTAGACACACTGTTAGTTTCTTTAGTGGGGCATACAGATTTGGTTAAAATGTATCTACAATCTTTCTTTCATGTAGGCTTTCTCTTATGTATAACTATAATGCAGACATGTTGGATACAAGGTTCCTCCCAGCATTGTTACCCGTTACCTTGCATTTCCTGCCTTTCCCTAGGCCTCGGCAAGGCCTCACATAAACACCTGCCTTTTCCAGGGTGTTCTTGCCCATGTTCATGTATAACCTCGCTTTTTCAGGCTTCATACTGAGGCACACTGGTCACCTGACTTTTCTGGGGTTCTCTTGGGTATGTATTACCTGCCTTCTACTGGCTTTTCCATGCTCCTGTATAGCATCACACCTCTCTGACAGACACCTGGCTTTTCCACGGTTTTCCGGGAATTACTTTCCTGGCTTGTCCAGCAGCCTTCACCATATTTCTGAGTTTGAAGTCCAGGCTACCAACCTCAGAATGCCCTTGAGAGATTTCTAAACAGGTTCTTAGATACAGAGTGCACAGGTGGATTATTTTGCATTGATTTGGGAGTACTGTATATAGAGTATATTTATGTTCTTTCGAGTATTTTGGCTACATGCAAAATGTGCTTCATTTTCACACCATATTTCATACTTAAGTGGGGTCAGAACTGAAGCAGAATTAGACCTGGATTTGAAGCAGAAATTATTCCACGCCTTGAGTATTAAAATAAAGCAGGAATAGGTCTGAAAATGTTCCAATTTTGTACCAACAGTGTCCAAGTCAGAATTGGAGCAGAACCAAACCAGGATTTAAGCACAAATCCAAAGCAGGATTTATAGGATGGAATTTTCCGACTATGAAACAGGAATAGGTCTGGAAACGTTCCAATTTTGTACCAACAGTGTCCCAGTCAGAATTAGAACAGAACCAAACCAGGATTTTAGCACAAATCCAGAGCAGGATTTATAGGCTGGAATTTTCTGACTATGAAACAGGAATAAGTCTGGAAATGTTCCAATTTTGTACTAACAATGTTCAAGTCAGGATTTGATCAGAATCGAATCAGGATTTTAGCTAAAATCCTAGGCAGGATTTAAGCAGTAATTGAGCTGGAATTTTCCTGAAATGAAGCAGGAATACGGTCTGGAAATGTTCCAATTTTGTACTTAATTTTCTTGGCTCTAGAAATCCTGACTTTAATATTTCCAGAAGGGATACTTTAAATAATCAGAATCACTCACTGAGATTAATTATGAACATTTAAAGAGGCGAAATTAATTTTTACCCCCCCCCCCCCTCCCATTAAGGTTAGAGCTTGCACACTTACTGTGCATAGTGGTCAGTAATTTGCTCATGTTCCTTTTACTGAAATAACAATGTGGAAAAGTATTCTGTAAGTTTAACTCAATAAAGACATACTAAATTATCACCTGTGTTTTACAAAGTCTCTCATTATTGGCAGTTTTTGTGCCCCAGAAATCAATTTTTACTGAAATTGGCTCAGCTGTGTCTAAGGTAACATTGGTGAGGTACATGGTTTGATTGCATGGGAGTGTAAACACTTCTTCATCAGAACTTTGTAACCTCAGAGTTATGGTTAAAGCTGAAGGGGAAGAGGACTTGGGAGGCCGGCCTCCTCTCGGAGGGCGCCCTTCCTGGCTACTGAGCTATTAGTTTACCAGGGTGTAGTTGCTGGTAAGTGGGGATTACATAGGTAAATAGGAGGTAAGTATCAGGGCTCGTAGATTCCCAATCCAGGGAGTTTTGGGGATTCTGTAGGGTTTTTTTCTCATTTATTGTTAATGTCTTGGATTGTAAGGATTGAGAACAGTGACTTGCCAATAGTTAAAATGACAAAATTAGATGAAAACAATGAAAACCAGCAACAATGAAGAAAAGAAGTAGTACATTGCAAGAAACAAAAAATGGAAATAATTTCATTTTCAAGCCTGGGTGTAGGTTTTAATCTCAAATAGGTACTTGACTGTAATTGGTTTAGCAATTGAAGTGTCTGTCTCTCAAGAGGATGTGTTAAATAGATTGTGGCAATTCTTGAACGTATATTTTAAAGGATGCTTGATATTTTTTTGTGAAATTTTGTCCAGTTTGCAAAATGATATTTTCTGTTTCTGAAATTGTCATTGAAATTTTTTCAATGGAGGCTTATTTTTCATATTTTCATGTTCTTTCAGGGATCCTACCTCAGTCAGGATAATCAGTTTTGAAAGCTTGATATCCTAAAAAATAGTTCATTACATACACACAATCGTGGAGAACTGCATGGTAACAATGTGTGAAGTTACTTCAGGTACAGGACTGTACTTGGTACATCCATATGAGATGAACATGTTACTGTCTCATGTGGCAGATGTACTTAGTATTAGTTGAATAGCTTGGACATAACGTAATGCGGTGAATGACATGGATGGCTTACATCTCTGTTCTTGCGTGGTGTCTAGGAGCACTTCAAAAAACAGCCGCACTGAGTATAAAAATCTGGGCGCTATGACAACAGGGAAAGCACAGGCTGCCTGGCTGGCATGCTGCCAGATTAATGGCATTTTTTACATAATGTGAAAGGAGGTCAGCTTATTATTGCGTGGCTACTGAGAACTCTTGTTGAGCTTCTTTTTCCCACCAGTCCTTGCAAAATGCAGCAATTACAAAGTCTGAAGTATAGCTATCGCACCTGCAATTAAAATTCTACATTTCAGTTTTAGTACATGGAGTATAAGTATCTCATCCGGTTCTGAGAAGTTTGATATAGGACAGCAATATGTTCAAGAGTGAAACTGCATTCCCAGGGAAGTAGTCTAAAAATGATGTTGGTAATTTTTGGGCAGTGGCGGATGTTTTTTTTTCCCTGCAGAAAGAAGGAAATTACACAGTTGACAAAATGTCATATCCTAGGGTGGAGAGATTAATTACTCTTGGACTTACTAGTAAATGTGATTAGGGTTTCACGGTACCACTGATAATTGGTACCGTCGGTACCGCCACAAATGGTACCGGTAATACCGTAGTACCGGTACCAGAAGAGTTAAAAAAAGTAGGATTTTTATCACATGCAAAATATCCGTAAAAATACCATGCATTGACATAAGTGAAGTCTTCTGATAATCCCTGCCTCCCGTTTCAGAATTTTTTGTAACATTTAGTCACCCCGCACTCACCAAATCGGTAAACAAAAAAAGAAATAACCTCTCTGCAAATTTAGTGTCCGATAATTACGGGACAGAAAAGAAATCAGCGCCGCAACGTCCGCACTGGAGCTAGACCCCACAAGATGACAAGAGCACTCAGAATTGTAATGAAGATTGCAAAAATAATTTCTGCAAATAATGACAATCCCCCTCCTAAAGTATAACCAAAAGTTATCAAGTAGAACTTTACAAAAATATTTCCTTAAAAGACTGATTCATCAAGCTTTCTTCCCGCCGAGTTATCACTATCAAAACTAAATCAAAGTGGTTCATGACTGAATTTACGGATGCATCGCGCAGCAATCCGTTGTACAATAACACTATACTGTTCTTCAGTACGTAGCTATCAATACAACAAAGCAAGTGAGTTGATCTGGTGAACTGAACACGCGAGGCCAATGTTTTAAGCGGGATTTACTGTGTGTTCAGTCCCATTGCTTCACTGTGTAAATTTCTAAAATAACGTTCGTTGCGTTCGTACGAAAGTCTTTTTTCCACAAACATAGTGAGCGTTATGGAGCAGTCCCATTGAATCACTGTGTTAGAATCAGAAATCGTCGATGCAACATTCATGTCAGAGCTTGCAATACTATGATTCTTTGTCTGCTTACACTCGTATAATGTTGTGTGCTATCGTAATCAAATAGCGTGTTCGATTACTCGCCCGAGTTAACTCGTGTCTGGCACGACTACGTTCGATTAGCTAATGACGTCAGTGTTCGCGCTTACTCGCGCCAGGCCCAAGTGAGCGACCCTTCGAGTCGGTTACTTAGGTAAATATCCCATCGTGCTTTGGGAGAACATGGCAGCTAAACGAACAACATGCATTCGTGAACAATTTCTGAGCATGTAAATACAGTGGGGTAAACATGAAACTTCTGACTTGTGAAAAGTGGTTGATGTCGGAATTAGTGAAGTCACTCAAGTGTTATTTCTCGAGAATTTTCTAAATGGGCATTGTTTCAAGTCTACGTTCATCGTACAAGCGAACCGCATGTAGTACGTACGTACCAGAGTTCGCTCTGCCATCCAGCTACAGGCTCTGTCATTGGCTATTGTGAACCAACTTCTCCAACAATTACCGTAAAACGTTCGTTTATTTCACCCAACTGAGCATGACCATCGTAGCCCTAGCTCGAGGCTCGAGTAAGTCAAGGGAAGCAAATCGAACACGCTAAAAGTGAATTCTATCAATCAACACATGGTATCTCTTCTTAATACACCATGTGAAAGCATTTGCTGATGAGCAGCGATCGTTCGGGGGTTGCGCAGAATGTCGAAAGAAAGCAAGGGCCCTGTTAGTGTGGAAGGTACTAGTTCTGCGAAAGTAACGTTAAACGGCACTTTCCGAAATACTTAGGGGGATTTGTGGCTAAAATAGTGCAAAACGATTATCAAGTGAATGTTCCCTTTTTGTATTGCAATGCTTAGAGACACGGCGCGTTTATCAAATGGGCATTTGTTTCATTCAAGTATAATTCTAATTCAAATGCTTTATTTTTGAGAAAAGATTTTCACCTCAAAGTTGACTAATCGTGTCCGTCTAAATACACAATGTGAAAGTGAGGCTGGCGCTGGCAGGGATCCTTCTGAGATTGCGCAGAATGTCCAAAGAAAGCAAGTTCCTTTTTTAGTGTGGAGGGTACTAGTTCTGCGAAAGTAACGTTCAACGGCAATTTCCGAAATTCTTAGGGGGGATTTGTGACTGAAATGGTGCGTAATGATTATCAAGTGACTATTCCCTGTTTATATTGTAATGTTTAGAGACACGGGGCATTTATCAAGTGGATTTTTGTTACATTTTAGTATCATTCTAATTTAAATGCTATAATTTTGAGAAAAGATTTTTACCTTACAGTTGAGTACCAGTCTCCACGATACTTCGGTACCTTTAGGTTGGTGGTACCGTACCGTACCGGTACCGGTACGTACCGGTACTTACGGAAATACCGGTATACCGTGAAACCTTAAATGTGATACAGTTTTGAGGGTGGCCAGCCAGTTGCTACTGTAGTGCTGAATTAAGGGGAAGTATTGCATTCAAAATGCAATAAGAGTTAGGAAAGTTGCATCATTTGAAGTTGTGAAAGTCAAAGTTGAACAATTTATTCTGTCTGCTTAGGGTGGGCACGGAAGGGGGGTGGGTGGCAGAAACTGTCCCCTGTGGTTTCTTAATGGTGAGTACATCATATACTAAGTGATGGTGGTGCTTCAGAAGAAGTGCTTGTATTGCCTCTAAGAGATTTTGCCCAGGATATGTCAGTGAATAACATTTTTGACAAGAATGCCATGTATTGAACTGACAGTACACATTTTTAATGATCTAAATTGTAGATTGTGTAATAGTTTGTAATGGTATTGTAGTAGGTTCTACAATAATTACATTCTTTTTTTTATTTTTTTTGTTTTTGTTTTCTTTTGTTTTATGGGAAGACTACTGCAGCTTAATTGTACCAAAAAATGATCTTAATTTTTCTGTAATGGGGCTGACTTGACTAAACAAGCCCCTTGTGTACATGCTCAGCAAGGAAGCAGGGAGTATTCAAGGTCATATGAACATTTAATTAATGTAATTAATGTGAGTTATATTTAGGAAAGTCACAAATTATTATGCAATGGACTGTTTTGGTTTAAGTGGATAAATTTCAACCTTTAATATCCAAGCAATGAAACAAGATACCATGAATGAGATTCATTTTGTAACCTCTAAAAGATGACATCTACTTCGCCACTCTACTTACCTCCTATTTACTCATGTAAGTACAACATTTATACATCTCTCACATTTACCACTGATAAATCTGAAAATACTTGGAATTTTGATATTATAGCTGTATTTAGCTACCAACCTGTCAGGATGTAGCTAGCCAGATTTGAGTGCCAGGTAATTGTTGTAATTGTATTAAGCATCTCACCCCACCCTATGGCATATATCTACCCCATTTTTTAGCCATTAATTTTCCATTTTCTACCTCATATTACGTTAGGGCTAGTTTTCGATCTGATTAGGAAGATTTGTGGTGGATGGGAAGAGGTGCATTTGCCTGGAGTGCTGCACCACCCACTGTACAGCATAGGTGTAAGAACACTACTGGCTTACAAAAGTAGGACATTTGGGTCTAAAGCAAAAGATAAGAATGATAAATGATTTAATTGCTGCAATTTGTTGATAAATGTGCTGAGAAATGTCATCAAAATGTAAAGCATCATGTTTGTTGGATGACAAAATTTTGTATGTCACAAAAACTGGTTATAATGTTTAGTTAGTTACATTAAGACACCAAAGTAGAACTAGGTATCAAAAGTAAAGTTAAAAGACTGAAATTAGTTTAATTTAACTATAAGTATGTTAATATTACAAGTTACAATGATATATTAATATATCTTGACTAAAGATCCTCACATTTTGCATCCCTGACCATGTATGCACCAAATCTAACATTAGTTACGTAAGACACCATTTTGTCCCACTTTTGGTGTCTTCATAACCATCAACGTTAGATTTGCATTTAAACTTTCCTGGTCAGCCACCCATAGTAAAATGTTAGGGAAGAATAGTTTATAAACATGGTAAATTTCTATTCCAACCTATTTATAAGCAATTCACATTCAATTACATTATTAACTAGATTTTTGGTGCATAAATATTATTTGATGCAAGTTTTGGTGTCTTCGTAACTAACATTAACATTTTGTAGCCATCCAATACAGAATACAAAAGAAAAGACAAACATGTTTAATGTAGAAGTATAGACCAGCATATCACCAAATCATAGCAGCAAAAATGAATCATGAAATTATGAGTAACAGTCACATTTAAGCCCAACAAAAGTAAGGAATGTTATGCCAGTATTGTGTTCTTACACATAGCTACTTCTCTGCAACCTATAGAGTAAGGAAATTACAATATATTTACAGGTGTAGTGATACAGTGTTTGAATTAAAGAGTAAAATCCTTTTCAAGTTGTTGCAAATATACAAGTGAAGGAATTTCAATATTATGCTGAATAACGTCAAGCTGTGCGTAACACTGCCGACAGTAGCTAGGACAATGTCACAGCCATCCCGATCTTTGGGTTTTCAGCTTGATCATCATAAAATGAATGCTTTGTTGTACTGCTGGTCTAAACATTTTTTTCTTTGGCTTGAAGGATTGTCAATGATAAGATGATGTCGGGTACCCCACAGGCATGTACACCCTCGTCATGCATGATGGCTGAGGCTGTCACGTAGGCATATGTTTGCAGACAATACATTTTAAACAAGAGGCAAATGGCATGCTTCACACAAGAATGGAGCTGCTTCTATCTATAGATTTACGACTTAATTATCTGGGAAACCTGTACAGTCTTAAATTTAGCTTTGTAAAAGTAATTGGAGGGTTTTGGGCTCAAAAATAGAAGTTTGAAGTTAAAAAGTGGGTTTAAGGTGAACTGTTGGATACAGGTACGATCCACAATTTTGTAGATCAGGAGAGTGTTTACTCGTGTTTTAATGTTCCAAAGGAATGGTGACTGTAATTCCTGTGTGACATCATCAGACAGGGTTAATTAATTCTATGAGCTAGGTGCAATTTAGTGGAATGAGCTTTGGAGTGATGACGTCATTCACTGTGCTTTGTTTGTGTACAGTGGTTGACATTAATGTCTCTGTGATCTGGAGGCAAAAAAGAGGAACTGTGAAGGATCAAGGGAGGAAATGTTGTACATAACACATTCTTCATGCATGTAACTGTGAATTGCATGGAGGCTGAAAGCATGAAATGCAGCTTTAAAGTGAATACAGTGGATGGTTGGGGTGAGAATGTACAGTAGGATGTGGATGGGAGGGAAATAAGGAAAAGGGCAGATAATGCAGCTTAAAAGAAGGGTTTAAGGTTACAACAGGATTTGGTATGTTAGAAGGGTACTCATTCTAAGCATTTTGGTGAAATTTGCATTGAAATCAGATGTGTGGTTCTCAAGGTATGAGCATGTAAAGTTGTCACATTTTCAACAAAAAGTGAACTTGAAGCAAGCACATATGACATCACATCCCCACATTAGAGCACCGTCTTTTGTTTTTCTTTAAACTTCAGACTTGATTTTCTCCTCAACAATCACACATTATTAAAATGTGATTGCATAAGTGACGTGAGAACTTTACGGACTTTGCATCCCCCACAGGGAGGTCCTATTCCTATTAACGTCAAGGTCAACAAAACAGTCTGATAAAACAAAGTGAAACGAAGCATTCCTTGTCAATGTGTGGAAGTGGTAAAAGCTCTTCTGCTCTCAAATTCACTTTATGAACACAAATCTACTGACTTCATTTTCCAATATCTCAAGAAATACATGTGCAATTTGAATGGAATTTTCACCACACTGTAGATTTGGTTCCTCTTTCACATAATTTTTGCTTAAACCTTCCCTTTAAAGGCATTCCAGGAATTAAGTTAGAACATTGGCAGCATAATTTTGGTATTAAGTCAAATCATGTGAAATTATAGCTAAAATTTGTCAAACAGGAGCCAAGAATTTGATACTGTATGCCTTAAAAACTTAGCAATATTTTTCTTATGGGGCAGTAAAGGTGGTCATGGCTTTGTTGCTTAATTGGGAATCTTATAACAGTAAAAAGGCAAACAATTTATGAGCAAAATAATGCTGTGGCCAGTGCAGGAAAAGGAAAAAATAAAGCACTCATTTTCACAGCAGATCCAATGATACAAGAGATATGCTAGAAACAAGACATGCAAAGTATGTGAGACCTTTCAAATTACAGTGTCAAAAAATTGTGTAAGACTTGCCAAATTATTAAGCCAACTGTAAGTCTAATAAAACATACTGCACAGCTATGTAATCTTTAAATCTGTTGAAGTCAAATGCAAGGAATATGCAAGCTTCAGACAATGTGTTTAAATTCAATGTGAGGAATATGTAAGGCCTACAAATATGCAAATGTCACATCCTAGGAATGGCTAAGACTAATAAAAAAAGGCCCAGGCCAATGGAAGAAAATTCTGAGATTCACAATGTTGTCAAAGTCCCTTGAAAGGAATGTATATTCCATCAGTTAAAATTTGTCCTCAGTATTCCATGGGGGAGAAAATTGCCCTGCTTCACTTTCTGCACAGTTATAGGCATTCAAACACATTTTCAGTGGTACTCATAAGGTAATTACAAGAGATTTTCAAGATTTTTCTGAGCATTTTTTTTCTAGGGGGGAAGGGAAGAAAAAAATGAGTTTATTTAAAATTCGTATACATAGATGCTTTATACTTTAAATGCCATGTACACGTGATTACTAGCATGATGGGAGTTCAAACATTTATCATCTTTGGAGCTGTTTTAACTACCAGTCACATGAATAAGCTTGTAACTAAATGAATGCCTCTGGTAGCATAGCAATCAGTTTTGTTTTTCATTGGGTGTCATTTTGTTCAGTACATCTCTACATTTTTAAATTGCTTCTTGTATTCCTTTTTCCCTCTATAGTAGACACTCATTATCTTTAACAAAGCATGAAGAATTTATTTCCAGAGAGAAATTATGTGGAGTTCAACAAAAAATAAGGTCTGTGGCATGCATTGCCTTTGGTCAATTAATTTATTATGTTCACCTTGTACATATTTTCCCATACTATGATACAATCAAATTATCCTTCCTTACACATTATAGTATACATGTACAATATCTTGAGGCAGAGTAACTGCTGACTTGCCAGCCTGAAAGTTTTCTCCTAAAAGTCTCAATCAAATTAGTGATGATATCTGAAGAGTGCCACATGTTGTCCATTCTTCAATTGCTGTTTCATCCTGCTGGTAATTTTGGAGATCAATGCTCATCTCATGGAGATGTACTTGACCTGTAGGCAAAAGAGACAAGAATTCTACCTTGAAACAGAGCATGCATGCAGTTGCATTAACCATCAGAGCAAAACCTCTGATGAAGACTGACTGTTTCTTGGACCATAACAACTCCGCCTGCCAGTCTTCATTATAAACTCAAATCACGTCATACCACTTTGGTTCACAACTAATAATTATAGATGCATGATAGTTGTACAGTATGGGGTACATTCAAAATGCATACTATCTGTCCATCACATAGAGAAGCAATGATTTGGTTTGCTGCCCTCTACTTTTTCAACCAAAGGTAGTACTTTCTGATGAGAAATTCAGAAAGACAGATGCAAGCATAGTAAAGGTATCCAACTTTATCCTACAAAAGATTATCATGGTAAAGGAAGTAAAATTTTGCATTATTGAGGTAAAAAATAGCTAAATTTTAAGTTTTTATCTTCTAAGATAAAAATTGGTGGTATCAGGCAGTAATACTAGATGGTGTACTTTCATAGCTACTTCTGTAGCTATTACTAAGAGACATGTCCACTTGTAGAACAGCGGTACAGAAAAAGCCATGGCTTAGTGATGATCATACTGAATGCACAGTTGTAAGATCACTTTATACCGTGTGACCCCCATACAGTAGCGATCAGATGTCATCTGTCATGTTGTATTGGTCTGAGTTGTGATCAGTGCAGGAATTGTACGTGTTATTTAAAGTTCTCCAATTGTGGTGTCAAAGCTTCAATTGTTGTATGGTATCAAATCTACCTAACAGGTGCAGTATAGGTGAATCATATTGTACAGGCAAGTTGCATCAAACTCTATAAAGTGTTGGGTCAATTACATATGATGGTGGTATGTGTCAAGGCACACATATGTTTTATGCTCTTAATGAACATTGACTGACCTATCCCAGGGTTTAGAGGGTGTATCCACTACACATCAATAAACACAGAATAAAAAGTGACTTCAAAGTAAGGTACAGTATCACAGTAGCCTTTGTTTAAAGAAATAAAAGTTTTCACTTAATGGAATCAGTTTTTATTGTTCAAAAATACAGCAGTTTGTAACGGTAGTTGGCTGATGTGAACTAACTTGTTACTGTGTGAATATAGTAGCTACTCATGAAATATTAGCACTTAATTCTCATAGTTATGATTCCCCCTGTGGTTTGGGGGTTGTATAATATGCCCATGGTATTCCCTGCCAGTCGTAAGATATGGGACTAAATGGGAGGACTTGAACAGTATGGCACTATATGACACATTTGTGTTGGTGTGTCGTTAAATCTATCTATTGTAACTAACTTACTAATTCATAGTGAAATTTTAGATGAATGTACTATTTTATTCAGAAATGTCTTATTGTCCCCAGTTATCTGATTATTTTTGTCCACATACCATAGCAGCTTATCCCAGCAAATTGTACTAACCATGCCAATGGGTTGAATTTGACTCCATTTTACCTTTGTAGTATGGTTGTATGGCATATTCCTTATTCAGTGATATCCCTAGGGCCTGTCATAGTGGGTACAGAACAAATTCTTCGGGATATTCATAGAAATATGTGGCCTCGAGACTGTTTTTTTCATGTTAGTGAATATCTGCAATCAGACAACATCTGTTCCCCCTGAAATTATGCAGTAGCCAATGTGCCTTCACATACTGTAGTTGGTATGGGGTTGAAATATCCTGGTAGTAGCCACCACACAGGTGGTTATGCAATACAATAATGATAGGACTAGTTTCAGTTAAAAAGACTTCCAGCTTTAGACTACAGGAGTAAAAACACACACTCAAAAACAATAGCATGATTCATGAAAGAGTGCATGAATAAGTCATATGATATTAATCATGTTTGCTTCTGGACACTCAGTCCTCTTCTCTTTGGCCAATGGTGGTTTTGGAAGTGAGGAGCTGAGAAAACAGTGCACTCTGCAGGGTAGACTCCATTGAGCTGTATATTCGAAAATAGTTAATTTCTCATATTAACTTGCCATATGGTAGGTTATCAAATGTGTTTTCCAAAGAAATTTATGACAATCTTGAAAAATTTGGGGTATGGGGTCCCTCTGGACTTGACACTGTTGGAAATGAGTGCTCATAACTTATTAAAAGTAGGTGTCATTTGGAAATTGACATTTTTCCCCAGTGCAGGTGTATGATATTTGGACATGTTTTTTGTAGTTTTAAAAAGTACCTGAGAGTTACAAAATTAGGGAAAGCAGAGTCTGTCTGTCAGCTACAAGCTGAATAATTGAGTCACTTCACTGTAATTTATGGTGGTCCAGTATTTCATAGACCAGCTCTTTAGTATTAAAGTGAACTTTCATTTGTAGCATTGATTAGTTCATTCTCAGCTATGACTCCATAATATCCTGTGGTCAACAGCTGTAATTACTTTATGGTGGTCAATCCAATTCAGTAGCCTTTAATTGTCACTGCTATATGACTGACAGTTCATGTGGAATTTCTCTGTCTAAAAAAACTCGGTCTGGACATGCCTTTTCTTTTTTGCTTCAGTGAAGGAAGGTTAACAAAACCAGATAAGAAGTTGCCCTCTAGCTGCTTGCCTTTCACACCTTGCAAACAATGGCACATCTGATCTGTATTACTGTGTTCCACCTTTGTTTACAGCTGCTGGCTGTCTCTTATTGAGCTTGTGGTTTCTTGGAGAGTGCTTACAATTAAGCAGGAAGTTGGGTAAAATTTGATTACCCCACCAAACCTGGCTTTTGATAGGGACTTGGATATCTAATAGGTTAAGAAATGTGTAATGGTCAGCCTTCTTGGCCCATTTTGTTTGCTAAGGAAATTGTCATCTTGGAAAAGCATATTTTCGTATTAAACTTTTAGAACACTCTTGCAATGAAAGCTACTTTAATTTGCATAGTGATAAAGAAGTACTTTAAATAGAAAATGATGATTAGTTCTGCAATTGGTGAAACAAAACTGCACTCAACACGTACTGCAACTTATCTGTGTACTGCAGCCTTTGACTGGTGTTCAATATCACAGATTTATTAACATTTTGCAATTTCCTTCGTTAGCTTATGAAAGGACTGTGGTTGAATAGTGTGATGTTGATTGAGTGATATGATGCGTAAATTAAAGGATTCTAATTATAAATGTACCGACTGGGACAGCCACACCAATTTAATTGGAATTGGCCACTTTATGAGTTGTACAGGAGAAAAAAATTTCATTTCATTTACTCCATTATACTGTTACTTATTTTTACTTTAGTAGATGCCTGATGCCATTTTGACAGATTGAATAAAATGCAAAATAGATGTTGGTGTGAAGTATGCCTTTGTGGGTAGAAAAGTATTTATGTTACATGGTATGTTGAATAAAGGACAATAGAGTGCCTCCTTTCACTTTACAGTGATGCATACTTTGTGGGTGAGATATTAAAGCAGAGGGCAGCATTTCAAAACTAACTCAGAACCATCCTTTAGTGCAGGAGAAGCAGAAGTGGGAAAGGAAATATCTTAATTCTCATCTACTTGCCTTTTAATAAAAGACCTGAAAAAAATAAAAAGACACAGAAGTTGTTACTTGAAATTTTCCCCAAAGTGTTACATTTTACTGGAACAAAATTGATTTTACATCTCATGTGAGAATTTAAAAATAGTGAAAGCTTTTTAGTTTTAACTGTACATGTAAAATAATTTCTGCACAGCAACATGCTTTAATACTAGTTTGCTATGCCATCATACTTCCAGGTGTGTCATAATTTTGCGTCTGCAACTCAGTTCAACATACACACAATCTTATTGGCTTCATCACAATCTGTAAAGTGGTCTCCAAAGCCATCAGTCCTATGCATACAAGACATATTTAGGTAATCTTATTTGTTTTAAAACAAATAAATGAAATAAAATGAAATGAAATGAAAGTTATGTTGGACATTTGAGAAATGTGCACAGCATGTGCCACAGTTGATGTTTCTAATTTATTCTAAATTGCTTTGAATTTTTTTTTCCAAAGGTGAACCATCCGATTCTTTTGCATAATGGAACAATAGTCTTTGTCATTGTTGTGTTCTGGCACCACATCTGAATTTAGTGAAGCTGCCATTAATGCTTAAGTAGACCAGGGCATTTGAAAAATAGTGTTTATTTTTGTTTTTATTATTTTTTTAGATTAAAAGGGATTTTAAATAATGTTGTACAATTGAAATTATGATTAAAATCATTACTTTAACTGATAAAAATGACAATTTTATTTGATTATTTTCTTGTTTTCACCACTGGTTTAATATCACGACTTAAAAGAAAAAGAAGAATCTCCAGCCCTGGTTTTACCCATTATTAATGGAGAGTTCAATTGAGGAATTCATAGTGTAGATGCCTCTGGATATTTGTTCCTGTTTTGACTGAATTTTTAATAAAAAGCAAAGTTCCTGTTTTTAATATTCAGTAACTTTGTTCTGAGCTACACTGTGCTGATTTAGAAAACTTTATCTGTTTCTGCAAGGGGCCGGGGGGGGGGGGGGTTTACTACTGCTAAAACTCATCTAAATTGATGCTGTCCTTGGATAAAGTTAGAATTAGATTCAGGGGAAAAAAAGTTGCTTCAAGACCCTTGCAAGGTACAGTTTCAATTGAAATTCAATGTATTTTTCTTTAGTTCAAACACTTTTGCTGCACTGAAAGTGTCCACTTTTTGAAAAATCCAAAGTATTGACAATTTTTTTTTTTTATTGACAAAGTAGGGGACAAACCTATCTGCCACATACCTCCATGCCTTATTGCTGGCTAGTGCCCATGAGAAGATGGAGATGATTAGATGGTTAGGTGGAGTTTTACGGCCCAGTTTCCAACCTATTGGTTGAATTCAAGCTGGCCACGCCCTTTTTTCCAGTTTTGGCTCACTGACTCGTTTTCCCTACTCCATTGCTTATGCGGAGCATCACGCACAACGGCAGGAGATTCTGTTTTTAGAGTCTTTGGTATGACTCAACCTGGGAAGCCAACCCAGGCCTTCCGTGTGAGAGGAGGATGCTCTGCCATTAGACCAAACACAAGGTCATGAGAAGATGAAGAAAGACTGCAGGACTACATGACTCTCACCTCTCCTGGAAATCCAGAAATATGAGTTTTCAGGACATGGAAAGTCATGAAAAATGAGCAATTTTTCAAAAGGACCTGAAAAAGTCAGGGAATTTTCGAAAAAGACCCACCTTTCCTATTGTTCCATTGTTCTCATCCATTGTTTTACAGAAAGAGATGTAAAAATGGGATTTGGCCTTTTTTTCAAAGGCCAGTCCAGGGTAATCTTAGAATTATTTCATAGACCTATTTCCAAGTAGCAATTACAAAGGATTGGGGGATAGAGTTTTGGTGTGTGTCATCATTGTCAATGGCATTCTACTGTGGTGAAAATTGATGCACACCCAAACTATATCCCACAATTAATTGTAATTGCTATATGTAAATAGGTCTATGGAAAATTCATAGGGACTTTGGCATGTTTAAATACTTGTGTACAAAACCCCCCCGAAAGTAGGTGTCATGGATTTAATTGTTTCCTTAAATCCCTTTGGTTACAAAAGGTATTATGCTTATGCTAGGACCACTTCTCTGCGCTGCGGACCTCAATGATGTCCGGTAGTAGTTATAGGCGAGGAAATAGGGCTAAAAGGTTTACAAAATGGTAGATTTGGGGTAATTGTGCTAAAAATGTAAAATTTGTTGTAGGATGAACACTACATTTTAGCTTTACAAAAAGAAACGTAACAAATTCATACTCTTAACATAAAGGTTGGGATATGTACTTTTATGGTAGAAGTTGGCATTGATTGTAATATTTTTGTAATATGAAAAACTGTAAGAACAGAATTATAATTTTATTTGGATAGTTCAACATAGACTTTGAATTTACAAATCTCAAATAATGTGATTTGCATTGAGGATCCACATTTATCCTCTGCATTGAACTGTGTAGCTCATTGGCTGTATCATTTACACTGTGAGAAAACTTGCAATCTTGAAGAGCACCGTAATTTAATTAGAACTAAGCAACCATTAGTTCATCCAGTATCCTTGAAAAATTTATTCTTGAACTTGGAGATAATCACATCAGTCTGCCAGTTAAGAATGAACCCTTATAATGCTCTCAAGATTATCGTTGTTGCCCCCAAGGAGAAATGCCACACAGACGTAAAAACTATTAAATCACCATTCTGTGATACTCATGAATTATTTATAATGCATCCAGGCTGGAAAGATTTCAAGAATTTTCTGCCCCAACAATTAAATGGCTCTTGCTGTGGTTCAATGTTGTTGATGTTGTGTGTGTGTGCCTGAAATGATTAATATCATCTGCAGTTGGTAGTCCTCTGCCACGTCTGTTCCAGTAGAGCGCGCTCGTTTCCCTTGAGAAGATCTAGTATTACTGTGGCACTGTTTATGAACTGCCTCAGCAGTGCTTCGTTTGCAGAAGTGGAAGGCATTGAGAATGTAAATGAGTTTTGTTGCTCCCACATTCCAGGGTGATTGCATTTACCAGCTGGAATAAATCACAATCTGCTACAACCAAGCTGACGTAATTTAATACAGTTGTGTTGTAGTACTTTGAGTAGGTCTGTGAGTATCAAGCAAGTAGTGAACAAAAAGACCTTTCCGTAGTGTTTTGAGCTTACAATTTAGGAGGACTATTCAATATATCTTCAGCTGGTATTCTGGTTACAGAAACGGGCAATTTTTGTGAAGATCAAGTGAAAACTCCGCATTGTCGCAGTACAGGGGAGCACTTTTCTTTGCTGACCTTGAACGGAAATAACTCAAAACGACGTTATCAGGAGTGAGCTCAGACCAACAGCCAGAAAGTGTATCTGGCGCCAGAATGTCATTTGAGCTGCAGTCTTCGCCATCCAAACAAGAAAACCAGCCTATGATCATTGGAGGTAACAGTTGTTAATCACTGTGCAGGGTAGTATTTGCTGTTGTAAAGTTAGACGCTGTTGCATCTTTTATGAGCTGAGATGCATTGCAGTATGGTACAAAAGAAGTTTAAGAGTAGAAAAAACAATCTTGTCTGCTTACTCTTACCTGTTTTTGTGAAGTTAAATGACTAATGCATTTATTTGGTCCAAGTTAAATTATTCCTCATTTTCAAAAATTAGTAAATTATGAAGTTTCATAATATTTTTAACATCAGCAGTACATGTGTTCAAATGCATGCAGCATGAATAATTAATGTTCTTCCCTTGTTTGTCAGGTTAATTTGAAATTAACAAGAAAGGAATTTAACGCTTTAGGCATTTACATTATAGCTGATGAAATACAAGAAAATGCTGAATTCTGCGATTGGCATAAATTAATTTGTGGTATGGTTTATAATTATTGTTCTTTCATGTGGAAGCAATTTCACATATATAGGTGTTGATATAATTTGAAGCCTCAGTTATTAAGTACTAGTGGTGTGGATATAGACAGTATGCCATCAAATGTCTATTTTGGAAGAACGGATTTTTTTTTAAAAATCCATTTCCAAGTGCACATTTGTTTTGAGACAAACCGTAGAGCTGTACAAAATTCACACCTCTTGAACAACACTGGTGCAAAAGTTGATCAGGACTGATTTCATTACCCATTTTCCAAAATGCTTTTAAAAGTGGAATACAAATTTATGGATTTAAATGTATGTGGGCATCTTCAAGGATACAGTATAATTCATTCTGGAAGTGCTCATTCTCATGTTGTGTAGCTACATGAAAGCCTTATATAGCCATTTGACTAAGACCAGAAACTTACCACAAAAGCCACTCTTCCCACTAATAATGTTCTCAGGTCATTTAATATATATCAGTATACATTTTTGGTTTCGACGATAAGAGAAACCTATGCAATCATGGTGGCGTGTGTGTGTATGTTTGTGTGTATGTGCGTGTGTGTATGTGTGTGTGTATGTGTGTGTGTTTGTGACACTTTGCTCATTAACACGATATCTCAAGATAGGAATGTCTGGCAGTTTTCAAACTTGGTACATAGATGCACCATATTGAGAGGAAGAACCCTATTGTTTTTGGCAGAGGTCAAAGGTCATTTGGCGTCACAGGGGGTCAAAGTCTGAAAATCTCATTAAGACGATATCTCATGATAGGAAGCTTGGGTGAATTTCATACTTGGTATGTTGATGCATTATAGTCATAAAAAATGGTCCCTAATGTTTTTCACGGAGGTCAAAGGTCATTTGAGATCACTGGGGTCAAAGTCTGAGAGTCTCGTTAAGACGATATCTCATGATAGGAAGCTTGGGTGGATTTCATATTTGGTATGTTGATGCGTTATAGTCAGGAGATGGTCCCAATTGTTTTTCATGGAGGTCAAAGGTCATCTGGGGTTACTGGGGGTCAAAGTCTGAAAATCTCGTAAAGATGATATCTCAAGATAGGAAGCTTGGGTGGATTTCATATTTGGTATATTGATGCGTTATAGTCAGGAGATGGCCCCTATTTTTTTGCGGAGGTCAAAGGTCATCTGGGGTCACTGGGGGTCAAATTCTGAAAATCTCGTTAAGACGATATCTCAAGATAGGAAGCTTGGGTGGATTTCATTTTTAGTATGTTGATGTGTTATAGTCAAGAGATGGTCCCAATTGTTTTTCACGGAGGTCAAAGGTCATCTGGGGTCACTGGGGGTCAAAGTCTGAAAATTTTGCTGAGACAATATCTCAAGATAGGAAGCTTGGGTGGATTTCATATAAGGTATGTTAATGCGTGATAGTCAAGAGATGGTCCCTATTGTTTTTTGCGGAGGTCAAAGGTCATCTGGGGTCACCAGGGGTCAAAGTCTGAAAATCTTGTTAGCACAATATCTCAAGATCAGAAACTTGGATAGATTTCATATTTAGTGTGTTGATGCGTTATGGTCAGGAGACGGTCCTTACTATTTTTCGCAGAGGTCAAAGGTCATCGGGGGTCAGCAGGGGTCAAAGTCTGAAAATATTCTTAACACAATATCTCAAAATAGGACACTTTGATAGATTTCATATTTGATATGAAGATGCGTTATAGTCAGGAAATGGTCCCTATTGTTTTTTGCGGAGGTCAAAGGTCATCTGGGGTCACCAGGGATCAAATTATGAAAATCTGGTTAATGTGATATCTCAAGATAGGAAACTTGAATAGATTTTATATTTAGTGTGTGGATGGGTTGTAGTTAGGAGATAGTCCCTATTGTTATTGGTAGAGGTCAAGGGTCATCTGGGGTCACTGGGGGTCAAAGTCTGAAAATTTTTTAAACACGATATCTCAAGAAAGGAAACTTGCATAGATTTCATATTTGGTATGTGGACGGGTTATGGTCAGGAGATGGTCTCTGTAGTCTTTGGCGGAGGTCAAAGGTAATCTGGGGTCACAAATGGTCAAAGTCTTAAAATATTGTAAACACACATCTCAAGATAGGAAATTTGGATAGATTTTATATTTGGTATGTTGATGGGTTATGGTCAGGAGGAAACTTGGATAGATTTCATATTTGGTTTGTTAATGGGTTATGGTCATGAGATGGTCCCTATTGTTTTGGCAGAGGTCAAAGGTCATCTGGGGTCACCGGGGGTCAAAGTCTGAAAATCTTGTTAAAGGGATATCTCAAGATGTGTGTCTATCTATCTATCTATCTATCTATCTATCTATCTATTTATTGCTTTTGTTGAGGTCAAAAAAGCATCTGGAATAACAAAATTATCTTTTGAACATGCTAGTATAACATTTGAGTGAGAAGATAATGGCGCATGATGGCAAATTTGAAACAGTACAATTTTTGTATCATCGAAACCTCAATGCATTATTGCATTCTGGTTTCTCATCACAGGGGATGTAAACAAATCTCTTTCTAACACCTGCAATTTTAAAATCTTTTGGAAAAAGTGATTCATGTCTGTCTATATCTTTCTCTCCCTCTCTCTCTGTTTAGGAGTGAGAGGATTATAAAATTTATGGCTATGACTAAGCCCATAATATTACACCATGTGATGTGACTACACACCGAAAATCTTTGACAATCTTCTTCACATGAGATGCAGATAACATTCCTTTTAAAAAATCAATGCCTAGCTCCTCTCTGTCATGTATTACCGCAGCAGTGTAATGAAAACTTCTCTGTGATCGCAGACAATGATGTATCTGGTAAAGTAATACATTTGCTGCTTGAGCTGATGCAGCTAGAGTGCTGTATCATTACAGAATGTGTAGAGCATTCTGTTGCTGGCCTGAAGTCAAATAGGGCTAGGATGAAGGTGGAGGGGTATTTGTCCTATCAGTTATCTTTTCCATCCCTTCTTTCCTAAATTAATACATGAAATGTCGAAGCACAATCCCAAGCAGAAAAGCTATATCATGCACGATTGCACTTGGAAGTAATAACTTACCCACCTGCAGGTTCAGAAGAGGCTAAGCAGGCTGTTATATAGACATTGTGTACTCCCACAGATTGAAGAGAGATGGACCCATGGAAAAATTCTTTGTTAACACATTGCATGAGTGTGTAGGACCTTCTGCGTACACCAAGCATAAAAGTAAGACTCAATGTAGGCAGTTCTGCTCAGGTGTCATTGGGTGTAACCAGGTAACTAAACATTGTTGGAAAAATAAAAAAAATGAAATAAGTATGGGCTACATTTCAAGTAAGAGTACTGTAGATAGGATCCAGAGAAATACTACAGTAATCTTTTAATTTGATGAGTAGTTGCAAATATTTTTCTTTACAATAGGCATAAAAAGAATCAAGCTTATTTCTAATTCATTTCAAGCCACCTTCATTTAAAAAGTTTTTGTCAGATGACAAACCAAGGTTAGCCTGTAATATCCACAGGGAGAAGTTTCATACAAACAGCCAATTTCCTATGTTATCGTGCAAGGAGGCTTTGATAATAACTTGAAGCCATCCTGCTGTCACTTTTGTTTACTTTTGTCCCAGAATGCAACATTATCCCAGAATGCAACATTCAAGGTGCATTCCTCATTCAGTGTGCATTCCTCATTATAAATACAAGGGTTGTCCTATCACTGCCGTTTGTTTGTATTTTACATGCATAACCTCATTTCTTATGGCTTATTACACACTTTTTACACCAACAAACCTCTCACTGGTTTGCTAAGTGTATACAAATATTGAACACAGGTCTATGGTAATTAGCAAGATCCCTGTATGAACAAAATGTTATTGTTTCCTCTCACTCTGTGTAAAGTACTTTTTGTTGTCAACAGGTATACCACCTGTTCTTACTCTTTTTTATACTTTTGTAATCTGAAATTACCACCAGTGTACACTGGCAAATTAGGCTGTAAAGGCATAACAAACCCCCAGCGTCTGTGCCCCTGGGATCATATGTCCTCTTGAGATCTCACAGGCACATGTCATGTGGGTAAAAGCTGTGAAGTCATGCGCTGATAGTAATTGTCATGTCGTTTCCATATTGTGAAGAAATAGAAGTAAATTGTGAAGTGAAATATCCTGAAACTGTTTACATGTAACACCAGCTTTGATACTTGATGTAGCATAAATCTCTATGGCGCAAACCCCTTTCCCCTTCTCGCTTGGCACATAGTTAATGTTAAACTTAACAACAGATCGCCATGTTTCCATGACGATGGTTGTGATTGAACCCAAGAGTACTTTATAGTAGCTCAGTGGTCAATTTTGCCACTTAATGTAGGCCATTTCAATTAATCTCTATTGATTTATGAGATGAAGGCTAGTTGTGCAAAAGTAGGACGCCTGAAGAAAGACAAAATTCTCATCTGAATCTAAATAGAATCCAGAACAGCGGAGTTTCAGCTATGTCGTTTTCAAAACTGTTACTATATTGACTCAGTTTAAAGGAGACTCAGTACCAAGGCCTTCCTCTCATACAGATGGATGGATGTGTATTTTGTTGGATGCTTCATTTCATTTGACAACAGCTTAATTTAATTTTAATAAAGCACTGTTGTATATGTTACTGGGGTGCCTGTTTGTGTTGCGACTGTAACATCATTTGAGAGAGTCCTTGGGTAATGCCAATATGTCTAATTTCATAACTGTACGGTTGGCTTCAGTAATTTATAGCTATTCTTGCTGATGCATTCATGATTTGATTTTTCCAAGATTTAAAGTTTGTGCTAACACTTTATCTTAAAATACGTCAAGGAAATTGTGGTTTGCGCTACAAAACTTTACTCTGGCAGTCAGCGTCTTTTCAATTTTAGTCATTTTTACCCTACAGCAGTGTTCATCCGTGTCAGATGACCAATTCAGTTTTCCCCCCAAAAAATGTTTGCACTTGTAATGTAAATATTAAAGGCCAAGAGCATTTGCCGCAAACTTACTTTTAAGTAACAGCTAAATCTCACTGATTTTCTACTGATTTCTCTTCCAATTAATAGTATCTTTCATAATATTTTAGGACTCATTGCATATTAAAGGCAAACAAAGCATTTTAACTTCTAGCAGATTTCAAAATTGAGGTGAAAAACATTGTCCCATAATTCTCAAGGGGTATAATCATGAAAAAGACCTGTCTAACATACTTATTCATATTAGGATTACTGCATTTTTCCTTTAAGAATACAGATATTGATATAAAGAGATTCATGGTTGGAAAGCATCTTGTCAAATCTTTCTTTTTTCTTTGTTCTCTTATAATAAGTTGCATAGAAGTTAGAAAAGTGACAGCAACATAACAGAGTAATGTTTATTGTTAAAAGGTAGCTTGACTATATACAGGCAGTATTGCACTCTGCTTTTAGTGCTGCTTTTGAATATTTTGTTATGAATCACAGTAGTGTCACACAATGGGACAAATGGATGTGTGTGCAGCTGAATTAAACTAGAAGGTTAGAAGCTTATGGCAATAAGATCTTAAATAAGTATTCGGTACACCCTCTGTTCCTGTATTTGAAAGTCAAGAACAGTAATCCCAAACTTATTTTGCAGCAGCAGAAAAATTTACCTCTTATCTCTCTTCAAAGTATCTTCATTCTCAGATTTGAGCAGAAAAACTATTGTCACATGACTCTCAAGAGCCAAGCATTTTACAGGACAGTCTACAATACTTTAGATGACTGCATATGCCCTTTAAGGTCTAATATGGTTCGTAGGTGATCTACTTTACCCCTCCCCTCCATATTAAACTTGTAATTCTGCCAACATGCCAATAGAACCTGGTAAATGAAAAGCACAATGGTGATTTTAATGGGCCTCCCTCTCTTGGCTGGCGGTTTCGCCCGTCTTAAACTTGAACCTGCTTACTGCCAAAACCTTTGGAGGCAATTTTGGCCTCAAAATTTTCTCCTGGATTTTTCTTCTTTTGATTTCTTCAGGGACAGTTTGCTTTGTAGGTAGCGGGGGTGCAATTGGAGGTACATGTAGGTATTGATTGTTGTAGATCCCACCCCCAAAGCAAGGGGATTTGTCCAAGTGGTCACTTCTGCTAGAGCTAGGTAAACACTTAACATTAATTTATTGCTATTATACTTTCCATATTAGTGTCAGTTCAAAGTTCAGGTTTAATAGTTGTGTATCTACTAAGGACCATTTTAATGCATTTACCTTACAAATTGCCCATGGGTGCTAAGGCCCTTTGAGAACAATGTGTGGATTCTTGAGGGTAAGAGTCTGTTAGTACAATTATACAAGTTTTAGAATTGGTGGATTAAAGTATTTTTTCATTTGTACTGTAAAGTACTGAGTAGCTGTCCCATTGCAATTGAAATTGTAGAACAAATCTCTATTTTCACAGGCAAATAAAATCGTAAGCTACAACAGACGAGTCGAATGTCAAAATATTTAGCATGGTAAAGAGAGTGTTCCCAGAAGGAAGATAAAATTGCTTCTGGGGTGCTTTTGCAAATCTTGTCTGTACTGGTTATACGGTAGGTTTGATAGGTATTGATTTACCAGCAAATAAAAATCATTTGAACCTCTTTGGGTTGAGAGGTTATACAGCTTGGACGACACATTTCGCAACACCTTGGATTATGTTACTCTCAAGGTTTACATGTAATGTTAGAAATTGAAGTTTATTCTGAAGAAGTCTTTAGTTGTAAACTAAAGACAGAAATATAGTTTTGTTTGAAGCAGTGGTATGAAGCAAACTAGAAAATCAATTGAATGAACAATGTGAAGAAATATTTGAATTAAATTTTATAAAATTGAGTTAACTCACACCTTTATGCCCTTACAAATTGTGAGATACCCCTTGGACCCCTGGACAGGGGCGAGTCAAATGTTCACCTTGTTTGTCTGATAGTATGACAAGTTGTGTTTCAAAGTTCTGCAAATGTTACATGAAAGCAACCTAATAGCATAGACATATGGGGGTAATTTTCTATGAGGGGTCAAGAGCATTTTTGGCCCAAATAATGTCACCCTTTATCATTTTTTGTCCATGTTTTGCCCAACTTGACCAGCTGCTTTTACTCGAATTGGGGGGGGGGCAAGTACCCACCCCTTGCACCCCCGCCTTGTATGCCTATGCCTAATAGGTGTGGCATAGTTGCACAGTAATGAAACGTCTGAACATCTCAGGCTTGAAATTTTGTGGTGCTGTATGTGGGTGTGATCACACATCTTCACTCTACTCAAATCACTCTTGTTTTTCACACCTAGATTAAGAATGCTCATATAAACCTATTAAAGTTTAATACAACAGTGCACCTACAGTACCACTCTCCTTAATTTCTAGTGTGATTTGTACTGCAGCACACCTGGAAAGTCTAAGACTCAAGGCTTGACGTCTATGAAATGTTGGGTCAAATAGTGTAACAGAGTGTATCTACAGTATATGCTTAAAAACAATTGATACTCTTGAGGAACATTACATTGACCATCTTTGTTGAGGGACCAAAGGGTGTGTCTTACAATTGATAGTGCGTTAATTTTGAAGAATATTCTTAAATTTAGAGGATCAATATTACATGAAGTAAATTGATTCACTATTGTGACTTAATTAGACTGTAGAGAGGTACAGAGTTCTTTATGTACAATTGTGGTCCGTAGTATTAGATACTTTCAAATTTCCTTAAATTGTATTCTAATTTTTTTTTTTGGTTTTTGTTTCTTTCTAACAGCTGGTGAACCGGAAGGAGGCATCGGTCTCTGCGGATGGATCCTCACAGCCTTTTCTTGGATACTTGTTATCTGCACCTTTCCACTCTCACTCTGTGTCTGCATCAAGGTCAGTAAATTATTCTTTGCCACTCCTCACATTTCCAGAGTCCCTTCATTTCTAGTCAAAAGGGAGTTTAAGTTTAGTGATATCATAGTAGAGGGTGTCCTTGAAAATAGGGCTTTAGACGAGCAATCTGCAACGAAAGTAGTCGGACAATTGCCCCTCACATTCCCCCTCCTCAACTCTTTCAAATCAATGCTGTAAGTTGTCAAAAATATTTTGATCAATTGCCACATTTCTTTCTGAGACAGAGCCACCAACACCAAATGGTTGTGGAAGGGATGGGGTTTACATGACCAAATCACATATTACAGAACTGTGATGAAATTTTGTTCCAATACGTGTCGCTGACTGTAAAGTGCACTCTTTACGAGTCAATCAAGGGCCTTGTTCAGTTTAGGTCTTTGGATCAATCTCAAGTTTGATATCAATTGGGTGATAGCATGGTGGATCAAACTTGAGATGATAAGATAATTGTGAAACAGGTACCAGACGACAAGAGAGGAATGTTTAACATCCCTTTGATACAATCCTTCAACATTACATACATTCATGCTTCTTTTCAACATTGACATTAGTTTCATAAGGATTTGTTCCCTCTTAAGACCTTCTTAGGCCTGATCAGGGGGATTTTTTTCCCATGAAGCTAACAGTTTATGACCTCTGCATTGTATTAGCTCCATGAAGTTACAGTATTTTACAATATTTACTCCTCTCAACTCTATATTCAGTGCCTCAAACAAACTTACACTGATCTATTGTTGTAATAAAAACCAGTGCTAGCGATTTGCTCTCAATATTGCTAGGACATTTATCTCATTTTCAAAGAAATATTGTGTGAAAGTTCAAAGTCAGTGGACAGTCTGCCAGACATCCCTTCTCCCTCATTTTCCCCTTCCCCCATGATTGCTGCTTCACGTGAACTTAGCTATGAAAAGCTAGAAGACAGTACTCCACAAATTTTCATTGCCCCTTTTTGCAGCTATGGGGCCCTCTTTCAGACAGTTTGCAAACACAATAGGGGCAAGACATGCGGTGCAAAGACAACCAAAATTGTCTTTCAGAATTGATTTGTTTGCCCCAACAAAGAGTAACACCTCCACATGCTCCTTCCTCTGATTAATACTACCCCTTCCCCTCTACTGCCCATAAGGTGCACTCATGTGTGACAAAGTGGGTGTACTGTGTGTATACAGAGAAGAATAAAGTTTTTAATCTACATCACCCCTCCACCTTACCTCCTGAGTAACCATACTTAACTGCAGTATTAATCCTTTGATTGGTTATCAGTGTGATGGGATGGATATAGAGAGGGTCCAAAGGGCACCCCTCATTTTTTGTACCTCTTTCCAATTTCCTTTGTGGAAACTGCATTTAGAAGAGTCATGGTTTATCTCTCTGTAAAAATGTAAAAGAGTGTTTACAGTATCTCAACACATGCATCTTTTTATAATTGGATATGCAAAGCACATCATAAGATTTCAGAAACTTGCATTTGCATGGACTCCACATTGGGATTAATCAAGTATAGCAGTTTTATTTTTAAACACAGTATTATGCCCCCTTCTCTCTATATATATGCCACCCTCATGAGGTTATTGACATATTTGCGCGATGACTCTTTTGAACCAAAATACAAAGTTGGCATGATGGAAGCTGTCACTCACCTTTTGGAGGAAAATGGCCTCTGCCAATATTTGATATCTTGGTTCTGTGTAGAATGCTCCACACCATAGTTGAAAACAGATTACATAAAATACAATTTGTTTCAAATTTCATGAATTTATACCTCAAAGCATTGGTTAAAATTCTATCTTGTGAGACTGGAAGAAGTTGTGTTGTTGAGCATACATTATTAGCATTCAGCAACAAGAGAAAGTGGCAGGCTTTGCTTGCATTGGGAGTTGGGGGACGTAAACATCAGTTTTATCGTAAGCCGAAGAAAGGAAGATTGCCTTCAAAGTAAAGTACTGCTTGGAATTATTCATAAACTGTTCAGGCTGGATTGTATAAAAGAGTGACATCTTTGACTGGGCTGGAAGCCTCAAGATTATGTATGCAACAACAATCCAGAATTACTACTTATTTTGTGAAAAAGTGACTGTCACACTTGCCAAGGAGAAATAAAGTACTATATATTCGTATGAAACTTGTGTGCTGCGTCATTGATGCTTGCAGTCATAGGATGTTGAAAGAGATTGATGCAGTACAGTAGTAAAGATAAACTTTGAAACCAAACATGAAGGTGGAAAAAGACTGAAATATGATGAGAATAGGAAACTTAGAAAAATTTGTTGAAGTGCTGCCTTTGCAGTAAAATCAATATCAACTGGAAGAGAGGTCAATTTTTATTTAAAAAAATGGAAAAGAAGTAAAACTGTGTTCATGTTGAAGTTGTATGTAAACCACATGAAAACTTGTCAACCCCTTGTAAAATGGAGGAGCCCAAGGTGAATATAATACAGTAGTTATAACAAAGAGGAAGAGGTTGTCATGGGATAATGCATTGTCATCTTACTGCAATAGACCAATAGCAGTTATTTGTTTACCAAGTATGAGTAAATTTTATTTTTAAGTCCTTTTTTAAATACTTAGAGTAAGATTAGAATCAGCTTGCCTTGCAATCCAAAACTTCACTGAAGCAGAATAGTACAGAACAAAATACAATGTGTAAATCAGTATTAGCCTACTGTATAAGTATTTCTCAACTACACTAACTTTAAATGTACAGTACAGGACTGTTACATCTATGTTTTGGTGTGTGTGAGAAGAGGATGGGGTATCAAGGACCTTTAAATTGAAAGCATTTGAGAGAAATCACCATTTTTACCATTAGTATATTCTCTAATCAATGTAAAATTGGGGAATCTCTAGTAGAGAGCAGTAGTTGAAAAACCCTAGCTTTATATAACATCACCCTGGCTAGAGGAGATAAAGAAAAAAAGCAGTTGATTAAGGATGGAATTCACAATTAGCCTTCTTAACTGTTTAGCAAATCTACTTCACCTATTATGTAGTAACATACTTGGATCATAAGCTGGATCTATAAAAGGCATTTTCGTAGCCTGGGGGGGGGGATAGCCCCCAGTGAAATTCTAAAAGAAACTATATTTTCATGGAACCAAAAAATGACTTCGAAAGGTGCTTAATGTAGTAACACCCGACGGAACATTGTTAAAAATTGTTTAGTACAGTGCACAAAATGGTGCAAAATACTAGCTGTGCTCTACTGTAGCTGGGTTCTTGTGGCATGGAAAAGTCATGAAATTTTGTTTTCATTTTCCAGGCCCAGAAAATTGAAGTCATAGAAAATGGCAAAAATTACAGAGGTCATGGAAAGTCATTAATTAAGCCCAGATTAGTCTTTTTTATAAGTATACTGTATAAATGAACTCTTTTTTGTCATGATTTTTGCACCATTACAGTTGTATCAAATCTTGGATATAATTTGGTCATGATGTAGCCTTGGAAAAGTCATGGAAAAGTATGAATTTTTTCCTAAGGTACAGGAACCCCGTGTGCTGCTATCTTGGTTAGAGTTGAAACTTATCATCATGGTTGACATACTGTAGGCTCACCCCTTTTTTACAAGCACAATAAATTTCAAACAAATGCTTAGCTTGGAAACAGTAAAAGAACACAAACATAATATGTGTAACATTTAGTGCACAAACTTAAGAGAGGAAACTCTGCATTTTCTGTACCTCTCAACATTGATAGACAATTACTAAGTGGAAGGATAAGGCAATTTTCTCTATAAATAGCCATATCTTTGAAAGAAAAATATACCATTATGGCAAAATTGCATTTCTCTCTGCATTTAATGAAATTCCCCTGGGTCTAAGACCCAAGAAGCTTTGACTATGGCAAGAGGTTACACTACAGACAGTACTTGAATTTGTAGCACCTACATGTATGACACTGTAGGCTAATGATGCAGGGAGTGTTGTGTTTCATGAAGCTACTAAGGTTTTAAAAGTACTTGCTTTTGTATTTTTCAGCTTTCAACTAATTTGTTATTTCACACTTAAAAATATTACACATTACTGTTTCTTCCAAAGAAGGGAGTTAGTGAAATGGATATGGAAAGACTCTGTATTATATGGAAATCATTCTGCCAATTTTCACTGTATGTTTAGGCACAAACCTCTTGAGGAAACATTAGACAAGTCTGACGAAAAATATGTTACAGGAGCACGAACATGTCCAGCAATATTGAATAATTGTCAAAAGATGCATCCTATTACCAGATCGCCTGACCAGTCATAAAATTATGTTTCACAGTTAGTGTTTATTCCTGGATTCAGAAATTCCTCTAGGGCATTCTGATGGAGATGGCAACTTCCGTGTTTTGAATATCGTGCCAGATTTGTCATCAGCAGTTCAGTGTATGCATTATAACACAGCTTACTAAATCAATGAGGTCCATATTTTAGACAAGTACTTCTTACAGCAGACCCAACCAGTTGTTCTGTCTTATGTTTTTCTCAGATGATAAAAATAAACTGCAGAGCATACACCTGCCATTAGATGTCAAGATGTTATCAACATGTCATGCAGTGGCAGAAGGGTTGAACACTGTAGATGAGACCTTAGAGCAGGCTTCTTCAATTAAAATTTCCTGAAGCACCACATTGCTAAATGTTACTGATATTATGCCCTGATGATCACTTTCCTGGGGGAGGGTTATTAGGGGAAGGGGTGTCCTCCTCCCCTTTTGAAAGTTTCTGCATTTCAGAAGGGGCTTACATGCATTCTTCACAAACTTTACAGTTTTTGTCGATTCACCCTTGACAGTGGATTGACAAAGTACCGACTCTAATGAATGTAAACACTAGTGGCAATGATTTTACTTTCTTGTGAGAAAA
The DNA here is from genome assembly GCA_037179385.1 of Holothuria scabra. Classification (NCBI taxonomy): domain Eukaryota; kingdom Metazoa; phylum Echinodermata; class Holothuroidea; order Aspidochirotida; family Holothuriidae; genus Holothuria; species Holothuria scabra. Next base: position 35,412,313 of record CM074185.1, on the reverse strand, counting down.
AAAAGACATCATATCCTTGTTGGTATGTGATGTCAGTCTGAGGGAAGTATTAGATTTATTTACAGTACCTATTTTTTTGAGACAGAACAATTCTTGTCAAAAAAGTTATGCAAAGTTAAAATTTTCAATAATCACCCAGTAATTTTTTGCGCCACTCTTAACCACGTGGGGCGCCACTTGTGGCACCCAGGCTGCTGTTTGAGGAAGCCTACCTTAGAGAGTGGGATATTCTTCAGGATGCTCATCTCGATGAGATGGATGACTTAAGTCTTAATTGTTTCCTGAAAACTATCATCTGATGATAATGTAGGCTGCATACAGGTAGATCCTAAAAAATTAGATATGGGTGGAGTCTATGGTGAACTTTGTTTGATCTGATAAAAATATTTGCAGGGCCAAAGAAGTTGCCTGCTCCAGACTTATTGCGAAAAGGAGGCTAAATATCACAATCTTACAATTTCCTGCTGTTACTCAACCAAGTATTTTTATGATACTCTAGAAAGTGATAACAACATAATTGAAGCAGTGGTTGACTCCATGTAATTTTCACATCACAGTGGCAAAGATATTGGCACATGATTGTCAATCTTGAGCCTTTCATGTTCAAAATAAAGTGGTGTACTGTAGTAATCCAAATTATGATGACCCTTTTTCTGTTAAAGAAAAAAATTCAGAATGCAGGATTGTAGGATTTAATTTTCATATCAGCTACAGTAGCTCTAATGATTAAATCTAAAATAAAAAGTGTTTCCTCAATCAGATATTATGCAATAGGGGACCTACAGTAGTACAGGTTGATGGGAGTGTAATGTGTTGCAGAAAGTACACTGTGGTGATAATAACCAATTCCTGGAAAAACTGCCTTAGTGTATGTTCATGGATCTAGCTGTGTGCTGAACTTAATGCCAAGTAACAATTTCTGTCAGGACTACAATCTCCTGCACTTCTGGGTACGGGTGGTGTTTCTAGTAAAGATATGAAACAGAAAAGTACAGTATACTCTAACAGTATAAGATAAGTTACAAAAGAAATAATTATACCACAAAAAGAAGTGGTAAATCTTTCTCTTTTGTGGATATACAGTAACTTGAGGTGAAAAGCCTTTACAGTTGATGCATTACCCTAAATTATTGCAGATTGTTTAAAATACTCCTATTTTGTCCCCTTCTGAGCAGTTTTGCAGTAGGAGATTATACTGTAGTACCTGAGGATGGGCAGTTGTGAGGGAAGGAGCATTGTTGTTAAAAGTCACCACTCGAGTCACTTTCTCTCAAAATGATAGTGACTGGATATAATTCAGGAGTAATTTACCCATTGAAATGGTACAGTGACTGGAGTCCATGACTCGATCAACTCAAGTCACTAATCTAGTGACTCGATTACAACACTGGGAAGGAGATCCAAGTTCAACTCTACCAGACAATATGTACAGTACTGACACTCTTTCCTTTTCAGGTAACAAAATTTGATTGACAGGTCCTTTTATTCCCATTGGTTTGCCCTTTCTGACTTTCACATTGTAATGATGTCCTGCTCCTTTCAAACCGAGGTAATTCAGAAACAAAGGTCATTGCTACAGTAACTGTTTCTTTGTCATACAATGTGTTGGCCAACAAGTGCTGAGCTTCAATATACGGATTTTATGGAAAACTGCTGCCTATAAACTGTTAACTACTATACGTTTTTGTCTGTCTAAGATTCTAATGAGTTGCCACAAAGTTGACACATTGTTCAAGGCTAACAAAATAATCACAGTTTTGATAATTTTCCGCATTAGAGTCAAGTTCTTTTGGGGGAGAATTTTAAAAAATCTTCGTAACAGCTATTTGAATAAATATTAGATGCAACGCTAAGCAACCCATCCTTAAAATTTAGATTTTTTCCTTGATGACTGGCAGTGAAATGGCAATGGATTAATTCATCATGACAGGTCTTTCAGAGGTAGCAGATAACAGAGATCATTGTCTTCAGTACCAAATTCCTTTCCAGCCTTAAAAATATTTCAGGAGCAAGATGTATGCTGCTCAATGTTGGCAACTACCTTGGTTCAGAGGACCGTTAAATGTTGGATCTCCTGCCCTGATAACTCCTTGCTGAGGGTATAACAGCAGTGACATACATTGCATCCATTACATAAAATCTCTTGTATAAAAGGACAATTAGTTTCACAAATTTTCTGGTCAGAGACAGTTAATGAGGATTAGGTACTGTAAGAACAGCTTCTGAGCATCACTTTGAGTGGCAGCTCCCTGTTCAGGGAAATTATTTTTCTTCACGTTTAATGGTGACTTAAGACATGCACCCATTCATAATTTTGGTAATAATAATGTGCTAGCTACTGTGTGATTAAATGGATAACAGGAATCTACTTGCATTTGAAATACTCTACACACATATCTATGCAGTCTTGCACAGCTAGCACAATTTTGAAACTTTTTAAGGTTGAAACGTATAATGGTATAATCTCTTTCATGAAAATGTTAAGTTTTGCCAATACCATACCATAGTATACTGGCCGGCTACTTCACAAGTAAAACAAACCTAATATGTTGAGAATAACAACCTGCACTAATGACACTTAGAACCCACTGCCTGCCATAATATCCTTTTCGTGAATCACTATACATTCTGACTGTATACCACTATTGCATCCATGCAGTACCATGTCACAAAATGCACTCTCAGTTTTGGTCAAGCCAGGCCACCTCTTATCCCCATCCCTGCTCCATGTGCCCTTAGAGTAACATCTCTATCCCACAGTTAAGCATCCTTTCATAAGCACCTTACAAATTCCTCTGGGCCTCACATCTCTAAATGGCAAGTCCGCTGCTCAATCTTTCCCAATTGTCAACTTTGCATAGATAGGATCAGACACTACAAATGGTAACTATCCATGTGACATATAGACGACATATTACCAGTGGGGTTACCAACATAAAAAGTCTGCTACACCCACTCAGATATATTAGGAGAGTACAATAAACTTTTAACAAGTGTCCATATAGATATGGCTATGGATATTTTTCATTAAATACGCTACCTGTGCCAGACTGTGTTAACCTCAAGAGGGCCTTCAGAATGTCAGAAACATCTTGTAGATATAAGAGTATTTCACAAAACTGACCAAATAACATCCAAAACAAATTGTAACTGCCAGCAGGACTCTTCTGAACTGATGTTTTGATTCCTTGCAAAGTGACAGCTATGTAGTGTATATTTCACGGAGCCCTTCTTTCAATTAACGTTGTTCTCCTTAGCTATGGATACAACATGATGGGGCCCTCACTTCAATTGTTCGAGACGTTATCTGTATGCTGAGACTCATATTACACGCATAAAGGTGGTATCTTAAAGGGAGAAGGCAGTCATCCAAGTTTAAAAGAAAAAAGCAGAAATTTGCAGATCTCATTGGATTTCTGTCACAAGCATTCCTCTTTGGGTTTCAGTGTGTAAAAACATGGAACAAAAGTTAAAAAAACAGGTTAATATGCTGCATGAATTTAGCAAACAATTTGAAAAAAGTAGCCTCATAATTTGAAAAAGTCATTCCTGAAGTAGAATGATGGGCCACCTTTTTTCAAATTTGAGTTTTATTTGCCTGTTTGGTCAGAGTTTGACGGAGAAAATTATCATTCAAGCATGTTGTTTCTTTTTAAACTGATTGTTCACCAGAATGTAGAAACATTAAAGATCTTTCAGGTTAGCAGAAATATATACACTTTGTGTTAGTTAACTGTTGAATGAAGATTTTTGAATATATGTTCCGTAAAAATATTCCAAACAGATGCAAGGTTAGACAGCCTCCACAATACAGTAACCAGCATGGTTTTTATAGACTGTCACTATGGATATCTTTGTTGTAATTTATATGCAGTACTCATATTTCAATTACATGGGATTGTTGCAGAGAAAATTAATTGTGAAGTTCCAAGAAAAGCAAAATAGTGCTCATCAGTATTAGGATAGGAAATCACATGTATGCACTTGCTTTTAGTTCAGTTTGACCGCTGATGTCTCAGTGACACATCAGATTTTAAAACTCATGAGATTGCTTTGAAATTCGTATCCCTCTAACTCTCAGAACTTAATTTGAGCTTTAGACCCATGTTTTAAAGTACTGTACATGCCATGATAGTTTTATACAGCCTACAATTCTAACATTTCTAGCCTACTACACTAAATGCATTTTAATTTGCATCACATCTGTTAATTAACATTTCCTGAGTTCAAATGCTTAGTACCATAACTATACCACTATTATTTGAAAAGGTTATATTGAGCCAGTATCATCTTTTCTTTTCCAGAGAGTCAAATTGAAATCTTCACACTGTATCTATAGGAGACTTCATCAAAGAATATTTTCAATTTAAATGTTAAAGAGCTAATTGAACAGATACATTGGAGCCAGTGTTAACTTAAATAGCCTATATATCTGTATCCCACACAGACAAAATAATTACTTATGCCATACATATCAAAAACTTAACCTTTTCAAATAATTCAGTATTTCGTTTCCGTTTCTGGATATAGCCTCGTCCCCATCATACTGTAAATAAAGAGACATCAATAGATTGGTTTCCACCCCAAGGTGCCTCACAGTGACAAGTTCAATCAAACAGATAGATCACCTCTCATTCAGCTTAATAAATTGATTTGCATTTAAAGTCATTCTGAGCTGCTGCCATGTTCTCATATTTGATGTTTAAATATTCATATTGAGTTGATTATTCCAGAGGATGGGATATATGATGTTTAATGGTAATGATTTTGTGGAGAGAAGATGTATCTAGAGGGAAAAGGGTAATGCTCAGAAGTAATTATCAGTGGTGATAGCAATGAGTTAATGATCTTTGTTTGTTGGGTTTAAAACTGAATTTTTCAGGAAATTGAAAAATAAGCGGAAACAGTATATGAACATCAAGCACGTAGCAAGTTTGAAAAAAAAGTTAAATGTGTTGAAGTAATTATATGTATTGGGTTGCAGCATGTTATTTGCAATATGATCCTTCTTGATGTGCATTTCTGTGTAATTTCACACTTTTCAAATCATCGAAATTGGTGTACATACTGGACCAGAATTTGGTCAAATCGACTAGATTAGGTTCAAAATAGACCCAGAATGGTTAAAACAGAGCTTAGCTCACATTAATGCACCCTTCAAGGAGAACCTTCGACCCCCCCACCTCAAGCATTCACCCCTGATTCACTTTTACATGAAATTTTTAAGGCAAAGATTCACCCCAGATTCACAATACTGGCGAAAACTTACGGCAAAGATTCACCCCAGATTCACAATCCTGAATAAAAATTAAGGCAAAGATTCACTCAGGTTTCACTTTTCATAATATTGTGTTAGTCGAAGATTCACAAATTTGGCGTTGGATTTCCTCCACTGATAATCGCATGCACTGACTGTGCTGTAGATTTCTAAAGTCCTTACCAGTGATTCAAACTTAGGCAACACATCAACAATATAGGCTATTCTACATTTCTAGTAGATGAAAGAGTAACATGTTTTCCCTTGCAGCCCGGCCACTTTTTTATGCAACAGGTGCAGTATGGACCAGTCGACCTGGGATTTCCCTGTTGAAAGGCTGACGCTCTTCCACCAGGCATACTCATTGAACGGCATTAATTTTTCTATGAAGAAGACAGGCCGTCATATATACATATCTATCAATGGATTCATAATGTGTGTAACAAGGGGTTTAAGGCTACATATTGTCCCCTTGAAGTTTGCCATTGACTTAACATTGTAAACATTTGGCCCCTTGAAAAAATCTCGCCACACAGAAAAGTTTTGGCCCCTTCAGTACCTTATCTGACCACGGGCCTGTATCCCCCAGTCCCTACATTCTTAAATTACGCCCCCTCCCCCTACCCCCACATCCTTTTCGGCCGAAAGGTTCAATAATAATTAACCACCCAGTTTGAGAGTTTGGTTATAATGCAAAAGTTTTATTCAACCCCGTAAAGACTGCAGAGTTATAATATTTTACAATAGCACCACGTAACACTAATGTATATGGGAGAATTTTGTTCAGCTTCTCGTAACACTAATATATATGGGAGAATTTAGAAGTTTTCACCTGCTGCAGATACCACCCCGTCAGTAAAATATGCGGCTGCATGCTTTATATCATAATCTAGAACAACTGAAATATTGGTAGGAACTTGAGAATATAAAAACCAGAAAGAAAAAATTCACCACTACACAGCTTTCCCATCAAGGATATTGAAGATAAACATGTGTAGGATAGGGTCACAATGTACATAAGTGCTATACGTTAGGCAATGACAAAAGTGCCAAGACGAACTGAAGAAAAAAAATCGTAGAAAAACACTTTACACCCAAAACTCACCAATTCATTGCAGGTTTGCTGTATGAGGGTCTTTTGCACATGCATTGTAAATATTTTGTTGTTCTTCGCCACATGGAATTTTGTCGACCCTTTTCATACTCGATCTAGTTTTGTGGAAGGAATGTACTGCTGACTAGCACAAACGTATGCAGCAAGTACCAGCTCACTTGCTCAATCGATCCATACATTTCCTCCTTAATTTCTCAGTTTAGGGAGCTAGACATCCCTGTGTTTTCAATTTTTCCAAATGTCAAGAGATGTTATGGTAGAATATCATCAATTTTTCTATTCTTGCACCCACATTCAATTCATACGGCCAGCTTTTTTACGAGATTGTTTTGAAAAAAAATTGCGAGATCCTCTAGCTAGCTGTACACCCAGCAGTTGCGTTGAATATGTCGCGAGTTGTGATTGGCTGAAAGCATGTAATCATTTGTATGGAACCAATCACAAAGTCTTTAACAGAGATTTTCTGTTGTAGTTCACCCTGTCTTCTTAGCAGGTGTCGAATATGTACTGTCTCCTTTGTTATAACAATTGCAAAATGTAGGTGCAGTTTCAGTTTCTGTGCAAAATACCTCCGCCAAGCGGGCTATATTTGAGCAGATATGTAATGTACAACAGACTTTGTACGGTACCACATCGCGATCCAGTTGCACTCGTTATAGGCTAGTTGCTCAGAATGTAATTTTTTCATGTTTTTGGTTATCATATCGGGCGATTTTCATGATAAACAGGCGTCATATGATACGGAAATAAATTATTCCATCATGTTTTGGTCTAAATTTTATGTTCGAAGTTCTTTTCAAATGGCCATACTTCATTCGCAAAACTGCGAAGCAAGAGCAAATTTTTATTTGCTGATTCTTTCACTTTGCTCGCAAACTGCGATGCGATACTGGCTAAAATATCCCCTGCTATAAATGTATACGCCATGAGAGCTCTTGTCAAAGCTAGGCCTAGACTACTTTGTAATCAGTTATAAAACGGTCTAATCGCTTATTTCAATCGCAATGGAGTATGGAAGGATAGACCAAAGCATAGAATTTTTTCTGCATGATTTTTTTTCTCGCGAAAATATGTGCTTTGCCTGTTATATGTTGTTTGCATCAGGATCGTCCAGCTGGACTGCTTGATCTTTCAAACAATGTGCCCCGGCAACGCCGTACGTGTGTACGTACGTGCCGACTCATAGTGCACGCTGTCCTAGTAAACTTCACATGTTGAGATTCTCTACTAATTATTTTTCGACATTAATTCGACGTTGATTCGATGTCGATTCACTCTTTAGCTGCAGTGGTTCGTCACAGATTCACTGCCGCTGTATTTTTATTCGTCGAAGATTCACTTATCAGGGCATTTTGTACGTCGAAGATTCGACGTCGTATCGGTGTCGAATAAAGACTTTGCTTGAGGTGGGGGAGTCGAAGATTCCGATTGACGGGTGCATAAAATTGGTCAAATATCATCAGGTTCCTCTGTAATGTAACACAAAACAGGTTAAATGCAGTTTGTATATACTTGCGGGGTCTGGCTAAGGTTGGGCTCTTTCCAATGATAGATGGATAAGATCTCAATAAAACTAAAAAAAAATTCGGATTAATCTAATCTGAATGCATACATTGCAAAGTGACTACAGTTTTGCTGTTGCTTTTGGTGTTTCATCTCTGGAGGTGTTTGTTGAATATTTGGTCATCTACATTTGCATCTAGGCTTTCTCAAAGATGACAAGACATCAGTGACTAAAGGCCTCAGTGCACATGTCTGGACTTGCTTGAACTTGGGGTGTTGTATATTTTTACTGGTGGCAATGGTCTCACCAGTAAAAATATAGGAGGTGGCAAACATAGCAATTAGTCCCCCCCCTTCCAGTTTATTTAGATTTGGAAAAAAAAGACCTAACAAAATGTGACGTTGTTATAGATGAATAACTTGGGGTTTCATAGAAAATATCAATTTCAGCCTATTTTAAAGCAATACAGTAATACTGCTTTAATAATTTGCAATATAAATCTGTGTTTCATGTATGTTGGTCAATGTGGATTGCTTATAGACAAGCCCTAGTCACAGACATGATTTGAGGTTCTAGCTGTTGGAAATTTTTTGCCCTCCCCCTCTCAATCCATGCACAAACCAGATGGATACCCCAATTGGGCAAAACATATTATTTTAGGTACAGTGTGAAGTACTACAGTAGCTGTTCCCTTTTTCATTATGGTAAATGTTGCATACATGTATGCATTTTGTATGAGATATGAGTGTGACAGAAAATGATTACTGCATGTATTGTACTGTACTGTACATCACCAAGTCGCTAGGCCGCACTACAGTATAAACATTGCTTCTGTTCAATGGAGAATTTTATGGGGGCAAAAATTAGCAAAGAGGCTTATCATAATGATTTCGAAAATATTCACTGAAGATAAAACAGCTGCATAAGTTTGATAGTTTATACTTTATTTCAATCGATCTTTTTATACTGGTTCTATAGTGTAATTCTCTTTTTAAATGAGAATGCAGACCACCCATATGATATACTGTACAGCAGCTCACAGTCTGAAGTTAAATGTTCCCCACTTAAGGTAACAGAGTCAGGCATATTGAGTTATTAAGCTTGCTGTAAATATTAATCTTGTTCTCAATCCCCTCCCCATATTTCTGGATCTCCCTTCCCTTTTTCTGGATCCCTCTCATTAGGCTAATATTTTGTTTTCTTGTGTTATTAATGCTCAACACTTCCCTTCCAGCACCCAAGTGACACCTTTAAATTTCTTTGAAATTTACTTCTTTCATACTAACCCCATGCAGTCTTAGATAATTTGTTCTTGAACAATTTTAGAACCGTAGTATCTTTAAAGGGGTCTCATCAAATTCATTTAAAAACAAGATTACAGCTCTACAAATTCCCTTTAATCTTCCTCATGCTTCATGATGTTTCCAAGAAAATATTCCCTGCATGGTACGTAGGTGGTATTCAATTCATATTCCACAAAGTGTAGGGTAGGTAGAGGTTCTCTGGGGTCACTGAGGTGACGGCATTTTCCCTTTAATATTGTATATATTATTCCTTTTGGGCTCTCTCTTTGCTAGGATGTTAACTATCTTAAAAATGCCATGCATATTGGCCTGATTGGTAGCTTGATTAAAAGTTGATTGAGTTCTATTCAAGTTTGTGGATGCATCATTTAAAATGATACATGTCTGTTTGAAGTTGGCTGCCAATAGCAATTTTGCTGTAAATTTTTTAGCCTTCTCTCTTTTAATACCAGTTCTTAGTACAAATATGAAGATGGGGGTGCCTTGTTTATTATGCATAGACCTAGTTTATTGCAATAAAACAGTCTCAAAGTGGGTTGAATTGCTAAAAAATTAACTAGTGAAATTGCCAATATGCTGTGCAGTCTTTGAATATTGCTTCATTTTTTGTCTTGTAGAGAGGCAAAACAGTCTTTTTTCAAAATCTTTAAGGATGAAATTCAAACCGCCAACATACTTTCAAAGTCTATTGCCTTATTTCTAAATTAGTTGAGCTTGAAGTTAGAATAGGACCTCCCTTTGGGGGGATGCAAAGTATGTAAAATTCTTATGCTGCCAATGGTATGCAGTCACATTCTGATAATATTGTTTTTTTTGAGGAGAAAATCCATATTGCATGGATGTTATTTACAGTATGTCATATGCTTGCTTCAAGTTCACTGTTTTTAAAATGGCAAGTTTATATGTCCATATCTTGAGAACCACACATTTGATTTTATTGCCAATTTTACCAACATGTTTAGAATACAGTATTAAGTACCCTTCTAACAAATCAAAACTTGATGTGACCTTCTTTTAAAGTGCATCAACAGTACCAGTCACACAAAGATAATCCTGTAGCTTACCAAACAAATCAACTGCAATGATCTGTATAAAGGGCTGTATATCATGAAAATTTTAAGTACAGAAGAGTTCATAGGGAAATTGCATTATTCAAATTTTTAAAAGTTTAGGTGATTGAATTGTTCTTGAGCAGCAGATACATGTACCTGAATTTTTATCTGTTAGAAACATGTTTCTTGCAAGGAATTAGGGTACCATTCTGCCTTTTCTGCATTTTTTTTTAATATTCTGTCATTTAAGTTCAATGAATATCAGCTTTAAAAATATTAGTCTTTTCTGTGAAAGTAGAACAATATCCTTTGTGAGGAAAGGTATTTTATTCTGTCAAATCTACAGTAGGCTGCACTATACTGTAACTGCTCATACCAAAAGGAATTGATTCAAAGGGCTAGCTATTTGAAACCTCCCTTTGTCTAGCTCCTATACCACTTTCATATTTGACCTATCTTGGGACAGAGATCCATACTGACCACTAAAGATGCTCCTGGTCAGTGGTGAACTTTATTTAATGCTTTTGCTATTCTCTTAAAAATGTTTTTTTTTTTTTTTTAATTTTCCTAATGGCTAGGCCAAATTATGTACACCTGTAACCTGGCACTTTTCCTCACAGCCCCACCATATTTTTTATGATTTAGGCCTAATGTATACTTCCACTGGAATTTGCTTTCAAGAGCATGGCAACAGCCTCATGGGGGCTGGAGGGGGGTATACCGGGGGAGAAGCTCCTACCTTGACCTCCACATCATAAACACAACATGTACTGTACTAGTAATTAAGTGATGGTGGGATACTGCATTTTATATGCAGTAGGCAGTGCATGAACTTCTCCTCTCAGGTTTTTGCCAAGACCAAGGCTGGAGAGAAACGGCATGTACTATTTTCCAAAATGTCTACATCTTGGTCAGTGTAGGATAAGGTTGAGTTTGGTGTAGGTTTATGTCAAGCAATTCTTGAAGACGTTGAGAGAAATTGCAGTGTGCAGCCATGCATGCTTGTATTCATATGCTTCCTTTAAAGTTCCTTCCATTTCCTGCCAACAGATCTTACTGCTCCTAAGATGATAAACCTTCTCCAGGAAAAGCTCTATGTACAGAGAAAACCATGCAGTGCAAGACTTCATAGCTTGTTTACCCAAGCCTGATATTTCTGCATTACAGTATGCTGGACGTCCTGACTTGGACGATCCACATTAGCAGTAGGCCTGAGAGTTTAAACATTCTATTCAATGTCTGGTCAAAGGCCCATGCAGATTTCAGGATTTTAAATGTGTGTTAATTTCTGTGAGGGGCTATAGCTTTGTCATTTCATGTTAACATGTAATATTGGGAATACATACAGTACGTGTGTTGGAACATGATGTTGGGACAAAGAGGTGAAATGGCATATGAAATATGCCACCATTTTTATGCAGATTTGGGAAGATTTTTGTGTGGAACATGAGCGTTGATGATGTTCTGTGTTACACTGTAGTGGAGTTGTTGATTCTTGGAGTTTTGTACATGCATCTTGTTGATAAGAATGCACCAGCCACATTAAGTTTCTAATTTATACAATACCCTCTAGTGTCTATCCAATGTGTGATAATGAGACAGTTTTTTGGTTTCGATGAAAAGAGAAACCTATGCATTCATGATGGCGTGTGTGTGTATGTATGTGTGTATGTGCGTGTGTATAGGTGTGTGTGTGTATGTGTGTGTGTTTGTGACACTTTGCTTGTTTACACGATATCTTGAGAAGGGAAGATCTGACAGTTCTCAAACTTGGTACACAGATACCCCATACTGAGAGGAAGAACCCTATTTATTTTGGTGGAGGTCAAAGGTCATCTGGGGTCACAGGGGGTCAAAAACCAAAATCCTTGTTTACACAATATCTCAAGACAGGAAACTTGGATTAATTTCAAACTTGATATATTGATGCGTTATGATGTAAGGAAGAACCCTATCGAATTTGGTGGAGGTCAAAGGTCATTTGGGGTCACGTGGGGTCAAACCCTGAAATCCTTGTTTACACAATATCTCATGGTAGAAAACTTGGATTAATTTCAAACTTGATATGTTGATGGGTTATGATGTAAGGAAGAACCCTATTGATTTTGGTGGAGGTCAAAGGTCATTTGGGGTCACATGGGGTCAAACCCCAAAATCCTTGTTTACACGATATCTCATAGTAGAAAACTTGGATTAATTTCAAACATGATATATTGATGCGTTATGATGTAAGGAAGAACCCTATCGAATTTGGTGGAGGTCAAAGGTCATTTGGGGTCAGGTGGGGTCAAACCCTGAAATCCTTGTTTACATGATATCTCATGGTAGAAAACTTGGATTAATTTCAAACTTGATATGTTGATGCCTTATGATGTAAGGAAGAACCCTATTGATTTTGGTGGAGGTCAAAGGTCATTTGGGGTCACATGGGGTCAAAACCTGAAATCCTTGTTTACACAATATCTCATGGTAGAAAACTTGGATTAATTTTAAACTTGATATATTGATGGGTTATGATGTAAGGAAGAACCCTTTTGATTTTGGTGGAGGTCAAAGGTCATTTGGGGTCACGTGGGGTCAAACCCCGAAATCTTTGTTTACACGATATCTCATGGTAGAAAACTTGGATTAATTTCAAACATGATATGTTGATGCGTTATGATGTAAGAAAGAACCCTATTGATTTTGGTGGAGGTCAAAGGTCATTTGGGGTCACATGGGGTCAAACCCCGAAATCCTTGTTTACACGATATCTCATGGTAGAAAACTTGGATTAATTTCAAACATGATATATTGATGCGTTATGATGTAAGAAAGAACCCTGTTGATTTTGGTGGAGGTCAAAGGTCATTTGGGGTCACATGGGGTCAAACCCTGAAATCCTTGTTTACACGATATCTCATGGTAGGAAACTTTGATTCATTTCAAACTTGATATGTTGATGCATTATGATGTAAGAAATAACCCAATAAATTTTGGTGGAGGTCAAAGGTCATTTGGGGTCACATGGGGTCAAACTCCGAACTTCTTGTTCACACTATATCTCAAGGTAGGAAGCTTGGATTGATTTCAAACTTGATATGTTGATGCGTTATGATGGGAGGAAGAACCCTATTGATTTTGGTAGAGGTCAAAGGTCATTTGGGGTCATAGGGATCAAACTCAGAAAAACTTGTTTAGGATTGCTCAAGGTATGAAAGGTGGATGGATTTCAAAATTAGTATGTAAATGAATTATGGTGAGAAGATGGTCTGTATAAGTTTTTTTTTTGTGGAGGTGAAAGGACATCTGGGGTCATGATCGGTCAAACTTTGAAAAACTTTTCAAAATGGGATATCTCAAGGTAGGAAACTTGCATGGATTTCCTAATTAGTATGTGGATGTGTTATGGTGAGTTGAAAGTACTGTACTGTACCTGTTGTTTTTGGTGGAGGTCAATGGTCATCTGGTATCACCTGGCATCAAACTCTGAAAACCTTGTTTGCAGAATATCTTAAGGCACAGTATGAAATTTGACTTTTTGAATAGAGAAATGTTTTGGTTAAAAGAAAAACCAGTCACTTACAGGTGGAGACAAAGGTTATTTTGGGTCACCAGCTGTTACAAGAAATGTAGCATTTTATTGAAAAGAGCATGTATGTATCATCGAAACCTCAATGCATTTTTGCATCCTGGTTCACTAAATTAGCTGTTAATCAGTCACAAAGTGGGAAGTCACTTAAAAACTCATGAAGCAGATGTTAGGTATGCAAATTCAGTGCCAGGGTTTACAAAGCTGACACATTAAAAGCTGTGAGGTGTTTTCACAATACTGTTGGGTTTATGTGCATGGGAATTGACTTAGATTAGGGAAGATAGCATTAATATTTTTATTAGAAACTGTAAACCACAGTATACTTGTTAGATTAAAATTGGTATTGATATCCATGGGACCATGGAAATACTGTACTAGGGGTAGTACATATGATGGGATTGTCTGATTGTGTACAGTACAGTAATTAAGGGCAGCTTGTACTTCATATGGACATAACCAGTAAACAGAACTTGATTGATATTTGTGCAGTTGATTGAACATTAAAGGCCTAATCCTCTCACCCCTAATTCATGGTTCCAATTCTCCTAACCTACTACAGCATACTTTAGCCCCTCCCATCCTCATCCAGACACATATATCTCAGTTTATATTGCTTCAGGGTAAGTATACTGTACCAGATCCTAGTGTATAATCAAAATGTTCACTCTCACTACAGCCCTGCCAGCACACCATATTGGGACTGATTGGGGCCAAATTGGGCTCCCGATTGGGGCCCAATCAGTTTTGTCAGTGGGCTTTCATTAGGCCCCAATTGGGATAACTAATTAGCCCAATTAAGCCCCACTGGGTCCCAACTTGGCCCCAAAGAGTTTACAGCATCTCTCCCATCTTTCTGGCAAGCCCAGTTGGGGCCCAGTTGGGACCTGATGACAAAACCAACCTCAGCCCAAGCCCAACTAAGCCCAAGCTTCCCAAGTAAAACCCACTTGGGGCCCAACCGGACTTGCTTGCTGGGAGTACATGCTGTGCAGTATGGGCTTTGGTTCTCTGCAGTTCTTGAACTACTGTACCTGTCAATCAAAGAGATGAGCCAGTTAAGAATTTCTGTGGCCTAGCTACTATAAGTTGTAGTTTGGGATGAGAGGGTAGCTCTTTTCAAAGATTAATGTACAATTTAAGCTTGCTGGCAACTTGGTCAAAACTTTTAGATGGAACATAGTTATGTTGAACTGGAGCTGAAGTATTTAGCATGACATAAAATAGCCCTTACTCCAATTGCCAGCAAGTAAACAGACTAAAACTCCAATGGGCAGTAAGTCAGGGTTTAGTTGATGTTAGCACCCACAGTTTATATAGCCACCCCAAGGACCTATTAGAATTTATCATATTATTACTATTTTTATGGTTGGAATGGCTATAGACTGTAGGTGCAATCATCAAGCAGAAAGTTGACTTGCCACCTAAAAGTCTGCAGCTAGGTTCTAGACTTTCAGTGGAGTTGATTTGCAGTATAATGGCTTTTTCACGTAATGTAAAAATTGACTTCATCAAGAGATGCTTCAGAATATTTGCTTATATAGAGTCAGCTTAGTATGGTACAAATGAAATACGTAGGGTAATCATTCAAAATGATTCAATTCAGATTGTTTGCTGCCCTCTGTTTTCTCAATATTAGGCCAATGTGACAGTAATTCTGTTACCAATGAAATATAAAACCAATAAAAAAGGAGAAAAGGAGGAACATAGAGTTGAAGTTTGTGATGGATAATTTAATACCAGTTCACTCCTGGCTGTTATTGCAGTGTTTTCCAATGGTTCCTTGTTACTTGCAGCCATTTTAACCAGGTGAACATACAGTAGAATGTGCATAATTATATTGATTCATTTAATGACACAAATACTATACAGCACTGTGTTTAATGGTAGGACTGTTGGTAGGACTGTAAGGGAGTTTGAAGTAAGTTAAACAGAGACCCTTCCAGCAAGAGAGTACATTCTCCATTGGCTCTTCATTTGATACTTATATTATTGCCATGGCGATGGATGACGTGATTACTGCCAGAGCTACTAGAGATGTACAGTAAGTAATGAACCATAAATTCACGAGTGTTCTATGTCTGATGATGTATTTCTATGGCACACTTAGATATAATGTAATTCGGGTTGTTTGCGTTTTACCCTGAGAAGACAAAGGCAATAACATGATTTGAATCAGATCATATCATGTGATATGAATATTAAATGAAGTTTCTGGTTGACCAGTGTACTGCAAATTGTACTACAGTATATTCAATGCTTGGCTGATAGAACTGAAAAATTTTTAAAGACACATATGTGTGCTGAATTGATCCTGCTTACAGGAGAATGTTGATTTTCAAACCTCACTTTTCTACTGTCTAAGTGAGGTACTTTATGTACAGTACAGTATATCAAAATTGCCAACCCCACTGCTGAAGGTGCAATAATGTCAGCATACTGTGTACTGTGCATGCATCAAGGTTTTCTTTCGAAAGGTTGCAGAAAATCATACACAGTGGATTGGGCAGAGTTGTACATAAAACTCCCTCTGAATGCTCTAGAGTACATGATGTGACATAGGGTTTTCTGCAGCTGGATATTAGTTATCATTGTCTTCTTATCATCAAATTGCATAATTTAGCAAAGATAGAAGGACTTTAGTAGACCTTCTAAATTTGACTAGGCCTATACAGTATACCATGAAGGAGTATCAGACAATCTTTCAACCCTGAAGCCTAGCTCTAGCAATTAAGTTCTTGTGAAGACCTTGAAGGTTGTATAACTAACTACATTTGGAAATACTTTCAGGTTTTCTCATGCAGTATTGAAATATATGGCATAGGCCAGAGCTTGTGTCAGTGAGCTAGTGTTGTGCAAGTTTACATAGTATTCACCTTCAGACATACTGTTCTGTACTACAGTAAAGTTGCAAGAGTAAATTTGTATGTGATATGTTTGTATGAGAACATTCAAGGCCTTAATTTTCTCTGAATAGAAGTATACCCTACTGTAGCCATTAATGAAATTCCATAAAAAGATAGCAGGAAATGTAAAAATATTAAATGTACAGCAGCAACCAGTGAACTTAATCTAGAATATTCATAGACTTGGAAGAATTGGATTGGGTGTGTTTAAACCATGAAACATTAATATTCATTCCTTGTTGGATTGAAATTTTATTATACTTTTGAGAACAAAGCATTAATACTGTATTAATAACAGGGCATTAGGAGGATGTTGGAGGGTAGAAGTACTATCACCTGAAAAAGAAATTTGAATTTTGAATTTGTTAGTATCTTAATAGAAGCCTTAAGCATTATTTGAAAAAATCACAAATATGCAAAACTGAATTGAACCTTTAATTACAACAGGCACTTATAAAACATTTATTTGTATAGGATTTGGGGATGAAGTCTTAGTTTTACCATTTTTCATTATAGAAATTTTCCAGGTTTAGAAAAAGTTAATGAATTTCACAAACTAACTCAATGTACTTTTTGAACCCAACAAATGTAAATCTAAGTCACACAATAAAAGTACTTGTTGCATATAAAGAAGCATGACCTGCTATAAACCCACATATTGCAGATGTTGGTCAGGATGAAAATTCATAGCTCTGACAGCTATGACCAATGATGGCATACATAAATCAAAGGACAATGAAACAAAAAAGTAATAACTTTTTTTCATTTCCTATATGAAGTAGGCGAACAGACAGTTTGAGGTGAATGCAAAGGGCATGATTGATCACCCTGTTCAACTGCAGTGGATTAAGAAGCCAGATGAATGTCGGAAATCAAAATACAACCACAGAGCTATCTCCTCAGATCACCATTCCACTACATCAGGTCCCTAAATTTCAATTGAACTTTATTGAAGGAGCCAGTTTTATTGAGCGTTTGCAATAATTCTGATTCACTCTGAACTAGGAGGAGGAAACATGATGGCTTTGTTGTTGTGATTGTTTGACATCACAGGGAAGGATCAGTCTCTAATTTTGTAATCAGCTTCCATTAGGAATGATTATTACTGATAGTTGTGTGAGCTTAAACCGGCTAGAGTACATTTCAAAGTGTATACATATGATTGGCCAGGAGTCGGGAAAGAAATGTTCCCTCCTTGAATTGTACATGCTACTTTTTTCATTTATGAGAGTACGTATTAGCTTGAGTATATAGTGGCTTCAAATTTCAAATTTTGCTGTTTTAAGGTGAAAAGTGTATGAAAAGTTAGGATGGTCATGAAAATTCAATCTCTATTGGGTCATGGTAAGTCCTGGAAAAATCATAGATCATGCTTGGAAAACTTGTCAGATTTATTCCTGTCATAGCAGGCGCATGGCAGGTACCATAGCAGGGATTATAGACAATTAAGGTCTGAGTAACATAATGATTGCAAAACCACATCAGGAACAAATTCATTTGTAAGTGCTTTTAACACTTGTCTAATGAGCAGCTAGCTGTTCTCCAAAGGCAGAGCTCACCCCAGACTCTTCCTGTCCTCTCAATCTTCTAACATATTTAGTCCGTCATAATCTCATCCTTATCCAGACACTGCAATCCTAATTTATTGCTTCAGGACAATCCCCCATTGCGAGCTTGCAAGGGCAGCCCTATAGTACTGTATGTAATGAAAACACTCATAGTACATGATGTGTTGTATGACCTACTCTGTATTTTTTTAATTAACAATGTCAATCAATTAAGAGCTCTACCAGTTGAGAACAATTGCTGTTGACTATAATAATGCAGTACTGTTAAAAATATAGTTTAGGGTGAATTCAATGACTGCATTTTAAATCAATAATGTCTGCATGAATGTACAGTACATGTACTTGTCTACTCTCTTCTCTTCCCAGTAGTCATACTCATCTGTGAATTATAGACTTCTCAGTGACATTTCCCCAGTGTACTTCAATATGAGCAGTCCACAAATTCAGCTTAAAATTACCTCGATTGTTGAGCAGGGACTTTGTTGAATCCTCCCTTTTTTTGAAATTTGTTTGTTATGTTTCATATATAGCTCTAGGTCAATCTATTAAACCTTGTTTGTATTAAGCCTAGTGTGGACACTTGTCAGTAAAAATCCCTGACTTTACTTGCCAGTTATGGTGTAAATTTTCTGGGGCTATGTCAATATGTTCCCACAATTTCCTGCTCCCGAGGTTCAATGTTCCCACATCTTGGGAGCATCCGCACTTCCGGGAATAATTCTGAGAATAACGAACCTTGTAATCATCGCTAAATCATTGAGGTATACAAAAACGGGGAACATCGAACCTCGGGAACATTGAACCCCAGGAACATTGGGTGGACCTCAATTTTCTTAACAGGAAATATTTGTTGGAATTATGTCAGTCTGAAAGGAACCTGCTGCAGGCTTATGCTCATTAAATAATGATATGGAGCATTTCACAGTGTTTATATTTCTTTTGTTAACCCAATATTAATTCTCATAACTATTCATCAGATAGTGCATGGTTTGGTAATTAATAATGATGATTTTCAAGGACACAATTTAAACTTTCTAAATAAAAACCTCAGGATATGCTTTTGTACAATCGTCCTAAAAGTGAAGGTTCCACAAACAAAAGCTACCGCGTCGGCCATATCAGGCATGTCCCTCCCTAGACATCACAAGATTTGCACCTTGAGCTTATATTTATGCATGATTAAAGTGCTGCTCATCGTGTTGGTTTATAAAATTCAGTAGATTTGTTCTGTCCTGTTTTCTGCACTATATTAATGATAAACGGTCATATCTTACATACAAATAACTGTTTTATGGGTGGGTAAAGTACTTAATGGTTCAATTGGGTGGCAACAAATCTTTATGACCAAATACTTATTCAATTTATGCACAAAGCTGTTACAAGTCAGGACATCACAAAATTCGAAATTTTAACCTTTTCCTAAACTATTTGATGTGAAACTTGCCTCATTATGCTAACTATAAAGCATCTTCTTGCCTTAATAACCATTTAACACTCTTGTAATTAGCTATTGATATTAACACAATGAGCCCCTTTAGTTTAAGCCCAAATCAGAAATTAGCCTGTAAAATGCTCAATTTTTGAAGGGTTTTGCTTTGTGGTAAAACATATGTCAAGGAAATCTTGTGCTGCAATTTCTAGGCTGTGACAGAGATTTTATATCCAGTTCCTGCCTTTAAGGAAAATGAAATGGTTGTCCCAGAGAGTTGGTTGACTGTCCAATGGACAAACTTTTAGTAGTAAACTGGTAAGCCCTCAGGAAATTTGTTAGCTCACACTGTCATCTTTCAGAAATCATAAGTACTGCTTTTTCAGAATTTTTTTTTAAGCCATCCAATTAAGCAAGAAGAAAAAATATGTGGTGATTACACTGATGGAGTTCTCTGAAATCAGGGAATATTACAAGCTAGTTGACTTCATTTCAACTTCATTGTTGAATGTTTGGGACCATGCATACATTCAAAATTTTTGGTTGTCTATGAACAAATTTTTGTAACATTTATTTGGTGCAGTACAGTAGCCTGACAGAAGTTTTAGTTTTCTCAGATGCTTGGAAGCCTGTTAAAATGCTTAGATTGTATACCCCAGCTAAAGGTTTGGTAATGGGTCAAGAACTTTAAAATGTAAGTTAATGTAATCCATTTACTATGAAAGCTTGACTTAGTACTTTGCGTTCAGTCCAAGAAGTGCCATTTATAAAACGCGCACCATGGTTGGTCAGCACTCTTCACTAACATAGTCAGTACACGGATAGCTCTAAGGGATTAGTGGTCGACGTGTTCCAAGATGAAAATCAGCCACAGACTAAAAATCTACATAGAGGAGAGGCCAAGATTCTTCGATTCTTGGGCTAATGAAATCAATTTTAAGACCCAGATGATGCTAAGGCACTTACAAGTAAGCTACTTTAAAGTAGGCTGGACATTTAGGAAGTTAGAAAGTAGTACATGTACCTTAGGGGAACATTAAAGGAATAGTATGGAGTTTGGTGTTTACTTTCCTCATCTCATGTAGCCTTTGAAAAGATAACAGTCTGAAATTTTGGGTCTCAATTTGTAAGGTGGGTAATTGCTTTAAGTTAATCATCTTTTAATCATCTGTCCTTCAGTCACAGAAAAGGGGGTGAAGTGTGTATCATGTCATTTAATCGTGCAGTTCTGGTGTCTGGAATGCCAAAGTCTACATTCTGTGAAAATTTGTGAGGCTTTAAAGGGAATTACTGTATTTACTCTATTAAACGCCCCTTCTCTAATAAACGCCCCCTGGCTTTTTTCGTCGCATTAAATGTGGTGAAATTGTGAATTCCTGAGAAAAGTGTAAATGGAATAATCCTACCTTAACGCCACAAAATCACATCAAGTCCCATATAATGTTGGAAAAAATGTTTCTTCAATTTTTTTTGTTAATGTCAATCAACCTGAAACATACCCCTATTATTCACCTCTTAACTGACATGCTTGGAGTGTTTAGCTTCCTTGCTGGTAAATTTGACTCTAATAGACGCCCCCCTTCACAAAAATTTCACGCCCGTGGTGTTTATTAGAGTAAATACGGTACTTTTAAGCAAAAGTTTAATTTTCATATCTTGAAGGGGAGTTAAATCTACAGACATTGGTGAAAGCAAACAGGTACTCTTCAAGATGTACCAGCAAATGAAGTTTAGATTTGTGTTCCCTGCAAAAGGGGCTTGCAGTGCATGCTGACAATTAAGTGTTAAGGTGACATGGGTATAATATATTAGCCTATTGTATCTATTTGTTTCTAAGAGATAACTTTTCCATTGGGATCAAAGATGCTGAAATTAAGTTAAAAGGATTTTCTTCTTCATATGGCATGTTAGTTTAAGAGATGCTCTCATGTTTTTTTTACCTTATTTCTGTGCCCCTATTAACACTCAATTTTAATGCTGTGAAATCAATTTTGAATAACAAGAGCTTCAGGGTACAGGTGGCATTTTCAGGCTCGCTGTGTAATAGTGAATAGAATGTCTGATTTTCTGACAGCAGCAAAGAACTGAAAGTTTAGTGTTTGTAATGTAAAATAATTATCTTTGCTTTACCTTGTGCATTTGAAACAAGTATAGAGTGGTATTGACTTGCAAAAGAAAGAAGAAAAAAAAAAAAGGGAAAGGTGAAACCTTCCTTCTTACTTTTCCAAACATATTGTACTTCTCTGCCTGATTACATCTTATTGCCTCAGTGAGGAAATGAAACACACTGCACACACTTGGTATGGCTGCATTAGAGATTTCGTACCCTTGAAGGAACGAAAAAAATTGCCTTCGCCTGCTTTAGGGATTATAACTCCAGGTGTCACATTTTTGCGGTTAACTCACTTGCAGAGACAACATGTGGATCGAAGCATAATGACGTAATTTTCAAAGTTATAGAAAATTATTTGCTAAAACTGAACCTTCATGGATAAGTTGACATTAAAAGGAATTTTAAACCAGAAAGATCGGTCCAGGTTTGGTAAAATAATAGAAAATTTTTCCCATAAAAACTGTAACAGAACAATGCTCATGACAGTTCTTGTCTTTCGTGCAGGGTAAATATTTGCCCCAACTAAGCAAACAATCTCTTGTGGAAATGACATCAAAAAATCGGCCAGTTCGTTCCCAGGTCGGCCAGATTGTTTCGCTGTTCAAGTGGACAGATTTTCTCATGTGGATTTTTGGATCTGATTAATTGATTGGCATATTACCAGATAAGTTATATGGGGTAAGCTAAGCTAGGCCAGTCAGGTAGGCTATACGATGATTGCTTTTCTCGCAGTGTGAAGACAATTAATGCATAGATTACTTGAGGGCCCACAGATCATGTAACAAATTCAGGTACAGTATCAATTATACCCCTTACCGACTTTGATCTAGCTACTAGGGTATGTTTCTTTGTTGCATTCTTAGAAGCAACATGTTGGCATGGGGGCATTTCAGTGAAACCAAAATTTTATTCCCATAAGTCCTTAGCCAAGGGTCAGGGATTGGGACACCCCTTTGGAAAATCCTAAGGTTCAAACTAACACTTACCACATGTTGTCTTAATCCTGATTAAAGTGTCTTGTCTTTTGAAGAATCATTTCACATGCCTTAAAGCAGTGGCCCTCTTCCAGTATTCTGTCCATAGGACACTTGGGTAGTGGCGAGTAGTCTTTATTGTCCCCGACTACCACCAAAACCTTAAAACATGAACTGTACCTAATGGTTTTTTCTCCAGAATTTTTCTATCTTTGGTTTCCTTCGTGGGGAGTTTTTAAAGTTTTGTCCTATCCCCTCTTTATCTTCTCATTGGAAATATACAGTTTAGGACTACCCTTCTGGAAATATAAGTCAGGATTCTAGAGCCGGGAAAGTTAAGTACAATTGGAACTTTTCCAGACCTATTCCTGCTTCATTTCAGGAAAATTCCATCTCATTTACTGCTCAAATCCTGCCTGCATATGGATTTCTGCTGAAATCCTGATTTCATTCTGATCCATGACTTGAACACTGTTAGTATATTTAGGAGTTTGAAAACGAAAGGTACTGCAGATTACTGTACAAGAAGGTTTTTTGAAAAAAAAAAATGATTGTAGGTTGAGTTAAGTGACACAATATGTTAAAAAGCTTCTTTGAAGTTCAAATAGCATAGAAGTCGTCCCCTATATTTGCCATATGACAAACAAAAAACGACTACTGTAAAAAGGAAGTGCAGTTTTGTTCCGATAGTGTGTAATCTAGAAAATATTTCAATTACAACGATTTTAATTCTTTTTGCAGGTGGTGCAAGAATATGAGAGAGCTGTTATTTTCAGACTTGGTAGGCTCTTAACAGGAGGAGCAAAGGGACCAGGTAGGTGGCACTTATCAATTCTTCTGACCCTTGTATTGGATCATTCAGTTTACTGACTACATTGAAAAGGAAAGTTCCAAAATTATTAAGGTGTAAGGGGCATATCACTTAAAGTGAACCAACATGTCATACCTAGATAGAAACTGTATTAGATAAAAGCATTGAGTGAAATCAATGGACTGTACTCACAATTGAAACCAAAACTGGAGAAAGGGCTGCATGTGGACAACACTAGATTAAAACAAAATGGTGAAAATTCAGACTTTAAGCTCCAACAAACCAAAAGACGCCAACACACAAAATTAGTTTAGCAATATGGCAGTGTCTGTAATGCTGTATCTCCTCAAAAAAATTAGGAGGTATGAATTTCAACAGTTAGTGCAATTTTCAACTAGTTCAGGCCAAATTCCTTTTTATTTTTCTAGAAAAAAGCATTGTAGTTAGATTTCTCTCATCTAAATTCTTGAAAAGGAAGCTACTGTACCATGTTACCTCATTTTGAAAATTGTTTGGCAAAATAATCACACTATGGCACTTTTTCCAGCAGAGGGCGTCCAATACCATCTTTCTCCAAATCTGGTATCCTCTTGTTCTCTAGTAAAATTCTAGTATACAGTTACAGAAAGTATGTTATGTACCATTAATGTGTTTATCTACTGTATCTATCAATTATGTAAAATTTAAATTATATGAAATATATCATACATTTTAAGCCTTTGAAAGAATATGTTTGAAGGATGAATATATAATTTGTGCATAAATGTATAACTTTCTGATTCTAATTTCTTTTCAGCTCAAACATTTTAAATGAGATGATTTGTTTGTACTGTATTTAATCACTTTTTCATATTGCATCCTTCAAAAATTGGTTTACATAGTTTTCACATGACTTAAGCAGTGCTGAAAGATGTTACTCTAAACCACTATGATCCACTTCAGGTTAAGTTTGATCAATCTGGCTGACTTGTACTTTCATGCCAAATTGTGGATAATTTGATGGCCAACATTATTTCTTGCATTTTAACTTGGCATCCACAGTCCTGAAATTTTAAAGTAGATATTGAAAGTTAAATTTTGGGAAAGATCAGAGCACTTTACAACTCTTTCTTTACATGTGGCAATATCCTGTAGACCTTCAAGTTGGCAGAGGGAGCCTGCACTCTTGACATTATTTTGATCAATTCTGGCATTTAGCTGATAAGTCTGGTGATCATCCTAGTTTCATCTTGGCTATACTAGTGATATAATTTACAGTTTAATCTAGCCTTCGATTCACCTTCCTCTTCTGCAAAGGGGTTTTGCAAGAAATGGGCTCCAAGTGATGCTGCACATATTCTCCCATGAAACCCTCTTTCAAAGGATGCAGTGGTGAGATATCAAAAGGTGGTTATCATGCATCACCTAGTAACCATCTCTCAAGCTGGCTGTAAGAACGAGCCAAATGTTTCAATCGATATCAATTATGAAAATTGGTGGTGTTGCATTGATTGCTGAGTGCATGGTGATACATGTATTTGCAGTTAATGAATATTTCACTTACATCAAATGCCAAAAAATTACAGCGCCAGAATCAAGTTTTCATCTGGTGATATTGTGAGGGGTGTTCAGGTAAATGATTCATAAGTGAGGACTAACAGGAGACCAATATATCATATTGAGAACATTCTTTACCATGAGTTGTTGTACTGTATGTTTGGTGGAAGGCATCTGAGTGGCAGGACTTTTTGTTCTTGCAAGGCAGACATATATTCAGAAAACAGATCATTCAAAATTGGTGAGGGGCAGTAAGAAGATTGGCATACTGGTCTACATGGAAATTAAAGCCACAAGTTTGCCTTGAAAAAGCAATACTTCCACATTTCTTTCATTCTCTCATCAGTTTGCAATAACTTTCAATTTCATACTGTTTTATATGGTACTGTACAAGGTCTTCTGAAAATTTAATATTATAGGATATTAACTTGTTATGTTAGCATGTTGATAACAATTTTTGAAGAGAAGAATTTGAATACAATTTGCACATTGCAATTTCGACTGATGGTGTGATGAAAGTACTATACTGTGTTCAAAACAACATAATGTTTGAAGTGAATAACCATAACAAAATTGTGAAGATGTATAACTCTCTATGATTGCAGTGAAGAATTGAATTTTAAATTATTAGTAGGGACCCCTAAGGTATAGAGTCCCAAATTTAGTGCACTATACACCTTCAATTTTTGAAAGACATAGATGTAGTATGTGATGTAGTACATACTAGCTGTACAGTATGTGATCATCCCTTGGCCTTGCATGCTTCAGAGACCCACAATGTACTGCATTATTACACCAGCTATAGAAATGAGTAGTATACATTCAACTTTACTAGAGCTTTATAGCATGTATGTAGCCAGATGTTTCTCAAGAGGGAGCCAAGAGGGAAAATATTGGGCCTAAAATGCCACCCCGATTGGAAATGGCAAATTCCCAGGCCTTCTAAGTTGCAATAATAAAGTAGGAAAAATGATAGACATATCATAAAGGGCACATTAAAAAAATATCAATAATAATAATAACAAAAATATCCTCAAGATGGGGGTGGCTGCCCTCTTTGCCCCTCCTTTTGCCATGCATCCCTTTTACATTGGTATAGTGAGGTACAGGATACAAGCTAGTCTTTATTCCTTCTGAGTGCTAAGTACTGTAATTAGTAACACCAGTTCTTTTCTTGGCCTATTTAATGACAGTTAAAAAAGTGAACTGTCTCTAAAATGTTCTTGTCAAACCAATAGCCTACACCATCTCTTTTAGATGTAACCATGGCACAGCAGCTAGTAGATGGCAGAAGGTCAGTTCATACATTCAACTACATGGATTAAATACACACTTTCTTTGCTGGGATCATACTTGAAAGTAATGCATTTTGGGACAAAAAAAGGAGAGAATATTGCCTGAAGATTAGTTACCCTAACAAGGAACAGCTCATAAACTTCCAGTAACATGTCTTTTTATGCAAAAGAGGCATCTTAATGTCATAGTCATAGATACTGTACCTTTAAACTACCCAGTTTTTATATAAACATGCAAACTGAAACTTTATGAAATCTTATTTCCCTCCAGTTCTTTCACTTCTTATATTTCATGCCTTGTCCTAAAACGATATTCATTGAAACAGACATAGAAAAATGAGAAAAGAACGTTAAAGAGAATCGGATATAAATGGTGCCTCCAAAGGTTTCTGTTGATTGTGTTTTGCTGTCCAGTAATAGCTTATTCAATACAAATGACTTTCAAGTTGAAGGTTGAGTCAAGAGCATTACAGTATTGAAGGCAATGTCTGATGGTGAAATGTAAAACTGTATAAGAAAACAATAAGATAATAGTGGAATGAGATCTTAAAAGCATGTTGTGAGATTGGTGACTTCTTGAGAGCTGAGCAGCATAGACACCCCAGTAGATCAAAGGCGGTGTGGGGTGTAACTGATACTTGAGTTTGTTATATGTCAGGACTAACCTGGACATGTCCTGGTTCTCATTGGTGTCCTAGTGGATTTTTAATATTGCCTGCAATGTTTGAATTTTATGTAAATTCTCACATGATTTGATTGAGATTTTTCCTGATTTTGCTCTGCAACATTTTGTAAAGCTGAATAACCTTGAAAACTGGAGAAACTTTTTTTTTTTTGGAGGGGGGGGGGAAGCCCTCTTCCAGATTGGCAGTCTGTGTCCTCCTTTCTGTATGGTTAAGCTATACAGGAGTGTCTTTTTTTTGCATAGTAAAGTCCTTGTGCTTTGGATGGTCTGTGCATGTGGTACAGTACCTTAGTAAATTCCCTTAGTTGGACATGTATATTTGTTGTGTACAGTGTCAAAGCACAAAATGATAAGCATATAATGGTGAAGGAGACTAGTAATAAATAATGCATTACTAAAGTTGTCTCTCACCCTATTAAAGTTTCTTCTAACTTTCTCTTTTTCTTTCCATCTTCAGGTTTTTTATATAAATGAGTGCATCAAAATGAAACAGTAATTCCTAACTGATAATAAACCAATTTTTATCACTTTTATGCATTACTCCAATCAGAACAATGAATTCAACACTCATAAAATCTATGTGTTGTCAAATGTCACATTAAGACAAGTAAGGGACACACAATACAGTACATGGTTCTTTTAACTGTGCTACCTGGAAGCAATAGTTTCCCCATGGCTACAGTACAGTAGTCTGTGTGATACGGCTAGATGTAATTTAAGGCAGGAGGATGATTGCCTTAACTCACATCCTCCAATTGCAATTAGTGTGCTTCATTTGTCCTCATGTCCAGGTGTGACAGCTTCTTTTAGCTGATTAAAGCCAGAGGTTAGCTATACCTTTTCCTCGGTTTTTAACTTCCTACTGTGCACATCATCGAAATTTACAAGTGAAGAAATCTGTCCTACTATAAAAGGATTTGGTTTCATATTTGGAAATGGCATTGACCCTAGATGAGATGAAATCTGTTTTCTATTAATACAGCTGTCTCATCATAATTGTGAGGCTAGGAGATGTGTATAAAGGAAAGGGAAAAGGGGAGAAATGCGGTATATGTTAAAGTGGTCATAAAGCAATATTTGAAACCATTTGTAGGAGGTGAATATGAGTGGAATTATTATCCTCCTATCTCACAAGGAGTGATTACTTTGCTTTATCAATGTTCATCTTTATGTTTTACAACCTATTATATGTACATCAAAGTATTAAATTTACCCTTAGATATGTGCACTTATCAATTGTAAGAATTGCACCATCTACAGTGACTGTTGGTCAAAGCTCATTCCATGTTTTTAGGAGTGTCAAACACTTTTGTGCATTGACACACCCCTCAGTCATACAATTGACCCAATATTTCATAAACTTTGGTGCACATTTCCTTTAGAATATGACACACTATAGCTGTGTCCCAACTGTTCAGTTGCTTTGATGCAACATTTGGTGAACTCGGACTTATTCTAGCAGTACAACTTTGATGAATATATGGGCATTTTACTCACAACTGCCCTTCAATTGCAAGGTTCAGGCAATCATGCATCTTACAATTGATATTAAGTGCATTACATGAGGAACACAGTTTTAACTGAAGGTATTGCATTCATTACATGTGCCAAATGAGGAGTTAGATACAGTAGTGTATATGGTGGCTTTTGCTTTATTATGAACCACTTAATTTGGGATGTTTTGAAGAAATTTTGATCATTTGAGGATGAAGAATATTCTTTGATGCCTGGACGAAAAGGGACAAAATTAAAGCAATGAAGTTAATCTATGCCATAAATTATGTTGGTAGAGATGTTAAAGAGATGTCCACTATTCAAATTGACTTGAAATTTTGCTGTCTTGTAATCATTGAAGTACTGTTATATTAAGTGCTGCACTTAAACCGATAACAGTGGGGTCAACTCAACTATTGTACATTAAACTCAGAAAGTTAATTGGCCCTGAAAGCCTTAGTTCATCTTCTGCATAAACATGCAGATTGGAGGACAATAAATGATAAATTCTTACGCATAGTGGAATTTTAGAAAACAGATCAGCTACAATCTGTGGTATAGATGAATCCTTGTACAGTAAAGCAAAGAATTTGGAACGTTAAAGCTGATGGACCCCAGTTATGACTGACAAAATCATACCATCACTTGGCTGTTCAGATTTGTCTGTAAAGGACTATAAAGAAATAGGAAGTCCTTGCACTCTCTTTTAGAGGATGTGGAAGCTCTAGATCTATCCATATGGAATGTACTATCTTGGGGACAGTTTTCAAACTCGACAGAATTTCAAAGTTCATCGACAGAGCTTAAGCTGAAAAAAGAGACATTGTCAGAATGGAAGGAAGGGTGGTTTGTTAGTAATAAATATGGTTTTATACCTCGTATCTCATAATGTTCTGGTTTAATCTTAAGGAAGGGAGGATTAATCAAAAAAAGTTATCTTCTCTAACATGACTTTTTATGTCCTACAGTATCAAGTGCTGTTTAATTGAAATGAATGCTTAAACTTTGGTATTTTCACACAGACCATTTTTTCCGAACAGTTTGTCAGATGAGCAGTTTTTGAGGCACAGATTTGGAAGTGAATTTAAAAGATGCACCCATTTATGTGGACTTTAAATAAAGAACTGATTTGATCAATGAATACCAAATCAAAAAATTACATGTTATTCACCTGCTGTATCAATCATTACAGCAGGAGCCTTTGGGACAACAAAAAAGTTCCAAAAGGAAAAAGGATTGCAATTTACATTTTTGTCTTGGCTCTTTGTAGAAGAATTCATAAGTCACCTTTCACTTCTGCATTATTATGTAAATATTTACAGTAAATGGGGTATTTTGTGAGAATTTCTAAAAGTTATTTTCTGGAGCTTCTACTATGTATGATACTATTCCTTGAAATAATGGTATGAATGAATATTTTAGTAGATCTACTTTAAAAATGTCTAAACAAATATTTGTGTTTGATTCCAAGCAGAAGTAGTACTAATGTGCAGGAACTCATAATAGTGATAACATGTAGTGTCAAAAATTTTTTATTGGTCTGAATATGATTTCATGTACTCTCTTTCTGCATTGATTGCCTTGAGATGGAAAAGAAATAGTACTGCTCTGACAGAGCCTCAAGAGGAACAGTTGGAATCTCAAGAAACAGTTGGAAGTTTGTCCTAATTGTGTGCAAGAAGAATGTTCCAGAACTTAAGAACAGGACTTGGTGAATGGTAGATGAGGAAGGCCAAGCATCTGTTTCCTTGAAATGCAGAAGACGAGAGCTTGAGAGCAATGGGATGAGGATATTCATAGCAGTACAGCTGTTTTGCTACCACATCCGTGTAGAACTGTCAAGAGGATTAGATAAGGGTGCATGATCATGTGACAAGGCTCAAGATGTCACTACTTGTAGAGTATGAAATTGCAGCATAAAGTTTTCCAGTGTGGTCTCATTAGTTCAGCAGTGTGCACCACTAATGCATCACTCCTGAAAGTTTCTCAGGGAAATTCCCATAAGGGCAATTCTCTCACCTCAAACAGTACCAATTCTCCTAACCTTCTTACTTAAACCCTTCCCACAACTGTCTGAAATTCATCCTCATCCAGATACAATCTCACTTTATTCCTTCAGGGTGATTACAAAAAAGCTCAGTGTGCATACAGCAGTAAGAACACTCTCAGTACAGTTTGTGGTGTGTAATGTAAGCTTTGGTACTCTGCATTGTTGAATTAGCTGTCAATCAAAAAACTTTAGACAACTGAGAATTTTGGTAAACCAGCTACAAGAATTGTAGTTTGGGTGAGAGGATTGGTCATTTAAATGTCTTCTTACATGAACACAGCTTTCCACCACCAGAAAATTACATGTCATCTTAATCAACATGGCCCAAATTACTTCTTATAAAACCTATAGTGTGTGATTCCTACTTACATTATCCAGGAAGTTTTCTCGATCTCAGTCTGCCAATGTGTTATTGTAACTGATGCATTGCATTCAAGTTGTCATTTTATTTTGGGTGGAAGAGGGAGGGGGGGGGGGCTAAAAACATCTTGCAGTTGCCTAAAAAGGTCAGTTAAGGAGCTGCACAATCTATCTCACTTCTCCTTTACCAGCCCACCTAGCAAAAAATTCTTTTTGAGACCCTTTGGCCAAATTCCATTCACCAAAGGGTTTCAATGGGTTCCAAAGGGTTCTAAAGCGTTTGGTTCATGCAAAGGGTAAGTCTATAAATCCCTTTGAGATTTGTCTAATTTCCGTCAACAACCAAAGGGAACCCTTTGAATGCAACTTGTTTTTTAAAGGGTACCATTGGAAACCCTTTGGGTTCTAAGGGTATTTTCCCAAAGGGAATTTTCAGCTGAGCAAGAATTGTACCAATATTCTATCTGCCACTTGTTGAGAAGTAATTAAAGTAGCATGTTCATAGAGTTTAGATCATGTCTTTGCATTAAAAACATTTTAACTTAAAAATAAAAGCTGGCCTCAACAGCTCGTAGTTTGATCTAAAAAAAAATGGACTGTTCAAGAAGGTATGCATTAAATTGCAAAATGAAAGGTGGTTTATGAATTAACCTATTTTGAGCTGGTGATACTATTGAAAAACAGAACACATGATCAGTTGCCATGGTTGCAAGATACGGTTTATTGTGAAAATGATACGTACGTGTTGCTGGATGGATCAAATCAGCTCTTGATTTGAATTTCCACATTTCTGGGTGACGAAGATAGTTTGAAATCTGTGCATCACAACCTGCTTGTCACACAAAATGTTTTGAAAAAGTGGTCTGAAAATATCAAAGTTGCAGTTTCATTTCAAAGTATGGTACCTGTAGCAGATGGTAAAAGCTTCTATACCAGAAATTGTTCTATTTTACATCAAAACTTAAAAAAAAAAAGCTGTAAAAGACATACACTGGAACATTTCATTGTGTGTATTGTTTTATCTTTCTTATTTTGTCATCATTTTCTCAGTATTGGCTCAAATTCCTTCTATGTGGGTTTTGTAAAAACAAAGGTTTATAATTGACAAATTTATGGAAATTCCATTTGCTAAGC
This sequence comes from Holothuria scabra, assembly GCA_037179385.1. Lineage (NCBI taxonomy): Eukaryota > Metazoa > Echinodermata > Holothuroidea > Aspidochirotida > Holothuriidae > Holothuria > Holothuria scabra. The sequence goes on along the minus strand of CM074185.1, from coordinate 35,380,156 downwards.
TAATTTGCATTAAATGATGAAACAGAACAATTCCCTTTATGTATTTAAATTAGGTTTGTTAGCTCCCAAAGATATAATGCCATTGTTCCCATTGACACGAATCTTTTGCATTTGTGTTGCAGGTATCTTCTTTGTACTGCCCTGTATTGAGAGTTACACCAAAGTTGACTTGCGAACCGTCTCCTTTGATGTACCCCCTCAAGAGGTCAGTATTGCTAAAATTTTGAATTTTAGTCTATATATATTCATGTTTTCATTATGCACTTATCCATTGTGAGGTGCACCTTCTCACCCCCCCCCCCCCATTCCAGTGAAAGGTTGGTAAATGTTCGTTGGGAGCGTCCAACATTTTTGTGCATTGACACCCTTCCACCGTGCAAACTACTCAGCATTCCTTCGACATTGATGCTGATTTCCTGTAAAATATGACAAAACCATAATATATCTATTTGGTTGCTAAATTTGGTTAGAGCCCTATATTCCGACAAATCCATTATGTTAGAACCCAAGCTTTGTTCCAACACCCCTATGTTCTGACAACTCTATGGTAGATGGATATAGAGATTGTTGGAACATAGGGGTTTCGGACCTTAGGGGTGTTTGAATATAGGGCAGTCACCCTAAATTTGACCCAACATTTGGAGAACTTAGAGACACCCCTGCAACACAATCACTGATCATCACTGATGAACATGATGCACATTTGACTCCCCAAAGCCCATTGATTAGAGGGTGCATCTGATTATTTTTAAGTGCATTACTTTGCTGCATACCTTTGTATCTCTCATTTTCTGCATACATATTTATACTCTTATTAAACTTCTGTACAACAAACATTTATCTGTGTCTTATTTTAAAACCTTGGCCTATTGTCTCCTTTGGTATTTAATCTTGCATGCTCTTCCTCTTTTTCTCACCTGTACACATGGGCGTCCGCAGACAAAAAGTCAGGGGGGGGCAAAATTTCTAGGAGGGGGCAAAACCTCCAATTCACCATGAATTTACACAAAGCATGCAAAAATTTCAGCCCAAAATCCCTCCCAGATGGCCGGAAATGGCATTTCTAAGGCCTATTTTTCGCATAGAAACTTGGAAAACCCGTTTTGTTCAGGTTTTTGCTTTGATTTTTATACGCTTTTTCAAATTTTTGATTTTCCAGGGGGGGGCAAGTGCCCCCCCCTTGCCCATACCTGCGGACGCCCATGCCTGTACACCCTTAATTTCCTCTATATAGATGAATCCAGACAGCAAGTGATGGTCTAATTTCAGTTGCCCTCATTTTCACTGAATATGAAGGTTTGAAGTTCATGTCGATAGTTGAAGACGATTTAAGGCTGATGGACCCCACTAATGGCTGCCTACAGTCACTAAACACAAGTGCTGATCAGATTCATCTATACTCACCTTTCAACTTATAATTTGCTTTGTTTTAAAAATAATCACCAATGCTTTCATTTTTCTGTCCATTTTTCAGTATTTCGTTTTTTCATTAATCTGGTTCTTAGAGGCCTGGCACAGTAATTTAATGTTACAGTAACTCTCTCCCCCATGAACACCTATTATAGATGCAGCAAGTTTACAGTTTTGCTGACTAATGCAGTCTTTCCTGAGCCCATAATTGTATTATCCACAAAATTTGAAGCAGAGTGGTTGCAAAATTCACAATAAAATTGTCTAAAGGGTTTTGTAATCTACTGTTTATCACAGCTATCCTCAACTCCTACGGTATAAATTCTGTAACTCTATACTTACCTGCGGTATAAATCCTTTGGCTGGTCTGCAATGTGACAGGATGGCTGTACAGAAAAGCCAGAAATTTTAGGGAAGGAGCTTTTTGCAGAAGTAACCTCTCAGTTTAAAGAGTAGTAGTCAAATTTGATGGAAATTTTGTTTATTGATCTTCATTTCATTGTTGCAATAAAAACCATAAAAATTAGAAATCCCAGTGATGAAAAACACTGTACTCACTGTACTTTTAAAACATCTATGTGATATTATCCAGGGCTGAAAAAAATGTTTATTTCCCTGAAAGAAAGTAGCTTTTCCTCAAACTTGACTTGTTGTTTTGTACATACAGGACCATTTTTTTCCCTCTCCAATCGAAATTTCTCTCCAAATAGCACAATTTCTGTGAAAGGTGATTCCTGAATTAGTCACCCCTTTATTTAAATTTCTCATTCACATTGTGTTTGACAGTTATGTTTTTTTTGTTTTTTTTTTTTTGATAATTTTTTTTTTGTGTAAATTTTGCAGTGGGGTGAAGAGATTGCTTGTTTGCTGTTAATTTCAAAGAAACATTTTTATGGGGTATATTTGATGTAAGGGGTAAAGGCCTGTGTGGTAAGTGAAATATATGGTTTAGCACTGGTGGCTGTACAACAGTGGGGGAGGGGAAAAAAGGAGGCATTTTCCCCCCAGATTTTGCCCTTGCCCCCTATCGCCTATCCCCGAGTTAGGTCAGTTATGAGCTGGGGAAAAATAACTACTTTGCCTCTCCTGAGGCTTAATATTTCATCCCGAGGTATTTCAAAACCTCAGAGTTTTTTCCCCGTACCCTCTGATTTCCCCCCACCCTGCAGGAATATGGGTGCTTTGAGCTTGCGGTTTCGTGCTGCACCCAGAAACTTCTGCTCCCTCAACATTATCCTTTCCCCTTAATCTCTCCCCCTCCCAATTTTTGGTTTCGATGATAAGAGAAACCAATGCGTTCATGATGGCGTGCGTGTGTATGTATGTATGTATGTATGTATGTATGTGTGTGTGTGCATGTGTGTGTGTGTATGTGTGTGTGTTTGTGACACTTTGCTTGTTAACACGATATCTCAAGACAGGAATGTCTGACAGGTATCAAACTTGGTACATAGATGCACCATACTGAGAGGAAGAACCCTATTGTTTTTGGTGGAGGTCAAAGGTCATTTGGGGTCACCAGGGGTCAAAGTCTGAAAATCTTGTTAACACAATATCTCAAGTTTGGAAACTTGGATATATTTCATATTTGGTATGTGGATGTGTTATAGCCAGAAGATAATCCCTATTGTTTTTGGCCGAGGTCAAAGGTCATCTGGGGTCACCAAGGGTCAAAGTCTGAAAATCTTGTTAACACAATATCTCAAGGGAGGAAACTTGGATAGATTTCATATGTGGTATGTGGATGCGTTATGGTCAGGAGATGGTTCCTATTGTTTTTGGTGGAGGTCAAAGGTCATCTGGGGTCACCAGGGGTCAAAGTCTGAAAACCTTGTTAACGCAATATCTCAAGGTAGGAAACTTGGATAGATTTCATATGTGGTATGTGGATGCGTTATGGTCAGGAGATGGGTCCCTATAGTTTTTGGTGGAAGTCAAAGGTCATCTGGGGTCACCAGGGGTCAAAGTCTGAAAACCTTGTTAACGCAATATCTCAAGGTAGGAAACTTGGATAGATTTCATATTTGGTATGTTGATGCGTTTTAGTCAGGAGATGGTCCCTATTGTTTTTGGCGGAGGTCAAAGGTCATCTGGGGTCACCAGGGCTCAAACTCTCGAAATCTTTTTAACACAATATCTCAAGGTAGGAAACTTGGATAGATTTCATATTTGGTACGTAAATTTATGCATTTAAGTCAGCAGATGGTGCCTATTGTTTTTGGTGGAGGTCAAAGGTCGTCTGGGGTCACCAGTGGTCAAAGTCTGAAAACCTTGTTAACGCAATATCTCAAGGTAGGAAACTTGGATAAATTTCATATTTGCTATGTGGATACATTACAGTCAGTAGATGGTCCCTATTGTTTTTGTGGGAGGTCAAAGGTTACCGGGAGTAAAAGTCGGAAAACCTTGTTAACAAGATATCTCAAGGTAGGAAGCTTGGATAGATTTCATATTTGGTATGTGGATGTGTTATGGTCAGGAGATGGTATCTAACGTTTTTGGTGGAGGTCAAAGGTCATCTGGGGTCACTGCTGGTCAAAGTCTGAAAATCCTGCTTATGCAGTATCTCAAGATAGCAAACATTAATAGATTTTATATTTGGGTATGTGGATGCATTATTGTCAGAGGATGGTCCCCATTGTTTTTGGCAGATATGGAAGGTCATCTGGGGTCTCCAGGGGTCAAAGCCTGGAAACCTTTTTAAATATGATCTTTCAAGATAGCTGTTTGTCCATTTGTCTGTCTGTTGTTTGTATGTCTAGCTATGGAATGACAAAATTATGTTTTGAACATGCTAGTATAGCATTTGAATGAGAAGATAATGGTGCATGATGGCATTCTTTGAAACGGAACATTTATGTATCATCGAAACCTCAATGCAGCTTTGCATTCTGGTTACATTCTGGTGCCAACGCTCTTTAGCACAAAGTTTTCTAGCCATGGGGTCATGACCCCAAATGGGGTAACAAAACATTTATTCAGGGGTCTTTTATTTTCTAAGGACAGCAGACTAACTTTTTAAAAACATGATATGACTTTGTGAGGTCAGATACAATCACAACACTGCTGTCATCTACACAATTCAAGCCATCACACTAGAAAGAGTAAGTGTGGGTGTGAAATTTTTTTTTTAGGGGAGGGGGGTTATAAATTGGGGGCATGATTCATTTCTGCTACCAGAAATGGAGTTGCCTCTAGGAAAAGGTTTGGAACCCCTGCAGGGTCTAGCATATCCGGAAAATTCCTCTTCAAAGTGGTATAGGTAGGTCAATCCTAGCATGTTTCTTTTGCTAAATATGTATAGATTCTAAGCTGTATGTTGTCCTTATTGTATTGCTAATTGGGATGATCATTGGACAAAATAAATTATATCTGAAATAAGCTATCTATACCCTTCTGCCCTCATGCAAGGAATCTTTAAAGTTTCATAATTAGAAAGCAGGTAAGTACTGCCACAACTGGGGAAATGCCATGACGCTCTCAAGTTTAATCAATTGGTTAAAACTGAGTCATAAAACCTCCCATAAATCCCACTCAACAGGCTAAAGTAGTTATTGAGTTTTTTCATCCTAGGGTTTCCCCCTATATTCTTTTATCTAAAAATGAAAAAAAATATCAGTAAAAGTAACCAATAATCCTTTCAGATGCCGCTGCTCAAATAAAAGCAGCTGCAGCCTGCTTTGCTGCTCCACTACAATTAAAGCACGATATTGCAACAGCAGGAAGCTTGTATCATGCTACAGTAAGCTGTATTGCAATATATGGTAACAGCCACTAATCCTTTTCAGCGAGATTAGCTTGCATAGCAAGCTAATTTCTAGCGTGCAGTAGCATATAATATTTGTTTGATGTACTTGAATTAAACATTGTAGATAAATTTTAGTTAAGCAGGACCAGGGGTTTACAAGTTATTGTAGCTTTCAATTTTCCTGTTTAGTCTGGAAGTAGACTCTGGCTTCCGTGGCTCATACCTCTTTTATGTACTTATGTGCACCCCTACCTTTGGATATCAATAGACTGGACTCAAAAAATATCTTCCTCTCCCTTCCCCCCCCCCTCCCTCACCTCTTCCCAGTTGAAAACTCAATTCTATAATATAAACTGAAGGGTCAACAAATGTTTCATGCAAGTGTTGTGGATCCTCCCACTACATAATAGACAGGTGGAGCTTCAATGATACAGTACTAACCTACTAGTCAAAATTTGCCACAACTTTGGGACACATACACTTCATCAAAATTGAGAGGCCTCCATCCTTTCATCAGTCCAGAATTGGAATTGAAGATATTTTATTTCAAGCAAATCTATATTAAGTGTCTATTTACTTGTTTTCTATGTTAAATGCATTAACCATTAGGATTTTATCTGCCAGCGATACTGATTGGTAGTATAAAACATTGAAAGTAGAGCATTTTGCTATGAGCTTGTTCCATTTACTGGCAGTAAATGAAATATATTGGTGGAAAATGTGAAAAAGCAAAGGGAATTCTTAGATTTCTAAACCATGTAAGTAAGGTACAATTGCCCAAGCATGTGTTAAGTGTCACTTGAAATAAGAAAAATTGTTGTAGTACTAAGGTGCTATCCTTATGTTAAACTTTGCCGTTGGCTTAGCCAGCCCTGGGGACAGCTAGGGGCCATGCCTCCCTAAAATCAAATTCTGAGAAACAATTATTTTGTAATGGGGAAAATCATTTCACGTTGTGGTCAGTGTTGCCCCAGGTTACATCTAAGGGTACCAAAATATTCAAAAATTTCTCAAAAGGACTTGAACACATACATATAGGCAGGTGATTAGGCCCTACAGTTGGCCATCCTTTATCAAAATTCTTGGATACACCAGTGAACTACCGTTCTGCAGTTTGGAAACAAATAATAAAATGCATGTGTCTTTCAGTTGTATCAGAATATAGTAGTTTTTAAATTAACCATTTACTACATTAAACCAATTTACTGATGGATTCTACTCAGAGATGCTTTCTCTGCAGATAAAGGAGAATTGTTGAGATAATATGTAACAAAAGGCAAAATGTAGGAATGTGAAATAACTATCAATCCTTTTCAAATCGTAAAACGATAGATAGAACCTTTAGTAAACAATGGCAGAAGATTCGTCTGGCCTACTTCATCATGTTAATGATGAATTCACTCTCCAATGGTAGAATTAAATGTTGCCTAGTACCCCTGTGAAACTCTTTATAACTGCGCATCAGTGTAGATGAGAAATCTAAATGACAAACTGCTCATTAACATGAGACATAAACGATGCCACTGAAGGGGTGACGTCTGGTGTGTTTTCCAAGATTTTGCCTTGGGAGAATGCAAACAGTATGTTGCAGGACTCTGCATGCTTGCCGAGCCAAGGCTCTAAAATTACACCGTAAAAGTAGATGGGTGAATTAGGTGCAGGTTTTATGTTCTGCGAGCCTACATTCTTAGTTCTTAGTGACTGAAAATGGATGCCTTTGTGATGAGTGCAGAGGTTTGGTGACATCACTGCTCCAAATATTACACAACTAACTATGACAGTTGATTGGTTCATTTGAAAGTGGATCTGCCTTTCCAATCATTGAGCAAGTTTAAGATTTGGCATTAATTTTGAAGAGTGTTTTTGAAGTTCTTTTTTTACATGTGTGGCATATATATGTAATAAAATGTAAAGCATTAAAATTGGGAACAAAAGTGAGTTGTCAAAATTTTGTTGAGAAGTTTAACACCTAGACTTCATAGAGCTATTTCTGCAGGGTGAGCATGTTTATAGCACTGTTGATGTTAACAAGTTTAGATGTTGGAAAACTAAATAGACTGAAGGAAAGTGCAGTAAATATGACTTTTATGAAAAGATCACATTTTGGAACCAGCCAATGTATGCCTATTTTCATGACATTGTAGGAATTTTGGAGCCCACCCTTGTTGTCTGAAGTTTCTCATTCAAGAATCATGTATGATTGAAATTGACTGAACAAAAAAGTGAGAAAACTTTGAGTCATGTTGAATTTCCCTGCCTATGAAAACTCTGTCCACACTTTTTTGCTCTAGTGAACGAAGGTCAACAAAAACTAGATAAGAAGTTGCCTTTCACACCTCGCAAACAGTGGCATATCTGAAACGTATCATTCCACCTTTGTTTAAATCTTCTGCTAGTTCTCTCTTATCAAGCTTGTGGTTTCTTGCAGCATGCTTGAATGAGTTAAGCAGGAAGTCTGGTAAAATTTGATTACACCACCAAACCTCCCTTTTGGTGGGGACTCCAGTGAAATATTTAATGGGTATGAAATACCTCATGGTTATTTAGTCAACATAAGTTTTAAGAGTAATGCAGTTTGTGTTTTTTAACAGCAATTTCAGCTAATTCCAGTTTAGTTCTATAATGAGAGGGGGGGAGGTGGGGGGCAGAGGAGCAAATCCCCAACATGAAAGCCCTTAAATTCATGAAGGTAATGCATTTTGGTATCTCAAAATGACTGTTTGAGAATGTGTCAGCCCCCTACCCAAACAAAAACTGCAAATTTCAGCCTGACTTGATTTTATAACTTCATTTAAAATGTCATGTACATACATATTTCTTTGGGATACTTTTTCAGACTGGGTGTACTGCATATGCCCTTAAAGGCCCAGCTCTCTCACCCCAATCAGTACCAATTCTCCCAATCTTCTTTAGGACTATGTGTTTGGTCTAACGGTAAGAGCATCCGCCTTTCACACCAAAGACTCTAAGAAAGGAACCTACTTCCATTGTGCATGGCATGATGCTCCACATATTGCAATGGAGTAGGGAAAATTAGCCAGTGAGCCACAACTGGAAAAAAGGCCTGGCCAGCTATACTTGAACTTATACAGTAGGTTGGAAACTGGGCCGTAAAACTCCCTCTAACTAACTGACAGACAAATCTTTCTTACTAGTAAGCCCCTTCCACAACTGTTTATAATGCTTCTTTATCCAAACACAATTATCCTCAGTGTTTTGCTTTAGGGTGAGTATACAAGACCCCTATGTGTATTAATCAAAACATTCTCAGTATAATACCAGCTGTGCAATATAAGCCACATGGTACTTTGCATTGTTTGATCTAGCTGCATGTCCATCAATTTGAGAATTTCTGTATACCCTTACAAAAATTATAGTTTGGGGTTAGAGTGCAGGCCCTTTAAAGCTAGTTTTAGAGCTTTTTTATTCTTCTCTGTTGTGGTAAGAAGGTAAGTGACATAGTGGCCATCCTTACTTGCTTCCAGTGTCCCTATCTTACTTTTTTTGTACTTTCTTTCTTATACACTATAGATTTTGACAAAGGACAGTGTGACAGTTTCTGTGGATGCTGTAGTATACTACAGAGTTAACAATGCCACCATCTCTATTGCTAATGTGGAGGATGCCAATGGTTCCACAAGACTCTTGGCTCAGACAACCCTGAGAAATGTGCTGGGGACCAAAAATTTGGCAGAGATCTTATCAGACCGTGAAGGCATTAGTCAGTACATGCAGGTATGGGAACAGTTTGAGAGGTTTTAAAGAAAGTCAATCAAATCAGGTGTCATTATACCGACCTAAAAAGTAAGGAAGGGGGGTCACAACTACCCAATGATGGGCACAATTTAAAGTCCTGTGGATTTCTAAAAACTTGAACATTTTACTGAATTTCAGAAAAGTGGACGGGGGCATGTGGGTAAAGTACTTTTTTCCCCGTTACTTAAGTCCATGCAGAGATGTAAGAAAGAGCAATAGAGCATATGGACAGAGTCCTCCCACTTTCTTCCATCCCTGGACTATACTAATGGTAACAGTTCCACCTCTCACTTCCCTTCAACCCTCCCTATTGTATTGGACCATGACATTATTACATAACAGGGTTGTTGATTTTTTTTTATTTTTTAAAAAAAAATAATGATTTAAATCGGTGATTTAAATCAAATAAATCCATTTAAATCAGGTTTTTTTTTTATTAAATCATGATTTTTTTCAATTAAAATCATTTTAATTGTGATTTTAATCAGCATGATTTAATTCAAACAACCTTGTTACATATTCCACATTATGTCACTGCGTTGACTTTACCAGGTATTTCCAGTTTTTATGAAGTCATACAATGTGCAGGGTCAGACAAAATAGCTGGATCATGGAATTTCAGGAGGTGGATCTTAATATAATTTCTTCCATTTTCCCCATCAGTTTGTGCAAGAAAAATGGAAATATGGGATCTGACATGTTTCTAAAGGTCGTAGAAATATAAGTCTTGATCCTTGAAAGTCCTGGGAAAGTCATAAAAATTTATTTTTTAAAATGTGCAGGAACACTGGCTGTGTTGCAGCTTCGAAAAAACTGGTCACTGTAATTTGCATTGTGCTGCAAATATACCATTGCAGACTACCAATGATTGCTGGTTTTCCAAATATTCTAACAGAGAGACTTGGGGAGAAACTGTTTTAATCCATTACTGAATTTAGCCACCTTGAAAAAAAAGTTGATTGGAAATTGAAAGATCAGCTGTAATAGAAGTAAAATAGCTATCATGGAATTGCATGTAGTGAACCCCGACTAACCTGAAAAGAAAATTTTTTCCTACTTTGTCTGCATGTTTGGTTACCTTAGTCATCAATTTTTTTTTCTCTCTCTACAGTCTAGTCTGGATGAAGCAACAGATCCATGGGGTATCAAGGTGGAACGTGTGGAGGTGTAAGTTTTGTAAAATTTCCTTATAAAATATTTAACCAAAGAAGGAGTCCTGACCAACCTCAAAGAAACCTTTTTTCCTAGACCTGTGACTGATCTTAAGCTCACTGTGCTTGGTCCTCAGCATATGTGCATTGGAGTATGGAAAACAAGTCACTGAACCACAACTGGATAAAATTGTGGCACCCACCCCAACCAGGGTCCCAGTGGCCTGAAAAAGTCATGAAATTGTACTTTTATTTTCCAGGCCTGCAGAGTCAAGGAATTTTGTAAAAATGACAGAAGTTGTTAAAAAGTCATGAAATTTAGCCCAGATACTGTATGTCTTTTAAATTTTTACAAGGAAATAAGTACACTCATTTATTTGTCGGAATCGTCGTACCGTTTAAGTTTTATCAAATCTTGGAAGTAATTTGGTCATGAAATTAGTCATGTTCAGGTTGTGAAAGAGTCATGGAAAAGTCATGATATGTTACTTTTCTTTAGGTGCAGAAACCTTCCCCCTCCCCCTTTTGTGCTGCTGTTATATTTTTTCTAACTTCCCCAAATGTGTATCATGTGGATTTACATCTTCATTCAACACAGCTACCACCTCAATTTTTCTTTGTCTTTTCACAGGAAAGATGTGAGGCTTCCAGTTCAGTTACAGAGGGCTATGGCTGCAGAGGCTGAAGCTGCAAGAGAGGCCCGCGCTAAGGTGAGATCCTTGTAAAGATACGATACCATGAGATGGTTTGTGTTGTAGATATGACTGACTGTAATGTAATGCCAAAAAAATTGCTGCTAAAAAATGTGTTACACCCTAGGTCAGGGAATATCATCTGAGAGATTAAGCACACTCGTCAACCATTCCATTGTAAAGGGGAACTGTTCCATTTTCTGATCTTTAAAATGTAAAAAAATTGTGATGTTCAAACTATTTGAAATATTCTAAAGGATTAGAAAATGGCAATAGCGACTTTCCAATTCAGGATGTTAGAGTAACAGGACGGTGAGTTTAAAACACTTGAAAGCATTATTCCGTTCTTACTGTTAAGGTGTTTCAGTTTTTAAGACGATGGTAAAAGGGAAATTACCATGACAACCAATGTACTGTCCTTTTTCAAGACGGAACATTAAATTGGTGGACAACCATTCTGAAAACTGTAACAGGACAGAGTGATGTTCCCTTCTGCTCATGCGTAGTCTACTTATTTGCTGTGTGCCCATCCTCTGTCTACAGACCTGAAATTGAAAAGTACCTATTAATGAATGGCAACAGCTAGGCCAACCAGATTATTGAGTCTATTGAGGTTAAATTATCTGCTCAAAGTGCACAGCATCTGCTACATGCATCCATGTCTCATTGGCCAAGTATGGGTTTTGAAGTGGTGGTGCATAAAATGCCTTTGTTAAACCATTCCCCTTCTAATTTTGTGGCCAGACTGTCATCCTTTAGCCTTCGGAGCAGACTCTGTAGTTGCCGAAAGATGGCGCTCTCTCAAAATCAAAATACACCTCTTTAAACAGTATAATATACAGTCTGCAAACCTTCGTCCAGTTTCCATTTACAGGAATCCCGCATTTTGAGGGACGAATTAGTAAACATGAGATGGTCACGTGGTGCACGAAACAAGTATGAATAGTGTATTTTGGTACATACAACTGATACAACGAACAACGAACAACCTAATTAGCTTTTGTAGGTGGAAAATGTGTACCAGGCCATACGTTCATTGCATTAATATTACCTATTACGCGAGACATAATGTAGTATATTAATTTTTGTCGTGACGTCATATTTGGTGGTCGTAAATGAGATTCGCTAGAAAGCTGGCATGCTATTGTATACCATAGTTATGCTATGTAACTTAGTAGTTGGAAACGTCAACTGTTCACCAGTGAAGCCGTTGAAAGACCCATAGTATTATTAATAGTAGCAAAAGTAAGATTTTTGATATTTGAATGTAGTAGTTGAAATGCAAACACAATAGCCTGCTTACAGCAGGCTAGTCATCCTTTAATGTGAAATGGTTCTCCACAAGTCAAATCATAACAAAACTGTGTTCACATCTCTAACAGGTCATTGCAGCACAAGGAGAAAACAATGCATCCAGGGCACTGAAAGAGGCTGCTGATACAATTTCGGAATCCCCAACAGCCCTGCAGCTTCGTTACCTGCAAACACTGAACACCATATCTGCAGAAAAGAACTCCACCATCATCTTCCCATTGCCCATTGATTTGCTCAGGTGAGAAAAACTTAAACTTAAACTTAAAACCTTGATGGTATTATGACACCATCACAGTACCACAATGTGATGTCTTATACAGCCGTCATTACGTGTTAAGCCCGATGTGGAATTCTCTAGCAAATACCACCGACCAATGGTCTTTTGAAGTAAACAATATTGAGTCAGATACCTCAGTACTAGATAATGGCGCTTTGATTCTGCCCGCCTGGTCACACCAGTTCGTCTCCATTTACAAAACTTGTGAAGTGTGAATAAACATTTAAACTTTTAAAATTTCTTGGATGCACAACTGTCCTTGGTCTTTAATAATGGATTTGATGTGGATCAAAGGAGATAAATTGAAGTAAAAGTGACATTCCACCAAGAAGTCCTAAATTTTCAACAAGAAAAAATTTTCTGAAATTGGTCTAAGAGATCTATTGTCAAAGGAAAGATTCTTTTCAAATCTTAAAAATTTCATGATGGGAAGATTTGTTTAATTTGGTATGGACCTATAATTTAGATTATGGCAACTGCATATTCTCGTTTTTTTGTTGGACTGTTCTGTGACAGACTGAGGCAGCAGAGTTGCTCACTCATTACCAGGTGAACTGTGGACTAATTAAATAGGATCATGTAACTGAAAGCACATGCTTGATTAGATGGTTTAGTGAAGACAAGCGGAAGGTGCAAACTCAGTGCCCTTCGGAGAGAACGTATGAGAATGTATTCTGATGATGGTATTGTGACTCCATCACAGTACCACAATAAGATGTCTTATACAACCTCTTATTCTGATGATGGTATTTGTGAGAGCTGCATCACAGGACCACAACATGTCTTATACAACCTCTTATTCTGATGATGGTATTGTGACACCATCACATCATAGGAGGTCTGGGTTTTATTTCCTGACTGATTCACATATAGATAGGTAAAGACTAAAATGTGGAATTTAGTGCTGTTGTGGGTGATGCTCCACATTTATAAGCAATGGAGTAGGGAGGAAAAGAAAGTGCTCCACAACTGGAAAAAGGCCATGTGAACCATAGGATTTAACAAAACATTAAAAATTGAGAAGTTCATTTCCAGCAAACTGATTATTAAAATGGAATCATTGTATCTATGGTTTTATGGAAGCAGTGCTATGAATGGGCTGCCACACATTGTAATCTTGCACACTAAAAAGAAGCACAATCACTGTCCGAATTTTTGGCATATGTGCATAGGTGATAGACGACTTATGCCCTTTGAAATTTTGACATTTCTGTACCTCATATTTCAGTTGGCTTTATAGCACATTGTATTTGGGTGTGAGCTGGCCTCACAACAGTATTTTGCATTGTTGCTTAGATATGAAATGCAGTCCACAAAATTAGGATCCTAATTGTAAATATTGAAGGCATGTTGCTGGTAGGCTGTACTCAGCCTCATTAATTTTTCAGATAGCTGCATGCTGCATTAAACAGAATGTGCCTGTCATCATACCTTTTACTCCTAGTATGTGTTTCAAAAGTCATTGTGTATGTTTCCCTTTTAAAAACTTAAAAGTGGGACAAGGTGCTACTCAACAAACATCAGAGAAGCTGTGAAAATAGAAAGATACTATATTTAACAATAAGAGTCCATGTATTTATAACTTAATAGAAATCTGTCCATGCCAACACATAAAAAGCATAGGTATCTATCAATTGTGAAATGCTCCCTCATGCCCCCAGACAGTAGTAAACCAAATGGTGCATCATGTTCCTCTTAGTTATGACCCAGGGACTTGTTTTTCAAATCTAACATCTAAGCAACCTATTAGGTGGGTCATAGGTGTGTCATATATCACTGAAATGTCCGTCAAGTCTATGAAGTGTCTGGTCAGTTGTATGAGGGAAGGGTGCCTCAATGCATAAAAGTGTTTGAACTTCTAACAAACAATGTTGACTTCATGGTCATGAGTTGCTAGAGCATCCGATTTGCAGAAGGGAGTCTTGGGTTCAACTTCTGGCCATGACATACTATAGACTTAAGAAATAGAACCTTCTGCCATTACCCTTGGTGTTTAGGACATTAACCAGTGGAGTGCCCAAAAGAGGAAGGAAGGAAGGAAGGAAGGAAGTCTTCTGAGGAACATGGAACAGGAAATGCCTGCAAATCAAAACGAGGGAAAAGGCCCATAATCATGGTTAAGCATGATTCCAACAATAGTAAATGGCCTTCACTAAGGATAGAGGGAAACAAGTCAGTGAGCCACAACCACAAAAGAAGGCCTTGGCAGGTTCATCTCTGCCCAATTCGTTATAAAAAAAATGAGCCCTAAAGCCTCATCTTAACCAAGTACTATTGTTGGGGTTAGAGGGTGTGTTTTGCAATTGATAAATGCATTACACTTACAGGAGAGTAGGGTTTATATATTTTCATTTCAGGGATGCTTCAACCACCAATTCTTTCTTCATCATAAATATGACATGGTTCCCCTCCAGTGAGCAATTTCAAAATGGCGTCCCACCCTCAGATTTAATGCAGAAAAAAAGTGAAAATTGGAAATATTTCTCTCGCATCATTATGAAGGGAATTTCAAAATGATTTTAACAATATGCAAGCTTTCAAAGAACTAAATTTCATTTGTTCTCCTACAATATGTGGGGCAATTAAACTTTTATGTACAGTATGCAGGTTACAAATGTAATAACTTTTGAGGTATTGTGCTGGAGAATTTTTGGTAAAATTGTAGTAATCATAGTTTGTTTATAGATGGGTGATGATCATGGGACAAATTGTCAGTGGGTGTGTTGTTTGTGCGGCTGCAAAGTTTGCAAACTAAAAAAATTGAATGGAATAACTCTAACATAATGCCCTTTTGTTTTTTCACCCTGCAGTAGCATGGTGCCACACAAGTAAACCCGATTGAATCAAGTTCTCCCAGAAAAACACCTCACAGATCATCATATAAAGAGAAGTGAAGACATGCCCTCAAGTACAGAACAATCATGTGATTGTCATTCTGTGTCATTTGTAAGAGTTCTATTGTTCAATATTCCTAGAAGGTTACATGAAACCTGCTAAGGTTGATGCAATAATTGTAGGTTTTGTCCATCTTGGTACACTAAAATGAAGAAAAGATTTCTATAAATGGAGTGTTAAAGATACCTAATGAGCAAGCCTTTAGCCAATATGCCTCTCCATCTTTGACACAGCCAAAAAGAAATGTAGATTGCCAAAATTGCAAGGATCGGTTAAGGGATCCACACCTAAAAGTGACAGTAAAAAAAATCTGTGTTAATTAAATAGGCTCAAGTTATATGCAGGTACAGGTTGCATACTAGTGCTACAAAATACATTTGGGAGAGACATGATTGTTGCATTTGGTTTGATTTTCTGGGAGCTTCACCAGGGCCCTGGACCATGCCTTTAGAGAGTCAAGCTCCCTCTGTGATGAAGATCCTAAGTTTTCATCACCAATAATTGTAAGAGGCTTCCAAAATAGATTAGTGGCTAAAGGTCTGCTCAGAGAAGCTAAATTACCCTGTATAATTCTGGCAGGATTTGGTTGAGGGTACAGTTGTCCAGGGTCTCTCAACCATTTGTACCCTTGAGGTCCGGTTCTGAATATTGAAGTTTTTCTTTGTCTCTGGTCACTGAATAATAAATTGATTTAGAAAAAAATACTTCACTTAACTATATAGTAAACAAGTTTCATCTGTTTAGAACCTAAACTCAATAAAATCTGTGTCATTTAAATGGCCATGTTAGAACACAGTGATAGAAATAAACACTAATCCAATTTTGGTCACTGAGCTTGTGGCCTAAGAGACAAAAATCTCTGGTGGGGCACAGGTTGAAAAACCCTGGACGATAATTTTTGCTTTTAGCTGTCACCCTGGTCCTGTCAGTGTAGTATGGTTAATTGCATACAGTAAAAGATTTCTAGAATAAAATTGCCAACTAGAAAAAAAGAGTTATGCATTTTACCAGGGTTCATTTTTCATGTAGATCCAAAAGCTTCCAAAAAGCTGATAAAAAAATATAAGAGATAAACTAAGAAAAAGAAGAGGTGTGAACCATGAGTTTTAAAGGACCCCAATCCATTCTTAGACATTATTGCAGTAGACTGTCATAGTTCTATGCCCACCAGAAAACATATGTTAACAGAAATAGCAAAAAATAAGCCCCCCTTCCCCCCCCCCCCAAAAAAAAAAGCCAAAGTTAAACATTTATGGTTGACTTTAAGAGAGCTATTCATGGCCATTTATTCCCCATCTTTTTGGCTGTAACATGGTCAGCATAGGATTTGGTGAGTTATATGTATTTAAAAACAAGAGCGTATTGGTAAACTAAGGGCATATTGGGCCAGTCTTTGTCCACTGGTCATTGACTCTGCAAGACATTGTTCTCACAAGCATTTCGTGAGTCACATATCAGGGTAAAACACCAGTTTTCAGCTGCCAGTTGTAACATGGCTAGATCATTTGCTCTTTGCACAAAGCATCAGTGGGGATGAACTTGGAATGGGTTTTCTTGTTGCTAATTCTAAAAAGAATTTTTAGTGAATTAATTTGTAGCCTTTATCTGAATATATGAGCTTTACCTGCACCTGTCGGGAGTAACATCCTGCCTACAGCAACAGCTAAAATATATTTTAAGCTTTACCAAATATTTTAAATACAGTATGTTAAATTAGCATGAGATTTTAAAAGAAATTAATAAAGTCCAAGATTTATATATGGAGGTAGTTAAATTTTGATGAAAAAAATGGGAAAATTTGCTGTTAATAACCAAAGTGAGGTGCACCTGGTGGGTTCGTAGCATTGAAGGCAATGTTGTACTTGTAATATCTGTTATAACTATTTTTTAATATGCTCAGACATTTGCCGTGCAATTTCCGGAGTAAACAGTCTAACAGTCACAATCGCTAATGTTGGAGAGAATAATTTGATCTGATTGGATTAAGATTTTGTGTCTTTGTACAGAAACTTCATTTTTCTTAAAAATTAATTATTCATTAAATATTACAAAAAAGATGGTTTTTCAGACTTAGATGTCAGTTTATGGTGTGCAATGATTGGAAAATGTTTTAGCAAGTTATCTTCCTTTCATGTAAAGTGTGTGTTTTTATGTTTTAACGTTATGGCTCTTATGTATTTATTCTTTTTTTTATCTGTCCAAAATGAAATTGATGTCCTCTGATCGAAGAGGCTCTGTTGAGGTTATAAATCTGAATTACAGTAAAAGCTCATTTGTACTGGAACCTCTTTTATATCAGAAACCTTGTTTATTGTTGCTTCCTTGATTCTTCTCGATATCACAAAACAAATACAAAAATCAAAATCGATTTAGATCAAAATTGAAATGGATTTCAAAAATCAAAGAAACCCTTTTGTTGGTTGACAAAAATTGATTCCAATAGGTTTCGATCAAAATCGTAATAGATTTCAGTTAAAAAATCCATTGGTGGTAGCTGAGTGATGGTAACTAATTTTGGGATCCCATGGGACCACAGGACCACTGGACCACCATATGATGGGGGAACATTTACTCCTGTGAGATCTAATGGCCAGCATACATTGAAGTACCATGTAGCAATCATTTGTTGCTCTAAATTTCCTAAGATATTTGATGAAAATGCCACAGTTGTGTGTGACAATAATGACCTCTTTTGGCAGTTTAAATTACCATGGATCATATGTCTCCGGCTGTTCAAGCTACCTTTGGGTCAGACGAGACTTTTTGCAAATTTTGAGAGAGCCCTGTGATAATGAGAAACTATTTTAATTGTGTAGTTGTCATTCTGGTATCCAGATTTGACAATTTTCAAAGTAACTATTGTAAAAATAGCTTTTGGTGGTTGGAAGGAGTATAGATTGCTTTCACTGACAAGCCCTGCCCCTTTTGCCATGCAAAAACTGGTTTAGCATTTATAGCTTGCTGAGAAGCAGCTGGCAAATACATCCATGGACTATTGTTTTTTGCCGAGCAGTGGGCCTGGCTTTCCAATTATTACGTCACGTGAAAGCACTCTGTAGATTGCATCTGGGAATCAAAAACAAATGTACTTTTTTTTCTGTAAGAGGTTAAGGTAAAGATGTTCACCATATTTCTTGTTTATTTATGCTTTCTAGTAGCTGTTAGTAGTTACTGTGATTACTTCAATTTCTCTGGGGGTTTTGCAGGGCTAGTTCAATCACATAAAGTGTACGGGAAGTCTAAAATTTCAAACATACATGGTTTAATACAGAGCTTGGAAAACAAATTTAAATGATCTTACAACCATTTCCTAGAAGGGTTTCCAAGGTGAGGTATACAGATGTTGCAGTTAATTTTAATATTCAATTTCAAATGGTACATTGTGCAATAATTTTGCAAGAATTTTTTATGAAAGCTGCTGTACATTGTGGCAAATTGTAATACTTTTTCAGTCTTATGGTGGTAATTACTGACTTGACTATACAAGCCTCTCCAGAGGTTGTAAGATGCTGTACAAGAAGTGAAAAAGCTTACAAGGCCATTTATACATTTGTTATTTCAGAAATTTTGGAAAATTTACAAAATGGGCAAATTAAATGAAGATATTTGAACTTTTAATTAGCTGAAAAATGGAGGAAATTACAAAAATGGGAGTTGAATGAATAAGATTCATTTTCTAACTTCTAAAATATGTATTCCTGATACACGTACTTCAAGAAAGGTGCACAACTTCAAAGTTTTGACCAAGTCACCTGTTACCTGACAAGAGAACACTACATCACTGTTGTAGAACAAAATTGTAGTTAGAGAAAACTGAGTAATCGCTGAGAAACTTATAATAGACCTCTTTCACACAAGCAATTACAAAGGATTGTTGGACAGGCGTTTGATACACGTCAATTTTTTTTAATGCAATATTACTATGGTCGAAAATGATGAACATCAAAATGTTGTCCCACAATCCTTTGTAACTTTCATTTGGAAAAGGATCTTTGACAAGAGCCTTTCATCACTAGCTTTAATCGAATCAAAATTACATCATAATGACAGATCATAGATTACACAAATGGTCCTATTTTGCTGATAAAACAGGTATACTGTGTGGATGTTTGTTTTATAGTAGCATTGTTGGAGATACTGGTGCTGTATTTTAAAACAGGGTGAAGGAGAAACTCAGTTCCAGAGAATTTAGTACCAGTTAGTAAGATGTAATTACAGTTAGTGGTGGCTGGGAAACTTGTAGTCACACTCCGTTCAGCACAGGAACAGCATGATCACACCTCTCTTTTACATGCTCAAGTTAAGTCATGTATTAGATTGTCATTCAACCTTGAAAAATGTTTGGGGATATGAGTAGTCTTTGAGTTTTGGAAGGTTTTGATGTTCAACCTTGATTTGGTTTCAACTTTGCCCAACACTGGGTCTCTCCTGAAGATTTCATAACCTTGACTCTTTGTGTAGTATGATTCTATTTATTTGTACAGTACATTCACCTGTGTCTATAATTTTCATGATTGTTTACTAAGGCATTCAACTTTTTTTCTTCTACACATTTTTTTTTTTTTGGGGGGGGGGGGGGGGAGGGGGGGTATGGGGGATATACACTTTATTGTCTTGCTGAGTTAGGGGAGAGAGGTATCGGAAATGAGGAATTTTGCAGAAACAAAAGAACCTTGTAGTCATTTCTGATTATAAAAAAAAGAGAATACCAACAGCAGTTGGTTATGTTCAAATTAGTTATTTACTTCACTTAAACATTTTAATATAATAAAACAATATAAATCGCAAAAAATTCAAAAGGTTATTTTTTTAGTTCTTGCGGTAAATTGATTATAAATCATCAGCTGTGTCAACTTTCATGCAAGAGTTGTTTTTATCTTACCTCTAAAAATTTGCATTTTTTCTTTATTTTTTTCTTTAATTTTTTTAGAATTTTTTCTTGTCAAATGTATCTGAGGTTGCATGGCAACAAGATTTTTTGTAACTACAATGTGTGCAAAATTCTATCATCAACAGTATTTAAGAACGCAGTCATCACACAGTGAATAATTTAATGGTGCAGTGCTGGTGCAAATTTTGGTTGTTTGGAGGAACACAGGAGGCTGAGGGGCTAATTCAATTGTGAAGGTGTTGTCTGATGTGGAACATCTGTATTCAGTTACTTAACGTTTTGAGTGCAAATCTATAGTTTTGAGGCATAATTGTTTTTCTAATATTTATTTGCCAAGTCATCTAATAATGACCAATATGATAATTATATTGTTTGTTGTACACACACTGTTTTAAAGCCTTCTTTATTCATCGGTCAGTAGGTTGTAAATATAATGGTCTCCATGCATCTGTGATATGACATCTGGTAGTACAAAGTGTATTCATAATATATGACAGTATTGTCGACTCCGCTTCTTCCTCTAATGAGCCAATTGTTTTTTTGTTTTTGACAGTTCATTGTTTGGTCTAATATAATTACATACATGAAAAAGATGGCAGTGTTTGTTGTTTTCTTTAGGCATTGATGTGGTTGCACCGCAATACAAAATATCCTGTGCCTAAACTTATCAAGAGTGGTTAAATGATTTACACCTTTCATGTAGGTATAACATGTCATGCAGAAAAGACATTGCTAAACATAGTGACTTCATGTGCCTCGAGGAGGGGGGATCTCCCACAAATTATATCTTTTGAGAACATAAGTTACATGGGGCCCTACTTCATTACAACGTTTCATCAATACCCTACCATAGGTAGGGATTGGGGCCAGTCCTTCCGTTGGGGAATTCCCCCTCCTTTGTTGGGGAAATGATCTAGTTTCATTGATCCATACCATAATATTGAAAATGTAACCCTGTTTATTTTATTCCTAGCCCCCTTTCGACGTTCTAGGTTTTGCTTCCAAAGCAAGGCAGGTTCTCAAAGCAAAACTCATAATATCCAATTTTCTTTGCAGAATCCAAAATTTCCCACAATATTTTTCGATACACTAGCTCTGCACTTTCAAATATTTGTGATTGGAAAACCAACATATTTATAGCCTTTATCCGTACGGTAAAATGTAACATTAACATTAAATGTAACCTTAACCAACTGTGCCGTCGCGGCGACTATCTGCTTACTTTTTTTTTACAGGAAGTGCAGACTCTTCAGTTAATGAAGACCCAAAATATTCTGTCCAGCTTTCCTCACAAAAAACCCAATTTTTCAGTTTTATTTTTTTTTCGTCGAAAATAAACTCAATAATTTGAAATATATTCAAGGGAAAAATGAAAAAATAAAACATCGAATTTCGTCTGCTGGAAATAAAAACGATGAAATATGTAACCGTGAATTTTCCTCATGAAAGATATATCATTCTTCAATAAAAAGAACTTACATAAGAAGAAAAAACAATTTTTTATTCTCCCTGCAAAAAAACAAAAACGGAATATATCTTCATAATAGTAATTTTTTCCAATGTATACTCCATATTTTAACTTATTTGTTAAATTTCGGTACTGCCCCTCACCCGGGAGAGCTTGGCCCTGTCGGGAAAATTCTGGCGCAGTCCAGGGGTTTCGTAAGGATTTGCCCGACGGGGGGGGGAGGGGGGGGGGGGGTAAAGGTCTTCCGACAAGCTATCGATGACATTAAGTACTGTCCCGATACAGACCGTGAGTCGCCAGCAAAACAGGGAAGGGATTTTTTCGGCTCCCCCTACGGGTTGAAGTATTTTTGGCCTGTATTACGAAAATTTTGATTTTTCTTTTTAAGAAATTTCGGAAAGACTTACATATTTCAGGGATGAAATTTGAAAAAGTTAGGAAAACTGTCTTTCCTAGAAAAAAGGTCAAACAAATTGTCGCGGCAACTGAGATTCATGGATACTGATCTTAACCTAGCTACGGATTATTGCTCCCCAATAAAATTGGAAAATTGTCATGAAGGAAGCCAGTTTTCCCCGATGGAGTTTCTTGCCCTCCCACCCTGTCTGCAATTTTGTTTATGGTTGATGCTAATGGTCAATTGTAACGCACTTCTCATGATTTCATAGCTCATATTACAAAGTAAAATATTTGAATCATATAAAGCATCTATCAGAGTTTCCAGTGGCGGAGCTGCCATATGGTCGGGATTCCCCCCCCCCCCCCCCCCCGACGAATCTGTCGGCGCCCGTTTTTACCATACTTTACTCTTGCACCATTATTGGGAAAAGACATAATAACTTTGTTTTAAGGCTCAGATAACAAAATGCTCAAACACCCACCAGTTACCCGGCGTACTATATTGCACTTTATTCTGATGAAAGGGTCATCTTCTGTGAAACAGGGATAGTTTTTGCCGTAACGTATCTTCATGTTTTATTCACACTAATGAATGTTGTCGCTGTGCTAAGTTAATTGCTTCTACACCAAGCGTGATTATAAACTTACAAAATACACAGACTGACATTAAATTCACCCTCCCGGGCAACAAAAAACGTTGCAAAGGACGCAACAATAATTGTAGCGCAAATAGCCCTCTTGTTGTCGGGGATAATTGTCAACATAGACAAGAGTTTATTAAAATACCAAAATAGCATCCATAACATTTTTCAAAATCATTTGAAGAGAACATTCTGGTTAAAATAATAAAAAAAAAAAACTGTTATTATAGTGGTAATGGTTTAAGAGTTTTAATGAGCAGTTTGCTTTTCTTCAAGTGACCATTTTCATGATAACTGGCTACTTCTGACACTGCACGACAATCCCATGAAAATGCTTATTTCTGTACTTTCGTGCTCTCAAAGGCCAGAAAATTGCATCTTATAAGCCTACGTTTAGGCTACTGTTATTTATAAATTCGGTGCCAAGACCTTTTGTCCTGGCTATTTCTTGCAACGTACTCAGTTAATGGTTATTACAGAGTGGTCACATGATGTAAAATACGTCAATTAATGTTTCTTCGTGTACTTATCTTGATTTCCAGATACCAAAAATGTACACCTAACGGTGATTAATTTCCATAACTTTTCCCCCTGTAAGACTGCTTGCTATTTGGCTCTAGCAGGTTTAATCTTCACTAAGTAGCCCATTATTACATTAAAATCTTAAATCGAGACCTGACAATAACACAAATATAATGACCTCCTTCATACTAGAATTTGAAAGAGAGATAGAAACGTGGGTGTCCGCAGGTAGAGGCATGGGGAACTTGCCCTCCCCTGGAAAATAAAAAAAAACCTGAAAAAAAAAAAACGAATAAAACAAAGAAAAAGACGGTTCTGCCTGTGGCATCATATGCATAAGGTCCATTGGAATGTCTACTGTCGTTGTGTGTAATGCCGAAATGCCTTTACGCACTGCAATAGGGTAAACAAGGCAGTGACCCACATCAGGGAAAAGGGCCTCTTTATCAAACCGGAAGTTTAGAAGTTGAGGCGTAAAACGTATGCAGATAAAACCTAACCAACTTCTTCACCATTCGGGAAGCTCATCTTTGCATAAGTTGCGAGTCTACGGTTTAATGGTTTGTTTGTTTTTCTTTTTTTAAATTCTTGGCAATGCATCACATTCAAGTTTCCCCCTTTTTTTTCTGAGATGTCCACGACTTTACATTATTTTCTTCCAATAGACCTACGCTGGATACATTGACAGCCGAGCGTATTAGCAGGGTAGTGAAACCAGGGAGCTGTTACTAATGACACCTCCCTGGTGAAACAATAGCATTAGGGGCTCTACCCACTAGGGGAAATAACAGAGGGAACCTGCTCTCCAGTCATATTTTGGTTTTGGGGGAATGCTCCCGCACAGGGATATTGTTCCGTTTTGAAGGGTGCAGGTGGGAATGTCTGCCCACTTTATAACTTGATACTGCGTCTCTGGATGTTATGGAAATGCTCTGAGTTTTCTGTGGGATTTCGATTTATTTTGGTCCGGTTCCGTCGCAACATGAATTGGGATTTCGAAAAGTTATAATAGAGGGCAGCATTATCCTTTATCACGTGAAAGAAATTGCCAATACGGTAACTTCCCGACTACTCGTTGCAAAACCGTCTGTTTGCAACTCCCTGCTCTTGCAAAGTTAGCTAAAGAAAAGTCAAAGTCAAAGAAATACAAAGACAGTAATTTTAGAGGTACAATAACAATATCACAAATGATTGCGCAATCTACCATTTGAGTGTATAAACGTCATCATTCCTACTCTGAAACGTCACAGGGTGGAAATTTCTCCATTTGGATTCGATCAGTACCTTTTTTGATATCTAGGTTTGAAATAATGCAGGTACACTTCAGACCAAAATTGTTGTACGCGCAATCTTATGGCTTCGCGTTAGATAGTCTGGCTACACACTGCTCCCCCTTCCATGACAAATTTCCGGCAGAGAACGTAGGTATACCGTAGAGTACCCCCAACTAGGAACAAAATTCCCGCCAAGTGATGGTTCCCTAAATTAGAGTCTGCTAAGTCACCTGTATATACGTACATCCCCTAAACTACCGGGATAAACAAAACCCAACACCAGTTGCGTATGTAGTTATGCTTGTGGTGCCCGGGTAAGAAATAAAATTGGCACCCTACCCAAATTTCGGAAAGAGGCGGGGGGGGGGGGGTAATCTTATGGATGTTTACACGACTTAAAAAGTTAAAATAGCTATTTCAATATCATCCTCATGGCAGTTGGGTGTCGCCAGGATTTGCCAGGCAGGGAGCAAGCATTGCGAAGCCTCAAAAAAGGCGATAAGCTAGTGGTGGGACGTTTCTGGTAGTAGTTTGAGGCGCGCGAAACGTTTGGCTTCTTTAACACTGAGTTAAAATTCCGGGGTTTGTTTTGAAGAAAATCTGAAATATCTGGAAGAAATCGGGCATTTCAAGTTTGTAAGGACCATTAAAAATGTTCAAGATTACGTTCTATGTATGAGGAAAAGCGAAAGAGGGTTTTATGGGTTACTGACATTCGTTTGGGTTTAGGGATTTTATTGTAGGCCTGTCTACTGAGGCTTTCAGACGAAATTGGAATTTGTCCGAAAATTCTTCCCTCTTTAAATCATTTGGACATATATATGAAAATTAAGAACTTATATTGGTGAAATTTTCTAATTTAATGAGAGACAATTTGGAAGTATTTGAAAAATTAAGGGTTTTTAATAAGTGATCTACCCTCCAAGAGCAAAATTAAGTAGAATTTCCGGGTGATTGAAGTTCCCCTAGGTTTCTGTTTTACAATAAAACCACCGGAATTGGAAAATGTGCTGGTTAAGATCTTTTGCCATTTTTAACAAATATTTGTAATTCTGAAGCTTATATGGGGAGAAATGTGTTATTTTATGGCAGACGTTGGGGTTTTTATCGAAGACGCTTACCTTCTAATGAGAAAAATCAAATCGCCGAGGCCAGTTGTAGTTTGTTGGGGTTACTGAATATCATCATGTAGATTTAGCCCTCGGATGATATTGGGAAATGTCCCTACAAAGTTTGGCTTCCAGTTAACATATAATTGAAAATCTGGAACTTATATATTGAAGGAATTTAATGGCAGAAACATTGAAAAAAGGGTTTCAGTTACAGTGGAGAATTGAAAAATCGAAGTCTTTATTGAAGATCAATCTGCCCAAGTTCATTTAGGCAAAATTAAGGCTGAGGTTGGTTGAAATTTCATATTTTGTCGAACGGTGAAAACCAAAATTTTTGCTTAATTTTTTTTTTTCAGATTGTTTGAAAATCTGGAGCTTAAACTGAAATTTTTAGGATTGTTATAACAAAAATTGAGAATGTCGAGTATTCTTGATGAATATCTTATCGAAAGAAAAATCAAGGAGATCATCAGGGGATAAGCTAAAGTTTATCGGGCTTACTTCTTTTATCGTATAGATGAAGGTCCCTTGACAAAATTGGGTCTATCCTCCGACGGAGGGCAGTCTCCCCTGAAAGGGGTCATCTTCCCGCCCCGCTGGCACCATCCTTGGTGGTAGGTCCAACATTGTTTTAGGTGATCTCGATTTGACGCCCCTAAAGGGGGCACCCGGGGAAACTTGCAACCCCCCCTTGCCTCAGCCACGCCACTGCACAATACCTTTAACATCTTTTCCATAATTTGCGTTTTTTTAGATAGATTCTTTACAAAAAATCGCAAATATTAGGCGGGCCCTTCCGCAGAGACGCCGCAAGGATATTTGGCCAATTCCATTTCTTGACCTGACGACTCGAAGTCCTAAGCTCTTCAACCTTCTGAGGTTATCCATTGTTAAACGTATGGGTGATACTAGGATGTAGTTAGATTAGGTTAGGTCAGATTACATGCCTTGGACTTTTATAGTCTAGTTTCCAACCAATTCTTTAGGCTGTGACTCAATGATACTGGTTTAAGCTTCTTATCAATATATTGCATTATCTGCTGCTAGACACCCTTGACCCTCCCCCCCCCCCAAAAAAAAAAAAAAAAAAAAAAAAATCAAACGGGAGGATGCAAAAATAACTTCAGTGATGTTAGATGTTAAACCAAATTGAACCTGGGGTACTTAAATGTTCACAAATTTCCGCTCAAAGGGGATGGAGAACCAAAGCAAAAATCCTATCAACTCCAATGTAGACAGTATAGGTCCTATTCAAGATATATGAAAATATGTGCTTCCCCGTTATTCGAGCCTAGTGGCGGCCTTGTTCTTACGTGTGGGGTTATGCAGTGTACAGCATACAAATTACCTCTCGTGTAAAAATTTAAAATTAAATCTGACAGAGAACGTATTTTCACGCAATAAGGCTGGCCGCGCTCGGTTGGCGTATTTTGGTTTAGCCAAAAGTCTATGCGGCACGAGAGTATAGTTTAGTAGGATGACAATGGAAGATTAATGCAATGGATCAA
The DNA here is from genome assembly GCA_037179385.1 of Holothuria scabra. NCBI lineage: Eukaryota > Metazoa > Echinodermata > Holothuroidea > Aspidochirotida > Holothuriidae > Holothuria > Holothuria scabra. The sequence continues at coordinate 35,353,098 of CM074185.1, read as the reverse complement.
CCAGCTTCTTTTAAGAAGGCCAAAAAAATTGGCCGCACCCCTTATTCCAAAACAACGGCTTCTCGAAATTAAAATACTTCAGATTTACTCGAGCAGCACAGAAATTTCCCAGAACTTTTTCCATGTGATTATTTACAAATTAAAGAAATTGTATTTCCTTTTCGCCTTTTAAATTCAGAATATAGTAATGTAAGAATGAACAAGATGAAAAACAACTCTTCACCTGGGTATTAGTACGGGACAATTTTTTCCCCGGGTAAGTTGCTTGCGGTGGGCGTACTCGGGCTGCGACTTTGCATACCGTTTGCATAAATTAACAACCCTGATCGTGCTTTATCATATGCTAACGCAAGGTACATGGTTTTTTTTACTTGTAATTATGTGTCTCAAATAAAGGATGTGGAAATGTGTTGCAGAACCATTCAAGCTTGAAGAAGGATGGATACGGTTCCTTATTTGTTTAGCAGAAAAATAGTCCTTTCGCTATAAGTGTGAAAGCATTTCCAAAAGGGTGTGCAGTTTGATATATTTAATATTTAAAGGGGAAATCAGAGTTTAACAACGAATGTTAAACTTTTTGTTCCAGCAGTTCGTTTTCCTTTCTTAACTAATTATTTAACAGAATGAACAGAAATTGAAGAGGTCTTTCAAGTAAAAGAAACGTTTATCCTGTGATAATTATTGTTGAATGGAAATTTTGAAGTTTTGTTCGGGTAACAAACTTCCACACGGATGAAAGACTATAGGCAGCCTCCTCCATACAAAGACCGATCACAACGTCAGACCATGGTGACAGATCATTTTTTGTTAAGTTTAACTTAAAGTTTGATTGTGTTGCAAAATTAATGTCGTAGGAAACTTGTAAAAACAAACTGATTTCCTCTTTAATGACTACTCTTCATTTCAGAACAAAACGCCAGCAGGTCACTGTGACTTAACCAGTACTCGAATCTCGTCAACTCGGGCGAATTAACGATCAAAACTTCTGTATCATTTAAAATATCGGATGGTAGCAGTCAAATAAGTATTACTTTGCAAATTCAAATTGCCAATTGTTAATGTGCTTCCTATTTTAGGACGAAATTGCTAATTTCGTTAAGTGATATCCAATGGACGTAAACATTACACTGATGACACAAGATGAAAACTCCGACTTCAAATTTAACTGAAGTCACTTTTAAACTTGTTAGGCCTATAGCCTAAGATATGAGACGATTATTTCCATATTCAGGGCCAAAAGTTTGAATTTGAATTCTGTCTGGATCTGAACTTTGCCCCTTGTTTACAGCGCTGGTATTTTTATTCAAGGTGTTCTTTCAAGTAGGTTTAGCTCTAATTACTTTATTTACTTTCGATTCATTATCTATCATTTCATGCTTATTTTATACACCAATTTCGGGTACATCTTTCATCTTTATAACGATGTATTCTCACATTTTATGATGGATTTGAACAAACTTTTGAAAATGACAACTGAAGTCCTCAAAAATACGAAACGTAAAACACACACAAAATAGACAAAATGAATTAATTCATTGTTTATTTTTGCGCAAGCTACGACTACGAATCATAGCCGTAGCTTGCGCAAATTTTGAGGGCGTAGTTCAAAGGCTGCCCCAAAGATATTATAAACATAGATACCAAACTTAAAATGGCGCGGTGACTCCTCATGGGGGGCGATTCGGAGGGGCGGAAGTGCTGATCACTGATCAGTCGTTTTGGAAGCCAATAGTTCATTGATATCTTCTGGTAGTATAACTACATGTGATTTTAAAACATTGCAACTCCTGCAAACACAATTCTTCAATAAATTACACTTACATGAAACAGTTTTAGGCTTCTATACCGGCTTTCTACTTAAGAACATTTGAACATTAACGCCCAACGACTGGTTTGAAGTTCATTGGCTTAGTGATTGGTCAGTTGCCATGGCATGTTTACAAGCGCACATCTATACACGCGTTTACATTCCTACGCGCTTACAACGCAAAACCAACCACTGCGTTCATTTTCCCAGCACGCAGAAGTGCCTGTCTCTTTTACTCCGACGCATACACAGAGAAAAGTAGTTTGCGCGTATATAACTCGTTTTGAAAATGCACGCATAATGAAATCTCGTCACAATGGAATTTTCTGTCATGTATCCATAGTTATGCACGCAGATCACCGAAGAGAACTGTGCGCATGTCAAATAAACACTTCCGCCCCTCCGATCAAGCCTCCTCGAGGAGTCAGCGCGTCTTACAGTGTAGGGATAGGAGTTTGGTATCTACGTTTATAATATCTTTGGGCTGCCCATGCGTGCATTTTCAAAACGAGCTATATACGCGCAAAATACTTTTCTCTGTGTATAGTCCGAAGTAAAAGAGACGCGCACTTCTGCGTGCTGGGAAAATGAACGCAGTGGTTGGTTTTGCGTTGTAAGCACGTAAGAATGTAAACGCGTGTATAGATGTGCGCTTGTAAAGATACAATAGAAACTGACCAATCAGAAAGCCGATGAACTTCAAACCAGTCGCTAAGCGTTAATGTTCAAATGTTCTTAAGTAGAAAGCCGACGAAGAAGCCTAAAACTGTTTCATGTAAGAGTAATTTATTGAAGAACTGTCTTTGTAGGAGTTGCAATGTTTTAAAACACATGTATTTACATTACCGGAAGATATCTTTTACCTGTTAGCTTTCAAAACGACTGATCAGTGATAAGCACTTCCGCCCATCCGATTCGGCCTCCATGAGGAGTCACTGCGTCATTTCAAGTTTGGTATCTATGTTTATAATATCTATGAGGCTGCCCACGAAGAGCGCCATCATCACTTAGCATGCGGTGTAGTTACGATTTTGAAATCCAAAGGGGGCAGCTCACTCCCTCGTCCTCCCCAACAGACTACAATACCGTACCGACCATGTAATTTCATAAATTTAATTAATTAATCTAACTAAAAGCTCTTTTCAATTGCATCTCTTTTATTATAAAGCAGTAGCGTGTTTTTCAAACAGGATTTTTTCTAGACCGGTGATATCATTAATGAAGTGGTGCTCTCCTATATCCGGGTACTTTCGCAGTGTTCTACTGCGATCAATCAGCAGTGGATGAATACCAACTGTTCTAGCGCCCTCAAAATCTCTTTCATAACTGTCACCAACGTGGACGCAATCCTCTGGTGGGATTTGAAGTCTGTCTAGAGCTAATTTGAATAAACTATTGTTTGGCTTCTCCGCATCTGCATATATCGAAGGTAAAACAAAAGCAAAATGATTGGCTATGTCCAGGTTAATTAATAACTTCAATAACCTTTCATCGTTATCTGACAACACACCAAGACAAACTCCATTCCTATTCAAGAAAGTTAACATCTCCTTCACTTCCGGGTAAACTTCCCACATTTGTTGAGTTGATGCATATTCATAAAATTTATCATTCATCTCCTGAAATGTCTCTTGAGCGATTGGATGACCAGCTAGTCGAAAGGTTTCTTTCAAAACTCCGCCCCACCACTGTTTTGACGATATACCGGATTTCTTCCCAAAGTTTGGATAATCCTCCCTCTGCTTGATAAAAGCGCTTTTAAATTCCCTGTTGAGGGCGTCCTCTTTTCCTTTGATCGAAAACATTTCTGCAACTATAGCATAATGATACCCTACACTCTGTCGAACTTTTATGAGCGTGTTGGTGGCATCAAATGTTATCATCTTAAATTTCAACATTTTCGGAAATGACCTCCCTAGAAAACAAAAATAAAATTATTTTCGTTAAAAATGACGTTCATAAGTAGACTGAAGGAGGGCATAACATGGAGCATCTGCGTACAAACAATAAACCAGGTTGCCGTCAGGTTATCCCCCACCCCACTTCTGTAGAAGGGGGGTAAAATTCTCCACTTCTAATAACCCCCCAAATTAGAAAATAATCAATATACCCAGTATGATTGGTTTCTTACTTAAAAATAAGAGCACACTTTTGCAGCAATTTTTGAACTTGCATGAAGAAACGGCATGTCAACCCCTTCAAATTGCGCCTGGCAGGGGCCATGAAGCAAGATTTTGTCCCCTGAACACACTCGTAACTTTAGCCTAGTGTAGCCTCAATTTTGACTTTAGATTTAGCAGTAACACGCCCCCCCCCCCCCCCCCCCATTTGTGTGTGTGTGTTCTCAGTTGCCGGAATGTGACCGATGCGTTAACACGATCAAAGGTAAGGTTATCAGAAACCCGGTCTCCCGATGTGTAGTGTAATTGATATTTAGTAACAAATCCCGTCTGGTGTCCAAATCTTTGCACTGTCCATAATTGCTATGGACTAAAGAGACTGCGCAGGCGCAGTAACATCTTTGAAGTGACAAACTACGCAGAAATCTGTGATATATAAATTTAAATTCTTCTACGAGACAATAAGTACATGATATGATTTCTCGAAGGAACATTCAAATTTGATGAAAACATCAAAAGCGCGTAAAACGTGTGTCACTATACATTGTAACGTGTTTCTATGGTTGTCAAGAGTGCATGATACTTGACTGTGAAAATCTTCACTGATGACGGAGTACGATGACCCTTATAAAAGCAAAGTACACGTGGCTACAAATACAAGTCGAATTGCGAGCCAAGCAAGGCTGGAAAGTATGTGTATTTCCCAGAAAAGGATAAAAATTATTTCCCAGGGAAGGAGTAAAATTTCCCACAATCTTCTCTACATTTTCATGTACAGAAAAGGGAGATTTCCCTTCCAATTGCTAAAATTTCCCTCCAGATCCATAAATTTCCTGGTCTCCCAGCTTCCCAACTTTCCACCCATGCAAAAATATCTCGAGAACAGAGCTTCTGTGTAAATCAGCAAAGACAAACATTACAGGAACGGATTCCGAGCGAATAAGAATACAGATTCATATGTTCATTTAATTATCCCTTGTTTTAAGGAGGGAGCTTGAAGCTCATTTGTATAAAAGAGCTTACGGCGAACAAATTTTTGCTATGGCTGGACCTCACCTTGGGAAATCTGTTCCAGCCAATCTTAGGTTCTGTCGCTCAATAAGCATTTTTTAAATGTAAGCTTGTAAGCAAGTGGTTGCCACTCACTGGCTTGTTTCCCATATTCCATTGCTTACGCTGAGCACCAAGCACAATGGCAGTAAGTTCCATTTTTAAAGTCTTCGGTATGACCTAGGCAGGAGCCGAGCTCCAGACCTCCCGGCTGTAACTAGGATGCTCTAACCACTTGGCCATGCTGAGAGGTTTTACGGCTCAACTTCTAACCAATTGGTTTAAAAGAAGGGTTTAAGGTCATATCAAGTTTTGATATTTTAGAGGGGTACTTATTCTAAGCATTTCAATGAAATTGGCATTGAAATCCGATGTGTGGCTCTCAAGATATGAGCAAAGTAAAGTTGCCACACTTTGCAACAGACAGTGAACTTGAAGCAGGCACTGATGACATCATATCCCCACATAAATGGACAGTCTTTTGATTTTCTTTAAACTTTACAGCCTATTTCTCCTCAACAGTCCCATCTTATCAAACTTTGATTGCATAAATGGCATGAGAACTTTTTAAACTTTGCAATGGGATATCCCATTCCTATTTACGTCACGGTCAACACAACAGTCTGAAAAAAAAAAACAAAACAAAGCTGTATTTGTCAATGTGAGGAGTGATATAATTTCTGCTGCCGTCAATATTGGAACACAAATGTGGTAACTTCTTTTGCTGATATCTCGAGAAATTCATGTCCGATCTGAACGAAAATGTCACCACACTGAGTAGATTAGTAGATTTAGTTCTTGTTTTTTTTTTTTTTTTTTTGGGGGGGGGGGGGGGATTAATTTCCCCCTTTAAGCTAAGCCGGCCATTGTGTTTTTCCAATTTGGCTTACTTGCTTTTTTTGCCTACTCCATTGCCTATGCTGAGCATCAAGCACAATGGCAAGATGGCAGTAGGCTCAAATGTCGGATTGGTTTTCGAACAAATGTCGATCTGTTGTTCGAAGTTAAAAAGCGACAGTAGAACAGTTAACCTTGACAAAAATAAGAATCAGCTGTACGTAGCTACAGCCTGACTATCTTTAAACTAAGTCTGAAAAAAATCTATTGACCCGGGTCAAGAAATAAAAACGGATAGGATTTTGTACTGAAAATCGTTGTAGTATGACCTTAATTCGAACTTCATGAAAAAATAACACATAAATGTGCGGTTTTATCAATAAAATTAGTGCCAAATTACGTTGATTAAAAATTTCCAAATGAATACCTGTTAAGGCACTTACCGTTGTATTTTGGCGGAAAAACGCTGAGTAAGTTACGCACAAAGACGCACGACCCTCCAATAAATGCACACTCTAGTGCAACTTTGAAAAACTGACGTAACTGTATACAAAAATATCACAAAATTCTCACCAGGCGGACGCACACGTGTGGAGTGGATAGTTTCCAACCATCAACTCTTGCAAATTCGACTATCGAACTTTGATTTGTTAAACATCCCAAAATAGAAAAAGGCGATTAGAAGGAATTCTTATTTTGGCTTATCACAGGCGTACCCCTGCCAAGTTCAAAACAATATCTATTGATGATTAATATTTTATCAACAAGAGGTAGCATTTAACTACAATGCAACTTCAAGGTTTAGAATGTGGCACACCTGTCTGAAGTTAAACAAATAATTCAAACAAAAAGTCTTATCTATTTGTAAGTTTACCTTAAACTAAAAATAGGTACCTCAGAGTAGAAGTATCTACACTTTAAGTTATTTATGATTAAACAATGCCGTCTGTGATTGCTTTGTAATAAGCAATGTGACGTAATGGGTATAATGTAGAGTAACTATCACAGCTTTGTATCAATAGGTTGGAAACTGGGCCGTAAAACTGTATCTAACACCCCACATGCGTATTGTCAAAGGCGTTGGGCATATACTTCAGGATCGTGATCGATTCGCGAACACTATCAGTCTGAACAATGTAGAAACCGTTAGAGGTTTCTTGTGGTTGGTTAGCCTCCGTAGCGCCTCTGTGGCTAGAGCCCCCTTAGCGCTTACGCTGTTGCCCGTTGGTTTTTTGTACAGATGACCTGAACGAAAAACTTCATCCGCTCCGCAGGGTAGCAGTTGGTTTGCCCTTTTAAATAAACCAGAATGCAAAAATGCATTGAGGTTTCGATGATACATACATGCTCTTTTCAATAAAATGCTACATTTCTTGTAACAACCGGTGACCCAAAATAGCCGCCTTTGTCTCCACCTGTAAGTGACTGGTTTTTCTTTCATACTGTGCCTTAAGATATTCTGCAAACAAGGTTTTCAGAGTTTGATGCCAGGTGATACCAGATGACCATTGACCTCCACCAAAAACAACAGGTACAGTACTTTCAACTCACCGTAACACATCCACATACTAATTGGGAAATCCATCCAAGTTTTCTACCTTGAGATATCCCATTTTGACAAGTTTTTCAAAGTTTGACCGATCATGACCGCAGATGTCCCTTCACCTCCACAAAATATAACCTTATACAGACCATCTTCTCACCATAATTCATTTACATACTAATTTTGAAATCCATCCACCTTTCATACCTTGAGCTATCCTAAACAAGGTTTTCTGAGTTTGACCCTATGACCCCAAATGACCTTTGACCTCTACCAAAATCAACAGGGTTCTTCCTCCCATCATAACGCATCAACATATCAAGTTTGAAATCAATCCAAGATTCCTACCTTGAGATATAGTGTAAACAAGAAGTTCGGAGTTTGACCCCATGTGACCCCAAATGACCTTTGACCTCCACCAAAATTTATTGGGTTATTTCTTACATCATAACGCATCAACATATCAAGTTTGAAATGAATCAAAGTTTCTTACCTTGAGATATAGTGTAAACCAGGATTTCGGGGTGTGACCCCAAATGACCTTTGCCCTCCACGAAAATAAATCAGGTTCTTTCTTACATCATAACGCATCAGCCTATCAAGATTGAAATGAATCCAAGTTTCCTACCATAATGTATCATGTAAACAAGGATTTCAGGTCTTGACCCCATGTGACCTCAAATGACCTTTGGCCTCCACGAAAATACATCGGGCTCTATCATACATCATAACGCATCAACATATCAGGTATGAAATTGATTCAAGTTTCCTACCATGAGATATCGTGTAAACAAGGATTTCGGGGTTTGACCCCACGTGACCCCAAATGACCTTTGACCTCCACCAAAATCAGAAGGGTTATTCCTTACATCATAACGCATCAACATATCAAGTTTGAAACTAATCCAAGTTTTCTACCATGAGATATCGTGTAAACAAGGATTTGGGGGTTTGACACCAAGTGACCCCAAATGACCTTTGACCCCCACCAAAATCAATAGGGTTCTTCCTTACATCATAACACATCAACATATCGAGTTTGCAATTAATCCAAGTTTTCTACCATGAGATATCGTGTAAACAAGGATTTCAGGGTTTGACCCCATGTGACCCCAAATGACCTTTGACCTCCACCAAAATCAATAGGGTTCTTCCTGACATCCTAACGCATCAACATATCAAGTTTGATATTAACCAAGTTTTCTACCATGAGATATCGTGTAAACAAGGATTTTGGAGTTTGACCCCACGTGACCCCAAATGACCTTTGACCTCCACCAAAATCAATAGGGTTCTTCCTTACATCATAACGCATCCACATATCAAGTATGAAATTGATCCAAGTTTCCTACCATGAGATATCGTGTAAACAAGGATTTCAGGGTTTGACCCCATGTGACCCCAAATGACCTTTGACCTCCACCAAAATCAATAGGGTTCTTCCTGACATCCTAACGCATCAACATATCAAGTTTGACATTAATCCAAGTTTTCTACCATGAGATATCGTGTAAACAAGGATTTTGGGGTTTGACCCCACGTGACCCCAAATGACCTTTGACCTCCACCAAAATCAATAGGGTTCTTCCTTACATCATAACGCATCAACGTATCAAGTTTGAAATAAATCCAAGTTTCCTGTCTTGAGATATTGTGTAAACAAGGATTTTGGTTTTTGACCCCCTGTGACCCCTGATGACCTTTGACCTCAACCAAAATATATAGGGTTCTTCCTCTCAGTATGGGGTATCTGTGTACCAAGTTTGGGAACTGTCAGATCTTCCCTTCTCAAGATATCGTGTAAACAAGCAAAGTGTCACAAACACACACATACGCACACACACACATACACACACATACACACGCACATACACACATACATACACACACACGCCATCATGAATGCATAGGTTTCTCTTTTCATCGAAACCAAAAAACGTTAACGCAATAATGTAGATAAACTATAACTAGTTAGGGTTCCTCTCAAATGAGCAGTACTATTTTTTGTGGTTGTCGCTATATTTATTGCAGTCGAGGTCGGGAGTTTAAGTCCTGGCCGGGTTATACCGAAGGCCTTAAAAAACGGAACCTACTGCCATTGTACTTGGTGCTCAGTATAAGCAGTTGAGTAGGGAGAACAAGCCAATGAGCCACACCAACTGGTTGGAAACTGGGCCGCAAAACTCCATATAACTAACTAACCTATATTCATTGCAGTGGTTTTTCGGTTTGCCCTTAAAGACTCATATTGAGTTAATATCGATGATTTCACACGAGAGTTGAAGTGTACTACCATTGAAATGCTTATCATTAGCAGTATACGTTTCACATCCAATTAGTTACGCAAACAAACTAGTGAAAATTTGGAGGTTTTTGTACTCCTTACTTGTAACGATTTGGTGCATTATTTAAAAACATGTCAGGTCACAAAATAAAAGAAAAAAACAAAAAAAAAAAAACAAAAAAAAAAAACAAAACAAAAAAAAGCAAATGGAGTCGCTAATTACTGACTCATGAAACAATTATTTTTATACATGTAGGAATCGTGGATTGTCTAAGCTGGAATATCTGTCATTAGTATAAGAATAAATGAGGAATGGTTTACAGGATTGGGAAACCTTGGTGAATTTCACAAACCAAGTGGCCTAAATGTATGCCTACCACTAAAAATTGACAAAACCAGAAATGATAAAAGTTCAAATTATCCCCCTATCATTGATGGTCCGGTTGAAGCTTAGAAATTACTTACGCCGTCGACTACCAAATGTGTGCTCAATTTCATTGTTCTAACGTGCCCAGGAAAATTGTGAGCTCACAATTGATGCGATAACCATGATTATACTAATTTGTAGCTACCTTACAGCTTGTAGTTTGAGAAAGCACCCACTCAGTGTTAGGAGTATGTATTAGAATCAGCTGTTTTTACCACACATTGATAGCTTACAGTAAGTTCCTAAATCCGTTAAAATTACTCGAACTGGCCTGTCCTAAGCTGAAATTACGATGGATCGCTCAAGTATATGTTCTGCCCCCACTTCAAAATAACCCCTAACCGCGGTACCAACTTCTTGGATCACTTGACAAACGTTGAGAGAAGGTGTGATTACTGTAGTTCACTATCAATTTCTAGTTGTTTCAAGGAGGGTCAATTTTTTCCCTGAATCATTGGTCCCAAATTTTAATGGTCAGCCAATTTGCTTGAATCGCCCTCAGCTCATCCGTCTCCATTTCTTTAGTCCCCTCTCTAACAGGGTTTAGCGTTACGTGTTAGACTAAGGGTTTGGGGGCTGGAGTTGAGGTTTAATTGTTGCCGGTTGTGTGTATATGGTAAGGGGGTTAGGAATAGGTTTACTGTAGTTAGATGAGGTTTTACAGCACAGTTTCTATCCAATTGGTTTAAGTCATGCCGGCCACAGCTGCCAGTTAGGTTCCATCTTTTAAATGTTTGGTATGACCCAACAAGGAGTCAAATTCCAGACCTTCCGACTGTTTGTTGGATGCTCTAACCACTTGCATTCGAGATAGGGTTAAGGAGAGACAGGGACCGATGGGACTGGGAACAATGTGAAGGGGGTCAAACAAGGCAGGGAAATAATGGGACAGGGGACCAAAGAATTTTTTTTTGCTGAAATCTGCCAACATTTAAATTAATCTAAAAATACATCCCCTTGGCATATCATATGTCATTGGAATGATGGCTACACGACCATGTCAGACAACAGCAGATACAATATAACCTTTTTGAAATTTTTATATTTTGCCATGTCCTACCATTTTATTGAATATGCGTTGCTAACAGCAATTGCCCACAAATCACACTAGATTACGAATCACTTCATGAATGTGCAAAGCCTGTCTACGACCATGAGACTGCGTTTACACTAAGCCCTTCCAACTACTTCCCATGTAACCAAACTCACTCATTATTCATGAAAACAACTTGAGCCACAACGCTATAACCTCTGTCAAAAATTAACATATCCACTAGGTCCTATTAGCCATCCCAGATTGGGAGATATGCTTCAGGAATATTATGGCCAGTCTTCCCCCGCACCCTCCACTCTTAGCCACCTCATTGCTACACACGATATTGGCAACAACACAATACTGAATAGGGAATAAAAGAATCAACATACCCGACCAATCAATGTCAGAGGAAGAATGGGGCTATATGTCAATGTTCCCAAGGTTCGCTGTTCCCGAGGTTCCATATGGACATCCACACTTCTAGGAACATCGAACCTCGGGAATAACGAATAAGGAACATCCACACTTCTAGGAACATCGAACCTCGGGAATAGCGAACCTTGTCTGAATCATCGCCAAGTCATAGGGATGAACGAAAACGGGGTACATCGAACCTTGGGAACATTGAACCCCGGGAACATCGGGTAGACCCCGACATTATTACTGTTTTGGGTCCAACAACTGCAGGGCCTGATCGCCGCGTCTGGCAGAGGGTCTGGGGGAGAGAAAGTCCTTAATCTCTCTTTGCAAAATTTTTGAATAAAAATATCCTCAGATGCAATCTGATGAAATGTAAATCATCAATGGAAGTCACCTTTATCAATTGAAAGTATGTTTCCAGACTCCTGTGATGGGGGGGGGGGGGGGGGGGGTTGAGAGGAACATGGCTATGTTAATTATTTTGCACATGGATCTTTTTGCTAAATCAGTTTATTTGTTTTAACAGCTTTTTTCAAAATCAAGGGTTTAAATGAAGGTGGCTATCTCTTCTCCAAAGCTGTAGGATCTGACTATTTACATAAACACATCACATAAAGCCAACGAACCGTTCTAATGGGGCAGTATAGTATTTGCCGATGGAGGATTCATAAAATACCTTTACTGTATCAGCTGACCTTCTCATTATATCAACTGTTTCTTTGGATACAATTTCAAGGTGTTTACCTCACTTAAAGCTAGGAGCACCTATACAGACTTCTACCAGCTGGTAACTGTTGTAACTAGTGAGTTAGTTACAGTATTTAGAGAGAGTTTTATGGCCCAGTTTCCAAGTCGAGCTGGCCATGGCTTTTTTCCAGTTGTGGTTCACTGGCTTGTTTTAATTTCCCTACTCCATTGCAGAGCATCACGCATAATGGCAGTAGGTTCCATTTTTAGAGTCTTTGATATGATTCGATCTGGGAATATCACCCTGGCCTTCTGCATGAGAGGCGGATGCTCATACTGTTAGACGAAACACGCGAACTTGTAACTAGTAGTGAGTGTTGAAACAGTCAGTCTATGGTAAAAACACAGGTAAAGTAAACACTATATTGGTCAAGTTGCAAGTCGCGTCATTCCTCACTTTCCTTGAGTCAAGTCAAGTGAAACATATTTTCATATCAATTCAAAGCAAAAGCCAAGTTAAGCCATGTCAGACGTTTATTTTGGTTGAGTAAACTTGAGTCAATTGCTGTGTACACATGACAATACAGTCACCCCAACTAGAATTAGTATAGTAGATTGTCCTGTTTCATGATTGGCTCTTGGAAGTCATGTGACAATATTTTTTCTCATGCAATGTGAAATATATACTAGAGTACACGGGGGGGGGGGGGGGGGGAGGTGTAACTGGGCCATACCATTCTCACGTTTAACACCTTTTTTTGTAGATCCTTAAAAATACATAATTTAGTAACACAAATTTTACTACAAAAGGTAGCATATGTGACACCAGATTCCATGTAAGGACGCCAAAATTTTTCTCAAAAAACTTCCAAAGGGGAGGAATTATCTCTCTGTGGGCACCCTCATTAATGCCAATTGTATTTTTTAGTTCAGGCAAAAAATACACAAATTTTTGTAACATCCCAAGTTTTACTTCAAAAGGTAACACACTCTAGGCCTACATATTAGCAATAGATTGCATGTATGGGCACCCATTATTTAAGAAATTTTCAAAGGTGGCGATATCCCCTCACCTCAAACCCCTCACCATGGCTGGCTATCACTCCCACCCTTTTATGTTAGTTTCTAAAATAAAATATTGTGACAAATTTTACCTTCCAAAAATGGTAAACAGTACATAGCACCAGATAGCATGCAAAGACACCCAATTTTCCACACAACAAGAAATGCCCATTAGCCAGAATTTAGAAAAAGTCCAACACAACTCATCCTCTTAACTCTGTTTAGCTCAACTTGCTGGCAGACATGAAACTTGTCTTGACTTCTGAGACCTTACAAGTTGAAAGTCACCTACAGTATGCACGACATACTGAAAAACTATGCCAGGCCAATAGGATGCCCTCCCCCAACGAATCAATGAGGTGGCCTTATCCTTCTTAACCGAGTTGCCATTGGCAAGCTGGGCAAGAGTAGGTAATGGGAAATTCCTGTCATGAAAACTTTTCAAGAGGGAGGGGGACACCAATTTTTACAGACCCCAACCCCTAAAACCGCTGCCCCTGGAAATCACTCAACATACTGCATGGCCACCCCTTCAGAGGAATCCTGCCCATGCCACTAGAAATATGCCAGGAGAAGTGTACTGTATTATAAAAGATAAGTTTCAAGACAAAAAAAGAATAACAAATTGTGAGATTTAGATGTTGCTTCAAAATAATTTTTGGGCAACTCCTCTTGCCCTTTAAGCACATGACTCTCCCTTGGCCGGTGATGCATGTTCTTGGGGGGTTTTCATCAGTAGGTGTGTGAAAGGGAGGTGTGCATGTGTGTGAGGAGGAGGTTCATAGACATTCTGAGAGAAAATTCAATAATAAACAATTCGAAAAAAAAAAAAAAATAGTTGATAGCAATCAGGGTTAAATACTGCAATCCATGAAGCTGAATGACAGCAAATCCACAATAATATTGTTGCAATACAGTACTAAATGTAGCTACATGTTCCCTTATCCAACTCAATTCTGAGCAACTTTTGTTACAAAAATAAATGCAACAAGTTCCCCTCTTTGGTAACTAGTATTTTTTCTGAACATTTCATTCACAAACTGCCAGAAATGAAGCAGAGATTAAGAAAGCACTGTATGTAGAGTGTACATTTTATGGTGTTTACAGTAGGTGGTACCCTCTGATCATTAAATACAATAATAGTATTCCATCCATCCTCTACAGGAGTGAAAATTTTTACACTAGTTAAGGTCCCTCATGAGATCCCCTATTTCATTGGTCCCCTTTCTCATTGGTTGCCTCATTGGTCTATCATGTCATTGATCCCCTATTCATCTTTGCTCATATCGTTAGTCCCCCGTCTCATTACTGTAGTTCCCCATCTCGTTACTGTAGTTCCCCATCTCATTACTCCCCCAATCTCATAAGACCCCCATCTCATTAGTCCCCCATCTCGTTAGTCCATCTCACTGGTCTTCCAACTCATTGGAATTTGGGTTATTGCTTAGGGTTGTGGGCCAAGGCTATATGGTGTAGGGTTAGAGGGATACAGTAGAACAGTTTGCTATAGGAGACTGTTCCACTTTGATTAAACAAATTTCTCACAACTAACCCTCAACACATGACCATACCATAGACTCTCTCTCTCTTAGGGAGGGGGCTGTGACTTTTTGCCAGACTGCAGATCCCACTCCAGGGCTATTTCTGCCAAACCGAGGCACCAAAGATGGCCTGATTCAGCAAGGTTTTAATTAATTAGCAGGCTGAAACTCTCCCCCCCCCCCTCTCTAGTCCCCTGTCCTGTATGGCTATGCCTCAACAGTCAAAAGGTCACACTAACTGTAAATGCTGCAAAATGCTTTGATATGGCATTCAGTGATTTTTATACTGTAGGTTCCTGTTCCTTCGGACTTACAACACATTTGGGGATACCAATTAACAATATTTTAATGGGCCCGGTAATCAATGCTTGCAATCAATTGCTATTTGGAGCCAGTGAGACTGCAATTTTGTTGAAACTTCAAGTCTTTCTTCACGAAAGACTGTGAGGGGCAACCTATGGAAGATTACTGTGCATTCAGAGTCTGTGACTGACTGTGGCAAAAAGGTGAAAAACAGGTAATAAGTATAAAGTAGCTTAATCCCTTAGACTGGGGCACAGGTCAACCTTTAACAGACCAACTCTACCATAATCTTTTCAGTCTCACACTGACTGGTTCATAATGTGATGGGATGATCAGTGGCATCACTATGGGGTGGGGAAGAGGGGGTATTTGCCCCTCCATGCCAGACTTAGTCCTTGTGCCCTACTGTATATTTAGTCTCCTTAAGTTAGGCTAGGCCACTTACGAGTTAGGTTAATAAAAAAAAAATAAATAATACTGTATGTACCTCCTATTACCTAAAGTCCCAGGGGCTTACAGTACTCCGGAGTGTATACTGGGGGCAAATGCTTAAACCCCTAGAACCCCATCCCAATGAACAGGTGCTTTAATTGGGACTGGTTTTGCACTGTGGCCGTAAGTTTTGCCCCCTACATTATCCTTTGCCATTAGCTTGCCCCCCACCCCCAATTTTGACATTCTGGCACCATGACCCTCATACCCCAGGCAGTTTCTAACCTACTACATGTACAGTATCTTAAGCCCCTCCCACAACTGTCTAACACTCATCATCATTCAGACAAATTATCAGTTTATTGCTTCAGGGTAAGTATACCAGGCCCAATGTGTATTTACCAGGGCACTTCCAGAGTAGGCCTGTCAGGTATACTGTTTAATGAGAGGAGTACAGTACTCTGCATTTCTTGAATTTGCAGGAATTCAAAAGAACTGTGCCAACTGAGAATTTCTGTGGACTACTACTGTACAGTACAACAATTGAAACTGAGGTACAGTAAGAGTTGACTGCCTTAACAGAACCACAGCCAGGACAAAACCTCAGGGAAAGGGGGGGGGGGGGCATTCCAACAAATCCTACAATCATAGACTGCCATCATCACTTATGTGTACAGTAGCAATTGTTTATATACCGATATACTGTACAAACCAATTGGAAATACTGTATCAGCAGGCAAGTGCCCTGTCTCTCTGTTGCAGAGTGCAATTGTCTGAAGTCATCCTTCAGTGGTCTGTCACAATTGAGAAAGAAGAACATTTGATTGTGGGATGAATAGGGGAGTGATTTGTGTGTAAGGACCAAATGTGTAAAATTAGTATACTGTATCTATCTCTTCTACACTAACAGATAAAAACTGGCCTTCTTTTGAGGAACATTGGATCTGTGCTAGGTTGAGCTTATTGTTTACTCAGTAAGTCTCTCTTTCACTTGACTGCGGTGGGGGTGGCTTAAGGGTGGTTTGGGGGGGGGGGGATTAGAGCCCCCCATGATCCAACCTTGCAATGCAAAAACCACCTACAAAAGCAGTTTTTTTTTCTTTCTATTCTAAGACTTTCCCCTCATGTTGTGCCCCCAAAACCTCCCTCCATGATACACCCCCCACCCAACACAGTCCTGGCTATACCACTGCTTGATTGCCTGTAGCCTATTATGGACATATTTCTATGCCAACAATAAAAAGAGAACTGACAAAGACCTGAATTTTTTATTTGAAGGACAAAAGTGGAGTGGAATTGTCTAGGCCTCCATGCAGCCATTAGGGAATCCTGTTTTCAGTTTGAAGAATCAACTAGCCAGATGTAAAGGAAATTGCCTAGTTTATCAGCTTATCCTTACAAATCTAGTAGAATCGGGTGCTGTTTGTAGTATCCCATCAGAATCACAGCTTCCTGCCCCCTTCTGAAGCTACAGCATAGTCATTAAAAGACATGTACTATAGGCAGCAACACTGAAAGTTTGTTTAGCCTTGGTGTAGGCCTACTGTACTATTGAGTGCTCTATCATTCCAAGATGTTTATATGCAGCTAATATACTGTAGGAGCAGATGTGCACTCGATTTCCTAGGTCATAACTTGCAGAAATTCTTTTTGCTGAAGCGATGTGATTTGGGAATGCGTACTCTGGTACCGCGAATCAAAATTGAACCTACGTTAGCCTAGTTGTTCGGCACGAAAACCTGCTTTCATTGTACGAAGTACTGGTTGTGCGAAGCAAATAGTCTAGTCTGATTTTTACTTTGGTGAAGTACTGTGCAGCAAAGTTTAAACAAACATCCATCACAAACGTCTACAACTTCATACTGATCCTTGTTCCCTTCAAAGCAACCAAGTTCAGGCTTGAAAGGTTTTGTTTTGCTGGATAATGCTTTGAAGCGGTAAGGTTACGATAAGTCCGTAACCTAATAACTTATCGTAGCAGCGACAGTTATTGCTTTGCTATACTTGCCAGCAAAGATAAGAGCTGTCTGTAATTGCCCTCCATCGTGCAACAAACACTTGAGTTAAGTTAAAGTTTGTTAAACTGAAGATTCGATACTTACGACGCCGAGCTTATTCTACATGGCCTATAGGCCTTCACCCGTCCAGAACCAAAACAACTTTCGTGCATTTGATACTACACCAAGTGAACAAGGTAGTATAGTTACAAAAACATCTGCCATAGATCGTAGTTGCTTGCGGGTGGCCGAATAGATGACGCTCTATCAGAAACCATAATACATCTCCTCGATACGTTTGCCAGGATATAGCAATTAAATAATAAAAAACCTACCAGGACTGAATTTACTGGATGTGAACATATTTTTTTGTTTTGAAATGATATTTTAACACATAACGGAATCAATTTTCAATCTCTTCTTCTTTGCCCCGTTATACCACATTCCATATACCCGTGTCCTATCCTCCCCCCCCCCCCCCCCCGTGGGCGAAGGGCGGCAATTTCCTTCGGGGAGGCCTAAAAATGAAGGTAAAGGACTTACAGTTACTAGATGGATGATTATGAACGGTTTTTTTTTTTCTTTTTGCACTATTCTATTCTTTTGTAACGGTACTTTAATGCCTATCTGAATCTGTCTTAATCAATTCTTACTAGCTCTGCCACCCCTCATTCCATTTAATCCACAAGGTCATGCCCCCGTCGGGGAAGGTTGCCGGCCTTTCCCCTGTTGTTGAGAAACCCCGATTTCGTCGGGGAGCCTTCATCTGCATGCCTACGGTAAACTGATAAAAGATGTGGGTCTGATAAACTTCAATCACCCGAAATTTCTTCTTGATTTTGCTCACTAGAAGACCATATTCTTCAAGGAAACTCACAATTCCGAATTTTCTTGACAAAAACAGAGGAGAGGTTGATCATGTGCATGCAGTGCCCGATGGCCTGCCACCTGGCCTGACCCGACAGCCGAATTCTAGCAACGGTAATGAAAATCGACCAGCCCGTTTTCAGTTACACTTACTTATAAACAGTAGTGTGAGAATGTCTCCCCATAAGTCTGTCTGACAAATTTATTTGAATGTACCTTGTAACGTGACATATTTTCAAATTCGTTGGAACTAAAAAGCATTTATATAGTATGAAATTCGGGAAGTCACGTAAAAAAAAATCATGAACAAAGCATGCTTGTAAATTAGCCTTCCTTTGGGGGCAGTATTATGAAGTGAAAATTTTATTGCGAAAGAAAGCCCGAAAGCTGACTTCTTAAATTCTAGTTTCGAACACGGAAATGCCATTTCCTGCTGTCTTGGGGTTCCCAATTTTTCAAAAATTTCTGTGCGCTCGACTTAGATTGTCTTTCGGGAATTGCACTTTTCGGACAAAAAAACAATTGTGCTTGCTCCCAAACTGAAACGCTCCCGTAGGTCTATGAAAATAACATAAAATATGAAACTTCGAATATATGCGAAGCCAGACTTTTTTCTCGGGAGAATGTTCCAATATGGTCTGAGGGCCTGAATCTGCATGATGATATTCAGTAACCCCAACGAAACTACGGATAAACCCCACTTGACTTTTTTTCTCATGAGAAGGTAAGATTCTTCCACTAAACGCCCAAACTGTCATAAGCTTTACAATTTTTCCCCAATATAAGCTTCATATTGTTAAAAGTGGCAAAATTTGCCATTTCCGATGAATACTCCATACAATAAATAACCAGATTCAACTCTGTTAATCACCCAGCATACCGCCTAATTTTGCTCTTGAAAGGCATATACTGTAACTTAAAAAAAGCCAAATATTCATTATAACCTCACCAAAAAACCAATTTTCGTTCATTAAATTCCAAAATTTCTCCAATTTAATAAGGCTTAGCCCTTACTTTTCAAATCTTCGTTCAAAAAGGGAAAAACTTTCTGGGCAAACTTGTAGTCTCGTCTCGATTTAACGCGTAACCTCAAAAGAATTTCAGCTGTCGCCTATATAACGTTTTTTATTTTTGCCATATGAAGGACAGATTCTCCAATACAGACCCAAAATTTTTCATGGTACTAACAAAAGCCAAATTTCTTTCAAAAAACTACAGATTTTTAAGTATCTGTTAAAAAGAAAGCCCTTGAATTTCTGCACGCTACGCGCGCCTCAAATTCTACCAGGTCACTTCCCACTGGGACATAACATCACCTTTGTCGGGGCCTTAAAATTCTGGTCCCCCTGTCGGGCACATCCTGGAGCCACCCCTGCTGTACAGACCCGTATTGCGGGTGGATGGCTTCGTCCGAAACTCTCTTGAAAGCAAGGCACCGCCGGTGAATTGATTTTCATTGTGTCTGTTAGCACCATAGAGCACCGTTTTCAAGAGTCTTTTGCAAAGTAACAAAATTTTTGTAAACTTCGCGCGGTCATAGGTCCAGCCCCGATGGTGTATTTGTCGTCTGCCAATATAGCGTCTAAAATAGGTCACCGATTAGAAAATTCATCCGCTTGAAACTGGACGTCATGACCTGGCCATTTTTTTAACAATAGAAAGGCGCAAATAACTAACTGACCTTGAGATTTTTATCAGGTGTTCACAGCCCAAACAATGACTAGGGTTATACCTCCCTGTTGAAAGTATCAAGAAATAATGCCCGTTTGTAATTATTGACACGTTTTACGTTCAATTTTAATACATATGGTACCTCCTTAAGAGCCTATGTTTTTTGTCCCAAATATCAATAATTTCGCAGATTTGTCTGGAAAGTTTCAATTTTATTCTCGCATTTTTTAAACTTAATTTTCACGCTAAACTTAACAACATTCTGAACCGATTTTAATGGTTCGAGATTCATTTGGCGGTAACTAATTTAGCCACACGATTCGATTATAGTCACATTTTACGCGGAAAGACAAATCAATCCTTTTGAATGTTTTGAAGGTGGATGTCCCGTGTCTTACAATAAGGTTAACCGCAATCATGCGTCATTTCCCTGCTGGATTCGGAAATCAAGGTTAAATTATAAATGTGCAACGTTCAAGGTGCGGAATTCTCTAATGCTAATTGGTCCGATTAGGTTGACTTTCGTATGTTTATGTGACGGCTAATAGGCGTGCTTATCATGGATCGGCGCACAGCATTCATAACTAGGGGTGTAGCCAGAAGGGGACGTTAGGAAGAGTCTCCCTTCCCACACAAAAACGTGGGTCACGTGATGAGCGATCACGAAAAAATCAAGAAGAACAAAAGAATGATATTTAGAAAAACAAAGAATGATAAAGGACGGAGTGATGGGACATTGTTAGGGTTAAGTAAGAGTATGGTGAAGGGGTCCATCCGATATAAATAAGGCGTTTTATTAGACTAGTAAAGGTCAATGTTCATAAGGATCTTTAGCTATAAGGTTCATTTTCATAATCGAACTTAAAAAAGTTCCTTGTTCATGAGGTTTCGAATTTCATGTTTTATCATTTTGAAGATATGAGAGTTTGTAGTGAACAGATAAGGATTATACCAATAGCCAGGGGAGGGTATAGTGCTAAGGAGAAAGTCCCCTGAAAAATACTCGCCCATAAATAGAAAATAACTTCTTTCAGCGACTTACTACCATACGCCTCCAGCGCGCTTAAATGGAACATCAAAAGTTCTAGACTCTCTTTTGTTGGAACCTTACCGTCTTCAGTTGTTGGTAGACAATGAGTTTAAACGCAGATTGCATAAATTCATGCAAGGCAGTTTGACCACCAATTTTAGTGCAATGTCTTCTTTTGTAGGCCTACTCCGCTCTGTAAAGTTCCCTTCGTTGAGTAGTGAACATGGGTGGAGAAACGTACTTGTTATGTACTTTTGTAAATCAATAGCCGAGTTTGAAGTTAGTATCCGAGCATGTGTGCGTGACCTTTCTGTTCAAGTCAATTGTCAACAAATCATTTCAGCGCTGGTCCGGTCGCGCATTGCACAATGTTTTTAAATGTGTTTACAACCCGTTGTCAGTATTAACACACAAAAAAGTGTTAGCCTTTGACCGATTGCGCAATACTACTCCATGAAAAACGTCCAATTGGTCTACTGTAAGATGAACTCCACTTTAGGAGCGTGAAACAGTGCTGCACATCTTCGTAACGCAACTGACTCTTTAATAATTCATAGATCTTACAAGTTTGTTGAAAAAAAACGTTATTGTGTCACACATGTTTAGGTTGCTTTGCATTGAACATTTGGAGACACATCCCTGCGTCACAACTCGGAACAATATGACACACATTTGACTCAGGGTAAAAGGTTAGGTCTTACAATTGATATGTACATTATTCAAGGCTATGTAGCTCAAACTTTCAATAATCATGATAAGTGCCATACCTGCATTTGAAACCACATTGTGAGCCAAAATTGTGGTACGTGAATCTAAGGAACAATCTTAAAAAGTTGGGTAATATTTTCTAGGCAATGTAGATTGCTCACAAAATTTTACCCAATATTGGGCAAAATAACCGAGAGACTTTTTGACCAACGTTGGTTAAATGATTATGTGAATTTCTTTACCCAGCGTTGGTTAAACGTACCGCCAATTAATGATTTTTAATATAACTGCTATTTAATAATTTAAATTTAGAGTAAATATTTTGCAGAACGTTCACGTACACTGTAGCAATTTTTCTAAGAAAATAAGAGGAAAGTCGATGTAAAATGCTATGAAATTTATCGGAACACCAGGTTAATATACCTTCCATCCGAATGGAGCATTCTGAATTTCTCAAATGAAATTTGTGTTTATCACCTAATGCAGGTCTAATTGAAATGAACTGAAGCTGCCGACGGTCGGTGATTTGTTGTAGAAAATCATGCTTCTCAATTATACAATACAGCATAAAGAAGGAGAACATGAAATATTTTGAAGAGACGTGCATGTTTAATCTTTCATAATAACAAACAAATGTCCTGAATATGTATAATAGTCGAACATAGATACTCAATTGAAATCCTCCAAATCTTTAAAGTTGCTGGCATTATCAATGCCCGGGAGAACTTTAGAAAAAGCCCGAAACTTTTAAGACTTGTAAAAGGTACCTTCTCTGAAATATTCCAGTGTGCGTTTCACAATAACAGTTAAAACAATGAAACAACACCCAACTTCTGGGTAAGGGGAAATTGATCGTTTCACCAATAATTGGTATTCTAATATTTTGCCCAACTGGCCAGTTGGGTGATTTTCAAATTAGGACATACTGGGTAAAACAAATTGCCCAACAATAGGTGAAGCAATTCACCAACGGAGATTGGTCAATATTTGACCAACAGTTGGTCGGATATATACAGTATTTCCCCAGTATTGGCTAAAAGTTGGTAAAAAAATTTGCCCGACATTTTAAGAGTGAAGGAGGTAGGGTGACTGGCTTGGTGTGTTCGGGTTTTACTCCTTAACTTACACTCTAAAATGGCAAAAGAGTGAACTTGGTCACTCTCCGGTGGATTGAAATATATGATCTCACTCCATCAGAGTGATAATTCACTCCAAGAAGAGTGTAATTCACTCCAAAAAGTAGTGAAATTCCCCCTAAACGAGCAAAGTTTCACGCTTGATGGAGTGCCTACAGTGATCACTCTTGAAAAAGAGGCCCTCGTGGAAAAGTGGATATTCCCTCTTCATGTAGTGAATTTCACTCTTGTTGAAGCGAATTCACACTTTTCACTCAATAAAAGAGTGACTAAGTTTACTCTTTTGATTTAAGAGTGTACAACATTTTGGTTTAATATAATGACACCCATATTCAATTGTGGAACACCCACGTTTTATCTTTACTGCATTGCTTCGTAGTAATAGCGTCGCTGAATTTTGGGTTTCACTGAACCTATGGCAAACGGCACAACTTAGCGATGGAAAATTGATTTGTAATTAGTGAAATCATTTTGAAGAATCGACGGTTAAATTGCCATGGTTTTCGGCGTCAGTGATGATCGCTAAACGTTAGTGGAATCGGCCCACGTGCATTCAGAATAAAAGTGGGGTGCTGTATACCCCGCGGAGCGGATTCGGTTTCTTCAGTCCCCCTTTAAGGCTTCACAAAAAAGGTGGGGATATGACTGATCAAGGAATATGCCCCACAGTCTGCTACGCAGGCAAGGTGCTCTACCAATCAGACCAAAACGGGCATAAAGGACTCTACAAAAGGGGGACAAGAGAAAGGGGGGGGGCGGGGAAATGGAGGATTCTTTAATTTCTTGTTTAGTTTGCTCGTAATCTTCCTAAGTACAGACGGCCTAATAGTGAAAATTGATTTTCACGAAAGTAACTTTTTTGGATTAATGTGTTCGCTTATACCACGAGAAATGAGACTATTATTATTTAAAATAAGCAAATTGTGGCCAAAACCTGTTTTCTTCATGGATTACCTTGAGGGTAATCAATGAATTGCAAACAGAGATCCAGATTTCAATATTTCGCTCATAAAATGGGTATAACGACCCACTCGATCTAGAAGGTGGGATAGATAGATTGATAGAAGGTGGGGACGTAGCCTGCTTTACCGTGTTCGTCAATGGGGGCATATAATTAGTGGTGGGTTATTTTAACTTTATAAGATGTCACTGTACAGAAGCAGAAACCAACACTATAGGATACGAACTCTTTCATGTCATAAAGTCAACGGTCTGAGGGTTAACAAATATCAAGTAAAAACCATGAAAGGCCTTCGTATAAATTTTCGTATGAGTTTGATATACTCTACTGAAATCGCACGGTCAATAACTTCATTCATAAACTTACACACAAAGTCCCGAAAGTAAATTGGTTAAGCTGTACCACTAATTGTCTGTCAATGTTTTCGCTAGGTGCCAGCTTAACCTCATGCATGAGATAGTTGTCAAGTTGATCATTCGTGGCAGATTTAGTCTACCATGGTCAAGAAGGGACCATTTATCGGAGACGTTTTTTTTTTTTTGTCTTTTTCTTTGGATCACTCTGCTCGACAAGCCCTCTGGTTTTTTAAAGTGCTTCCTTCCATAATATCTTGATATTATGTAACGTTCTATCTCTATTTCTGTATGTTGTATGTCAATCACTGTCAAGTATTGTGCAAAACCAAAAAACCAACTGAAATTTTGCCAGAGATCGTTGCTTACCCGTGAGTTACCTTCACAAAATCTTGGATATACTAATTCAAGCTGATGTACGGCCGAGCTTCGTTGTGCATAATACCCGACAAATTGAACCAGTTACTGATCTTTAATGCACTAAAACTGATATTTTATGTTACACTTTTATATCCGGGTTACAATTAAAGAGGCAACCTTTAGTAACATATCAAAGAGAAAAAAAAAATGGTCCCAATTCCTCTATTGGAGTTTATTAGTGAAAGATGCTCACAAATTTAGCGCATCAAATCTGTAACCTATGGGATGTGCTACCTGCAGCAGGGACTGAGAAGATCACAGTTTAAAAACCGTAGGAATGGAAGGATGCGTTCATGCCCATCCACAAACATCAGCTTGTATATCATATGCGTTTAATCGAGAGTACTTAATTTAAAGGCCTGATTCTCTCACTCTAAACAGTTGCCATTTCTCCCCACCTACTCACTTAGGCCCCTCCCACAACTGTCTAAAATAAATTCATCCTCATCCAGACGTACGCAATGAAATGAGGATGTTTACAAGACTTCAATGTGTAATCAAAACACTCTCAGTGCAGTGCATGCTGTGTAATATGAGCTTTGGTGCTGTACTTTTTTTTATCTAGCTGTCAATCAAAGAGTTTTGTTGGGAATTTTTGTAGACTACTACAAAAATTGTAGTTTTGGGTAAGAAGATTAGTCCTTTATTACAACCCAAATATTGTGAAACTTTGTGTTATAAAGGCCAATTGGCAAAGGTGTGCGGGTTGTGGGAATCCTCCCTCCTTGATGGTTTTACGTGACGTCATAATTGCTTAGCCACGCCCACCGCCTGGCAAAAATTTAACAAAAATTCATTACATCGGTCGTCAGTTGCTTCTCAGCTAGTTACGAACTTAAAAGAAGGGTTTAAGGTCATTACAGGATTTAGTATGTCAGAGCTCAGAGGGGTACTTATTCTACGCATTTTGGTGAAATTTGCATTGAAATCCGATGTGTAGTTCTCAAGATATGAGCACGTAAAGTTTTCACATTTTCAACAAAAAGTGAACTTGAAGCAAGCACATGTGACATCATATCCCCACATTAGTGCAGAGTCTTTTGTTTTTCTTTAAACTTTAGAGTTGATTTTTTCTTCAAAAAACCCACATTATTAAAATGATATTGCCTAAGTGGCACGAGAACTTTACAAACTTTGCATCCCCCACAGGGAAGTCATACCCCGATTAATACCAAGGTCAACGCGACAGTCTAATAAAACAAAGGGAAACAAAGCATTCCTTGTCAATGTGAGGAAGCGATATAAGCTCTGCTGCCCTCAAACTCACTTTGGAACACAAATCTACTGACTTCATTTACTGATATCTCGAGAACTACAGGTCAAATTTGAATGGAACTTTCACTACACTGTGTAGTTTTGGTTCCTCTTTCACATATGAAAATTAAATTTTTGCTTAAACCTTCCCTTTAAAGCCGCGGTCACACTACAATCGGAATTCGTATCGGATTCTCATCCTGTTTTGGGTTTTTTTGTTAAAATTTTCCCCACCTATGTTCAGAGAAAGCCAACATGGCCAACCGACATTAGGTCACGTCATAGTGACACATTTTTATCGGACAGCTCATTTCAATACAATCTGTGTACAGGTGTATCGGTGTGAAGTTACGGAATAATGAGCGTAAACTTAATTTTCATAGTCGTGGGATACAACTCATATATTTACACAAGCTGGCAAATTTCTTGCTCTTTCCAACTAGAGATGGAGGAGATTTTAACAAAATCTCAAAAAAATTACAACACTTAAAACCACAATCAGTTTGTGCCGTAGTCACGACATTTACGGTGGCTCTTGGGAAGTCAGTGAGCGCACTCTTTTAAGTTATAGCAGGATATCAGCTCCTTTATTCTGCTCTAATTAGAATGACCTCATTAAGTGGCATATTTCTTTTTTTCATCGTCGTAGTAGCCAAATATCCTCGCAAATCCTTTCCGGTTATTTTAAAGCAGCTTATACTGTTTGATGGAAAAAAAATAACCTTCATCGTTAATCTTCAATCTTGCTCTTCCATTTGATACCAACCCGATAGAAATCTTTCACGCCAGGTTTTTTTCCGGTGAAATTTCACTAATTAGAGCGCTAATTACAATAGAAAAAAACTTTTTCGGCTAAACTCTTATGCAAAGACAACGGGCTCTTATTTCAATTTGACCAATCACAATGCAAGAAGTGAATGACGTAAAATTATGCCTACCCTTTGACACAACGATGTACGTATTGCCAGTATATCACACATGTTGTGTACATGCATTACAGGAGTCCTTTCACAACCGTTCGGGCCCAACACAGAATGACAGTTGGTTTCACACGTATGTAACCCAAAGATCGCTTTTGAATGCCAAGCCACAGCATCAAATCAAAGAGAAAATGAACATTATCTTGAAACTTGGGACGGATTCAAATAGCACAATCAGCGACAAAATTAAAAACTGAACGATGGAGCCGAAACAAGTGAGTAGGAATTTGTCACTGAATCTGGGTTCACAAATGAAACGAACGAATTGCGCAGCCGGTTCGATGCGATGTGCAAATTGGACACGTAAAGGCCGTTTAAATAACGTATGTATCAATTGAACGAAATTTCACTGTCTGTTTTGTTTACGTTTTGCTTGACTCCTTCTCAAAATGACCTTCTGAATATGCATCAAATTCATTGGGCGGAGCTAGAGCAAGATAATAAGGCAGAATAGCGTTTGGAAACCGTTGAAATCTTTTCGAATTTTTTCGAATTTTTGCTCATTTTCGGAGAAAAGACTAATAAAGTACGTTACTTTTTAAAGCTTTTTACATTTGTAGGGAGTACAGCCCATACATTTGATGAACACTGGAAACGTAAAAATAACAGCATAAGCTGCTTTAAGGAGGCGTTTTCACAACTGAATATTGGGATGTATTTCCGACTGGCGTTCCATACTGCGGGAAGTCACGTTTTGTATGTATGTGATTGCGCTACGTACGGTGTGCACGTAAATAGGCCTACTAAGAGTATTTATTCACTAGAGGCCAAGGTCTAATAAATGCCCTGTACAAAATTTCGGCCAATTTGAAAGCAAGAGCAAGGTACACACATAGAGCAGGGTAATATCCTGCTCTTATGGGTACACAATGGTTTAGTCCAGCGGTCTCCAAACTTTCTCGCTGGCGTCCCACTAACAAAATCGGAAATCTGAACCGTCCCACCTGTACCAAATTTGCAAAAGCTAATTATTACTTCAGTTTCCGACGTTCTGTCGAATACTTCAATAACTTCTCGCACGGTGACCTGTTGAACGGCTATGTTGGCAATGATAAAGAAAATTCCACGACAGAATTCAAGTTGCCTGAGCTCTCTATTTTTGGTTCAGATCTCTCTTTCCCCTCTGCCAACATAACAATCATCTTTTTTTCATCAACACAGCTGAACACCTGTTCTTAATATTTGAAAACCAAACAAATCAGCAGTCAGTTATGTTTTCATGGAAAAATACATCTTTTGAGATTACAACAGAGTATAATACAAAATGGGAGCTGTCGCATAGAAACGTAAAGTGTTAAGTTGTAATACTTACAAACAGTGGCGGAGCTGCCATATGGTCGGGGGGGGGGGCGGTCTCCCCCCTGACGGACCAAAATCGTTTGTCGGCGCCCTTTTGGGGTTTTCAGCATACTTTACTCTTGAACCATTTTTGGCAAAAGACAAAATTTAATAGCGTTGTTTTAAGGTCCAGTTAACAAAATGCTCAAACAGCCACCAATAAATGTACTAACTGCACTTCATTCTGATGAAAAGGGTCATCTTCTGTAATATAGGGATAGGTTTTGCAGCAAATGTATACTTTATACGCACTAATGAATGTTGTGGCTGTGCTAAGTTCATTGCTTCCACAGCAAGCGTGATTATAAGCTTACAAAATACACATATCGAAATTAAATTAACTCTCCCGGCCAGTAAAAGATGCTGCAAAGGGCGCAGCAATAATTGTAGCGCAAATAGCCCTCTTGTTGTCGGGGATAGCCTAATTGTCAACACAGACAATAAAAAGACGATTTTCAAAATCATTTGAAGAGAAAATTCAGGTTAAAATAAAATAGAACTGTTATCATAGTGGTAATGATTTAAGAGTTGTAATGATTAGTTTCCATTTTGCTTTCCTTCAAGTGACCATTATCAAAATAAATGGCTATTTCTGACAATGCGCGACAAATCTATGATAATGCTTATTTCTGTACTTCCGTGGTCTAAAATGCCAGAACATTGCATCAAAAAAGCTTAAGTTTAGGCTACTTTTATTTATTATGAATTTGGTATCTAGAAAGCCAAGCAGACCTATTGTCTTGGCTATTTCTTTATATGTACTTAATTAATGGCTATTTCAAATGGTCGCATGATGTACATTACCTTATTTAATAATGTTTCTTCGTGTACTCATCTTGATTTCCAGGTGCCGAAAATGTACACCCAACGGTGATTAATTTCCATAGCTTTTTCCCGCTTTAAGATTGTTTGCTATTTAGCTCTAGCAGGTTTAATCTTTACCTTCAAAAAGGAGCCCATTATTACATTAAAATCTTAAATCGAGACCTGACAATAACACACAAAATATAATGACTGCCTTCATACTAAAATGTGGAAGAGAAGGATAGAAACATGCGCGTCCGCAGGTAGGGGCAAGGGAGGGGGACGTTCCCTCCCCTGGATAATAAATTAAAAAAATGAAAAAACGAAGAAAACATAAAGAAAAAGACGAAGAAAAATGTCATTTCAGCGATCTGAGCGGCATTTTGGGCCAAAATTTTCTT
The DNA here is from genome assembly GCA_037179385.1 of Holothuria scabra. Lineage (NCBI taxonomy): Eukaryota > Metazoa > Echinodermata > Holothuroidea > Aspidochirotida > Holothuriidae > Holothuria > Holothuria scabra. The sequence goes on along the minus strand of CM074185.1, from coordinate 35,323,629 downwards.
GCGCTCCGCGCTAACTCATGGTGGCGCGGAGCTTTCCCCCTACAAGAGTTTAGTCCCCCTCCCCCGAATTTTCTTCAGCGGAGGCCCATGGATAGAAATTTTAACATGTTTTAAAAGAAAGACTTTCTGAGGAGAAATGTCAAAGTAGTCTTCTACCAGGTGAAAATCAAAATAATGGAAAATATGAAAAGCCGTGGCTTGAATCGTGCGGAGGCTCAGGGTATTTACTCCTTCGAAGCGCCCCTGCAGACCATTTTCGCCCCCTCTGACCGAAACCCCTAGCTCCGCCACTGCTTACAAAGTAACAATCATTGTTCAAACTTTGCTAATCATGCTAACAGAGAAAATGACAACTCACCTTAAGCCTGGCTGCGACGTTTACATGTTGTGTCATGATTCGTCAAAGCAGGCGAGTCTGCAAAAACCTGCTCTACGTCGAGAAATCGTAGTACTTCCATGGTCAGACAGAATTGAAATGGTTTGTTTACATGTACAATACATGGAGCGCTGAGTGTGACAAACAAACACTGTTCCCTTGTTGGCTCACATTAGTGACTAGTCAAACTCTAAATTTAAAGAGTAGTTCCTGATTAAAACCATTTTGCTTTTCATGATCCCATGAATGTATACCACGTATGCTACGAAAATGGCAACAACGAACGATTTTGAAGAAAAATAATCGACCGATCTATCTTTATATTTATATCATGTCACTTCTAGGCTTCTATTGATAGTTTTTTTTTTTCGAAATCAGAAAAGGTTCTACCTTTCCACAAGTATCTCAGCCGAACTTTTTATAATTTTTTTCTTTGACCAAAAGGCGAGGCGTCCCACCCAAAATTTCAGGCGTCCCACTTTGTTGGACGCGTCCAACAGTTTGGCGACCGTCGGTTTAGTCTACGACGGTCAACCGTTGCACTGTGGCGACAACATGTTGGCGATTTTCGAAATCTCTGAAGAGGTGTATTTTCCCTCGCAATTCTCGAAGGGTAAAACAACAGCAATTTTTTTTGCTGTAGGAACATCATTTTACACTGAGTCAACTATGTTAAAGTTGGCGTCACAAATTAGTAGCATGTCGCCAATATTTGAGATTTATTTTCAACTTTCAGAATCGCCCACTGAGCCGCCTCGCTTATACAGGCATAACAGTTAGACACATGTTAACCACTGTCTTCGTTTGACTTGTTACAACGCATAAAGCGTGAATGTAAAGCAAGTTAACAAAACGTTACCTTAGCAACAGAATTCACTACGAAAACCTGGGTGTCGATTACGAATGGAGGCTTTAGTTGTCTACCTTAGATAATAAAGACTGGAATAGATAATGGCACTTACCTTCGCATGTGAGTCCTCGAACTATACAAATCTCAGGCTAAATATCCAAAACGCCAAGTGTACAGAATTCCACACTGACTATGAAGACGTACACAGCTACTAACAAGATCAAAATACATGCAGCGTATATTAATATTTAAACGAGAAAACAACAACCGCACCTAACTTGTGTGTAAGCTATGACAAAGAAGAACGCGCTGGAGCGCGTGCTCAGGCTTTCATAAACGCGCGTATTTTTGTTTTGTTAAGGACGCGTACGAAAGCACGCACAAACGTTATCCAATCATTATCTGGTTGCCAGAGCGTCTATTTGCTGCATATAACCTGCTTTCGTTAGTGCGCGCAATAAAAGTACTTGTGGTGTATTTAAAAAGCGTGCGTTTCATTCCAAATTAGGTTTTATGAACGCGTTACGGCATCTTTGAGGCTAATTCTGTGCACCGTATACGCAGGCAAGCCCTTAAAAGTAGCAACCTGTTAGAAAATATGCACAGAAGAAAGAAACGACTGGCCAGTTGGTCGAGACACTGCAAATTCGTACCTTCTTTGGCCTCCATGGTCGGACGTTCCGCCATTTTGACCTTGGACTCTATGAGCGTGAATAAGTGGAGAAATAAAGCGGTTGTTATCGAAGAAACAAGATATATTTGTCAGGTCCTTTTTTATCTTATTCGATACGACCAATCGGGTACAGGAATTCCTTAACATTTGGTGCCGAAAACCCTTGGATACTGTCTTAATCTTCTGTTGGTATCACATTGAACGCAAGGATGGAAAAATTGGTAAAATCCAGAGCCTCGTCGCGAGGCTTGGCAACACGGGAAACCAACCAGCTAGAGGCCATGTTGGCATTGGACACATCAACGATCGACACACTCTCGTTGCAGATTGCAGAGTTTCAGTGGCGGCTCCAGGAATTTTCAGTGGGGGGGTCTGCATATGGCTGGGTATCAAATGTACACTGAGCGAAGCGCCACCATTGGTATGTTGTTTAGTCTTTGATGCCTATAAGAATTCAGGGAATGGGAAATGGGGTGGCAGCGAAGCATCCAAATTTTACCATATTTTTAAGTGTGATTACCACTGTACTGAGGGCCTAATTTGCAGCGCGCGGAGCGCGCTGAAATTTCCGTCCATTTCAAATATTTGAAAATATAGAGCTTGTGTGGCAGATAAGTCTGGATGCTGGGTTTCCTGCAAGGAAGTATGAACATTTGGGGAATTACTGAAGAATTTGCATTTTCTATCGACAAATCTGAGGTTGGGCGGCGACCAAAGATCGTTGTTGCTACATGCGACCAAAGATCGTTGTTGCTACATGATGTTATCCAACGCCTACATAATGAGGCTCTCCGACGAAATTTTTTTTGAGCTTATATTGGAGAAAATATGGAGTTTTATGAAAGAAAATTTATGAAAATAGAACTGTATATAGCTAACGGTGTCACTTGGTGATCTGGTGTCACAAGTGTAGCAAATTTCCGATTTTGTCACACCCAGATCTCGAAAAAGTTTACCAAAGTGAAGGTATGAGCGAGCACTTCTGCTAAGGAATTGTGACGTGCGGCGCGCGAGCGCGCGGAAAATTTTGCTTTCTTGAATGAAATAATGACCAATATGGAGCTTTTTTTAGAGAAAATTGATGGGGAATTTCGTAATTTCATGAGTTGTCAAAACCACACAGCACACTGGCCTCACAATTGGCAAATTTCGGAATTCTTCATTTTCAGAGCCCCTGCCCCACCTGGGTGTCTAAGAAAAGGGTGGCCGAGATGCAACATGATGCTAAATGTTTCAATATTTTAAGCCACTATGAAACTCCCAATCTTTCAAAACATGGTCTTGAAAATGCGGGTAATCATTACTTCAACGGACTATACGGTCAATGTGAATTTAATACCGGGTGTACTCTATTACCGCCACACGGTTTCAGGCTATGTCATGTGTAAACTGTACATAGTGTCATGTAGTATGGTGTACCCTATTTGACCTTTAACAGGAACGCCATCTTGTTATTTACGAGCAACTCTCCCTTGACCCTTCCTCTTGTCCTAGATTCCCAGAGCCCTTCCTGTTTCCCGCCACGTGTTTCCGATGAACATGACAAACTATCCTGTCCTAGTTCCACGTGTATGCTGTATCCCATATTTTCAACTGTTCAAGGGGTCGCGAATTTCACCCTCTACAGCCTCGTCATTGATCATTTAGATCAGCAAATTCCTTAATCTTTATCTAAATTTCACAACTTTTTACCAATCAGGGGACTGTATGTGTTCCAATCTCTCCGAGACATGAAAGCTCCGAGCCTTCAAGTTTTGGTCGCACTCACACACTGGTGCAGCAGACCGCAGACGACGAGCACCTGCGTCAATCTGTATATAGCTAAATTTTAATAATTCTTTTTTTGCCTGCTGTTAATCGAACGGAATAAAACCGCCAATCATCTTGAAACAGAACTAAATCTTCTTCTCATCTGTTTATTCATATCTCAACTCGTATCGCCTACACACTCTGCAACATCCCTGTACAAGCCTTCGTATCAACGATTGGCCCATTATTCGACAGTAGTCAGGAAGTCGTAGCCCCACGTATTGCCATAGACACACATGCGATGTCACAAACAGCGTTACCAACGGCCGTTAATGGCGGAAAACGCTGGAATTAGAATTCGTTATAGCGCAATAAGCAAACTTAACGGGAAACTACCAAATGATACGGAAGATAGATACATTATAATTTAAATTTTTCATTTTATTGAAGAATATGTCGCAAAAATACAGTAATCGAATAACGTAACAACTATCACTGTATTTTTAAAAAGTAATTAGGCCTAGGTTGCAATTAGCCTGGCTATCTATTGACTATTTTACCATCCCGGTGTGGGGGGGGGGGGATCCAACCCCCACCCCCCTCCCTCTGGATCCGCCACTGCAGAGTCTGACAAAAGACTCACTGCGTTAGAAGAGGTGCAAGCACGAGTCGAAGAATTGATACAGGGTGATGACAAACATGGGCGTCCGCAAGGGGGGGGGCAAGGGGGGGGCACTTGCCCCCCCCCTGGAAAATCAAACTTGTGAAAAAAATAATTAAAAAAATTAAAAGTAAATCATCAAAATACCTTCACTCACAGCGTCAGTTTTTACTCGTGAAATATGCAGACATTTGACCAGGAATAGCAAAAGAGAAGATGGTGCAGTATGCTGAATAGTGAAATCGTAATTTGGGGACCATCATTCGTGATATCTATTGGAAATTTGTAATTGTAAAAACTATGTACTAGCCTAGTTGTCAGGTGTGTAGTGTGCATATGGCATCCGACCATTGATGAATGCGTTGGTCTTGGTTTGGTCCCGTGCTGATCTCAAGTGGTGACGCGCGGGTGTAACTTGGATATACAAGGTGAATACGGGGGTGGGGGAGGGGGTGTATGCATGGTTCATAATTAGGTAACGGACATAGGCCTATATAGACTGTTTGACAGTTGTAAGTTTTATCGTGCATAGGCGTGCGATGCCGTTACCGAGAGGCAGATTTCCCTTCAACAATTTTTTGCATTGAAAATTCTAAAAATCTAAAAATTACAGACATGAAATTCCTGTTTCAGGGCTGGGTACATGCAGCTCATAACACTCGCCAAGTGTCGTTTCCGGCCATCTGGAGGGTTTGTAAGGCCCAAAATTTTCTTGTACGCTCCGCGCCAACCGATGATGGCGCTCCGCTTAGATAGTGTACACAATTCAATCATCCATGATTTTCCCTTCAACAATTTTTTACATTGAAAATTCTAAATATCTAAAAATTACAGACATGAAATTCCTGTTTCAGGGCTGGGTACATGCAGCTTAGAACACTCGCCAAAGTGTCATTTCCGGCCATCTGGAGAGTTTGTATGGCCCAAAATTTTCTTGTACGCTCCGCGCCATCCGATGGTGGCGCTCCGCTTAGATAGTGTACACAATTCAATCATCCCCATGAATGATCTTGCCCCCCTTATAAAAATTTCTGCGGACGCCCATGATGACAAACTACGTGCTGACATTGGTGAGGCATATGATTTTAGATCTAAGTTAATAAGCCCAAAAATGAAGGCTGTAAACAACAGGGCTGTAGTCGAGTCCAACAAGCTCAAGTCCAAGTCCGAGTCAAAGTCCAAGGGGCTCGAGTCCAAGTCCGAGTCCAGTGCTCTCGAGTCCAAGTCCAAAAGTTGTAAAACAACAATAGTATTTTCTGGTAAAGATCTAGGCCTATAGGGGCTATAGCTGTATGAACAGGGACAAACTTGGACTCAATTCCTGATTCAACCTGGGTTTTCCTGTCCTTGGAATTGGCCTGGAATGGTCCTGAAATTGGAACTGGCCCGGAATGGGTTGCAACTGGACCTGAAATCGAAGCGGAGCCCATGCAGCTGAGTCCACATATCTGGCTAAATGAAAATTGTGCCTCTCTTACATACTAAGTAAACAGTAGCTCATATTTTTCACTTAACATCAGCCAATTGTCTGGGAGAAATGCCCCAGCCTGGGGATGTTTACAGCAGTGCATGGGGTCCTGATGGGAATGCTCAAATATACTCACGAATTGTGTAAGTGGGCCAAAGTCTTTTTGTTGGGGTAATGGATTTTTTAAGTTGTCCTGGAACTACAGGCTAGCTAGAGAACCACTGTGAAAATAGTCTGGTTTTAAATTTGTAACCCAACTTGGACAAGCTGTTTGAAAATATGGTACAATGTAAAGACTATCGGTGATTATGCAGGAACTGCATGAAGGGTTTCCAATAGTGGGAATGTACTCAGTGCTGAAAGCAACCTGAAACCAATTTTGGGAGGGCACATCAAATATTTTTAAATAACAGAGGCATTAGCTGGGCTTCAATTATATGGCCTGTCTATAGTTAGTTTGTTACTTAGTCAGACTGGGTTTTACGGCCCAGTTTCCAACCTATTGGTTCAAGTCGAGCCTGTCTAAAGCTATACTGCAGACGTCTGGTTGTATGGACAATCCCTTAGTAGCTGCTCTACTAGCATAAAACCCACAAAGCTATCTCTGGACAATGTCATATATGCATGCAAAACCAGCTGCCATATTGCCCATTTGTCTTCATGAATACCATGTAGTACAGCACACATATATATATACAGAGGCTAATTAAAGTTGCACATATGTTACTTGTTAGGACCAACAACAAAACAACATTGTCATACTGTACTGTACATTATACTATTCAAAGCATTGTATGTATACAGTATTGACATAAAACCTGTAAATGATCCGACTCGCAGATGGCCTAACAAGTTATTTAGGTAACTTTACCGGCCACCATATTAACTGTTACTTGCTAGATTATAGAAGTTTTTTACCTGACTGTGCCTGTGCCGTTTCTAGTCCATGGGAAGCATGAGGTGGAGCAATTCTTCCAGCAAGGTAGAGGAGGTATGATGATGAAAACCACACAACTTGTCAACAGGCTAGGCAGGAATTCGCATAGGCCTACTGTATGTACATAATGACGTAGTAATTTAGATACTGAAATAACATAGTAGGCCTATATGCACAATTGCGTTGGTTTTGGCAGCCGGTTCAATAGTGTTAGTGGATGTAGAAGGTATGATGGTCTCATTAGAACTTAACCAAATAAACAGACAATGAACAAAGCCACAAAGGCAACTTGGCTATAGTCGAATATGTATAACTTCCAGGTTAATTATAAGGTATGTTAAAAATACAGTGTAAATTGTTTGGCAGCCTTGTCAATAGATCTCACACAATTTTCTCGCAGAACTAGTGCCACCTGTACAAACTCTCTGGGGCATAACTGTAATTGCTATACCTACCACAGTAATTAAATTTTTTGGTTGTGCCCCCTATACTGAGACCTAGGCCTAGCTGCATCTAAGTAGCATTGTAACTGTGTGATACAAAAGGCCTAGGAAGGTTACCATTACTAATTCAGATCATGCAGGTCTAACATTGTTTGAAATGGGTAAGATGTATTTGAAGAATGTCTTTGAAGTTTGATGGTTAATTTTGTGACATTGACAATCACCATCCTGTAGGCCTAGGCCTTTAGCTACAAACTCTCCTTGTTGATCCCCACATGATGCAAAAGCCCAAAGTTGCCTTGTTAACTGGTCTACCCAAAGGTGCTTCAGTCCAGTGCGCAACTAACTTTGTGCAGCTGGGCAACTGATTTTAGTAGCAAGCCTGTTAATTTCCAAGTACTAGGAGGCGGAAAGCCGGACTACTGTAGAAAAACCCACATACATTGAGCAGGAGGACTCCATGTGAATATGCACATGCATGTGCAACACAGTATTGGTACACAGCAGCTCTGGAACAGCTGACCACAGCTGCCACTCCACGACCCCACATAATGCATCACCCCATGATTATAAACCCTCATCAAACTGTTATGGTAAACAATGTTCCAGAAATAAAGGGCAAGCGCAGTTGCCGAAAATATTATGTTGAAGCAACAGCTAAAATGTCACAATAATCCCCTTACTTCTCTTCAAAGCATCTTTTATAACATTTTAGGACCCGCTCCATATTGCATACTCAAGGTAAACTAAGTAGTTACTCTTAATAAATTTCACATTTGAGTACAAAAAATACTGCAACATATAACTCCAAAGAGCCATCTCATGTTGGGATGACTGCTCTTGCCTTATATGTTATAAAATTTAAGCTCTATTGTTGTGTATTTACCTGACTTACATATTTTTAGTTTTGCAAACTGCATATGAAGATTCAGCAGAAGCCAATTGGCAGGTTATTAATAGACCTATCTTACAGTATCCCAAAATAATTAACAAAGGCAATAATTCCCTTTGTAGAAGTAGCAGTTATATGCGCAGCTGTGAAACCCATGCAAACTTTTTGTAAAATTTGTATGAAGAAAAAAATAAATAGGATGCAAAAAGTATGCAGGCCCATCTTTGGAATCCATAACAACAAAGAAAAGGATTTCAGAAGATTTACTGACAATGCTGCAAGGCGCAAGGCACAGCCAGACCATGTTCATTGTTGCTAATTAACTATTTTTAGGAGTCTCATATGCCTTCCCTAGCATTTTTATGGCATTTGTCTAATTTTTGAGGGGCAAGGAAAAATTTAAGGGTTCTTCCCCAGAGCATGGCACTGAAAAAAGAGTACCATGTTGCAGCTGTTTTATGTTAAACACTGTTTACATAATATTATGCAAGAAACAAACTTCCTGCGAACCATGTCAACAACTGGCATGTCAAAGTTGAAAGTGATCAAGTTATATAAAGATATGCAAGCCAATATAGTCCTGTATACTATATTAAGGATAATAAAGCCCAAGTATATGTTGAGTGCTGGCGTTTTTGGTGGATCGATCATGAAAGTATAAAAAAATTAAGAATCAGAGAAAATGGTTGCCGGACTTGAAGGACTTGACTTCGAGTCCTAGCCAAAGTCCAAGTCCAGAGAGCCCGAGTCCGAGTCCAAGTCCAGAGACCCCGAGTCCAAGTCCAAGTCCGAGTCCAAAAAAAGTGGACTTAAGTCCGGACTCGAGTCCTACAGCCCTGGTAAACAAATTGGCCACTCTCTCTAAACCCACTACTAACGACAACGTTAGCGTTAATAGGCCAATGATGAACACCAATGCAGACCAAAACAGTGGTAACAGTACTAGTAACAGTGCAAGTGCTAACGAGTAGCGGCAATAACACTAACGTTAACCGCAGCACCACTGATCTCTATAAATAACCTGGATAGCGCTTGTGGCAGTATTTTTGAAGTCACCGCGCCGCCATCTTACCACTCCCAAAACGCAGAATACGCAATCGCACTTGCAACCACTAAAGTACAATAAAGCTACGTAGTTAGCAAAACTTCATAAGAAATTGGGCACTTTAGCAACAAAAATACCGTCGTGTGCGGCTACCAATCGCACCAATCGACAGTTTAAAAGGTTGCCAAAGAACATTTCACTTGTAAGTGGCTAGGTAGAAACAAAAATATGCAAATAACAAGGCTCTTTTGTAGACAGGTGGATGGGTGACCTCATAATTTTCAATCACATGAAAAACTTGTTGATAGTTGGCATCATCATTGGGGCCAGTTAAGGGCCCCGTGGGTTTGGGACGGTTTTGTTTGCTTGAAAAAACATACATAGACAACTCTTGCTGTTTTCAAGAGGCTGCAGTGCACCTTTATTGCTCTTGGTTGCAATTTTGGTCAATTAGACCTACACTGAACATCATTTACTCGTTGTTGTTTTGGTTATACCACATTTAAGTTACTCATTACATTGTCACTGTCTGGCATAGGAGGCGGGGTGCAAGGGGTAGGGGAGGCACTTGCCCTCCCAATTCGGGCAATGGCAGTTGGTCCATTCGGGCAAAACATGGGCAAAACATGATGAACGGTGACATAATCAGTCCAGCAAAAATGCTCTTGCCCCTCCCCCCCCCCCCCATAGAAAATTAGGCCTCCCGTATATATGGTCACCGTTGTTTTTCACTTTGTTTGATATTGTAGCACAATCATATTTAGTTTGTTTGTTGTTTATTCATTTTGTTGAGGTAATTATAACTGATGCATAGACAGGGAGTTGTACTTAACAACAACTCCCTGCAAAGAGTGCATGCCACTTTCAAATAGCCTGGGAAAGGAGGGGGTGTGAGGTGGTTGGGGGCAAAATCTTCATCACCAGTGTAACCGTTCCATTTTCAGACCACAATAATTTGCTGCTGTGGCAATTAAACATTATTAGCTGGGCGTATACTTTCCACGTTCAACTCATAATTGTAAAGTTCTTTCACCCACTTGGAACTGCTTATATTGAGTGAAGAAAATTTAAATGCAGAGTGCTAGGCTAAGTAGAAATTGCCATAGTTTGGGGCGGGGGGGGGGGATGGGGGGTCGAAGCCGGGTAGAGTTACGGGTATGAATAAATAGGGACTGGTGGGGGTACTAGTATGGGTTAAAAGAGTGTTTCAAGGGTTGCGGGTTGCCAGTAATGTCACTCCAATTTTTAAAAAGGGGGATCGGAGTTCACCTTGTAATTACAGGCCAGCCAGTTTAACTAGTGTTGTGTGCAAGATTATGGAATCAAGGACTGTTTGCTAAAGCATCTTTTAGATAATGGGTTACTCAATCTAACTCAGCATGGTTTCCTACCCAGTAGATCTTGTGTTACAAATTTGCTAAGCTTTCTTGAGGATGTTTCTTTGTCTCTCGATTCAGGTTCCAGTGTGGATGTCATTTACCTTGACTTCCAAAAAGCTTTTGACAAAGTACCTCTAGGTAGACTCATGGTAAAATTGCATAGGTTAGGCATCATAGCCAAGTGCGCTCAGTGGATCAATTCGTGGCTCAATGGTAGGTCTCAGAGAGTTGTTGTCAGTGGAAATTTTTCTTCCTGGAAAGAAGTCTCAAGTGGTGTACCACAAGGTTCTGTTCTTGGCCCACTTCTTTTCTTAATTTTCATGAATGATATTGATAGCTCTATCACTTCCAGTATAAGTAAGTTTGCTGATGGTACAAAGCTCTATAGGAAGGTTGGAGGAAAGGGTGATTCCTTATTGCTTCAGAATGATTTGGATAGGTTATTTTCATGGTCTCAGACTTGGCAAATGTCTTTTAATGCTGATAAGTGCAAAGTCCTCCACTTTGGTTCTAAGAATCCCCACCATGATTATACTATGAATGGTACTAATTTGAACAAAGTGACTTCTGAGAAAGACCTTGGTGTAGTTAGTACGGGAGATTTAAAGTCATCTAGGCAGTGTGCAGCTACTGCTGCGAGGGCAAATAGAGTGCTTGGGTTGATCAGGAGGAATTTTAAGAGTTTAAGTAAAGAAATTGTGCTAAATTTGTATAAGCAGCTGGTTAGACCCCATCTCGACTATGCTGCACAGGCCTGGAATCCCTTCTTTGAAAAGGACAATTTGCTTTTAGAGCAAGTTCAGAAGAGAGCTACCCGACTCATACCTGAGGTTAAAAATCTACCTTATTCCCAAAGGCTTAAGCTGCTTGGGCTTACCACTTTGGAACTGAGAAGGATTTGGGGGGACATGCTCCAGGTATACAAATTTCTATCTGAAGGGAATCCTTTGTTAGCTTGCAGTTATTTAAAGGTCTAAAGTAATCCTCGGGTTAGAGGCCATTGTAAAAAGCTTGAAAAGTCTTTTGCTAGACTTGACATTCGGAAGTTCAGTTTCTCTCATAGGGTTGTTAGTGAGTGGAATAGCCTGCCTGAGTGGGTTGTTAACTCCACATCAGTGCACCGTTTTAAGGTTAATATTGACAAGTTTTTCCATGACTGTGGTGGAATCTAATCTTTCTGGGCTCTTTAGGTGTTGGTGGTTTGCTTTGTTTTGGGGGGTTTTTGGATTACAGGGCATCTTATGGGGCCTTTACAGCCCTCCTTTGCCCTTTAACCTGTTATGTTATGTTATGTTATGTTAACTTATTTTTTAATCTATATTTTGAAACTAAAGCAATGTAATTTGTCACATAAAAGTAATTATTTTTTAATTTTTGATTTAGGTAAGAGGTGATTAAATTAAGAGAGCACCAAGTTAAAAATGAGACTGTGTTTTTGTTTTCTTTTGTCATTAAACAGCTGGGTTCTAAGCTGTTTTCAGTATCCACTCCGTGGAGCTTTTTTTACCTTGACAATTTCATCATGCACATGTAGGATATAGGCTACTTACACCTTTTGGGTCCTCAGTGTGCCCGTGTATGACTCTCTGAAAGTCTTATTGTGCTAATTTTTAAAACCCCAACATTCTCTACAGTTCCCCTCGCCCACCCGATGCTCCTTCGTCCACTTTCCTCACCACCACAATTGCTAAGAAGTCAATAACAAACGGTGACTGACAACTTCTGCACACTAATGTACGCTCAGAGCTGAAAAGAAGGAGAAAGGAAAGAAAGGGGAAAGAAAAAAAGAGAGCCATTAGAAAAGAAAGAAAATGGGCCAACTATAACACCAAAAGCAAGATTAATCTGCATTCATGGAACACTGTTTTGGTCAATATATGTGTAGTGCACTGTTAAAAATTTCTGTAAATTTACAGACTTTTTTTAACTTAAACTTTTTGTATTTTATTTTTAATAGAGATTTTCTGTATCTTTACAGACACTTTGTATTGCTACAATAAAAAAGGTTGTTTAACATGTATTTCCTGTTTATTTGAAAAACCATTTCTGTCTGCTTTTTTAACCAAATTTTACTGCTTTGTAAAACATTTTCTGTAAATTTACAGAAATTTTAACAGTATTTTGTATTTTTCTGATTTCACATAAATATACTGTCATTTAACAAACATTCATTTTGTTTTTAAGCTGAAAAAGAAACAAAAATAAGCCCAAACAAACAAATAAGAAATAGCCAGAAAATTTTCAATATATAACATGCATCGTTCTGCGAAGTTTCAGTTTAAAAAAAAAAAAAAACATTTCTGGCAAATTTATGGCCCTATTTGAAAATTAACTTACATTTATTATAAAAGCATACTTAGTTATTACGTTCTTAGTTATAAATATCATACAACTGGCGTTTTGTCACATATTTTTAAGTAAAAAGAAATTGTAAGGCCCTAATTTCAGAGCACTGACAATTGGTATACTGATGTCAATTCATCGCCACAGGCGCTCATGCACTTGATCGGAGCAAATTAAAAACGTTTCACAAATTTACTTGAAAGAGTCTGTAAATTTACCACTTTATGACGTAAATCTCATTTTGCATAAATGGGTGGAGCTTATTTTGTAGGCATTTTCCTAACAAAAGGATTGCTGTTGCTTTGAATAATATCTTCTTTGGCGTTTTTTAATCGGGAAGTGATAAACTTATTGTTTACCTTGTCTGGAAATGTTTTCAACCAATGTATTTGCATTCTTTGTCATATTTATTTTAAAAACAATTATTATATTGTACAAAAAATGTGACTTTCCAATTACAAAGTTCCTAGAGGTAGCAGTCTACTTGACAACAATATGACAACAAAGCATCCTCAATGTGTTTTGATTAAAAACAACTTCGTAACGACACATTACGTTGATAAGCAAATACCTGATCTACGTAATGGTGAAGTGTATGTTACGTAATAACATATGAAAGGTAATAAAGCGATATTATAATAAATATTAAAACGTCGGGAATGAAAACAGTAGGCTGTAAATTCACATAAAATTAAGGTAAACAAAACAGAACAATTCTGTAATTCGATTTTACAGTAGACTTTTGTAAACTAATTTACATGCAAAAACTGTAAAGAAAAAACAAACCCTTAATGTTTTTTCATGATTACAGTCTGGCTGTAAAAAAAACATTATTTGGTTGGAAAAAAATTTGCCATAAAAATTATGTAAATTTACAGAGAAATTTTTTAACAGTGTGTAAATTCTAGAAAAGGCAAGAACTAGATTTGTATTCTTTAATATGTATACTGGAACCATTTAGCAAAGTCTAGAATTTTCGTATAGTTTCTGGAAGAAGGTGGAATGTTCTAGATTTCCTTTACATAGGTATTCATGCTGGTAACTTCTGGGTCCTTCAGGAGTTTTCTGGAATGTTCCTATAGTAGTAAGATCTCAATTGTTCTAGAACCTTCTGTAATGTTCTTAAATTTTATGATATATATTTAAGAGCCTCCCAGCCTCTGGGTCAGATGGCTACAAGTTGTCAAAGAGAAAGTGTCTAAGCAGTGATTTGCTGATTGTGTGCTGTACCAGAGGATTTGAGGAGGCATTATTCTTTGTACAAGAAAAGAAAAATAAGAAAAATAAAAGGAAGAAGAAGAAAGAGTTGGAAGTTTGAAGTTGAAGTTTCAGCTGAGGTTTAAGTGAAGCATTACTTCAGCAAGGAGTCTACAGTAGTGCCTATACGTATTTTCAAGTGCCTAGAAATTGTGTGAGTGGACTCTACGTAAAGGGGACTTCAAAGTGTAAGTAGGAGAGCTTTGTATGCTTATCGCTACTGTAATTTCCATGGGAAATAAGTATCTACCGTAGGGAATAGACCTCCTGTGGACTTCATTTTTGAGATAGCAGGACATTTTGTCAACTACTTGTGAGCGTATGTATGCTTGTTAGACTCCTGTTGTAAAGAGAAATAAAACAGAAGACGTTGACTTGTCACAAAGACTTTGTCTGCTCATTTTTTGGTTTCGGCCATTTCATCGGTACAAAGAATATTCTTCAAGGAAATCAGTAGTCTGCAGGAATCACAGACGAACCATCATGTCACTACTTTTTACGTACAAAAACGGCACGGGCCAATGGCCAACACAACAAACCGAAACCGTACTGCACAAAACATAACTATGAACTATTCACATACTTCTAAAGACGTAGGAAACAAAAATTTTTGTGAGAACAAAACCAAATTAAAGTGTTCTTTCAACGTACAGAAAGGCACGGGCCAGTGGCCAACAAAACGAAACTATTTACAAACTTGTTTGTGGGCCAGAGAACAATATTTCTATGGCAATAATATACAATAATATACCTTTCTAAAATTGCTAATATTGTCTTTATCATGTTGTGCATACATCCATATGCATCCAAGTGTGCTTTTTAAGTGCATTGAAACGGCACATGCAAAACAAAAACAAAACCTGAAACCGGATCGGGCAAAAACATAAACGCAAACTATTTACAGATTGCTAAATCAAACAGAAAATTGTGTTCATTACAGTAATAAGCTATCATGCCACATATCAGCTTAAGGGATTACCCTGACTTGAAGACCAGAGAATTCCTCTCTGAGGGTACCAGACACAGGCAAGTGAGCAAAATGATGAAATCCGATAGTGTTAAAATGGAAAGACTTGTTACGCTTCGCCGTTCAAGAGGTGGCCACGCTGGCAATATCACACACAAATACAATGAGCTGAAACAACTAATAGACTGTAATGCTAAACTGTGTGAAGTAACAGAAATATTGAAAAGGATACAGACTGCCTTTATTGACTTTCAAAAGGTGCACACTGACTTTATGACACTTGTCAGGGAAGTTTTACCTGACAAAGTCGTGGATGAAGAGATGCTGTTTCACGATATAAAGGAAAAGTATGATGATGCAAAGGAGCAGTACAACAATTTTTCTGAGCAGTGCAGATTGCAGGGAGAAGTCCAGCCTAATGACAGTGCCTCACAGGTCGGGTCACGTGCTACCTCCCAGGTTTCAACAACATCAAGTGCACGAGCTAAGGCAGCGGCAAAACAAGCTGCCCTCCAAGCAAGGGTCAAAGCTCTGCAGGAAGAGTTAGAGCTTGGTCAGCTACAAATAGAACAGGAAAAGAAGAAAATTGAACTAAGACGCCAAAGGCTTGAACTGAAGGCAGAACTAGACGCTGCTGCAGCAGAAGAAGAAGTTCTGGCCAGGTTTGCAGGAGAGTCTGATCACATAACTAAGGGATCTGGTCAGTTGTAATCTTGTTCACGATTGTTCTGATAAGTCTCTCACATTTTCGCATTATTCTAATTCTAAGCATGTTGTTGATGAGAGCAAACCTGTCAATGTAAAGTTGCAGTGTGGGGAGGTTTGTGATTCACCTAGGCCTACCTGTACTAAAGCCTACCAGGAATTGGGGGATCCCATGGATACAAATACAACTAGTCAGGCCAGGAAATTACCTGTGACACATAATTTAATTGGTGGGAAGCCTAATGTTGCAGGGGTGTCAGTACTTATCCCAATGGCACCTGAGTGGAAGGAGTCACCAGTGTCTAACAGTAGCCCTACACCCATAGAATCCCAGCTCATGATTCATCAAATGATTGATGCTATTCGACTTCCTAAAACTAGCCTAATGACCTTTGATGGGGACCCTATGCAGTACTGGGAGTTCACAAATGCCTTTAATAGCATTGTAGATCATTCTAACGTTAAAGATAGTGACAAACTAACTAGGTTGTTTGAGTGCTGCACAGGCAGGGCAATAAAGGTTATAAAACCATGTGCACTGATGAACCCAACAGAAGGCTATAAGAAAGCGAAAGACCTCCTGAAACAAAGGTTCAAGTTGGCAATGACTTCGTCATCTGTAAGGCATGGGTCTCTAAGATAACTGAGGGTCCGCCCCTGAAGCCCAACAATGGTGAAGCCCTTCAGGATTTTGCAGATGATGTTAGGTGTTGTATGGAAACCCTTAAGGCTATGAACAGGCTTAAAGAGGTTGATTCACAAGACAGAATGGTAAAGATATTAACAATACTCCCAATGTACCTCCAAACTAGGTGGAGGAAGGAAGCTTATAAGTCCCGGGAAAGGAATGGTGAGTACCCTAGCTTTGATCAATTTGTGAAGCTCCTTCACTGTGTTGCTGGGGAGGCTAATGACCCAGTGTTTGGAAATGTAGGGATACCCTTTAGGGATGCCAAGGAAAGAGGGAAACCTACACAGTTCAGGAAGAGGGGGTCCAGCTTCAATGTTGAAGCTAGAGAAAGTACCATCTCCCAGAAAGATCCAGAGTCAAAGGGTAAGGCTGCCAATTTCAGGCAAACCACGAGTGCAGACTTTAACTGCAGAATATGTGGTAGTGGCAATCACAGGGTGATTAATTGTGACAAATTCAAGAAAATGACCCCGGAGAGGAGGTTAGAGGTGGCTAAAGAAAAGAGACTGTGTTTTAATTGCCTATATAGACTTCAGCAACCGTGTTTCAAGGAGATGTAGGATACAAAAGGCTTGTGATGAGGATGGCTGCTGAGAAATGCATTCATCTTTGCTGCACCAAGCTATGCTTGCTGCCAGAAAAAGATATCTGAAGGAAGGTGAGCAGGTGGTTAAAGGGGAAGAAGTAAAGTCGCCGCATAATCAGGTTGATGCTAAGAGCTATGCTTGTGAGCAATCAGATCTGGCACATTCAAAGATAGCTCTCCCGATCGTTTCAGTGTATATACGGGGAAAGGGTCAAACTGAATACATACACACACATGCCTTGCTTGATCCAGGAAGCAACAGAACATTCTGCTCCATCGACCTGATAGAAAGGCTGAAGCTGCGTGGACACAAAACCACTCTGTCTTTAGAGACCCTAAATGAGGGGAGGAATGCTACTGCTGTTGAAGTGTCCCTGGAAGTGACAGCGATCAAGGGGTCAAAGAAAGGGCGCAAGATAGTCAAGCTTCCAAAAGTGTATGCTATATCCAACTTTCCCAAGCTAAGAAATAGTTTGCCATCTAGGGCAGATGTCATGAAATGGGATCACCTCAAAGACTTGAAGATACCACAGGTGAGTGACTCTGGTGTTGCCCTACTCATCGGTCAAGACATTCCAGATGCCCTCATTCCCCTTGAAGTGAGACACGGAAGACATGGTGAACCGTATGCCACTAGAACAGCGCTGGAATGGACGCTGAATGGTCCCTTGAAAAGTGATAATTCTGATAAGTCTGTTGTCTGCAATTTTGTCCAAGCCAATCAGGCTGCAGATGCGGGTCTGGAGGCTCAAGTTGAACGCTTCTGGAAATTAGATGTAGGACAGACTTTAGCTGGAGATCTCACAGAAATGTCCCAAGATGATAAGAGAGTACTGAAGATATGGAACGAATCCATCCAGCTCAAAAACAGTCATTACGAGATGGACATACCATTCAAGAATACACCACCTGACTTCCCAGACAATAAAATCATGGCTGAGAAACGATTGCAGAATCTTGGAAGGAGACTAGGGAAGAATCCTGATCTTTACAAACGTTATAAGGCAGACATAGAAGACTTGGTTCTACAGGGATGAAATAAAATGGTATCTTCCTCACCACAGCGTTATGAATACGAACAAACCAGAAAAGCTTCGAATTGTCTTCGACTTTGCCGCTGAATATCAGGGGGACATCTTTGAACAAGCAGGTGCTTCAAGGTCCCGATATGACAAACAAGTTGATTGGAGTGCTCTTGAGGTTCAGAGAAGACCAAGTAGCTGTTATGGGAGACATAGAGGCTATGTTTCATCAGGTGAAAGTTTCTCCACAACACAGAGACGCTCTGAGATTCTTATGGTGGAAAGATGGTAATCTAAGCCTTCATTCAGAGACGTATAGGATGGCAGTACATCTGATTGGAGGAATATGGAGCCCGAGCTGTGAGAGTTTTGCTCTAAAACGTACTGCTGAAGATCACAAAGATGAGTTTGACCCACACATCATTCAGACTGTAATGGAGAACTTTTATGCCGATGACTGTCTCAAGTCTGTAGCCTCTGTGGAACAAGCTATGGGACTGGTTAGAGAACTTTGCCAGCTGTTATCGCTAGGGGGCTTTAGTTTGACGAAGTGGATTTCCAACAACAAGGAAGTAATAGAATCTATTCCTCCGAAAGACCGAGCAAAGGATGTCAAAGATTTAGACCTTGATTCGACAGCATTACCATTAGAAAGGGCCCTGGGAGTGCAATGGGACACACACGAGGACACGTTTGGCATCAAGATAAAACCAAAGGAGGTTACTCTTACCAGGAGAGGTCTGCTCAGGATAGTCAGCTCTGTGTATGACCCACTGGGACTCGTATGCCCCTACGTTTTGCTGGCAAAGAAGATATTTCAAGATGAGTGCAAACGACATAAGGGATGGGACGATGATATGGAAGCGGAGAATGTCAGGCAATGGAAAATATGGCTGAATGATTTACCGAGCCTTGAGAAATTCAAGATGAGTAGGTACCTCATTCTCAAGGACTTCGGTGAGTGTATCAAGATCTCACTCCACCATTTCTCTGATGCTTCCCAAGATGCATACGGCACAGTATCGTATCTACGTGTTTTGAACCAATATGGAGATATTCACTGCTCATTCCTGTTGGGAAAGTCACGTCTTGCTCCCATCAAGGGCATGACGATACCTGGATTAGAACTGTCAGCAGCTGCCACGGCTGTCAAGATGGACAGCCTTTTGCGGAGAGAATTGCGTATCCAGTTTGATGGATCAATATTCTGGACAGACAGTATGATAGTCCTACAGTATATAAAGAACAGGACCAAAAGGTTTCAGACATTTGTCGCCAATAGAGTAGCGATTATCCATGACGGGTCTCATCCAAGCCAGTGGAGGTACGTGGAAAGCAAATCCAACCCTGCGGATGATGCGTCGCGTGGGCTCAGAGCAAATGAAATATTGAGTACCAAGAGATGGAAACAGGGGCCGGATTTCATGTGGAAGGATGAATCTCAGTGGCCTGTTCTACCAACAGAATTTCCTGACCTTTTGATTGGTGATCAGGAAGTCAAGAAAGAAGCAAAGGCATGCGCCACAGTTTCAATGTCATGCGACTCGTTGGAGGAAATGCTTTCAAGATATTCATGCTGGTATCGTTTAAAGAAGGCGGTAGCATGGTTGATCAGGTTTGGAAACTGGCTACGACATGGTAAGCATAGGCTAAACAAAGGGCTAACTGTCAGTGAACTACAGAATGCAGAGAAAGGCATAGTTCGATGTGTCCAAAGACGGTGCTACCAATTCGAGTTTTCAGACATTGAAAGTGGAAAGGCAGTCTCCTCTAAAAGTAGCATTTTCAGGTTGGAGCCATTCAAAGATGATGAAGGATTACTCCGTGTGCAGGGACGATTGCAAGAAGCGCCTATCAATATCTCCACAATACACCCTGTCATTCTTCCCAAAGAACATCACATCACCAAGCTCATCGTGAAACATTTCCACGAACTAGTCTCAAACCATTCAGGACGAGAATATGTGCTCTCCAGACTAAGGGAAAGGTACTGGATACCACAAGATCGCCCACTGGTTAACAGAGTCCTCAGAAATTTGTGTTGTGTGCAAGAAATTGAGAGGCAAAGCAGGTATCCAGAGAATGGCAAGCTTACCTATAGACAGGGTTACTCCACACAAGCCACCATTTGCCTACACAGGAGTTGACTGTTTGGGGCCATTTTATGTGAAGAGGGGCCGGTGTCAAGAGAAGAGGTATGGTTGTTTGTTCACCTGTCTCACAACGAGAGCAATACACATTGAAGTGCTCAACTCTTTGGATGCAGATTCTTTCATCAATTCACTCATCAGATTCATTTCCAGGAGAGGAACCCCAGAGAAGATCAGATCAGACAACGGAACGAACTTTGTCAGAGGAAGTAAAGAGCTGCAGGAGTCTATATCGAAGTGGAATGAACACCATAAGACTCGGGAGGATCTTCTCATGAGGGATATTGCTTGGGAGTTTAATCCACCCGCGGCATCCCATATGGGGGGAGTATGGGAAAGGCAAATCAGAACAGTGCGCAAGGTACTTAATGCCACTCTTGGGGGTCAAGTTCTGGATGAGGAAAGACTCAGTGCAGTATTTTGTGAGGTTGAGTATATAGTCAATAATAGACCTCTCACCCCTGTGTCAGACGATCTCAAAGATTTCAAACCTTTAACCCCAAATGACTTACTTCAATTAGGCAAGGGTTTCACTCTGCCTTCAGGTACCTTCAAAAGGGTACTGTAGATGTGTGTGGTAGGAGATGGAGGCATGTGCAGTACCTGACAGACCAGTTCTGGAAACGGTGGGTAAGAGAGTATCTCCCTACACTGCAACTAAGACAGAAGTGGTTGAAGACAAAGAGAAATATTCAAGTCAATGATATTGTGTTAGTAATGGATGAAAATATGCCAAGAAATAATTGGCCCCTTGGGCGGGTAATTGAGACCTTCCCTGAAAGAGATGATTTGATTCGTTCTGTAAAACTTAAGACTGCCACAAGTGTTGTTGTGAGACCTATTGATAAACTTTGCTTACTAGAATCTGTTGTTCTTGAGCAGTAAACAGTATGTTTGTAGGCTATGAAGGTACATGTGATTTGTACAGTATCTGATTTAGGAATAAGTGTAAATATACTGTGCTTTATATTGTGTTCTTAAAGTTTGCTTTAAGTATTTTGAATTTAAGATTTATGTTAACCTGTCTATAAAGGTTTGGTTAAGTGTAAATTTTAGATATTTAACTGTTTCCAAGTTGATGATTGTAGTTACCTCTTTTTGGTGTTTGTCCATACAATAAAAGTAATTTGTTTTGATGAAAGTTTATTGTAAATGTTCACTGCTATGGTTCACATTTAAGGGGCCGGGAATGTAGTGTAAAATCTAGAAAAGGCAAGAACTAGATATGTATTCTTTAATAAGTATACTGGAACCATTTAGCAAAGTCTAGAATTTTCGTATAGTTTCTGGAAGAAGGTGGAATGTTCTATATAGATTTCCTTTACATAGGTATTCATGCTGGTAACTTCTGGGTCCTTCAGGAGTTTTCTGGAATGTTCCTACAGTAGTAAGATCTCAATTGTTCTAGAACCTTCTGTAATGTTCTTAAATTTTATGATATATATTTAAGAGCCTCCCAGCCTCTGGGTCAGATGGCTACAAGTTGTCAAAGAGAAAGTGTCTAAGCAGTGATTTGCTGATTGTGTGCTGTACCAGAGGATTTGAGGAGGCATTATTCTTTGTACAAGAAAAGAAAAATAAGAAAAATAAAAGGAAGAAGAAGAAAGAGTTGGAAGTTTGAAGTTGAAGTTTCAGCTGAGGTTTAAGTGAAGCATTACTTCAGCAAGGGGTCTACAGTAGTGCCTATACGTATTTTCAAGCCTAGAAATTGTGTGAGTGGACTCTACGTAAAGGGGACTTCAAAGTGTAAGAAGGAGAGCTTTGTATGCTTATCGCTACTGTAATTTCCGTGGGAAATAAGTATCTACCGTAGGGAATAGAACTCCTGTGGACTTCATTTTGTCAACTACTTGTGAGCGTATGTATGCTTGTTAGACTCCTGTTGTAAAGAGAAATAAAACAGAAGACGTTGACTTGTCACAAAATCTTTGTCTGCTCATTTTTTGGTTTCGGCCATTACAATATGAAAATTCA
Organism: Holothuria scabra; assembly: GCA_037179385.1. Taxonomy (NCBI): domain Eukaryota; kingdom Metazoa; phylum Echinodermata; class Holothuroidea; order Aspidochirotida; family Holothuriidae; genus Holothuria; species Holothuria scabra. The sequence continues at coordinate 35,301,461 of CM074185.1, read as the reverse complement.
TTTAGAAAAATATATGAATATTCATTTAGTCGCCTAAAGTTTACAAAATAGTATCTGAGGTCCACTTTATCGGAGGAAATACTTTCCTCTCTTGCTCTTTGCCAGACAGTCGGGAGGACTTTAGAAAAGCAATCATTCTCAGATTTGACACCAATATTTGAAGGAAGTGCAGATTCTTCAGCAATCCCCCAACCATTTAAACTTCCTCACACGAAACCCGGAATCTAACGCTTTCTGCAATATAAGCTCCATATCAACAACTTTTTGTTTTAAAAGGGCAGAAATTTCGGCGCGCTTAGCGCGCCGCAATAAATCACTAGTATAGTGGTATTCACTTTGCAAGAAAAATCGAAAAACTTAGCTACCACTTACAAGTCCGAGACATGCCATTTCCCGCTGTCTGAGGGGTCGTGATTTTTCAAAATTTTCTGTTCGCTCCGCGCCAACTGAAGGCAGTCTTTCTAGCAAGACTTCATATTTTAGGCAAGGGAACCATTGGCCTACCTTACTCAAATGCTCTCATACACACCTGTCATCAGAAACCTTTCAACCCTGTCAGTTGTTTAGTCTTTGTAGATGGATTCTTTAGTTATTGAAGTGTCAAAATGTTATCAATGTTCAATGTTGCAGAGCAGTGGCGTATTTACAGAAGGCAGGGCGATTGCGCCCTTGCTAGAAAAAGTGAAAAATTCGAAAATTTACCATTTGAGACACCCGGTCAAGTACAGTGCGGTTTTCCCAAGTTTTCCTTCATAAAATTCCGAATTCTTTCTATAGTCTATCGGCTGGGGGGGGGGGGGGGGTTCCGTGTGCATGAGATGTACCCTACGTTACTCTTCTGATTCTGGAAGGGGACCATCTGGTCTCATAAGAAATAGAGGGTAGACTTTCTCTAACCTGGTAGGAAGTGAAAAAATTGGGCACATATTCATGGACAGGGTCGAAATTTTAGTCGCTAAAATTAGGGGTAGGGGAAATTAAAACAGTCATATCTCCTCTGTTAAGTAACCCAGAAACATGAATTACCACTGAAAATGTTTCTTTCGATGAGCTCTACAGAATGCATACATTGATTGTGAGTTTTATTCAATAACTAAGTCATATGAGGTCAAAAGGTCGTCAAAAAGTAGGCTAACCCAAAATCTGACAGACACCAAGAAAACATCAAATAGTTTGCACCTGCGATTTTTTTCTCTGTTAAACACTTTTAAACAGAATAAACATATAGCAACACATTTATGTGCATTAAGCCAACTTTTAAATGAAATGGGAGGTGTAGTAAGTTTAGAAAGTTACCCCATTTCAAAACACTCAGTTTCGACTGGGGCTAAATTGACCGAAACATGATATTTTGATTATGATGAATTTCCTTCAGTTCTGATTGCTCTTGATTCACCGTTGTTACATTTGTTTGCATTTCATTTGACCTGCTTTGTCTCCAAACGGTCATGAAAGATCAGAAAAATCATGAGAACCCCCCTACCCCTAAAAATAAAGATTTCTGTATCTATAAAGTCATTGTCTAGTGGCCCTGCAGACTTTCGGGGGGGGGGGGGGCAAGGTAAGGGCTTAGGAGAAAGACCTGAAACCCAAAACTATTTTATCCCCTCCAAAACCCCCTCCTTCAACAAATCCAACACCTTCAGCTTTGGCCTGATTTGTACTTTTGGCTTTAGAAAAGGTATTCCTTGTATTTTACAACTACCAAAACACATGCTAACTTGTGCCCGGTGGCTGGTAGGCTGATTTGTTGTTTGCACATGAGCTTTGTAGAAGTGATGCTATTGTTGCCTGCATGGTGGCAGTGTCCCTGAAATAGGATACGCTGACCCTTTTGACTGATCTTCAACAACAAGAATTAGAGAAAAAAGAGGTAAGCTTTAGAAGTCTTTGGTAAAAAACATGCACGAACCATGCCTAGGGTTAATGTTAGTACAACTGCTATGGCCTAACGTTAGGCTTACTCAGGCCTAAGGCTAGGCCTAAGCTTAAGAGAAAAAAGTAAGAATACGAAGAGTTCGATTGTAAAAAATATACACAGCCCAGGCCTAGGCTTAATGCTTGTCCAACTACCCTAGGCCTATAGGATTACTCAAGGCCTAGGCTGGACCTATTGCTTAAGGGGAAAAGGTAACAATAAGCTTAAGAATTCTTTGGTAGAAAAAACATGCACTGTCCAGGCGTATACCTAACATAGTCATTTCAACTGCCCTAGGAGGCTTACTGAAGACCTAAGGCAAGGCCTAAGCTTCAGAGAAATAAAATGGGAGAATAGGAAGAATTCTTTGGTAAAACAAATATGCACAGAACAGGCCTAGGCTTTAATGTTTGTCCAACTACCCTAGGCTTAGGTTTACTCTAGGCCTAGGCTATAGACCTATCGCTTAAGAAAAAAATAGGTAGGCCTAAGAATAAAAAGAAGTCTTTGGTAAAAAAAAAGAAAGAAAAAAAAAACATGCACATCCACGCCTGTACCTAACATTAGTCACTTCAACTGCCCTAGAAGGCTTACTGTAGGCCTACGCTAGGGCTATACTTACGAGAAAGAAGTAAGAATAAGAAGGACTCTTTGCAAAAAAAAAAAAAAAAAAAAAACATGCACAGTTCAGGCCTAAGATTAACGTTAGTCCAACTGTCCTAGCCCTAGACTTACTGTAGGCCTTTCCGGGCTATGCCTAGACTTAAGAGAAAAGAAGAAGTAAGAATAAGAATTCTTTGGTAGAAAATATGCACATGTAATCCAGGCCTTGGCCTAACGTTGGTCCACTTACCTTAGACTTAGGCTTACTCTAGGCCTAGGCTATACCTAAGCTTAAGAAAAATTAGTAAAAATATGAAGAAGTCTTCGTTAGAAAATATGGACAGTCCAGACCTAACTCTAGTCCAATTGCCCTATGCCTAGACTTACTGTAGGCCTAGGCTAATGTTCAGTCACTGCTGTCCATCAGCTAGGGATAGTGTCCACATATACCCTAGGGACAATGTTATGGCGTTAGAATTGTGAGTTGGGAGAAGTGTGCTTGGCATATTGTGAACAAACATTGTGTTAATGTTTTTATTTCCGTTAGCAACTAAACTGACTGAGAGTGACGCTGTGGTTTTTTACAGGGCCGCCAATCACACCACAACAAATCCGACATGGCAGAGCCTGTAGCTGTTAAATTGACTGGCCTTGGACAGCGTGAGACCACTTTTGACGCCAACAAGTGCATAATTTGCCAGAAATCATTTGCCAAACCCACGTCCTCTACAGAGAACGGCCGAACGCAAGTACGGAAGGCTGCTGCCATCCGGAATGATGAAGTTAGTAAGAGACTCAAGTTAATAGCAGATGATAACTTTGTCTATCATGTAACTAATACTTGTTACAAAGGTTACACGTTAAAGAAGACACTTGATAGAATTGCGGAACGACATGGACGAGAGGAACAGCAGAGGAATCATGTGATACGACCAATTTCTCTCAACTGCCATCTACTGTCCGACGATCTGGTGTTACTCCTAGACAAAACCCAACAGATCAGTGTGAAATGTACAATCAGAAATGTGTAATATGTGGTTTCATCAAACACAGTGGAGAGTGCACTAAGTATAGAATTTCAGAAATGAACAGAGCCGAAAAATTTCTCGAAGCCAGTGTTTTCTTCCTGGACGAGGTTTACACCAGGACATGTGATTTACAGGACATTAACTCAGTATTTGGTGCTGACTTATACTGTCACAAATCATGTATTAATTCATATCTACTCCAGTATGGTCGTGAAAGCAAAAGAAATGAATCTGCTGAAATTCCTATTTCATGGAAGAAGAAGGCATGGACTGGTGTGCTGGAGGTTATTAAAACTGCTTTAACAAATGGTGAAGGATTTGAACTTAGTTATGTTAGGGACTTGATGAATAGACATTTGGACTCAAAAAATGCCAAAAGTAGGCCTCCTGTAACAAACCGTGAGGTTAAACTCCTTCTCACAAATCACTTTGGTGACAAGATTTGCTTTTCACAGCCAAAGCAAGTTAACAAGTGCCAGTGATATGGCTGAAACAATCCGAGGGTCTGATGCCATTAAGGAATGTGCTGAGCTAATAAGAGAATCACTGAAGGGTGTAAATTTTGATCTAAATGACAGGTTTTGTGACGCAGCTGATTTGAAGGAATCATGGGATGCTGTTCCAATCCCAGATCCCCTGCTGAAGTTTTTTGCATTTTTGTTCAATTGTGATATTAAGGACTTAAATGTCGGTGACAGGGGTCAATCTGAACAAGCTGATGGTGATGACGAGCTTTTGGTTGGGACATGTAAGGTCTCTAAGTCAAGGAGGCTTCAAATAAGCAGCATGTTCCAAATAATGTACTACATTTTTCACAACGGGAAAAAAAGAACGCCACTGCATATCATGAACAGCGAAGCTATTTATGATGTTTGTAAGAGTGCTACCCTAATTACAAATTTCAATCACTTGGGTGTTTGTACCAGTTATGATGAACTGATGCGATTTCAGAATGACATGGCTTCATATACTGTAGAGGCTAGTGAAGGTACAGTCCCATTCCCAAGCCACTTTAATAGAACCATGTTCACAATGGGAGCCTTTGATAATTTTGACCATGACGAAGCTACACTTTCTGGCACAGGTGACAGCCATGATACGGTTACAGTTTTGTTCCAGGATCATTGGGGAGCTCAGGAATGCAAGCCAAGAATCTCCCAAACAGACATCATCCATGGACCAAAAGCTTTCAGTACTAATTTGAAGTGCCAGAAACTGAAGGAGTTCCACAAGCCATCTAAAAAGGCTGATTTACCTAACGATTACGTCATCTCAGACAGACGTCCTGTAAAACAGGATGTACTGGATGATTATCGAAAGCAGGATGTTGCTTGGCTCTTAGGTCGGTTGGATCTTGCCGAATCCAGTCCTGAAATAATTCACACCAAGCCACAGAATCAAATGATGCCAATATGGAGTGCCGCCAACTCTGTCTTGAGCACTGCTGACAAAGTCCCACTCAAACGTGTAGGATTCCTTCCAGTTCTCCCTTATCCAGTTACGCAGTATACTGTTTACTCCACCATGAAAAATCTCCAAGGAATTCTATGGTATCTTGACCAGCCTGTTCTACCGGTGACCTGCGATGAAGGAGTATACCATATAGCCCGCGAAATACAGCTTATACGACCAAAGAAATTCAGCAACATTGTTTTGTGCCTTGGATCATTTCATTTGGCCAAGGCTGCCTTGGGTTGTCTGGGAAAGTATCTGAGGGGCAGTGGGGCAGAGATCATACTAATTGAGAGTGGCACCTTTGGTGTAAATGTGGTTGAGTCGGTTCTAAATGGTAGAAACTATGTCAGATCAGTGAAGGGACTACAGCTGTTGAAAGAAGCTTTATCAAGACTACAGTGGGTTGAATTTTTCCACAAAGAATGCAACATGGAAAAGAACAGAAACCACTTGGAAACTGTAAGACAGCTGAGGAAGGCGATTTGTGAAAAGTCAAAAGATGCTAGCAGAAGACATCTCCAAAATTTCAAGAATGGCTGTGGCACTCTGATTGATGACTTTGATGGATTTGTACATGAAGGCTGTGAGGAAAGTGAAACTTTTAAGTACTGGAACTGTTTCTTGAAACTGATGTGATCCCTCGAAAACCTCATTCGGAGTGATAGAGATGGTGATTGGCCGCTTCAGCTCCAATCAATCCAGGATCTCTTGCCACTGTTTGCTGCTTTTGATTCAACGGACTACCTTCGTTGGTGTTCCTTATTCCTCGAGGACATGCATAGGCTACCTGAAACTGCGCCGACAGTGCATCAGGAATTTATGAAGGGAAGGTTTGCAGTGAAGCGGGTTCCAGGATGTTTCAATGCGGTGGGTGCCGACATGGCTCTTGAACAGACTATCAATCGGTCCCAAAAAAGTCCTTCAGGTATCATCGGAAGCACTAGGAAGAAGCAGTATGTTGCTAAGTGGGAAATAATCTACCATGAGATGCTCGCGATAACTAATCTACACAGAGAGTTGACATGCTCAAATACAACTAACTACGAACTAGATGTAAACAGAGCATTCACAACAGCTACCACAGAGTCAGAAGAGAGGAACATTCTCTCAATCCTCCAAGTTATTGAGAGAAATGAGAACCCTTTCGTGACTCCACCAAATGAGAAGAGGCTTCATAATATACAGACAAAGTAAGTGATGACTGAGGAAATCAGCAGTCAGCTTTTGAATGTGAATGGTATTGGGTTGACTGTCTATGAGAAATTTCGCGAAGAGCGGTTTTGCAAGAAGACAGTTCGACTTTCAGACACTATTCACAGAACTAACCTTAAAACCTTTGCTTCAGTTCACAAGTTAAATAATTCCAAAAAAGTTCCTAAAAAGATATCGAAGCGCGAAGATGCTCAGTTGCAACGGATGCTTGATATTGCTAAGGAGCGAGGGAAGTCCATGGAAGAATTGCTCAAGTTTGATGTATGTTCAGGTTCATATTTGTTTGATGATGAAGGCCTCATGACCAGTGCAACCAAGAGTAACATTGTCCAAGAGATTGAAAAAAAGACAAAGTCCCAAAGAACTGCCACGTAGTTGTTTGAAAACTGGGTGTATAGTTGATGTCATGGCCAATGTTCGCAAAATCAACACGAATGACATGTGGGACTTTGGAGAGTTGTGCGATAGCGTGATTAATATCGTTCAGCACGCCTCAAAGGGAGCTTCCAGAATCGACTTGGTGTTTGATTCTTACCTTGAAAGGTCCATTAAAGACTCGGAACGCCAGAAAAGGGAGAAAAAGTCACCCATAGATCTACTGGAAATTGATAGAAAAACCCCACTTCCAGTCGAAATGGATAGGTTCTGGCCGTCAAGCAGAAATAAAGCAAAACTGGAAACCCTCATTCACCGCACAGCGCTATGTCATACATGGGACCCATCAGTAACTGAGGTGCTGGTAAGCAGTTTTGACGTTTCTGATGGAACCGGCCCTCTGTCCTACAAGTGGTCTGGTGGATCAGTAACCGAGGCTTCTGAACTGAATGCAGAAATTGAGGAAGCCGACCTGAGAACTGTACTTCATGCTCTTCATGCTACAAAAGGTGGTTCAGAAAAACTGGTTGTGCTATCTTCAGATACAGATGTACTCATCCTATTTTTGTACCACTGGAGTAAATTGAAATCAGAAGGCCTTGAAGAACTTTGGATAAAAACTGGTGTCAGGGATTCTTCTAGATATGTTCCAGTACATGATCTTGCAGACAAGATTGGACTGGGTCTTTGTCAAGTTTTGCCTGCTGTGCATACTTTGACAGGGTGTGACTACACCAGGAAGTTCGGTACAAAACATGCAGCTACGAAAGCAAACCCTGAAAAGTATCTACTGCAATTCGGGACCATGAATGACATTGGCAGACAAGTTTCTGCAGCAGAAAGATACCTGGTGCAGGTTTTTAAGAAGTCACAAACCTACAGAACACTTGACCAACTAAGGTGTCATCTGTACCACCATGCACAGCGCCCATGTCTGGATGATTTACCGCCCACCAGCATTGCAACGGAACTGCACATAAAAAGGGCATTCTATGCCACGTACCAGATGATCAATGTCTTGACAAAAACAGACAACGATATCCTTGATCCGTGCCTCTACGGATTTGAGGTCGTTGATGACCTACTCGTCCCACGAGAAGGAAAGAATCCAATACCCGAGAAGTATACTGTCAGGTGCAATTGTTCCAAATGTGCTACTCAGAGCTGTTCCTGTCGAAGAAAAAACTCTCGTTGCACCTCATTCTGCAATTGCCGCATTGGTATGAATGCTACCAATGGTTCTGACTGCAAAAATTCACTTGGTTGAAAGTATCCACACACTCTTCTGGTATTATTTCTTTCCTTCTTGTGCTGCCACCTGAATGATTCTAAGCAACTACCCCTTCATATAGTGTTGCCGTGTCACCCAGTGTAAACATTTTCTATGTGAGAACTTGTACAAAGGGTACAATATAAAGTATAACTGATACAGGTTACCGTTTTGGCTTTTCACCAGTCAAAATTGATTTTATTTTTTGAAAAAAGGTTATTTACAAACCTTGCAACACAACCAGATTCATTTAAAATCTTGCTAAATGCATATCAATCTGTTTTACTACGTCTATTCTATTGTTTAAAAGTGTTTAACAGAGACAAAAAAATCGCAGGTGCAAACTATTTGCTGAATTTTGAATGTCCGTCAGATTTTGAGCTGACCTACATTTTGACGACCTTTTGACCTCCAATGACCTAGTTATTGAATAAAAGTCACAATCAATGTATGTAATCTGTAGATCTCATTAAAACGAACATTTTGAGTGGTAATTCATTTTTCTGGGTTAATTAACAGAGGAGATATGACTGTTTTAGTTTCCCCTAGCCCTAATTTTAGCGACAAAAATTTCGTCTCTTTCCATGAACATGTGCTCAATTTTCTCACTTGCTACCGGGTTAGAGAAAGTCTACCCTCGATTTTTTTTTTCACCAGAAGGTCCCCTACTAGAATCAGCAGAGTTACTTAGGGTACATCTCATGCACACGAAAACCCTCCTAGCCCATACATTACTAATAAAAGTTCCATATTCAAAATAGTTTTTTAAAAAAAGGCAAAATTTTCCGCGCGCTTCGCCCGCCTTAAATTACAACCCTTAAATCTGTAAGTGATCCCTCTTAAAGCAGTCAGTGGATAATTGATCCTAGCCGCTACAGTTCCATTTCCCTAAAATTTTCTACAATATAGGCTTTCATTTTTTTAAAAAAGGCAACAAAGTTTCGAGAGTTTTCTTAATGTTTTCGAGAAGCCTTAATCCGCTCTCCTGAGATAACACGATCTTCAGGCGACATGCTATCTCAGATTCATGCTAATAGGAAGCGCAGATTCTTCGATAGTCAAATGCAAATTTTCTTACAGGAAACTCTGAATCTAATCTATTTTATGCAATAAAAGCTCCATATTTACAAATGTGTAAAAGGACCCACATTTTCGGTACGTATCTTATACAGTAGTGTTCACACTTAAGATAAAAAATCAGATTTATTTAAAAAAATTTTTTTCTTGCTCGTAGAAAAAGCGAAAAAATTTAGCATAAAAATGTACCTTTTGGTCAATGGGGTAGGTGAGTTTCATGGTCCAAAACTGTTGCTTCCCCCCCCCCCCACAACACTTAGCTTAAGGCCCTAGCTAAGACACCCACAAACTAACACAGCTCAACTAGTACAAAATCGGGAGACTTCTATGCTATCCCCCCCCCCGGGCAGTCAGGTCTGGTTACGTCGCTGTCTCAAATCAATTGTGGTACTTTCACTTACAGATAGCAATTATGACATTGCCCTACAGTTTTCTGCAAGACCAGTTTGAAAGACCAAAAAGAATAATTTTCATCCAGGCATTATTGAATATGGACACAGGCTTAGATTTGCAGGCTCAGTAACCAACAGCGTCGAAGCTATGGAGTATCCGTGACAAGTTGAATGCACATGTAAGATCTTTGGAGGCACCAGGAGTCGATGGAGAGAAGTATGGAGTGATTTTGACACCACTTATTCTGTCTCGTTTACCCAGTGAAATTAGGCTCGAATGGACGCGGTCAGGAACCGACAAGGAAGCCGATATGGTTTATTTGCTGTATTTTTTGAAATCTGAAATTGCACACCGTGTACGCTCAGAGGGGTTCTCGGATCATAAGCTTAGTAGCTAGTGGTGGATTACAACGACAGGGTACAGTCTTAGCTATATGGCGGCATCACCGGTTACGCATAAATCAAAGCAAGCTATGTGTATTTTCTGTGACAGAACCAATCACAGATCCAGGCAGTGTAGGAAATTGAATTTATTGTGGCAAGATGACATCGTAACGACTGTGGTGAAAAAGTCACATGCATGTTTTAAGTGTTTTAGTACAAATCATTTTGCTTCAAAATGCTCCTTCAAATGTCGAAGTTATGGTAGCCATCATGACAGCTTATGCACAGTGGTTGTCCTTGAAACAGCTAATTCCTCACCTTTACCTTATGTTGAGAATGTAAAGGCTGTAACAATCTCCCAATCAGACAAGGGTATTAGCCACACTGTGTTGCAAACAGCTAAGATCAAGGTTAAAGGTAACAATCGTGAATGTGAGTTGACTCTGATGTTTGATACAGGGTCTGATAACTCATACATATCTAATGATGCTGTACAAAGGGTAAAACCTGATTGGTTGACTTCAAAATCACTAGCATATACTGCATTTGGGGATGTAAACCTTCAAATAGTCAGCCCAGAAATGTTTACAAGGTCAATATCGCAAATATGTTTGGTGAACGGGAGGAGATCAATTGCATACAGGTGAAATCCATATGTGCAACTATGGTGAGATCTCGAATACCCCAAGCCATTTTGAATTCAGTATCCATCTTGAATTAGCGGATAGCTACAGTACAATGAAGATAGAGATATTAAGACTGATATCCTAGTAGGTCTAGATTACTATTGGCAGTTAATCATGGGGAGTGGAATGCGTAACCTTCCGGGGGGGGGGGGGGTTGGTTGCCCAAGATAGTGCCTTTGGTTGGGTCCTGTCAGGAAGGTGGAATAACCCTATTGTTGGTAGTGACTACAGTAACAAGGTGAGTCATCAATTGCTCCGCATATCACACATACCCGATAGTACCATTGAGAAATTTGGTATTTAGAAGTGATTGGAGTTACTAACCCGAAGCATGATGAATCAATTGATTCAGCTCTGAAGTCATTAGGCTAAATGATAACATTAGACTAGTAGATGGAAGGTACAAGGTCAAATTACCTTGGAAGGAGGGAAGGAGCAACTCCTCAACAACAAAGCCATACCTCAGGTTAGGTTAAATGGTTTGCAGAGGAGGTTGTCTAAGGATAAATTATTGCATGAAAGTTATGATGCAACCTTGTGTGGAATGGGAGCACTAGGTATTATTACAGCTCAGGTTAATGTTGAGGAAACTAGTAGTGATGATGTGGTGTATTACTCTTGGGTGCCCTTCTAGCTGCTAGGTTGGTAGTCTTTGTAAGGGATGCATTAAAATTGCAAAATGTAACATGTAGGGTATGGACAGACTCTACTGTGGCTTTAGGGTGGATTCAAGGAGACCCTTCAAGGTGCAAAACCTTTGTAAGGAATAGGATCACTGAAATTCAGCAGTTATATCCAAAGAAGAACTGGACCCACTGCCCACTGGAAAGCAAAATCCGGCAGACCTGTTAACTAGGGGTATCCCAGCAAGAGGGTTGATTTCGTCCAAAATTTGGCTAAATGTGCCTGAATAGTTGTCTAAAGGATTAAACTGGCCAATGAGGGTGTCTTGTTGGACAATTTTGAAATGTACCTAAAACCTGAAATGAAGGTACTGTGTTGACGACAAAAATAGCACTCCAAAGGATAGATTATTTGACATTCAAAGGTGGGGTAAATTGGTGAAAGAAGTTAGGGTAACTGCATAGGTACTGAGATTCATTGGTAAACTGAAAGGCAAAAAGGTTTATTCTGAAAATTTGTCACGTGATGAACTGGCTAAAGCTAGGCTATGTAACGTTTGACTCAACAGGAGCAGGAAATGGCATTTGGGTAAGAGCTAGAAGTCCTCCGGAGTGGCAAGTCGGCTATATGGCTTTTCCCCCTGTTCAAACTAAAACCCTTTGTAGGAGATGATGGTGTGTTAAGAGTCAGTGGTAGTCTACAACAATCACATCTTTCATATGATGAGAAACACCCTGTAATCTTGGACAAAGGTTATTTTGCAACATTGCTGGAGTAAAGAGTATCTGAGAAACCTATACCCCCTCCATAAACAAATCCAGAAGTAACGGCCAGGTTGGTCCAGGTTCTTTGGTTTTAATCAGAGAGGACAATTTGCCTAGGATGAAGTGGCCCCTGGGACTAATAGTGAAGGAATTCCCTGGAAGGGATGTCGGGTTAAAGGGCATGAGCAGTCAACCCCAATTGAAGAAGTGTGGTAGACTGTCCAGTTCATGATTGGCTGTTGGGAGTCAGGTGACAATGTTTTTTCTCTTCAAATGTGAAATTTACCAGAAATAACTGCTTGGTTTACCTTGAATATGCAAAAGTAAAGTCATAAAATGTATTGAAAGATACTTTGAAGAAAAATAAGATGAAAATTGTGTTACTTCAAAGTTTGGGGGACTGCTCTTTACCTTTAAGTAGAGCTTTGGAATTGAAGACACCCAGTGAAACTTGGTGCGGGCCATACAAAGATTGCACGATCTTGAACCAGAGAGGAAATATTCATTCTCAACAGAGGGAAAATCTAAGGAATGCAGCTCAAATACGCAAAGCTGCAGTTTAACACAAATACTAGAAGTGGTAGAGTGATAAAACCAGTTCAGAGATTAGAACTTGTAGAAATTGGTATTGGAAAGCTGAAATTGCAGGTTTGAATGCCTGTAGTTGTAGTGTTCATTTGTTTTATTTTAGTTTAAAATTCCATATTGGAATGTTTATGGTTACATTTTAAGGCTATTTTCAATTGTTTCAAGTCTATTGTATTCACATGGTATTATGTGCTTGTTAATGACGTTTCAAGATGATTATTGAGAACACAAGCGTTTAACATTTACTGACAAGCAGAAACTGCGTTAATGGGAGAAGTGTTTCATTTGAGGAATTAAGAACATGTTTGTGGTGCTTTTTAAGTGCATTGAAACGGCACATGCAAAACAAAAACAAAAACTGAAACCGGATCGGGCAAAAACATAAACGCAAACTATTTACAGATTGCTAAATCAAACAGAAAATTGTGTTCATTACAGTAATAAGCTATATGTACAAATATTTACAAAACTATGTACAGAAAATTATGTTCATTACAGTAATAAAGCTATACATACAGATATTTACAACTATTTACAAGCACCTTACAGACCCACCCTATTACAAGTTGACCACCACACGGTTCCCCCTCACCGAAACGAGTGGACCCCATCGCCTACCGAACGCCGACCTTGGCAAACGAACGAAGTCGGACTCAACCCTCAGCCTCACCTCCGCCTTCACCGACGCCAGGACGACGTCCGCAGGCTTCCCCATCCCCCTAAAAACAACGTTACATCGGTCTCTCCATAAGGCCAGCTTTATGGAGGCCGAAACAAAGGTAAGTATGCCCTGAATACTTGTATTGCATGGCGGGGGTGAAAGACCATACAAAGCATAGTCCCGGCCGACCGCCCATGTGTTGCCCATCGTCAAGCGATCAGTCAGGACCTGGAACCATTCCCAAAGGAGGGCCACAAATTCACACTGCCAAAACACATGTGACACACTCTCCCACTTCGTGCATCCAGTGCGTGGGCAAATTCCATCTCCAAGACGCCACCGAAGACGCTTGAGATTAGTCACAATCGCAAGTCTCGCCTGCGGTAATCTAATGATCTGCTGTGGACCACACGCCACACTTCCGACCTTGAAGCATAGTGATTGGATTGGACCTGGCCAACCAATTCTTCAAAAACAGCCTAGTATAGGTCTCTTGCACTTAACTGCGAAACGTCCCCAACTCTAGATATCATTAGGAGCGTTTCTCTCATTTGACTGTACGCTTCCGAGGGCCTCCAGCTGTGGGGTTCACTGTTACTAAACAGGGAGGGAAAGAACCGACGGAATGATAATCCCCCCCAATAACGGACAAAATAGGCAAAAGGCATTCTGCTGTCTACAGCACTATAAACACACTTGGTCAGGAGAAAACGGAGTTTGGAAGGAAAATGCACAAGGCCCAACCCACCACGCCTAACATCCTGATATACCATCCCTCTTCTTACGAGCTCCGTCTTCCCTGACCATAAAAACCTAAACACAGCCCTCTCGAGACGCAACAGGACACCCTTTGGAGCAGCCAGAACGGTGCCTGGATACCACAAAAGGGGATAAATAAAACGATTGATAACTGTCACCTTTCCGAACAGGCTAATGTGGCGCTCGCCGAAGTCCTTCAACCTAGCTTCCACCAGGTCCACTTTCTCATTCCAGGTAAGTAACTCGGTTTGCCCATAACCAAACCATATGCCGTTTATCCTTATGGCGTCGTCTACCCATGATGCAGCGAAGGGCAGTCTTCTTGACCGCCACTTACCTAGGCGAAGTCCTTTGGTCTTATTGGGATTCAGTCTGGCACCTGTGGCTCTTTGAAACTTAGACAACGTGCCACTAAGGGCCTTGAAGGAAGCTAGGTCGGAGACTACGCATGTGACGTCATCGGCATACTGAAGGCACTTAACTTCAACACCACCGGGAATGTGAAATGGTTGAAACAAAGGCTCTACTTGAAAGGCTCTTGCTATTGATTCACTAAACAATACGTAGAGTAAAGGTGATAGAGGGCACCCCTGCCGTACGCCACGTTGGACACTGAAGGGGTCTGACGGTAGGCCATTAACGATAACCCGACTATTTACACTATTGTACAATAAGGAGGTCCATTTAACAAAAACTGGATTCAAACAAAACTTCTTTAAAATTTTAAAGAGGAATCCATGATCAACCATGTCGAAGGCCTTCTCCTGATCGAGGGAGACCAGGGCACATGGAAGATCACGGTCCATCACGTATTCAACTAAGTCCCGCACCACCCAGAGGTTCTGCTGAATACTGTGTCCCCGCACCGCACAAGTCTGAAAGGACCCTACAAGATCTGGCATAACTGTGCCTAGCCTGTTGCAAAGGGCTTTCGCCAGAATCTTGTAATCTACATTTAACAAGGTGATTGGCCGTTTGTTTTTCGGTTCGAGGGGGTCTCCTGACTTAGGCAGCAAAGTTATTATGCCTGTGCGCTGCGAGTGGCTCAATGAGCCAGCAAGGAAGCCAGAGACGAATACGTCACGGAGATCATGTGCTACGGTACCCCAGAAGCGTTTATAGAATTCTACTGGAATACCGTCGGACCCAGGTGCCTTTCCGCCTTTCATCTTCGTCACTGCCTTCCAGAGCTCATCAATAGTCAAAGGGGAGCCAAGTTCATCATTCTGATCTTTAGAGGGGGTCTTGTTAATATTATCTAATAGGGACTTTTGAAGGTCTTCATCGACATCTGCCTGGGTATACAGCTGCTCATAAAAGTTTTTATACACTTCTACAATGTCGAGAGGGTCCTTATGTACCACACCGTGGGCGTCACGGACAGCTTTTATACTTCGATCGATGGCATTCTTTGTGACGTCCCGGTAGAACTTAATGGTTGGTTTCTCCTCCGCCTCCACACAATGCACACGAGCACGAACCCGGGCCCCGTGTAATTTTCCATCAAGGTACTGCTTAATTGCATGAAGTGCGGAGTGGTCCCCGTTCCTTTCCCTAGAGCAAAGTGAAAGGAACTCCTCCCTTCTTCGACGAGCTCTTGCTACACAATATTCCACTGTAAACTGTTTGATGCGGGTCTTTACGTCATCCCACCACTCAAAATCTGTTGAAAAGGCCGGCCTCAAAGTTCGCCACCCTTCGTATCTGGCCTTAAAATCTTTGCTATATTCAGCCTCCGTTAGAATATCTGTGTTCATTTTCCAGAACCCCCTCCCTACTGGCCATGACTCTGGGGGTTTGAATGAGACAGTAACTGCATCATGGTCCGAAATTGGATATGCCACAACTTCGCAATCACTTGGTGACAGAGCCGTTGGGCCGTACACCCTGTCCAACCTTGAGGCGTCCGTGCCATCAGGGCGGTGCCAAGTGAACACGGACAAGCCAGGATGCTGCACTCTCCAAACGTCAACCATATCGTGATTCTTTGTGAACATGTCCAACTCCACCATACCGACACTACAGCTTGAAGATGTGAAGGTGGACATTCGATCAAACCGTGTGTCAGGGACACAGTTGAAGTCTCCAGATAGGATACAAGGGGCACAGCCAGGAACGAAGGATGGCAGGGTAGCAAAAAAATCCCTTCTGTTTGTAGGTTGGTTGGGGGCATAAACGTTACATAAGAAGAAGTTCCCGCAAGGATGTTTGATGGTGATGCATACCAACCGGCCCTCATGATCAACCTTTCCGACCAGGGAAGTCCATCTTGGAGAAACTAAAATGACAGATCCACAGGAAGATGCGGAACCAAAGGAAGCGTACAAACCCCCACCCCATTCGTAGGACCAGGTGTAGACATCGTCCTCATTAACAATGTGAGTCTCTTGGAGGAAAACGAAGTCCACACCTAATGATTTACAAAGTTGGAATATTCTGGACCGCTTCCGACTGTCCCTCATGCCGTTTACATTCAGGGTCATGAGGGACAGGGGACCATTCATGAAATGTGGAGTGTGAAATTACAAAACTGTCTCTGACCTGGCCTTTTTGTTACATGGATCTGGTGCTGGTGGCACAGAAGGACTAACTCCCCCTCCCCGGTCGGACACCTCCCCTGAGGCCGACCTTTTCAACTTGGGCTCAAGTTCAACGGCCTCACAGAAATCAAACCAGCCCTCCCCAGATGGTGGGTCCTTTGGTGGAGGCTCTGAGGCAGGTCCTCCCACATCTGACATGGCACTGTCAGACTCCGAATCCGATGACAGTTGAAGGTCATTCTCTACTGTCAGTATTCCAGCCTCCCCAGGAACTGGTGCGGATTGTGCCTCAGGTACTAATGTGGAGGGTTGGGAAGGGCCTACCTCAGGGTTCCCACAGACCACCTCACGTCTCTTAGAAGCTAGGAACTCTTGTTCCACCTGATGTGCCACCTCATCAGGCGTAGGGGACCTGGGTTCCTCCACCATTGGTTCAGGGTCTGATAACGAGGGTTCACTTGCCGGCTCCACATCTGCGCTTGCACGCGCAGAGTACGACTTGGGGCAGGCACCAGAGACATGTCCCTCCTCCCCACACAGGTTACACCGCACCTCATTGGGACATGTTGCCCTGTCATGCCCCAACTGCAAGCATCTGCCACAGCGTTTGTTTGGGCATGACTTGGCCTCATGCCCCTCCTCTCTACAATGGAAACAGGTGCGGGGCTGGCCAAAATACCTGATGTGGGCCTTAGACCCCCCTATGAACAGGACGGAGGGGATGTCTCGTTTCAGCTCCATACGGAACTGTCTCTTTCCGTTGAGAATACCGGCTAATTCACCCTCACTGTATTTCACCCAACGCCAGTCTAAGACAGTTCCGTACTGTCCTAGAACCCTCGCCACCAGGCTCTGATCTACCTCAAAATTGAGGTACAACACTGTCACCACCACAGAGCGGTCATATGGGGTGACAGTCAGACCCTCCACTCCCTTCAAGGAGGAAACCCCCTTTAATCGAGCAGCATCAGTCCGGAACTTCAAATCATACGTATTTCGGGATGCAAGGGCCTGCAGCATCTCTATATCCTTAACCTCTACCTTATTGTTCTTCAACACAGAAAAAACATGCTGGGGTGTAACATTCCCCCTCGACTCAAACTGTAACTTAACGATACTGCTATCCCGACCTCCGGGCATAGCAGCAAAGGTTTGTGGCACAAGGCCACGCAGCAACTAGAGAGAAAACTTCAGCACAGCACAGCAGTTCAAACCCAGGCAGGGAAAATAGAAAGGGAACCCAACACTAAACTATAGACCAGGCGTGCTTTAAAACGAGCACGGAAACCACGAGCACGTCCCCAAGCGAGAGACCACACCCAATATCCAACAGTAAAACGACAGTAGTAGATGTTAATACAACAAGCAGCACAGCACAATGCCAAAATTCAGCACGATCAGCGAGAGCTCCGCGAAACACGTCTGCTCCCGACGTTTGTTTGATATTAATAATATCAAGGTGGGAGGATGTCACCGACTGGCGTTCCATACTGCGGGAAGTCACATTTTGTATGTGTGTGATTGCACTGCGTGCACGTGAATAAGTGGAGAAATAAAGCGGTTGTTATCGAAGAAACAAGATATATTTGTCCGGAGGTCCTTTTTATCTTATCCGATACGACCAATAGGGTACAGGAAGTCCCTAACAGGATGCGTTAATTTTAGATACCGTAATGCGAAACACGAATGATATCAATATGGCTTGATTATAACAGGGAACTCTATATGGTTTTTGGTAGGTAAAAGCCTGAATGTCGGTACTACTTGGCTGACGCTAGATAACATCTCTCATCGGTACTTTATTTTATCATAGCGGTGAGCTGAACGACTGAAACAAATTTCCACTGACGTTGTGAACAATCATCACGAAACTACTGACAGAAGCAGGTTTCATGGAGCACATTGAGGAACTTAACCAATGTTTAAGAAGGAAAGCGTGCGATTTCGTGCTTTGTTTGAAACTCTTGGCGTTACACTTTGATTAGTTAATCTAGTGGGCGGTTTGAATATATACACATATATCGGTCATGCAATCACAATACTCTTTTGATCACGCAGTTTGGCGTGAATGTAATTTTCTTCGAAGGTCGTATTGGCTGATTCTTATCATAATTTTTGTATTTATGGTAATCAGTGAATGGATTTTACCTTCCACGCGCTATTTTGGAGTAAATAACATCCAGCCTGACCGAGAGAGGTAAGCTACCATCTGAGCTCATGTGACTGCTTTCCGATAAGAGACCCCTATAAGCAACATGTACCTGAACGTAAGAGTATATACCCCTTCTATAGCAAACGTCCTTCCTATAGCTAAATAAAGATGAACTCATGCACCGGTTCACTTTCTTCGAGTATTATTTTAATTTAAATGAATGCTATAAGCTAAACATGGATGCTTTTTTACTTCAGTGTATTGATATTAATCAGTTCGTTTAACATTAAAGAAGCTCCCAAACATCAAACGACGGTGCTGGCGAATTAAAATGTGAAGTAGCAGTTAACATTCTAGAACTAAACAGGCCCTGTAAAATGCCAGTTTTGCAAATTTTTGGGTTATTACATTTTTTACATATAGCCTAAGTTTCATCCACATGAATAAAACCGGTGTGTCTGACAGTTTCTCAACATTAGGTAATAAGGTGACGAGTACCTTATAGGACGAAATTTTAGTGACGGGTCGGGGGTGGCGTTTGCCATTTTATGTGGTAATATTTCAGGAAAAAGCACCAATTGTCAGAAATGGGGCTCAACATAGCCAAAACGTAAAATATACTTTGCTCAATACTTTCAGTCATAAGTTTTTTAGTAATTCCATGGCTTGAAGTAATGTAGCGTTTCCACAAACGCCGCACTAATTCACCCCAGATTTGGGACAGGGGCGCTCTATTAATTTCTGGGTTAACTGTCTAAGGGGAACGCCACCATTAGAGAGAAGCGTAAGACCATTTTTTATACCGAAAATGCCTTCCAGTTCACTGGAATCTCCCTTGACGGACCTACAAATAAGAAAATACTACAAATATTGTAAAAATAATAATAATAATAAAAAAAAAAAAAACATAAAAATGCTCAAGGGGTGGTTCCTGCGGCAATAGCTGTTCAAAAATATCCTGCAGAATATTTAACTATCATAATCGACTTTTGTTATTTTGCATGTGATTTAGATGAGGTGCAAAACGAAGACAATGATGGACCCCCATTCAGTGAAATAACACATCAAAATCTGAGATTGTGACCCTTAAATAACCGGCTAAATGTACAAAAATACATCATGTGGCTAGGGTTAAATAGGTTAGTTCAGATGGAGTTCTACGATCCAGTTTCTAACCAACTAATTTACACTCTAAAATCAAAAGAGTGAACTTAGTCACTCTTTTATGGAGGTGATAATTCACTTCAAGAAGAGTGAAATTCCCTCTAAACGAGCGAACTTTCACTCTGAATGGAGTGCATACAGTGATGAAAATTCACTCGTGGAAGAGTGAATTTTCCCTCTCTCTTTTTGCAGTGAATGTCACTCTTCTACGAGTGAATTATCACTCTAATGGAGTGAATTCACACTTTTGACAAAAGTACCTAAGTTCACTCTTTTGATTTCTGGTTTAATCTAGCAACGCCTATGACCTTTTCTTCATTTGTGGGGCATCATGGGAACTGTGAGAACAAAAAGAATGGGTTGAGACGGTTCTGTTTTCTTTTCTCGGCAAGTTTTTTCCCACTTATCAGCCTAAATGTCTCAACTAACTGTCATCATTGCAAGTTTGAAAACACCAATACTCGCAAAGTTTTTAACATGTATTCTTGCTTTCAAAGAAGGGACTTACATCTGTAGCAACAAATTGGCAACCTTTTGCATGGAAATTTGGCTAAAGTCAGTGACCCACTTGTGTGACAGTATCCAAATACATGTTTTGTATTCAAATAATAGATAGAAATTGACATTCCATCTTTGAGATGATTAAAAGAATAGTCTGAAGCCAAATTTATGTTTGATATGCTAAAGAGGGATATATTCTAAGAATTTAGGTGAAATGTTCACTCATTTCTCATGTGTTCGGTTCTCGAAATATTAGCAATTAAGTGTAGCAAATTTTCTAAAAAGAATGGACTTGAAGCAAGTAGGCATGATGTCATTGATGCACATTGCTGCCTAATGTTTTGCTTTTATTTATTATTTACCATCAACTTTATGCAACTAAACTTTGATATATTGATACCATATATAGGTAAATCTTTAACAATGATATTTTAAAAACTTGATATGCCTTAGGGGCAGAAATAGCATCTCTAATCAATTCAAGGTCAAAATAATAGGATGTAAAAATTAGAAAAAAAAAAAAACATACGACAACAAAGTGAATCCATGACATCACACCTGCTTGCTTCAAGTTCACTTTGAATGCAAAATGCTGAAATTCAATGGTTGGTTTCTCGAGAACCGAACATTAAAAATGAATGAAACTTTCACCAGAATGCTTCAGATGCGTATCTTTTTAAAAACATCACAAATAAATTTGGCTCTGGAATATTTTTTTAAATTCTTCTCCACTTGGGCGCACCACTGGTTTCCACACCTGAAAACAAAATTTCTCGAAAAGAGACCACGTAGTGAGAGAGTAAATGAGCTAACTGGGGCGTTTATGAGACGGGGCATGACTTAGCATGTGTGTTAAAAGGCCCTCAACTGGCAAATTATATAAATTATTGTGAAACGTCGACTTTATTTTGGAAAATGTTTCATGCTTTTACTACAAGGGCGTACCCCTGTGTTGATTCTAATATCAGAACTGCATCAGTGGGTGAAAAGTTTCTGATAGACATCTAGTAAATTAACTATTTCTTGAAGTTTCTTTTTTTGGGGGGGGGGGGGCGAAACACCATTTTAGCTCGTTGCCCACGTTGAAAATGGATTTCGCACAATCAGGGCATCAACGGGATCGGACCTAGGATTTCTTGTGTGTGTGTTTCTGGGGAGGGGGGGGGGGGGTCCTGGTGGCTGTTGACCAACATGTGTTTGGATATTGATTCCACGCTGCGTATGAGATCCGAACAAAAGCGGGTGCAGTGGAGCTTGAATTGTGGAAAAATGTCATTCTTCCCGAAATACCAAGCGGAGTGCCAAAACTTAGTTGGCGAAAAAACAAAACAAAAACAAAAATAAAAAAGACTGAAAAACAGACAGCCGTGAAACCTCATCTAACTGACTGTAGAGTGGATCCATCTACGAAAGTAAAAAGATAAGCTTTGGGAATTTGGGGGGCACCAAGAAAAGCCCTCTAAATCCACCACTGATCAAGAGATCTTCATGTAGTTGACAACAGTTTGAGTAGGACGGAAAGTTTTCCTTTTTTCCCCAATCTCCCAAAAACGAGGCGACATTGTCTTAGGCAATTGGTACATGAATGACCAGGTGATTGACCTAGCTTTTGTAACATATAAGGGATCAAAAACAACTTCGATAGTGCCACCGAGTGTCTTAAAGAACTCCACTGGCTTCCTATTAAGTACTGAATCCTTTTCAGACGTTTATGTATGTCATATAAATGTGTCAATGACCAGGCCCCAAATTAGTTATTTTATCAAAAAGGAGAGTGGGTACACTCTTAGGCGCCTAAAGCTGATTATGTTGCACCGAGAACTTGGACGAGGGCCTTTGGTAACAGGGCTTTTTCTGTGTCAGGTCAAAGGGAATGGAACAATCTTCCTGCAGACCTTCAATCGCGTGGTTCCTTTACCAATTTTTAGGAAAAAGCTCAAGACCTACCTGTTCAGGAAGGCTTTTAACCAGTTCTCCAACTCTAGTTAATTTACCAATTTTTGTATATGTATTTGTTTTGCAAAGCGCCACTGCATATATCTTTTATAGAAGTATGCGTTATTGAAATGTTATTATCATTATCATCTCCTGTATTGATTGCCCCCCCCATTCCCAGAAAAGTATTATTGTTACTCAGTACTATTAAAATTGGCTGAAAATGTACAGAACAAAAGATAAAGGTGAAGATTACAGAAAAATACTGACAAATATTTATCAGAACTTTTCTGTTACATTCATGTATCTCTGTATTGTTTGTTCAGTAAATTTACAGCGATTTTCAACACTGTGACTACGGGGCTGCTCAGTAAATTTTGCAAACGAGTCATTGATTGATAAGACGCAGAAATAAAAGCTTTTAAAAAATTGTCTCGTTAAGAGCTATACGTCTTCTACTATTTTCTCCTTATGACGTATGTTTCATTTCATGTTGACAGAACTTCTAGCCTTACTGCAGCAGGCAGATCAATTTATCAAAGACTGAATTCCAGACAGTCACAAACAGTCTTGAAAAGTTCACTAATATCAACCTGTACGCCCAGAAAAAGTATTGTCTTTGCAAAGACTCACAAGACGGGCGGTTCCACCGTGGGGAGTATCATCGCACGATATGGATACGAAAGGAATTTATCATTTGCTTTGCCTAGGAAAGGAACTATAATTGGCACAAAGACCTTTGACCCCAACATGCTTGCATCAGTTGGTACCCAAGGAAGAGATAGATTCCAAATACTTTTTAACCATGTACCTTTTGATCGAGCTAAAATTGAGGAAGTCATGAGGCCTGAGGCGAAGTTCATTACCATACTTAGGGAACCGGTATCACACTTCTATTCGGCCGTATCGTATTTTGAGCTCATGACGTCAAATGACCCGAATACTGACGTCACTGCTATTTCCACTAAGAATCTGAAGCAACTTTTTCGCAATATTTCCTCCTGC
Source organism: Holothuria scabra (assembly GCA_037179385.1). Classification (NCBI taxonomy): domain Eukaryota; kingdom Metazoa; phylum Echinodermata; class Holothuroidea; order Aspidochirotida; family Holothuriidae; genus Holothuria; species Holothuria scabra. Next base: position 35,278,368 of record CM074185.1, on the reverse strand, counting down.
CGTAGGTATCGTTGCCGTGTAACGTACAATGGACAAGCGTTTGATCTTGGTGTTTTCCCAAATGACTCAAATGACAGCGGCCATTATTACAAAGTTCTGGTCAAACTGGAGAAAAGTTTTGACTTAGTTATGATTAGAGAGTACTTCGATGAATCGCTCTTGTTGCTGAAAAGTATGATGTGTTGGGATTTCATTGACATTCTGTATAGCTCGAAAAAGGTCAGTAGGGGCAGCACGTCACATGGAACGAAAGAACAAGGCCAAATGATCCGATCTTGGAATTTTGCGGACTTATTAATTTACGAATATTTTAAGAGAGTAATTGAGAATAAAATCGATGAGGGTGGAACACAGTTTCAGCGAGACTTGCTTTATTTTAGACAGCTTAACCGCAATGCGGCAAAGTTTTGTTTTGATAAATCCTCTAGAGGGCGGGAACTTCCTGCTTTTATTACCAATAATTCAAAAATATTTTGTCCAAACCTTGAAAGAGATGTTAAACCGTACACTTTACTTTTACAGCATGTCCAGCGGTTAGGATGGTAAAGGTTAATCAGTTATTACTTATCAACAGTTGTAGAGAAAGAAACGTGAAGAAAAGGGGTTCTGCAATTACGTCACGGTACCGTCATGCTGGAAAACAATCGTTCCAAGTACACGTGACTTTATGCTGAACGCACTGAACACATTGGGCCATGCCCCCCCCCCCTCCATCAAGGATGTTATTTTTTAAGATCCTAAAAAACGTAGCCATCTTTGAGTAACACATATTTTCCTTCAAAAGATAGGATATGTGGCACCAGATTGCATGTAAGAACATCCAACATCTCAATAGTCTGATTTTAATTCCTAAAATTAGGCAAATTTTGTCAAATTTCAAATTTTACTTAAAAAGGTAGTCCCTGTATCTCTTTGGTCGCCCCAGTTATACCTCTAAGGACACCTACCTTCTTAAAAGTTTTCAAAAGGGAGGGACTCATCCCTTAAACTTCTTACCCGGTCGGCGTAGACGTAGGATAAGGGGACAGGGGAGCGGAGAACAGACAGGAGTTCGAGCAGTCACAGACAATTTCACCAATTCAGAGGATCTTTTATTTAGGCAAGAGTCACAGTAGAAAAGCATTAGCATATTTGCAATTCCATTGTCCAGTTTCCCTGGAAAGAATTAAGACCATTTAATACAAAAATGGTAGAACATTTTATGTGGTAATTTTCTGATCACCTAGCATGTTCCCGATTTTACTCTTATTGCAAACAAAAACTAGACATAAAGACTGCATATTTAGATTCTCTTTACAAGCACGAAAACGCAATTTCCGCCATCTGAGAGGTGGCGATCATTTTTCAAAATTTTTCCAACGCTCCGAACCAACCAATGGTGGCGCTCCCCTCAGATAGTCTTTTGGGCAAAATTACATTTTTCCGGGTCAAAGTATTTTTTAATAACTTTCCGATCACTTTGCGAACTTATTTTGAAGTGAGCATTTTATTGCAAACGACAAAAAATAGCGACTCGTTAGATTCCTTGTGTTAGTCTGGAAAATGCTATTTCCTGTCCTCTGATCGGTCTGACTTTTTCGAAATTTTCTCTACGCGTCGCACCAACCAATGGTGGCGTTCCTCTTAGATAGTCTTTCGGGAAAATTACATTTTGGGCGTCAAAGTAGCTCTTAACAACTCTCTGATCACTTCGCAGTTTGTGAACATATTTTGAAGTCACCATTTTATTCCAAACGACAAAAGAAGATAGCAACTCGTTAGATTCTTCATACAAGTTTGAGAAATGCTATTTCCGGTCATCTGAGGTCTGATTTTTTAAAAAAAAAATCTCGAAGCTCCACGCCAACTGATGGTGGCGCTCCGCCTAGATAATATTTATGGCAGAATAATGTTTTGTGGCCAAGAAAAAACCCCTAAACTAAAATGCTCCCGTTCGGCTACACCGATCGATGCTCTGTTATTTTGACTCCTAGAGGAAACACCTTTAAGAAAAGTTTTAATTCAAAAGGTAACATAAATGGCAGAAGATTCATGCCTGTAAAGACACAAAACAAAATCAGTTTTATTCTCATGAACCACAACAATTCAAATTTTAAAACTCTTCCTGTCAAAGTAAGAAATCTTGCACCATTTTGCATCTAGGCTCCTTGAAAACGCCAAAAATTTTCTCCTTTTAGACCAGTGGCGGAGCTGCCATATGGTCGGGGCGGTCGCCCCCCCCCCCCCGACGGACCAAAATCGTCTCTCGGCGCCCTTTTTAGGTTTTTCACATACTTTACTCTTGCACCATTTTGGCAAAAGCCATAATTTAATAGCGTTGTTTTAAGACCCAGATAACAAAATGCTCACATCAGTAACGGTACTATCTGTTCTTTATTCTGATGAAAAGGGTTTTTTTCTGTAATACAGGGATAGGTTTTGCCGAAACGCATTTTCATGTTTTATAGGCACTAATGAATGTTGTCGCTGTGTTCATTGCTTCCACACCAAGCGTGATGATAAGCTTACAAAATACACAGACTGATATTAAATAAACCCCCTCCCCACCGCCATTAAAAGATGTTGCAAAGGGCGCAACGATAATTGTAGCGCAAAAAGCCCTATGGTTGTCGGGGATAATTATCAACATAAACAATAAAAAGGGTTGATAAAGATACCAAAATAGCTTCCACAATATTTTTCAAAATCATTTGAAGAGAAAATTCAGGTTAAAATAAAATAAAACTGTTATCACAGTGGTAAAGGTTTAAGAGTTTTAATGAGCAGTTTCCATTTTGCTTTTCTTCAAGTGATCATTCTCATGATAAATGGCTGTTTCTGACATTGCACGATATTCCATGAAAATGCTTATTTCTGTACTTCCGTGGTCTCAAAAGCTAGAAAATTGCATCAAATAACCTTTAGTTTAGGCTACTTTTATTTATTATGAATTCGGTATCCAGAGAGCCAAGCAGACCTCTTGTCTTGGCTATTTCTTTAAATGTACTTAATTAATGGCTATTTCAGAGTGGTTACATGATGTAAATTATGTGATTAATGTTCTTCGTGTACTAATCGATTTCCAGTTGCCAAAAATGTACACCTGACGGTGATTAATTTCCATAACTTTTTCCCTCCGTAAGATTGCTTTGCTATTTAGCTCTACAGGATGTGAAAGAGATGGAGAGAAACATGCGCGTCCGCATGAAGGGGCAAGAGGGGAACTAAAAAACCTGAAAAAACGAAGAAAACACAAAGAAAAATACGAACTCAAGAAAAATTAACATCAATATTTCTTAACAGTTCACTCAGTGTTTTTCCTATTTATATGCGGTAAATAGCTTTAGAAATGTCATTTCCAGCGATCTGAGAGACATTTTGGGGCAAAATTTTCTTGCGCTTAAAGAATTTAGTCCATCTCTCCCCCCCCCCCCCCCTCCGAATTTTCTTCCGCGGAGGCCTGTGGATAGAAAATTTATACATGTTTTAATACAAAAATTGCTGAGGAGCCGTGGCTTAAATCGCGCTAAGGCTCAGGGTATCTACTTTTTCGAAGCGCCCCTGCCGACCATTTTCGCCCCTCTGACCGAAGTCCCTAGCTCCGCCACTGCCTTAGACCCATCTCCAGGCCGGCAATCACTCAACATACTGCATGCCTACCCCCTTCAGAGAAATCCTGCGTACACCACTGGTGGCAAACAAGGTAGTTGCCTCAACATTAATACCTCATAGGCAAAAGCGTGAATGGACCTATGTTAAAGCTCTATGCAAATCATCATTTATTCCCACTGACCCCTTTCCCCATCCCCAATATTTAAATTGTTAGTAATCACAAGGCCAACAAAGTACGTTTCCACGTTCAACCCTCTGTTTTGTTGTAATTCTGGGGTCATAAACATTGACCCACGGGCCTGTTTCCCTTCCACTTCGAAAGCCATGGCCATGCCCCGAACAAAGTCCAAACGTCAAACACGATGTTTCTAGGTACAAGCCGTAATTTCTACATTACTTATGCCAAGGTTCTGGCATACAGTGGGGACGGAGACAGAATTCCCAAATGGGACTCCAAATGAACTCTAACATCTGTTTCATGGTTATCTCTGTGTACATGTTGAAAATATTTAAGACGGAAGTTTAACGGATATCATCAATGTTAATCGTCTGTCTTTAACATATGGTTCAAGTTACAGTATTTCGGTACTAAGGCGGAAGTTTTCTTTCCATCCCGTTCACTCAATTAAAAATAATGAAGGCGAACATTTAATTCTTTTATAGACATTTTGGAAGCAGTGGACAGATCGGGATGATAACAGAATTCTCACACCTTTTGTTTGTTCCCATGGTTACAAAAACATCAGTTGGTTGAATTTGAATCCTCCAGAATACATACTTCTTAACTCAACTTCAAATCATTAACCTGTACTAAGACACGTACTTCTCTACAAGCAAGACATCCTACGCATTAAAGGGTAATCATTCACAAATAAGAAAGTGAATTGCTTGTTCGCTGCAAAATTTTTAGTCAAGTTGAAATATACAGCTCTTCTTTATGAAAATTTTTTGAAAGAACTGTTTTCTGTAAAAAGAATGTTGCCATTTGAAAAATGTAGAGGAAATTAAATCTATCATTTTTAAAAAGAGACGTAGAAGCTCACAAAGAAGAGGATTTTAAATTATTGGTTAAGTTATGCAAAATCGAGTAATTTGGCCACAGCCCATTTTCTTTGAGTGTGGCTCAGGATATGACTCAAAAGGGAAATCAATAGAGAAAAATTAGTTGAAGAAAAAAAAAAGATGATCGAGTACTGGGACCGGTGTAATTCAAGTTTGTTGTGAGGGGAAAGTTTGTTGTGTTGAGAAAGAAAGAAAGGAATTAAGTCAAAGTAAAGTTATAGTAAATTCGAGGAGTATTGGTGCTAATAATGTACCTAATGTTATTGGTTTACATCATGAAAAGCAAATTCTGGATGGTACTTTGAATTGTTACAACACAAATGCTAACAGTCCGTGTAACAAACTTGATTAACTTACATGGTGGGTTAAAAGTAGTAACCTTGGTGTTATTGGTATCACTGAAGTTTAGCCTACAACTTGCGGCTTTCTTTTAGGCAAGGATGAGCTCCATATAGGTTTTTACTTGTTTTTGTCAGATGGGACCATTAATTCGTCAAGAGGAATGATTCTTATGTAAGAGAGGGGTGTTGGCTGACGAGTGCAAATTGGATTTTGACTTTAGAAAAAGTATTTGGGTTAGCATAAAATTACATGGTAGTGATGTATTGCTGGTTGGTTGTATTTACAAGAATCCAAACTGTGATTTAGACAATTTATATGTGTTAAATTCTCACATTTCAATGGTTTCCAAAATTGGTTACTCGCATGTTTTGATTATGGGAGATTTTCATTCTCCTAAAAATCAACTTGATCTCACTAAGCTGTAGTGGAGATGATGCAAGTGAAAAGATTATTGAATGTCTAAGAGATAATTTTATCAACATATTAACAAAGACAAGAGTCAATAGTGAGCCAAGTATACTGGATTTAGTTTTCACTAATGAGGATAGCATGTCCACGGCATACATTGCTCAAGCCCACTGAAACACAGTGGATTGCGGAATTCAGTTGAAGTTTACATGCTATTTTGATCCATGTTTTAATCTCATAGCAAAGGTTAACTATTTTAAAGGTAATTGCGTAGAAACGAGCCAGAGATAAGATTGTGACTGGGACAATCTTATGTAAGGTGACGGTGTAAATATAAGTTGGGCCTAGTTGTCTAATTTATGCTTGTTTTTAAATCAAGCTGCAGAAGAGTTTGTGTCAAGCACAAATCCTAACAAAATGTAAACGCAAAAAGCATTAGTATTTTCCAATTGATGATACACTCTAAAAACTGTTGGGTAAAAAGTGTTCGGCAAAATACAAAATGCCCAACATGGACAAATTATTGCCCAACAAATGGGTAAACAACTGTACCCATATTATTGGGCAAATTAAGGTTGGGTAAAATCCAGTTGTTGGTAAAAGGTGTTGGGCAAGTTTTAAAGTACCCAACAGTTGGGTAAAATGTAATTGACCAATCAGATGATTAGTTAAAGATCAGTTAAGTTTTACAGATAATTATTGTAAAATGAGTGGTTCATTATAAGATCTCATGGTTGAATAAGGTTTTATTTGGTAAATAAAAAGCTAACGGTAGAATAGCAGTAAAAATCTGGACGAAAGTACTTAAAGAGCAATAGTCGCATAGATAAAAAGAAGTTTTCATTGCTACATAATCAATGGGAGAAGTAATACAAAGTTCTCGATTGAGTTTGATACTCTAAACTACACACTTCACTGTTGGGGCTTTTTACGTACATAGAAACGGGCACGGAGAACGAATAACACAACCCAGACCAGACGGGACAAAACATAACTTGAACTATGTACAGAATTCATACCATTACGGACGCAAAGAAAGACTTTGTGACGATAATTTACAAAACCCACCCCGTTCCAGGACTATTTACAAACTCACCTATTTACACATTACCAAACAAAGAAAAAATATGTACAAAACGACCCCTGAGGAAACAGGATTAACTACAAATTAACTATCACCCGCCCCGCCCGCACCGAAACAATTGGTCCCCAACGTCTGCCGAACGTGGACCCCGGCAAACGAACAAAGTCGGCCTCGACCCTCAGTTTGATTTCCGTCTTTACCGACGCCAACACGACGTCGGCAGGCCTCCCTTCACCCCTAAAAACAATGTTACATCGGTCTCTCCAAACAGCCAGCTTAATGGAGGCCGAAACAAAGGTGAGTATGCCACGAATACTCGCACCGCATGGCGGTGGTGGTGGCGATAGACCATACAATGCATAGTCGTGGCTGACCGCCCAAGTGTTGCAAAGCGTTAGCCGGTCAGCCAGGACTTGAAACCACTCCCAGAGGAGAGCCACAAAACCACAATGCCAAAACACATGGGGCACACTCTCCCACTTTGTACACCCAGCGCGGGGGCATATGCCATCTCCAAGACGCCACCGAAGGCGCTTGAGATTGGTTACAATGGCATCATGTGCAATTCGCCACAGCAAGTCCCGCCGGCGGTAGTCTAGTGACTTGCTGTGCACTACGGTCCACACTTCCGGCTGTAAGGCATAATCGCTTGGGTGGACCTGGCCCGCCAAGTCATCAAAAATGGCCCGGTACAGGTCCCCCCCCCCCCCCAATAACGGACAAAATATGCAAAGGGCATCTCACTGTCAACAGCACTAAACGCACACTTTGCCAGGAGAAAACGGAGCTTTGAGGGAAAATGCACAAGACCTAGGCCCCCACGTCTAAGTTCCTGGTACACAACCTTTCTTCTGACCAGCTCCGTTTTCCCTGACCATAAGAACTTAAATACGGCCCTCTCAAGTCGCACAAGGGCACCCACTGGAGCAACCAGAACAGTGCCCGGGTACCACAAGAGAGGGTAAATGAAACGATTAATAACTGTTACTTTCCCCATTAGACTAATGTAACGCTCCCCATAGTCTGTCATCCTAGCTTCCGCCAGGTCCACCTTTTCGTTCCAGGTAAGTGACTCAGGTGAGCCGTAACCAAACCATATACCATTGATTTTCATGGCATCGTCAACCCAAGATGCCACGAAGGGCAGTTGTTTCCACCGCCACTTACCCAGACGGAGTCCTTTTGTCTTTGCGGGGTTCAGTCTGGCACCAGTCGCTCTTTGAAAGGTAGAAAGGATGTCAGACAGGGCCCTGAAGGAATCTAGGTCAGAGACTACACACGTGACATCATCAGCATACTGAAGGCACTTGACTGTGGCTCCACCAGGAATATGAAAAGGTCGAAACAAAGGGTCTTCATGGAGGGCTCTCGCAAGCGATTCACTAAACAATACATAGAGTAAAGGTGACAGGGGGCATCCCTGCCGTACCCCACGTTGTACTCTAAAGGGGTCAGACGGTATGCCATTGACAATAACACGACTATATACATTATTATACAATAAAGCAATCCATTTAACAAAGAAAGAGTTCAGACAAAACTTCTTTAAGACTTTAAAGAGGAATCCGTGATCAACCATGTCATAGGCCTTCTCCTGATCGAGGGAGATAAGCGCACATGGAAGATCACGGTCCATTACATACTCTACTAAGTCCCGCACCAACCAGAGGTTCTGGTGAATACTGTGTCCCCGCACCGCACACGTCTGAAAGGAACCTACAAGATCTGGCATGACAGTACCCAGCCGGTTGCAAAGGGCTTTCGCCAGGATCTTATAGTCCACATTTAACAACGTAATTGGTCGCTTGTTTTTCGGTTCAAGGGGGTCTCCAGACTTGGGTAACAAAGTAATTACACCTGTGCGCTGCGAGGGGCTTAACGAACCAGCAAGGAAGGCAGAGGTAAATACATCCCGGAGATCATGTCCAACGATACCCCAAAAGCGTTTGTAGAATTCTACCGGGATACCGTCCGACCCTGGCGACTTTCCTTCCTTCATTTTCGTCACCGCCTTCCAGAGCTCGTCGAGAGTCAAGGGGGAACCAAGTTCATTGTTCTGCTCCGTAGAAGGGAACTTATCAATATTATCTAAAAGGGACTTTTGAAGGACCCCATCGACATCTGCCTGGGTGTAAAGCTGTTTATAGAAGTTCTGATACACTTCGACAATGTCGAGGGGGTCCTTCTGTACCGTACCGTGGACGTCACGGACTGCTCTAATACGGCGATCAATGGCATACTTTGTGACGTCTTGGTAAAATTTGATGGTTGGCTTTTCCTCCGCCTCCACGCAGTGTACGCGAGCACGAACACGGGCCCCATGCAACTTCTGATCAAGGTGCTGCTGGATGGTATGGAGTGCGGAGGAGTCCCCGTTCCTATCCCTAACGCAGAGCGAGAGGAACTCTTCCCTTCTTCGACGAGCTCTTGCTACACAATACTCAACTGTAAAACGTTTGATGCGAGACTTAACTTCATCCCACCATTCTAAACCCGTTGAAAAGGCCGGCCTCAGTGTTCGCCACCCTTCGTACCTGGCTTTCAGTTGTTCTTTATATTCAGCCTCCGTTAAGATATCTGTATTCATTTTCCAGAATCCCCTCCCTGAAGGCCATGACTCAGGGGGTTGGAAGGAGACAGTAACTGCATCATGATCCGAAACTGGACATGCCACAACTTCACAATCACTCGGAGACAAGGCCAAGGGAGAGTACACCCGGTCCAACCTTGACGCGTCCGTGCCATCAGGGCGGTGCCAAGTGAACACGGACAAACCGGGATGTTGCACTCTCCAAGTGTCAACCATGTCGTGATTCTTTGTAAACATGTCCAGTTCCGCCATGCCAACGCTACAGCCCGAAGACACACAAGAGGACTTACGGTCGAGCTGTACGAAGGATGGCAGGGTCATGAAAAAGTTCCTTCTATCTGAAGGCCGATTGGGTGCGTAAACGTTACACAGAAAGAAGCTTCCACATGGGTGCTTTATTGTTACGCACACCAACCGACCCTCGTGATCAGAATCAACTTTTCCGACCAGGGTGGACCACCTAGGTGAAAGTAAAATAACTGAACCACAAGACGTCGGGGAACCAAAGGAAGCATACAAACCCCCACCCCATTCGAAGGACCAGGTGTGGACATCATCCTCATTTACAATATGGGTCTCCTGGAGAAAAACGAAGTCCACACTCAGTGATTTACAAAACTGAAATATTCTGGATCGCTTCCGACTGTCCCTCAAGCCATTAACATTTAGGGTCAAGAGAAACAGGTGATCGATCGGCCATGATAGGGCATTGGCTACGTGTTTACCTGGGACTTGGCCTTTTTGCTCTGCGGATTCTTGAGTATGGGCTCCGCATTGCCCCCACAGTCTGAGACCTCACCTGAGGCCGACCTCTTCAGTGGGGATTCTGGCACAGAAGTCCCACACAAGTCAAACCAGCCCTCCCCCGATGGTGGATCCTTTGGAGGAGGCTCAGAGGCAGGCTCTCCATCATCTGACATCTCATTAATAGAATCAGAATCGGAGGACAGGTGGAGGTCCTCCACAACTGTCGTCACATCAGCCTCCCCGGAAGTTGGTGATGATGGTGGAGAGTCTGCCTTTTGAGACCCAGTTCCCGCCTCACACTGTTTGGAGGCGAGGAAATCCTGTTCCACTTCCTGAGCCGCCTCCTCCAATTCCTGTGTGGAATATTCTGGGCCTGATTGCGAGGGGTCGGGTGCCTGCCTCACATCTGCACTGGCACGGGCAGAGTATGACGTGGGACAAGCACCAGAGATATGTCCATCCTTGCCACAAAGGTTGCACCGCACCTCGTTGGGACAATCAGTCTTGTCGTGCCCCACCTGTAGGCACCTGCCACAACGTTTGTTGGGACAAGACCTGGCCCCGTGCCCCTCCTTTGAACAATGAAAGCAGGTGCGGGGCTGCCCGAAGTACCTTATGTGGGCCTTCGAACGCCTATAAACAGACAGGATGGAATATCTTTATGTAATTCCATACGGAACTGTCTCTTGCCGTTCAGAATGCCCTTTAATTCACCCTCATTGTAAACACACATTCGCATGTCAGAGACAGCCCCGTACTGGCCCAGAACCCTCGCAACCAGGCGCTGCTCGACCTCAAAGTTCAGAAACAGCACTGTCACCACCACAGAGCGATCATATGGGGTGACAGTGAGCCCCTCTGCCCCCTTCAGGCAAGACACGCCTTTCACACGGGCAGCATCAGACCTGAACTTTAGGTCGTACGTGTTGCGGGTCGCAAGCGCCTGCAACATCTCTATTTCTTTAACTTCAACACCCTTATTCTTTAACAACGTAAACACTTGCGCCGGAGGAACACTCACCTCCGACTTAAACTCTAACTTAACAATTGTGCTATCCCGACCTCCGGGCATAGCAGCAAAAGGTTTGTGGCACAAGGCCACAAGCAAATAGAGAGAAAACTTCAGCACCGTAGGTCAAACCAAAGCAGGGTAAATAAGGATATCCCAACACAGAACAACTATAAAACAGACGTGCCCTAAAACGAGCGCGACCAAACCACGTCCCCAAGAGAGAAACTAGACCCAACACGTAACAATATGACAGTAGTATAGTATAGTATAACAAGCACGCCAACACAGCGCAGCAGTACAATGCCAAAATTCAGCACGAGCAATCGACGAGAGCTCCGTGAAAACACGTCCGCTCTCGACGAAGACCTGAACTGAACACTTCACTGTTTACCTGCCAAGTGCATCGTCGCTTCTCTTGGTTCAGTTCTGGTCTTCGTCGGGGGCGGGCGTGTTTTCGCGGAGCTCTCGCTGATCGTGCTGAATTTTGGCATTGTGCTGTGCTGTGCTGCTTGTTATACTAACATATACTACTACTGCTACTATTGTCGTTTTACCGAAGTGTTGGATATTGGGTGTGGTCTCTCGCTTGGGGACGTGGTTTGGCCGTGCTCGTTTTAAAGCACGCCTGGTTTATAGTTTTTTGTTGGGTTCCCTTTATTTTTTCCCTGCCTGGGTTTGATCTGCTGTGCTGAAGTTTTCTCTCTAGTTCCTGCGTGGCCTTGTGCCACAAACCTTTGCTGCTATGCCCGGAGGTCGGGATAGCAGTATCGTTAAGTTACAGTTTGAGTCGAGGGGGAATGTTACACCCCAGCATGTTTTTTCTGTGTTGAAGAACAATAAGGTAGATGTTAAAGATATAGAGATGCTGCAGGCCCTTGCATCCCGAAATACTTATGATTTGAAGTTCCGGACTGATGCTGCCCGATTGAGGGGGGTTTCCTCCCTTAAGGGTGTGGAGGGTCTCACTGTCACCCCATATGATCGCTCTGTGGTGGTGACGGTGTTGTACCTCAATTTTGAGGTAGATCAGGGCCTGGTGGCGAGGGTTCTAGGACAATACGGAACTGTCTCTGACTGGCGTTGGGTAAAGTATAATGAAGGTGAACTGGCCGGTATTCTCAACGGAAAGAGACAGTTCCGTATGGAGCTAAAACGAGACATCCCCTCCGTCGTGTTCATAGGGGGTTCTAAGGCCCACATCAGGTATTTTGGCCAGCCCCGCACCTGTTTCCAGTGTAGGGAGGAGGGGGCATGAGGCCAGGTCATGCCCAAACAAACGTGGCAGATGCCTGCAGTTGGGGCATGAGAGGGCAACATGTCCCAATCAGGTGCGGTGTAACCTGTGTGGGGAGGAGGGGCATGTCTCTGGTGCCTGCCCCACATCGTACTCTGCGCGTGCAAGTGCAGATGTGGAGCCCGCAAGTGAACCCTTGTCTTCAGACCCTGAACCAATGGTGGAGGAACCCAGGTCCCCTACGCCTGATGAGGTGGCACATCAGGTGGAACAAGAGTTCCTAGCTTCTAAGGGATGTGAAGTGGTCTGTGGGAACCCTGAGGTAGGCCCTTCCCAACCCTCCACATCGGTACCTGAGTCACACTCTCCACCAGCTCCCAGGGAGGCTGGAATACAAACAGTGGAGCACGACCTTAGAATGTCCTCGGACTCGGAATCTGACTCTGCCATGTCAGATGTGGGAGGACCTGCCTCAGAGCCTCCACCAAAGGACCCACCATCTGGGGAGGGCTGGTTTGATTTGTGTGAGGCCGTTGAACTTGAGCCCAAGTTGAAAAGGTCGGCCTCAGGGGAGGTGTCCGACCGGGGAGGGGGAGTTAGTCCTTCTGTGCCACCAGCACCAGATCCATGTAATAAAAAGGCCAGGTCAGAGACAGTTTTGTAATTTCACACTCCACATTTCATGAATGGTCCCCTGTCCCTCATGACCCTGAATGTTAACGGCATGAGGGACAGTCGGAAGCGGTCCAGAATATTCCAATTTTGTAAGTCATTGCGTATGGACTTCGTTTTCCTCCAAGAGACTCACATTGTTAATGAGGACGATGTCTACACCTGGTCCTACGAATGGGGTGGGGGTTTGTACGCTTCCTTTGGTTCCGCATCTTCCTGTGGATCTGTCATTTTAGTTTCTCCAAGATGGACTTCCCTGGTCGGAAAGGTTCATCATGATCATGAGGGCCGGTTGGTATGCATTACCATCAAACATCCTTGCGGGAACTTCTTCTTATGTAACGTTTATGCCCCCAACCAACCTACAGACAGGAGGAATTTTTTTGCTACCCTGCCATCCTTCGTTCCTGGCTGTGCCCCTTGTATCCTATCTGGAGACTTCAACTGTGTCCCTGACACACGGTTTGATCGAATTTCCACCTTCACATCTTCAAGCTGTAGTGTCGGTATGGTGGAGTTGGACATGTTCACAAAGAATCACGATATGGTTGACGTTTGGAGAGTGCAGCATCCTGGCTTGTCCGTGTTCACTTGGCACCGCCCTGATGGCACGGACGCCTCAAGGTTGGACAGGGTGTACGCTCCAACGGCTCTGTCACCAAGTGATTGCGAAGTTGTGGCATGTCCAATTTCGGACCATGATGCAGTTACTGTCTCATTCAGACCCCCAGAGTCATGGCCAGTAGGGAGGGGGTTCTGGAAAATGAACACAGATATTCTAACGGAGGCTGAATATAGCAAAGATTTTAAGGCCAGATACGAAGGGTGGCGAACTTTGAGGCCGGCCTTTTCAACAGATTTAGAGTGGTGGGATGATGTAAAGACCCGCATCAAACAGTTTACAGTGGAATATTGTGTAGCAAGAGCTCGTCGAAGAAGGGAGGAGTTCCTTTCACTTTGCTCTAGGGAGAGGAACGGGGACCACTCCGCACTTCATGCAATCCAACAGTACCTTGATGGAAAACTACACGGGGCCCGCGTTCGTGCTCGTGTGCATTGTGTGGAGGCGGAGGAGAAACCAACCATTAAGTTCTACCGGGACGTCACAAAGAATGCCATCGATCGCAGTATAAAAGCTGTCCGTGACGCCCACGGTGTGGTACATAAGGACCCTCTCGACATTGTAGAAGTGTATAAAAACTTTTATGAGCAGCTGTATACCCAGGCAGATGTCGATGAAGACCTTCAAAAGTCCCTATTAGATAATATTGACAAAACCCCCTCTAAAGATCAGAATTATGAACTTGGCTCCCCTTTGACTGTTGACGAGCTCTGGAAGGCAGTGGCAAAGATGAAAGGCGGAAAGGCACCTGGGTCCGACGGTATTCCAGTAGAATTCTATAAACGCTTCTGGGGTACCGTAGCACATGATCTCCGTGACGTATTCGTCTCTGGCTTCCTTGCTGGCTCATTGAGCCACTCGCAGCGCACAGGCATAATAACTTTGCTGCCTAAGTCAGGAGACCCCCTCGAACCGAAAAACAAACGGCCAATCACCTTGTTAAATGTAGATTTCAAGATTCTGGCGAAAGCCCTTTGCAACAGGCTAGGCACAGTTATGCCAGATCTTGTAGGGTCCTTTCAGACTTGTGCGGTGCGGGGACACAGTATTCAGCAGAACCTCTGGGTGGTGCGGGACTTAGTTGAATACGTGATGGACCGTGATCTTCCATGTGCCCTTGTCTCCCTCGATCAGGAGAAGGCCTTCGACATGGTTGATCATGGATTCCTCTTTAAAATTTTAAAGAAGTTTTGTTTGAATCCAGTTTTTGTTAAATGGACCTCCTTATTGTACAATAGTGTAAATAGTCGGGTTATCGTTAATGGCCTACCGTCAGACCCCTTCAGTGTCCAACGTGGCGTACGGCAGGGGTGCCCCCTATCACCTTTACTCTACGTATTGTTTAGTGAATCAATAGCAAGAGCCGTTCAAGTAGAGCCTTTTTTTCAACCATTTCACATTCCCGGTGGTGTTGAAGTGCCTTCAGTATGCCGATGACGTCACATGCGTAGTCTCCGACCTAGCTTCCTTCAAGGCCCTTAGTGGCACGTTGTCTAAGTTTCAAAGAGCCACAGGTGCCAGACTGAATCCCAATAAGACCAAAGGACTTCGCCTAGGTAAGTGGCGGTCAAGAAGACTGCCCTTCGCTGCATCATGGGTAGACGACGCCATAAGGATAAACGGCATATGGTTTGGTTATGGGCAAACCGAGTTACTTACCTGGAATGAGAAAGTGGACCTGGTGGAAGCTAGGTTGAAGGACTTCGGCGAGCGCCACATTAGCCTGTTCGGAAAGGTGACAGTTATCAATCGTTTTATTTATCCCCTTTTGTGGTATCCAGGCACCGTTCTGGCTGCTCCAAAGGGTGTCCTGTTGCGTCTCGAGAGGGCTGTGTTTAGGTTTTTATGGTCAGGGAAGACGGAGCTCGTAAGAAGAGGGATGGTATATCAGGATGTTAGGCGTGGTGGGTTGGGCCTTGTGCATTTTCCTTCCAAACTCCGTTTTCTCCTGACCAAGTGTGGTTATAGTGCTGTAGACAGCAGAATGCCTTTTGCCTATTTTGTCCGTTATTGGGGGGGATTATCATTCCGTCGGTTCTTTCCCTCCCTGTTTAGTAACAGTGAACCCCACATCTGGAGGCCCTCGGAAGCATACAGTCAAATGAGAGAAACGCTCCTAATTATATCTAGAGTTGGGGACGTTTCGCAGTTAAGTGCAAGAGACCTATACCAGGCTGTTTTTGAAGAATTGGTTGGCCAGGTCCAATCCAATCACTATGCTTCAGGGTCGGAAGTGTGGCTTGTGGTCTACAGCAGATCATTAGATTACCGCAGGCGAGACCTGTTGTGGCGAATCGCACATGATGCGATTGTTACTAATCTCAAGCGTCTTCGGTGGCGTCTTGGAGATGGAATTTGCCCACGCACTGGATGCACAGGGTGGGAAAGTGTGTCACATGTGTTTTGGCAGTGTGAATTTGTGGCCCTCCTTTGGGAATGGTTCCAAGTCCTGACTGATCGCTTGACGATGGGCAACACATGGGCGGTCGGCCGGGACTATGCTTTGTATGGTCTTTCGCCCCCGCCATGCAATACAAGTATTCAGGGCATACTTACCTTTGCTTCGGCCTCCATAAAGCTGGCCTTATGGAGAGACCGATGTAACGTTGTTTTTAGGGGGATGGGGAAGCCTGCGGACGTCGTCCTGGCATCGGTGAAGGCGGAGGTGAGGCTGAGGGTTGAGTCCGACTTCGTTCGTTTGCCAAGGTCGGCGTTCGGTAGGCGACGGGGTCCACTCGTTACGGTGAGGGGGGGCCGTGTGGTGGTCAATTTGTAATAGGGTGGGTATGTAAGGGGCTTGTAAATAGTATGTAAATATCTGTGTGTATAATTTTCTGTACATAGTTTTGTAAATATCTGTATATATAGCTTATTACTGTAATGAACATAATTTTCTGTTTGATTTAGCAGCCTGTAAATAGTTTTGCGTTTATGTTTTTGCCCGATCCGGTTTCAGTTTTGTTTTTGTTTTGTATGTGCCGTTTCAATGCACTTAAAAAGCACACACGGAGCTCTCGTTGATCGAGTGTGTTTATAGTGCTGTAGACAGCAAAATGCCTTTTGCGTATTTTGTCCGTTATTGGGGGGGGGGGGGGGATTATCATTCCGTCGGTTCTTTCCCTCCCTGTTTAGTAACAGTGAACCCCACAGCTGGAGGCCCTCGGAAACATACAGTCAAATGAGAGAAACGCTCCTAATTATATCTAGAGTTGGGGCTGTTTCGCAGTTAAGTGCAAGGGACCTATATCAGGCTGTTTTTGAAGAATTGGTTGGCCAGGTCCAATCCAATCACTATGCTTCATGGTCGGAAGTGTGGCGTGTGGTCCACAGCAGATCATTAGATTACCGCAGGCGAGACCTGTTGTGGCGAATCGCACATGAAGCGTCTTCGGTGGCGTCTTGGAGATGGAATTTGCCCACGCACTGGATGCACAAAGTGGGAAAGTGTGCCACATGTGTTTTGGCAGTGTGAATTTGTGGCCCTCCTTTGGGAATGGTTCCAAGCCCTGACCGATCGCTTGACGATGGGCAACACATGGGCGGTCGGCCGGGACTATGCTTTGTATGGTCTTTCACCCCCGCCATGCAATACAAGTATTCAGGACATATTTACCTTTGTTTCGGCCTCCATAAAGCTGGCATTATGGAGAGACCGTTGTAACGTTGTTTTTAGGGGGATGGGGAAGCCTGCGGACGTCGTCCTGGCATCGGTGAAGGCGGAGGTGAGGCTGGGGGTTGAGTCCGACTTCGTTCGTTTGCCAAGGTCGGCGTTCGGTAGGCGATGGGGTCCACTCGTTTCGGTGAGGGGGGACCGTGTGGTGGTCAATTTGTAAAAGGGTGGGTATGTAAGGGCTTGTAAATAGTATGTAAATATCTGTGTGTATAATTTTCTGAACAAAGTTTTGTAAATATCTGTATATATAGCTTATTACTGTAATGAACATAATTTTCTGTTTGATTTTGCAGTCTGTAAATAGTTTTGCGTTTATGTTTTTGCCCGATCCGGTTTCAGTTTTTGTTTTTGTTTTGTATGTGCCGTTTCAATGCACTTTAAAAGCACGCTTCTCTGCGTCCTGGGCATGACGTTAAACTGCATCCAGGTTGTGGCTTCTGTTCTATTCAGCCAGTCTAGAGCAGGACCACTCAGTGTTTGCCCTTTGGAGGGCGTACTTGTCCATGTGGGACGTTAAGCTCCTTAAGGGAGCAGAACTCCTCCGGGAGTAATCGTTTGGTTTTCGACCCTTGGCTCTTCGCCAGAGAGTCGTGGGGACTTTTAGAAAACAGTAGCTTCTCTGCCTTTTGGCTAACATCATGTGTAGTATCTGTTCTTTTCATCCAGTCAAGAATGGAGCCATACATGACAGACCAATGATGAAAATGGTCTGAAGGCCGCGAGGTTGGTCGTTAAGTGTTGTCCTTCAGTGGACGTAATAGCTTCTTCGGGAAGCAGTTTCAAGTTTGGTTTCGCCGAACGGCCCTTGACAGAGGGTCGGGAGGACTTTAGAAAAAGCATCGTCGCTGGTGCCTCCAACCACTCTTGGAGGATAAACGGGGTATGTGATAGGTTACTTTGTTATTATACATCGGGTTTTATTGAAATTATTGAAATCCAAACAAGCACCCAACATACTGGATAGTTGCATTGCCCAACACCATTTGTCCAACAGTTGGGAGGACACATACATACCCAGTGTTGGTTAAAAGTTGGTCATTCAGTAGTGCCCAACTACTGGGTAGTTGCATTGCCCAACACCATTTGCCCAACAGTTTGCCCAATTGTTGGGAGGACACATATATACCCAGTGTTGGTAAAAAGTTGGGCAAATAATTGCCCAATATTTTTAGAGTGTAAAATTGTTTGTTCGATAAAGAAAAAAACGCCGCTCCTGGCTTAGGTACTGTATATGGGAACACGTTATCAGGGTAAGTGTCATGACTTTACTGGACTTAGAAATCAAGCAAAAAATTTAGTAAGAAAGGCCAAGATAAGAATGTAAAAGAAAATTGCCAAAAATATCAAGAGTAACCCCCCGAAAATTTGGCAATATGTTAATGCGAAACGAAAAATTAAAATGGGTTTTCAAATTTAAAACTGATTCAAGCTGATGGTGAGACTATATTAACAAAATGATAGAGATAAGGCTGAGGTCCCTGTTGAATTATTTAGCAGTGTTTTACAACTGAACCTGAGGGTGAAGTAACTTTTACAGTTCTGCTCAGATTTTGGTCCTTTTGTGGATAAGATAGTGACTGAGTCTGATGTTATTGATTTACTTCGGGGTTTGGATGTGAGTTTGTCACCAGGTTCTGTAGGGCTACACCCAAAGGTATTAAAAGAACCATAACCAGATAACAGACTGTTACAAAGCCTTTGACTAAAATATACAATTTATATCTTTCCACTGGCAAAGTTCCAGATTCCTGGAAAGTTGGCAATATTACTGCTTTATTTAAGAAAGGTGACAATTATAGACCAGTCAGTTTAACAAGTGTTCTGTGTAAATTACTTGAAAAAATAACTCGTTCATTCACGGTTGACCACATGAGGATAAACAACTTGTTTAGTAATAAGCAGTTTTGAGTTCTTACAGGGAGATCGATTACAATGTAGACGAATGTAATAGATAATGGTCATAGGCGGAAATCCCGGGGAAGGGGTTATATCCCCACAAAGGAGCGTGGCCTACACAATCATCTTCCCATGATTAATAAGATTAATTAGTTCGTTAGATGGAGTTTTACGGCTCCGTTTCCCACCTATTAGTTCAAGTAGTGCCGGTCACGGCCTTTTTTTCCAGTTGTTGCTCGCTGGCTTGTTTTCCCTACTCCATTGCTTATGCGGAGCATCACGCATAACAGCAGTATAGGTTCCATTTTGAGGTCTTTAGTATGACTCGACCTTGGAATCGAGTGCGGGCCTTCCGCGTGAGAGGCGGATGAAGTACCGCTAGACCAAACACGCGGTCACAAGATTGCTAATGAGTATATGCCGCTTTATCATTATTTTTTTGATATTTTGTTCATGATTCAAAAAGAAATTCTTCTGGTCTCACAAGATAAATATCTGTTCACATTTCCTGAACGCTAAATCTACAAAATCTTCCATCCACCCGTATTCTCACCGAGATATTAGCTAAATACGATAGCACACTTGGTGTGGGCATCCCAGTGAACCCAAGTAGCCAAACTGGAAACAACAAAAAACGCCTAACAATTTGAGCATGGACCTGGTTGCCACAAAGTGACCTTCGTAGCAGGTGTTGGTCATATCTAGTTGGTATATCAGGAGTACATCTAAGTAGCTTAAGGTGCAAGAGAAATACACGTCCGCTTGGCGGACAGGCACATTGAGTCACACGACTTCTGTTACTCACAACTAGATGGGGAAATACTGAAAATTCCTCAGTGTCACTTATGTGTCACGAACGACATGTCCAACCTGTTCAGTCAGCTGTAGTCAATAAAATGATAACTTTTCGTTTTCTTAACATAAAGAGGTATCATTTTAAAACTTGAAAACATTTTTCAAAGTTAAATAATGAAGAATATGACGTTAATTGTCTAACTGCAAGTACCACTTTGACGCACTAAGTGTGTAGTTACCCGTTAAAACTGAAAAAAATGGATTCTTCCAAAGCCCCGTACAACCCCTGCCATCATGCACCCAGAAGCGTCGTGCCATTAGGGCCCAAAATGTTCAAGGGTGTCATAAAATTGTCTGAAATGCATTTTAGAACCCTTAACAAGTGGATCAGGTATAAAGCGAAATTAATTCTGTTTATGGTAGCGAAGCTTCATAAACATATTGCTATTACTCACTGGCAGGTTCTCGTCACGTGACATTTTCTTTGTCCCGGGTTTTCGGAGAAAGTTCTTCAGAGTATTATGCATGTGGTTTGCATCATACATTTTTTACAAATTGTAGATCAGAACGAAGCAAGGGCAGTTGGAATAAAAGTTTTTTTCACTAAATAACGAGCAAATATAGAAGATTTCATAATAAAAACGTCTGAATGAATTCGGCCAAGTAATCTGCGCAAGTTAAGGCATCCTAACATGTCAGTCAGCAGGTGTGGCAGATACAAACTTTCGAAATTAAAATAAAATCCTCAAAAACTTATCTTTTTAAAGCTAGTTCTGTAGGTAATACTTTTTGTCAGAGAAAAAGCGGTTAATTCGTCTGCTTGGTGTGATGTGCCATTTATTCTATCACGTTTTCGTAGGATACGTTAGCTTGACATGAAAAACACGATATCTAGGGATTTCCCCTTCATTGCGCAAGCAGTGGTTCCTTCGTAGGCCAACTACACAGCACAGAGTTCTGTGTATCACAGTGTCTTTGACCCGGGTTTTCGGAGAAAGTTCTTCAGTATTAGGCATGTCGTTTGCATCATACATTTTTTACAAATTGCAGATCAGAACGAAGCAAGGACAGTTGGAATAAAGGTTTTTTTCACTTAATAACGAGCAAATGTAGAATATTTCATTGTAAAAACGCATGAAAAGCAGTGATTCATTCGTACAGGGAGTTGTTATAGGCTCACATGCACAACACAAGAGTTCTGTGTATCACATTCACGTACATGCACAACAGTGTTTATCGAAAACGACAGTGTTGTAAATTGCAACTGCAAGCCGTCTGTTGTTCGTACTGCCGAAACGCAGCCATAGAGTAGATCCTGCTCTTTAATTACAGCCGCGTAAATATTTCGAACGCAATTTGTTCGCCACTTGAGCGGCACTGTAAATGCTTTCGGCCCCTACACACAACTGACACAGCCTCCTTAGGAGTAGACAAATTAGGCCTAATTAATGGGACTTAGCCTTCTTCAGTCAAATGGGATGCCGTGCACTTTGTGTAGGCCTTACTCTCGTATATCTCGTTGTATACAGACTGTCAGTGTGTTAGTAAATTTGTCTTCTGAATCTTTGAGACAAGACAGTTCTGTTATTTAAGTGATCTGTTGTGAAGTGATTTGTTCAGTTCTATAATTTCTTCCTTGTGATACTTGGGATTCGGATGAACACCATTCAGTGAAGTAAAAATTTTCACATAATAGCCTACCAATCGCTTCCATTTCTAGTTGCTTTTGAAAAGTAAATTTCAATGGAAGTAAGTTAACCCTCAGGCTATTTGCATGGTTAGTCAGTTCGACTTGTTGGGGAAGAATGTACCCAGGGCTGTCAATTTTCACGCATTCACCTTGAGTGCCACGCATGTCGGCGTTTTCTCAAGCCCCTACGATCAGTCTCAATCTACCGTGAAAAACGTGCGCTTATAACGCAAACGATTTGTAAGTTGCAGATGTTAATTTCTTGCTTACCAAGAAGTGACAATTGGCCACGGACTTCCTATACATGGACAGAGCATACTGCACTGTACATTGTCGCTAACGTAAGTGTGAGGAAAAGCGCACCAAGATCGCCGTCTGCTATGGGTTTTGTGTGAAAGCTTGGACTTCCTCAAGTATATTATATTACCATATTTTACACGAAAGTTGAAATATTTTTCGAATACGGCACGGTAAGGTCAAAATCACTTCACCTACTGCATGGATATGATATTGTTTCCCATACAAGTTGAACTTTTGTTTTAAATATTACACAGTCGTCGTCAAATCTTACGATTTATAGCTTCACGGCGGCCGTCTTAGTGCGCCTTTTTTGTCCCAGTCGGTGGCGACCATCGACGGATAGGACGTACACGTTACATGCTCCGTCCATGTATATAAGTTCATGCAATCGGCCAATTCCTGCTATATTACACCTTATCATTTCTTGGACATAATTCAACCAGTCACGGAGCCAGGTTTGTGTCACGGGGATGACTTTGCTGTCATGGGGGGGGGGGGGCACGATATGAGCGAAAAGTCTAAGAATAGAGAGAAACCGCTAATCTGATAAAACTTAAACGCATGCTAATTCAAGCAGTGCACAATCTGCCGATGCCGCCAACTTGAAAACTTTCATATGGTGCGTCACGGTCTGTTTCAGAGTCTAATGAGAGTGTAACGATAATTATGTATGCGCCCTCTATATATTTATATCACCTTTAATGTTCATGTTTTATCTTTGTTATGTCAGGAATCACCGGGTGACAGGCTGTATTGTAGTACTTGACCTCTAGCTGACCCGATCACGCAGCGCGCTACTGTTAATTCCCCTGGCGCGAGGTATTAGCCAATCACGAAAGCACTGATTTCTTCACCCGTTGATTCCTGCGTGCATTGCTTTTAACAACGTGGAAGGTTCTGGGGAGAACGCCATTGAATTCTTGTTGTGTTGACACGTGCGATAGAGTCGAAAAGAGAGCGAACAGCCCAGCAACAATTAACTATTGTAAGTTGTCCAAGTAGGGATGTAAAATGTATTTAAGTTTAATTAATTGATGGCAGGTAATCTAGATGTTACTGGGATAATCTGTAGTATTTTAAGACAATCTCTTGTTCGTGTGATTACCTTCACAGGGAAAGAAAGTAAACGACACATTTTGCTTGGTAAGGCTAACGCAACGGTTAGGCCGTTAGGCTCCTAGGCCTCGTTAGGATGCTTAGTCTGTGAATAGTCCTTACGTTACAGTTGGAATAGGCGAATAGGTTAGGTCCTGTATTTGTAGGCAACAATCCTTGAAGACAAGCATTAGTTAATGAGTCTACTGTTACTTAGAATTCTGAATTATCTCTAACAGAAGGTTTTAGAGTTCGTTTGAATCAGGGTACGGAATTATTTCACGGGAGTTTAGGTTGATACACGCGGCCCCCTTGGTTCTTGGTTCTTATACTAATTAAAATTCATTAAGTGCAGTGTGTAGACATTACAAGGAAAGCCTAGGGAATGTTTAGGAGGTGTTAGACAGACGTCGTTTC
This sequence comes from Holothuria scabra, assembly GCA_037179385.1. Lineage (NCBI taxonomy): Eukaryota > Metazoa > Echinodermata > Holothuroidea > Aspidochirotida > Holothuriidae > Holothuria > Holothuria scabra. Next base: position 35,255,138 of record CM074185.1, on the reverse strand, counting down.
TTAAGGCTCCTTGTACACGAATATTTACCTTCATTCTCGCTATCTTGTGTGTGTTATTTGGATTAAGTTACTCAATTTGGTACAATAGCTTTTGGTTCATATCCAGTTACGTAGGTTACTCTTAGAATTTATTTTCTCACGAGAGAGTTTACTCACGAGTAGGCTCACATACAGGTATAGGCCCGTGAGGAAGACTGCTCGGGAGAGGTTGCTCACGAGTCAATTACTCAGAAGACTGTTGCTCGCGGAGAGGTTGCTCACGAGTCGACTGCGAGGGGAGAACCTTCTCACGAGAAACTACCCACAGGGCGATTACTCGGCGGAAATACCTGCTCGCGTGCTGCCTGCTCAAAGGAAGTCCCTGCTCACCTGGATCCGTTCCCGAGTCACCAACTCACGAGGACACTTTTCTAGGGGAACCAGCTCACAGGAGGTCGGCTGAAGAGAAGCTGTTCAGCTATTGGCGAGGACCTTGCTCGTGTGGGGTCCTATCCTACTTCCTCTCAGGGGATTACTCGTGAGAAATCTTTCCGTGCACATATAATTTGAGACAGGTGGAATAATTACAGTATTTAATTTGTTTTACTTGCTCATATATTGTAAACTGTATACTTTTAAGCAGTAGTAGGGTGGTCCGTTGTATATGCAATACGCACGTACGTATACTTAGGCCAATAAGAGAACCATATAGAGGTTAGAGAAGCAAAGTAAGAAATTGTTGCAAATCAGTGCTGTTCTTCGACTCACTAATCAATCCGAATCAGATGTAATTAATTTGATCAATAAAGTGATTATTAAACAGAAGAAAATCTCTCTTCATCTTTGTGGTCAACTGTGCTGACTAATTTATCTAAGAGCGGACGAGCGCGCGGCGCTACACGTGGTGGCAGCGGTGGGATAGTTTCCAGTAACAGTGTCCGAAATATACTGCACAGTTTCCAGCCTGTCCACGATGTCAATAGATTTTCCTGGAAGACACTCTCCTGAATCACAAGAACTGGACGAGGGGGAGCGGAGAGCGTCACAGCTAGAACAAACACCTTTATTGGCGGACCTGTTGCGAGACGATAACCGAGAGAGAGATATGTTTCCAAACGACTATGAAGCTCTCGAGTCTGCAGATTCCGAAGCCTCATGGAGAACAATTGACAGGGTTGAGCAACACGAACCAAGTGACCCACACCAGGCGTTTACTGACCCCACTCCAGAGAGATCTTGGGAGCTTGACAGGGGTAATGTTAACCCATTTGCTAACACTAGACAAGAATTTGGCTTTCAGAGCAACCGCACTGGAAGGTATAACCCATCGTCTGGTCCTGATCCGCTACAAAACTGGAACTGGACGAGATTATGGTCCAGAAAGAAATAGTCTACCTACAGACAATAACAACAGAAGTATGACAGCACCAACTAACCCTTTTAGTCCCACCGGGGAGAACTTGCGAACAGAGAGGAATGCACCATTGCCAGTTGAACAACGTGATAGTACAGGAATTCAACAGAGACCAAGTATCCTTCCCCCTCCTTTCGATGGCTTATCAAACTGGGATGACTACTTGGTTCAATTTGAACTTATTTCAGAACTAAACAGCTGGTCAGAGGAGCAGAACGCTCTTTACTTAGCAGCCAGTTTGAAGGGACAGGCAAGAGCCATTCTGAATGATCTTGATTACAGACGCCGAAGAGATTACAGGGAGTTAACGGCTGCCTTAAGCCACCGTTTTAGCCCCGCCCACCAAACGCAACTGTTCCGGGCTATGCTGAAGAACAGAGTACGGCAACCAAAGGAAAGTTTGGCAGAACTCGCCCAGGACATCAAGCGTCTCACCCTACATGCTTATCCTGAGGCCCCCTACGAGATGGTCGAGACACTGGCCAAAGATCATTTCATCTATGCACTACAGGATACCGATATTAAATGGAGAGTGTACCAATCTAGACCCACCAGTCTCTCAGATGCGGTTGTGGTAGCAGTGGAACTAGAGGCTTTCCACCTCGCCGAGACAAAGAAAGGCTACATTCGAAGACCTATGGTCCGAGCAATAACCCAGGAAGAGCAGAAGATCCATTACAGAAACTGGTAGAGGTGTTGAGCAAGAGCTTCGAGAGCTGTATAGATAAACTAGAAGCTAAATTAACACGTGATAACACTAATAACCATCCACCAATCCCAAGTAAGATGTCTACAGGAAGTGGACAGGGAAACAAATCAAGTTCAAAACCCGGCTGGCAGAATGACAAACGACCACCGCCTAAGTGTTGGAACTGCGGTAAAGTTGGACACCTTAAGAGGAACTGCACAGAGCAACGGAAGGAGAACAATCAGAAACTTGACCAAGACAATCCGGAAAACTATCAGGAGTCGGACTTGCAGGCCAAAGCCCGACTGCAGTAGAAGACGAGGAAAGGCCTGTACAGTTGAGTGTCCGAGGAGGAAGCAGGGGTACTGACTCAGGAATCCGCGTGAAAGGTTATGTCAATGGCACGTTAGTCAGCTTCTTAGTTGACACCGGGGCGGACGTAACCATCGTTAGTCCTAGGGTTTACAGATCCATCCCAGAAATCACCAGACCAGAACTGAGGCCAACAACTCTGACTTTAAAGCTTGCCGATGGTAGTCCGTTTCCATTTATGGGTCGAGGAATGTTTGAAATTCGTGTAGGAGACAAGACTGTGAAACATGAAATATGGGTTGCTGATGTTGTAGGAGATGCGATATTGGGACTTGAGTTCTTACGAAGTCACCGATGCTCCTTAGATGTTTTAAGGGGAACTTTATCTTGGGACGAGGCGGTAGAATTGGAGCAAGAACATGGCGAGGAATTGTCGTCTTGTGAGCCGTCAGGGAAGCCATGCAGGCTTGTACTCTGTGACACGGTAGTGGTTGCCCCAGGAGCCGAGTCAATGATAAAGGGAAAGCTCTCTGGAAAATTTCAAGGGAAGGGAAATGCTCTTGTGGAGCCAGCGGAGAAGTTCGTGAGTAAACATGGATTGTTTGTTGCGAAATTGCTGGTAGATCCTGGACAAGAATTTATGCCCTTGAGAGTTTTGAACCCAAGTCATGAACCGGTAACCGTCTACCAAGGTACAGTCGTTGGCATACTGGAGGAGGTTATTGGAGTAGTTGATGACGAGGAGAGTGCCAACTGTAACCCGATAATGTCAGTAAGAGCAGTTGAACGAAAGGAAAATGGAAAAGTTCCAGATCATTTGGTGGGACTGGCGGAATTATGTGACCAAAGACTGGACAAACATCAGCAAAGACAGCTGAAGGAACTTCTGGTCCAGTATGAGGACGTGTTTTCTCGGTCTCCGAATGACCTTGGGAGGACTACGGTTGTTCAGCATACCATCGACACCGGAACGACAAAACCCATCAAACAACCAGCTAGACGAGTGCCAGTTCACCAAAGACAAGTAGTGACTGACCTACTGAAAGAGATGCTTGAAGCTGGCGTGGTCGAACCATCCTCGAGTGCATGGTCCTCTCCAGTAGTCCTGGTTAAGAAGAAAAATGGCCAGATGAGATTTTGTGTAGACTACAGAAAAGTAAACGCTGCAACAATTAAAGACTCTTATCCAATCCCTCGCATTACAGAATCACTGGATGAACTCAATGGGTCTCGCTGGTTCAGTACTCTCGACCTGGCCAGCGGGTACTGGCAAGTTGGAATGGCAGAAAAAGACAAAGAAAAGACAGCCTTTGCTACCAGTGACGGATTATTCCAGTTCTGCACCATGCCTTTTGGTCTGTGTAACGCTCCGGCAACGTTTGAGAGACTAATGGACCGCGTGTTGTCTGGCTTACACTGGCAGACGTGCCTAGTCTACCTTGACGATGTAATAGTATATGGACCGACCTTTGAGAAGTGCCTAAATCGGTTGAAAGTGGTATTTGGTAGACTGAGGGAAGCAAACCTCAAGCTGAGTCCAGAAAAGTGCCATCTTTTCAAGTCAAGCGTGACTTACCTAGGACACCTGGTTTCCGAGGCTGGAATATCAACAGATCCAGAGAAATTGATTGCCGTTCGAAGTTTGCCAAGAAGTTTTCTTGGACTGTGTGGATATTACCGTAGATTCGTTAAAGGTTTTGCGGAGATCGCAGCCCCACTCTTCAGGTTAACTGAAAAAACACAGAAGTTTGATTGGAACATGGAATGTGAAAAAGCCTTCCAAAAGTTGAAAGAGGTTCTGACATCGTCGCCGATTCTAGCTTATCCAGACCCAAAGAAAATGTTCATCCTAGATACTGATGCCAGCAACTTTGGAGTTGGGGCCGTTTTGTGACAGGTGCAAGACGGGGAGGAGAGAGTTATTAGTTATTTCAGCAAAACTATGACGAAGCAGGAAAGGCGATACTGCATTACCAGGAAAGAGCTCTTAGCAGTAGTCAAAGCGGTAAAGCAGTTTCATCACTATCTCTACGGGGCACGCTTCCTGATAAGAACTGATCACGCAGCCCTCCGTTGGTTAATGACATTCAAAAACCCAGAAGGTCAGATTGCTCGCTGGTTGGAACTACTTAGTACCTACCAATTTGACATACAGCATCGACCAGGAAAACTGCATTCTAACGCAGACGTTCTCTCTAGAAGACCATGTGGAGATGACTGTGACCACTGCATTCGCCAAGAATTGTCGGAAAAGGAACGAGCAGTCAACGAGTTTCCAACCTTTAGACATAAATATGGGCAGAAGAGGAAGGAAAAGAAACCTGAGATAGCAACCGACGACGAGATGTCTCAAGAAGTGGTGGTGACAACGATTACTGAAGCAGTTTCCGATGAGAGTGGTTTACCTTGGCTACAAGACTGGTCTAAGCAAGATATCAGGGCAGAACAAATGAAGGACACAGAGACAAGAAAGATGATTGAATGGAAAGAAACTAAAGAAACAAGACCAAGTAGTGATTCACTTTCCTCTGAAGGAAAAGAGTTAAAGAATTATTGGACGCAATGGGACAGATTTGAGATGAAAAAGGGAGTCCTGTACCGAAGATGGGAGAGTCACGACGGAAGCAAGGTGACGTACCAACTTGTAACACCTAGGGGAATGAGGGGGCAGCTAATACAACATCTGCATGACAAACCAACTGCTGGACATATGGGAGTGAAACGGACCTTAGAAAGAGTTCAAAGGAGATTTTATTGGCACGGATGGAGACGGCAGGTAGAATTATGGGTCAAGGCTTGCGTGCCGTGCCAAGAACGGAAAAAGCCCAAGACAAAGGCCAAAGCCAAGATGCAAGTCGAACTTGTTGGAGCTCCCTCAGAACGGGTAGCCATAGATATATTAGGACCATTACCAACCACTGACAGGGGAAACAAATTTATCATGATTGTTGGCGACTACTTTACTAAGTGGGCAGAGGCCTACCCTATCCCAAATCAAGAAGCTGAGACAATTGCCACGGTGTTGGTAGAGGAGTTTATTTCAAGGTTTGGCATTCCAAATCGTATCCATACGGATCAAGGACGGAACTTCGAGTCGAGAGTGTTCTCAGAAGTCTGTCAACTTTTACGGATTGAGAAAACCAGAACAACGGCATATCACCCCCAGAGCGACGGCATGATCGAGAGACTAAATAGAACTCTGGAAGACATGCTGTCCAAAGTCATCCAGGCGAACCAGAGAGACTGGGACAAGTGTTTGCAACTTGTAATGATGGCGTATCGATCTTTTCGACATGAGACGACAGGTTGCTCCCCTAATGAAATGATGTTTGGAACGGACCTGAAACTCCCAATTGACTTGCTTATTGACACTGGCGTATCCTTGGAAGAGAATGGGAAATCGGAACAAGACACCCATATGGTGGTGCAACTCCAGGACAGATTGAGACAAATTCACGAGCTTGCCCGAAACAGCATGGACCTGGCAGGAAACCGACAGAAACGGAACTACGATCGAACGGTCAGTCAGCAGAGCCTTAAAATTGGAGATGAGGTTCTCTTGTATAACCCAGCGAAGAAGAAAGGGCTCAGTCCAAAACTCATGAGATTCTGGGACGGACCATGGGTGATTTTGGATAGACTTAGTGACGTAACATTCCGTATCAGAAGAAAGAATACTGGAAAGAGGAGAGTTGTCCACCATAACAGATTAAAGTTACTGCAGTGTCAACTCCCTCAGGCCAAGGAGACGGGTAATAAGCCGGACAAACCAGTTGGCCAGGTAGACGAAAGTGATACCAGAGATGAACATTTTCCAAAGGAACAGAATAACCGCACGGATGAGGACCTCAGTGACCAGGACATTTCAACCCGTAGAACCAGGAGACGTCCTCAGTGGCACCATGACTATATCTTTTAAGTAGTGTTGTTTAACACATAAAAGAGCAACGTGCTTATCAGTTTGGTTTTGTTTACTTACAGATTATCCGTCTGATTCAAGTACCATGGACTTCACTGATGTTCTTGACGAGAAGGAGTTCGAAAGATCGAAAGAATACAGATGCAGAGTGTGTAAGGAGAGGATGAAGTCCTTGACTAAGTTGAGAGATCATCTCAGGTGTAAACACAAAGCTGAACGCTTTGCCTGTCAGATGTGTACGTACAGCTCGGACAGAAAGGGGAACTTAATCCGCCACATCGAAACCACACATCAGAAGAAAGGGTCTTCCAAAGACAAAGCTGTCGCTGGTACGAGTGGTGGATCTTCGAGTAAAGATAGAACACCTGGCAGAGAGGAACCACGTGACAAGACGAAGACAACTCCGAAAGTCGAAAGGAAAGTGCTTCCCCAATACGCACCAGTCCTGTCGGAATTACTTTCCCAAAGTCCCAGCGAATGCAGGCTGAAGATGAGTGCGGAAGTGACCTCTCCACAAAGCCCAGAAAAGAGGGAGATTCCCAGACAGTCACCGAAGGAGATCCGCAACGAGTTAGGACACCAGGGAGGGTTACCAGACCCCAGAATGTTCCAGAGACACACCTTGGATGACGGGATGACGGAGATAGGACAGACCATGGAGGAGGCAAGACGACAGGCTAGCAAGCTGCCAACTGGAGACACTTCGTGCGAATGGAAACTGGTGAGGATGACAGAAAGGAAGAGGTACAGGGTAACCACAGAGACAGCGATTAAAGACGGGTTCTACTACAGAAGAGTGCGGGAAGAGCACTTGGAATAAACAGCAGACACACTAATGCGTGGAAGCATTACGGCTTTGAGAGGGGGGTAGTGTAACGATAATTATGTATGCGCCCTCTATATATTTATATCACCTTTAATGTTCATGTTTTATCTTTGTTATGTCAGGAATCACCGGGTGACAGGCTGTATTGTAGTACTTGACCTCTAGCTGACCCGATCACGCAGCGCGCTACTGTTAATTCCCCTGGCGCGAGGTATTAGCCAATCACGAAAGCACTGATTTCTTCACCCGTTGATTCCTGCGTGCATTGCTTTTAACAACGTGGAAGGTTCTGGGGAGAACGCCATTGAATTCTTGTTGTGTTGACACGTGCGATAGAGTCGAAAAGAGAGCGAACAGCCCAGCAACAATTAACTATTGTAAGTTGTCCAAGTAGGGATGTAAAATGTATTTAAGTTTAATTAATTGATGGCAGGTAATCTAGATGTTACTGGGATAATCTGTAGTATTTTAAGACAATCTCCTGTTCGTGTGATTACCTTCACAGGGAGAGAAAGTAAACGACACATTTTGCTTGGTAAGGCTAACGCAACGGTTAGGCCGTTAGGCTCCTAGGCCTCGTTAGGATGCTTAGTCTGTGAATAGTCCTTACGTTACAGTTGGAATAGGCGAATAGGTTAGGTCCTGTATTTGTAGGCAACAATCCTTGAAGACAAGCATTAGTTAATGAGTCTACTGTTACTTAGAATTCTGAATTATCTCTAACAGAAGGTTTTAGAGTTCGTTTGAATCAGGGTACGGAATTATTTTACGGGAGTTTAGGTTGATACACGCGGCCCCCTTGGTTCTTATACTAATTAACATTCATTAAGTGCAGTGTGTAGACATTACAAGGAAAGCCTAGGGAATGTTTAGGAGGTGTTAGACAGACGTCGTTTCTTAAGGCTCCTTGTACACGAATATTTACCTTCATTCGCTTTTACGTACGTAGAAACGGGCACGGAGAACCAATAACAGAACTCAGGCCAGACGGGACAAAATGATAACTTGAACTATGTACAGAATTCATACCATTACGGACGCAAACCAAGATTTTTGTGTCAATAATTTACAAAACCCACCCAGACCCCAACCCAGTACCCAGGGCTATTTACAAACACCTATTTACACATTACCAAATCGAGCAGGAAACATTTACAAAGACCGCCCCCGAGAAGCAAAACACAGGCCTATTTACAAATTAACTATCACCCGCCCCGCCCGCACCGAAACAATTGGCCCCCAACGTCTGCCGAACGTGGACCTCGGCAAACGAACAAAGTCAGCATCGACCCTCAGTTTAATTTCCGTCCTCACCGACGCCAACACGACGTCGGCAGGCCTCCCTTCCCCCCTAAAAACAATATTACATCGGTCTCTCCAAACAGCCAGCTTGATGGAGGCCGAAACAAAAGTCAGTATGCCACGAACACTTGTATTGCATGGTGGGGGCGATAGACCATACAATGCATAGTCCTGGCTGACCGCCCAAGTGTTGCAAAACGTTAGCCGGTCAGCCAGAGCTTGAAACCACTCCCATAGGAGGGCCACAAACTCACAATGCCAAAACACATGAGGCACACTCTCCCACTTTGTACATCCAGCCCGGGGGCATATGCCATCTCCAAGACGCCACCGAAGACGCTTGAGATTGGTTACAATGGCATCATGCGCAATTCGCCACAGCAGGTCTCGCCGGCGGTAGTCTAGTGACTTGCAGTGCACTACGGTCCACACTTCTGGCTGTAAGGCATAGTCGCTTTGATGGACCCTGCCAGCTAAGTCATCAAAAATGGCCCGGTACAGGTCCCCCGCGCTGGACTGCGAAACCTCCCCTACAGTTGACATCATACGGAGAGTATCCCTCATGTGACAATATGTCTTCGAGGGTCTCCCGCTGTGGGGCATACTATTACTAAACAGGGACGGAAAGAACCCACGGAATGACAATCCCCCCCCCCCCCCCCAATAACGGACAAAGTATGCGAAGGGCATCTCACTGTCTACAGCACTAAACGCACACCTTGCCAGGAGAAAACGGAGCTTTGAGGGAAAATGCACAAGGCCCAGGCCCCCATGTCTAAGTTCCTGGTACACAACCTTTCTTCTGACCAGCTCCGTTTTCCCTGACCATAGGAACTTAAAAACGGCCCTCTCAAGTCGCACAAGGGCACCCTCTGGAGCAGCCAGAACAGTGCCCGGGTACCACAAGAGGGGATAAATGAAACGATTAATAACTGTTACTTTCCCCATTAGACTAATGTAGCGGTCCCCATAGTCTGTCATCCTAGCCTCCGCCAGGTCCACCTTCTCGTTCCAGGTGAGTGACCCAGGTGAGCCGTAACCAAACCATATACCATTGATTTTCATGGCATCGTCCCCCCAAGATGCCACGAAGGGCAGTTGTTTCCATCGCCACTTACCCAAACGGAGTCCTTTGGTCTTTGCGGGGTTCAGTCTGGCACCGGTCGCTCTTTGAAAGGTAGACAGGGTGTCAGACAGGGCCCTGAAGGAAGCTAGGTCAGAGACCACACACGTGACATCATCGGCATACTGGAGGCACTTGACTGTTGCTCCACCAGGAATATGAAAAGGTCGGAACAAAGGCTCTTCTTGAAGGGCCCTTGCGAGGGATTCACTAAACAATACATAGAGTAAAGGTGACATGGGACATCCCTGCCGTACACCACGTTGGACTCTGAAGGGGTCCGACGGTATCCCATTAACAATTACACGACTATATACATTATTATACAATAAAGCAATCCATTTAACAAAACCCGAGTTCAAAGAAAACTTCTTTAAGACTTTAAAAAGAAATCCGTGATCAACCATGTCGAAGGCCTTCTCCTGATCGAGGGAGACAAGCGCGCATGGAAGATCACGGTCCATTACATACTCTACTAAGTCCCGCACCAACCAGAGGTTCTGCTGAATACTGTGTCCCCGCACCGCACATGTCTGAAAAGGCCCTACAAGATCCGGCATGACAGTACCTAGCCTGTTGCAAAGGGCTTTCGCCAGGATCTTGTAGTCCACATTTAACAGCGTGATCGGGCGCTTGTTTTTCGGTTCAAGGGGATCTCAAGACTTGGGTAACAAGGTTATTACGCCTGTGCGCTGCGAGGGGCTCAACGAACCAGCAAGGAAGGCAGAGGTGAAAACATCGCGGAGATCGTGTCCAACGGTACCCCAAAAGCGTTTGTAGAATTCCACAGGGACACCGTCCGACGCAGGCGACTTTCCGTCCTTCATTTTCGTCACCGCCTTCCAGAGCTCGTCAACAGTCAAGGGGGAACCAAGTCCATCGTTCTGCTCTGTAGAGGGGAACTTATTAATATTATCTAAAAGGGACTTTTGAAGGACCTCGTCAACATCTGCCTGGGTGTACAGCTGTTCATAGAAGTTCTGATATACTTCGACAATGTCGAGGGGGGCCTTCTGTACGATACCATGGACGTCCCGGACTGCTTTTATGCGGCGATCAATGGCATACTTTGTGACGTCCTGGTAAAATTTGATGGTTGGCTTTTCCTCCGCCTCCACGCAAAGCACGCGAGCACGAACACGCTCCCCGTGCAATTTCTGATCAAGGTGCTGCTGGATGACATGGAGCGCGGAGGAGTCCCCGTTCCTATCTCTAGAGCAGAGCGACAGGAACTCTTCCCTTCTTCGACGAGCTCTTGCTACACAGTACTCAACTGTGAACTGCTTGATGCGAGACTTTACATCATCCCACCACTCTAAACCCGTTAGGAAGGCCGGTCTCAATGTTCGCCACCCTTCGTACCTGGCTTTCAATTGTTCGTTATAGTCAGCCTCCATTAGAATATCTGTATTCATTTTCCAGAACCCCCTCCCTGAAGGCCATGACTCAGGGGGTTGGAAGGAGACAGTAACTGCATCATGATCCGAAATTGGACATGCCACAACTTCACAATCACTCGGAGACAAAGCCAGGGAGAGTACACCCGGTCCAGCCTTGAGGCGTCCGTGCCATCAGGGCGCTGCCAAGTGAACACGGACAAACCGGGATGTTGCACTCTCCAAATGTCAACCATGTCGTGATTCTTTGTAAACATGTCCAATTCCGCCACGCCGACGCCACAGCCCGAAGACGTACAAGAGGACATACGGTCAAGCTGCTCGTCGGGGACACAGTTAAAATCTCCAGCCAGGATACAAGGGGCACTGCCAGGAACAAAGGATGGCAGGGTCGTGAAAAAGTTCCTTCTATCTGAAGGCCGAGTGGGTGCGTAAACGTTACACAGGAAGAAGCTTCCACATGGATGTTTTATTGTTACGCACACCAACCGACCCTCGTGATCAGAATCAACTTTTCCGACCAGAGGAGTCCACCTCGGCGAAACTAAAATTACCGAACCACATGACATCGAGGAACCAAAGGAAGCATGCAAACCCCCACCCCATTCAAAGGACCAGGTGTGGACATCATCCTCATTTACAATATGGGTCTCCTGGAGGAAAACGAAGTCCACACCCAGTGATCTACAAAACTGAAATATTCTGGATCGCTTCCGACTGTCCCTCAAGCCATTAACGTTCAGGGTCAAGAGGGACAGGGGATCAGCCATGGTGAAATGATTGGCTACGTATTTTCCTGGGCCCTGGCCTTTTTATTCAGTTGGTCGCGCGTCCCTGTGCGGTGAACTCAAACCCCTCACACGAGTCAAACCAGCCCTCCCCCGATGGTGGATCGTTTGGAGGGGGCTCTGAGGCAGTCTCTCCATCCTCTGACATTGCAGTAACGGATTCAGAGTCCGAGGAGAGCTGGAGGTCCTCCTTTACTGTTGTCACATCAGCCTCCCCGGGGGTTGGTGATGATGGTGGAGAGTCTGCCTCTGGAGACCCAATTCCCGCCTCACACTGTTTGGAGGCGAGGAAATCCTGTTCCACTTCCTGAGCTGCCTCCTCCAATTCCTGTGTGGAATATTCTGGGCCTGACTGCGAAGGCTCAGGTGCCTGCCTCACATCTGCACTGGCACGGGCAGAGTATGACGTGGGACAAGCACCAGAGATATGTCCATCCTTGCCACAAAGGTTGCACCGCACCTCGTTGGGACAATCAGTCTTGTCGCGCCCCACCAGTAGGCACTTGCCACAACGTTTGTTGGGACAAGACCTGGCCCCGTGCCCCTCCTTTGAACAATGAAAGCAGGTGCGGGGCTGCCCGAAGTACCTTATGTGGGCCTTCGAACCCCCTATAAACAGACAAGATGGAATATCTTTATCTAATTCCATACGGAACTGTCTCTTGCCGTTCAGAATGCCCTTTAATTCACCCTCATTGTAAACACACATTCGCATGTCAGAGACAGCCCCGTACTGGCCCAGAACCCTCGCAACCAGGCGCTGCTCGACCTCAAAGTTCAGAAACAGCACTGTCACCACCACAGAGCGATCATATGGTGTGACAGTGAGCAGGCAGCGGGCAGCATCAGACCTGAACTTTAGGTCGTACGTGTTGCGGGTCGCAAGCGCCTGCAACATCTCTATTTCTTTAACTTCAACACCCTTATTCTTTAACAAAGTAAACACTTGCGCCGGAGGAACACTCACCCCCGACTTAAACTCTAACTTAACAATTGTGCTATCCCGACCTCCGGGCATAGCAGCAAAAGGTTTGTGGCACAAAGCCACGCAGCAACAAGAGAGAAAACTTCAGCACCGTAGGTCAAACCAAAGCAGGGTAAATAGAGGATATCCCAACACAGAACTATACAACAGACGTGCTTTAAAACGAGCACGACCAAACCACGTCCCCAAAAGAGAGACTACACCCAACACTTTAACAATATGACAGTAGCATAGGATACTATAGTATAAAAAGTACGCCAACACAGCGCAGCAGTACAATGCCAAAATTCAGCACGAGCAATCGACGAGAGCTCCGCGAAAACACGTCCGCTCTCGACGAAGACCAGAACTGAACTCTCGCTATCTTGTGTGTGTTATTTGGATTAAGTTACTCAATTTGGTACAATAGCTTTTGGTTCATATCCAGTTACGTAGGTTACTCTTAGAATTTATTTTCTCACGAGAGAGTTTACTCACGAGTAGGTTCACATACAGGTATAGGCCCGTGAGGAAGACTGCTCGGGAGAGGTTGCTCACGAGTCAATTACTCAGAAGACTGTTGCTCGCGGAGAGGTTGCTCACGAGTCGACTGCGAGGGGAGAACCTGCTCACGAGAAACTACCCACAGGGCGATTACTCGGCGGAAATACCTGCTCACCTGGATCCGTTCCCGAGTCACCAACTCACGAGGACACCTTTCTAGGGGAACCAGCTCACAGGAGGTCGGCTGAAGAGAAGCTTTTCAGCTGTTGGCGAGGACCTTGCTCGTGTGGGGTCCTATCCTACTTCCTCTCAGGGGATTACTCGTGAGAAATCTTTCCGTGCACATATAATCTGAGACAGGTGGAATAATTACAGTATTTAATTTGTTTTACTTGCTCATATATTGTAAACTGTATACTTTTAAGCAGTAGTAGGGTGGTCCGTTGTATATGCAATGCGCACGTACGTATACTTAGGCCAATAAGAGAACCATATAGAGGTTAGAGAAGCAAAGTAAGAAATTGTTGCAAATCAGTGCTGTTCTTCGACTCACTAATCAATCCGAATCAGATGTAATTAATTTGATCAATAAAGTGATTATTAAACAGAAGAAAATCTCTCTTCATCTTTGTGGTCAACTGTGCTGACTAATTTATCTAAGAGCGGACGAGCGCGCGGCGCTACAAGAGTATCATACCTGATCCCTTTTAAAATGTCACTTAAACGGTGTGTTTTCGAGTACAAGTTATGTTCTAGTAATCTAGATGCATTTTAAACAAAAACAAAACCCTGTTCAGAACCAATGTTCGCACCAAACTCATTTCCCAATGATCATCTAACTTTACCCGTGAAAGGTAAATTATACGAAAGCTTAAAATTAAAAACTCTTCAATCCCTCTTACAAGCCTGGAAATGCCATATCCGGCTATCTGGGGTCACGATTTTTTTTGTACGCTCTGCTCTAAGCGAAAGTGTCTCTCCGTTTAGTCTTTAGGGCAACTAACACTTCCCAAGTTATTTCTGCACGATACCCTTGCTTGCACAAACTCACCTCAACAAGTTCATTACAGACCTACGCGCATGTTCAAAACTTGGAACCCTTCCCCTTTCCCGCCCACCTTGTCAAGTCACTCAGACGACATTTAAAGTTTCCTCTTACATTCAAATTTTTTTCTTTTTTATATTTAACATTAACCGTGAGTTTTACAAGTTGAAAAGGCACACACACCTGCACACTTTAGAATCTTCAAAACATGTGGAAAGAAGTTTGCCAAAAACTGACATTAATAATTAATCAGTTTGATTACTTTAAATGTTGGCATTCAAAGCTTTTAAATATTTACAACAAAAAAGGCGTCAAAATTCTTAGAATGGTTTAGGTTTTTTATGCATTTGTAAAAGAAAGCTTCAGTGTAAATCATGGACACAAAGGCACTTTCATTCTGTGCATACGTGATTTCGGTAGTCTACTCAACTTTTTTCATCCATTTAAGGAGACTCGGTGTAGACCAATTGCACTTGCACATGTGTACAGTTGAGGTACTTGACATGTTCGTCGGTTAAGCTGAACGACGGAACTTTGACCGAAGTTTGTTTAATCTCTATTTTTAATCCTGCCTTCTGGTCACCAACTAACGGTACTTGAAACTAACACTTTGACTTAACTGGTTCTTTTTCTGATGGAATAAATGTGAGCATTGCAACCTTAACATACAAAATGCGGAACATGAGAAGGAGAGACATTAACGTCAAGGAAAAATGTGATCGTGTGCTTCATCTCATGCTACTTACATCATTTCTTGTGACATTTACAAAGGGTGAGTAGAACATTGAAATTGTGCTTGTAGGGTCAAGGGTAATTTGAGGTCGGAAGGCGTACTATGAAAAATATAATTGCACAGGATAAAATATAAATTGTCATGAGTTCGACATGCAGAAAACGCAAAAGTGATAATTGAGTTCAGTTTTTCTTCTATCCTAAGTAAGTCATGTCCATATCGAATATGTTGTGCCGGTAGAATGCGCTAAATTTTCCTACGATAAATGAAGAGAATCTAATTTCAGCGTTTATTTCCGAAAGACGCCCACATTTGTTCTAAGTAAAAAAAAACCCACTCGCAAAGTACAGCCACTTTTGTTTTTGTTAGCTATCAAATATTTTTATGTAATTGCGACATACCGAATTGTCAGCCAGAGAGATCCCAACCAACTCCTACTTGCAGCTGAATTCCTTAAACACCAAATTGCCTCTCACATGATAGATCCTAAGGGAGTCACGTCGATCTGCCTACCATTCATTGTCTATACCCACAGCAATATAAACCCCAAAACAGACATATAGATACTAACCCGGGAATTTCACCCTCTCATTTGAGACTGACACACAGAACTATGGCAGGCTATTGACATGGTAATATTTGGGCTCTCTAGACTAACTTCATCGATAGCATCAAACTCACCATATCTCAGCTTGAAAGAAATCTTCATTGGAAACATCAAAACATAACATGACACAACTTTCTGTGGTTTAATAGTATGCAATCCACGCCCACCTCTGGATGTAGGCCTAGTCCGAGAAAATCAGCAGGTCGGGAGATATCCCTCTGAATTCAATTGTCTGACAGAGTTTGTACGAGCAGTAGGACCTAAAACCCACAACTGTTAAAACGTTTTGCGAGTTTCAATATACTTCCGCATGTTTTCAGATGGCACCATTTTGCATTTCCTTCCTATAGCCTAAGGCAAACATTTTCTAAAGGGGCCTAATTCATGATAGCAAATAAAAAACAGTGCAACGTTCAGTCAAAACTTATATTTTTTTCCTTGAATTTAAAGGCCTAACTACAAAACAACCAGCGTATGAATTCTTGACATACTCCCCACTCAGTTACATCATCTAATACTTTCCCATTGGTGGCATTACCGGACATGATTTTGAGTTGGTCAGTTTTGATAGGGAAAATTGTCGGTGTCCCGGTAAAGGCTCTTGCCCATTTCAGTTGGTGGAATTTACCATTTGTTACCTCGACTACCTACACTCGGCTGTGCATGATAGCCTAAACCTACGTCCAGCCCCTGGGATTGGCCTCAGAATAGGCCACCGAACATAACTTACTGTAGGAAAAACAAGCACGACTTAAACCAGTTGGATCAGGGGCGTCGATTTGGTTTTCAAAGTGCGGGGGGGGGGGGGGTTGCATGTGGCCTAATTTTTTCTCCTGTCCTGGTAAGGTGTGTTCAGCGGCGTAGATAGACATTTTTTCGGGAAGGAGGCGAGTATGTGCAAGCATCCAAATTTTACGCCTTTTTTGGAGTGCGAACACCACGGGTCGTAATTTGCGTCGCGCGAAGCGCGCTGAAATTTTTGCCATTTTTCAAATATTTGAAAATATGGAGCTTCTATTGCAGAAAAGTTTGGATTCTGTGTTTCCAGAAAGAAAATTTGAAAAGTTCGGTGATTAATGAAGAATGCACTTCCTATTGGCACATCTGAGACTGAACGGCGTTGTTGCTACATAATGTTACGCAACCCTTACGAAATGAGGCTCTCTGACTAAATTTTTTGAGTCAAAAGCTTACATTGGAAAAACCTTGAATTTTATGAAGAAAGTTCATGAAAATGGCACTGTTGTTACCGTGTCACTTGATGATCTGGTGTCGCATATAGCAAATTTCCGTTTTTTACTTTGAATTCAAACTCCAAAGCTCGGAAAAGTTTACTCAAGGTCAGTGTTCGCGCTAAGCTGCGCGATTGCGGGATTCCCCAACAGAATCAATAATCCCGCAAGAAAAATATTTGTCTGCGGGAAATTCCCGCATTGTTTTTCTTGCATAAGCGATAGGGTTATAATCAAAGCACAACTTATTTACTTGTCCGTTATACGAATAAAAACTCTGAAAATCGATGAGTTATCGTTTGTATAAACGTTTGTGGAAAACGGAGTTCTACACAGTACACCCTGACACCCATACTGCATGGACTGGGTATGCATGTACTAGCTCTACCTATAGTATAGGTCTGTAGGCCTAGCGTACGATCGCGCAGCAGTGGCAGCTTGTTCTGTGCAGTGTGTGTACTGAAGCTAATCGCTCTGTGTGCAAACATCGGTCGTGTTTTAGACTGTTGTGAAGTGTGAAATGGCCTCCAAGTCAAAGTTGGATTATTTTTCAAATCGCTATAGAGTAGTGATAATAACGTAAATAGTAATACTACTAGTAAGTTAGGCCTTATACTACTACTACAGTAGTAATACAGTACTAGTACGGGGCCTAATGTTAAGCCTAGGTCTGCTAACAAAAGTAGTAAAACTAAGAAGAAAAAAGCTGACAAGTTTCAGTTAAATTGGCTGAAAATTTGGCCGTGGTTATGGTACGAGAAAGGAGAAATATTCTGCGCCACATGCAAAGAAGCCAGGCCAACTGATAGGCTACATCTACCTTCGTTGAAATCATGTTTAGTCATATTGGCAATGTTAAAATGTACTTCATTAATCTCTTTATTGGTAAATGCAGATTGCAGACTCGACTTAACTTCTCCGAACTTAAAGACTCCTCCCCCCCTAAAAATGAAAATCCCCCCCTAAATTTTTCAGAAGGGGGGAATTTCCCCCCCAAATTTCAAGTCCCAGCGCTAACACTGCTCAAGGTATAAGCTAGCACTTCTTCCTAGGACAGAACCGTAGGAAACGCAATATGTGATGCGTGGACAAATAATGACATATGTGGAGCTTTTCATCAGGAGATTTCAGAATTTCATGAGTTGTCAAAACCACACGTTCACTGGTTTCACAAATAGAAAATTTCCGAATGCTTCATTTTTCAGAGCCGCCCCCCCCCCCCCTGCAGCTGGTTGTCTAAGAGAAGGAGCCCAGATGTAAAATGGTGCTAAATGTTTCAATATTTTGAGTTACTAGGAAAAGTTTTCAAAACATGATCTTGAAAGTGTGGGTTATAACTTTAACGGATTATACAGTCAATTTTAATACCGGGTGTACTCTATAAGTATTTAGAATCACAAAGAAAATTGTCATAGTTTGCGAAAGATTTGTGCAAAAGTTCTAATAGTAAGGAACCATTTGTAATGGAAAGAAGGTAAAATAAATCCATGACTTGATCAAAAGCGCAATTCAATCTACTACGGGAAAATCACAGATCGAGGGGTGGGGGAATGGTACCCACTGGTATGGTGCTACTGAGACACCATTGCATGGGCCTACCGGTGTAAGATTGTTGATACAAAAACGACACCTTATCATACACTATCTCCAGACAGAGGATGGAGGTGTACCTCTAATTCCTGAATGAAGTTTCCTACCTAGCAAACGTCGGTGTGATTTTACTTCTCTGATTATGGTCTAAAAACGAAATGGTCAAAACGCTAAACAAATGAATGATGGGAGCGAGTCGAAATTTTGTAATAGAAATCATACATTTTTCTTAAACAGTTGCATGCAGACTGTGCAACGAGACATTACAGTTTCCTTAAAATGTGGTTGCCACATTCAGCCTGCCAGGCTGGTCATTCACTAAAGACCACATGTTTCATTAAAACATGGTAGGGGTCTGTTCATCTATAGTATTCCTTAATATTGTGCTCCTTCATAAACAAACCTGCTGCCCCATGTACACGAATAATCGACACAATCATAGAGACAGAGACCGATGAATAATGTATGTTTGATATGCAAATGAAAAAAGAACATCAATGAGACTGCAAGCACGCGGAACGCGAAAATTTTGGGGATTTGCAAAGTAAACATGTGGAATTATTATACAGAAAGATAGTCGGTCGTAATCGGTAGAAGACACCTTTCATAAATTACATGTATAGTCTTTTGGGTGGTACCTTATTTTTAAGTTCCACGACACAAAAAGTGGAGGGACTTTTACGCTACTGTCCCCTCCACTCAAAAATTGGGGGACATGTCCACCTGCCCCCCTCCTAAATCGATGCCCTTGAATTCGGTAGAAACTGAGCCGTAACCGCATTTAAAAAACCTACTAACCGATTTCACTGAACAAATTGCATTTGGAGCAAGTACTGGTTGGAGCGTATTTTGCATTGTGTGTACATTTAAGAATTTCTATTTATGTACACGCCGGGACTCGTTATTCAATTACAATACACACGTTCGCCACACGTATGCCTACTGTATCACACTAACAGGACAAGTATGGTACAAGTAACGTCTTTACACCAAAGGAGAAATTGAAAAATACTTGGACACCACTTTCACTTCAAACAACACTGGCGAATGAATTTCCAGAAAAGATAATATGGAAAAAGTAGTGTGATTATGTTTTGTCATTTTTCACATATGTGTTGCCCTGCGAAAAAAACAAAATTAGCTAGAAAAAAATTAATGGTATGTAATCCAGGTATTGAATTTGAAAATTAAGGTAATTGAGACGCTAATCTTGGAAAATCGTTTCAAATATGGAAACACTGGAGAAAAATTCAGAATCTTCCGTCACCAGGCCTTTTCACCCTTGCAGGGTAATCCCATTGATTCCACTTTAACAACACTGATGTATCAATTTATCTGGATGTTTTTTTCCTTCTTTTAATGTGCGTTAGTCCACTGGAAGCACAAAAGTAGCTACCAAATTACTTGTATTCAATAAAGGCAACGAATGTGAAATTTGAGGTATATGAGACTCTGATATTGCAAATTCCCTCTGCACATGGAAACACTGGGGAGCTAAATCTGGCGAAATCGCCCTGCGTAGTTGTTCAACGGTGTGGATGCGTCTCCAGTGATCTTGGGTCAATCTATACGGCAGATAAGAAAATGTTTCTGAGGCCACATAAGAATGGGTAGGTCCAGAACGAAGACCGAAGACAGAAGACCGGCAAAATCGCTAAAACGAAGACCTCCAAAACGAAGACCGAAGACCAAAGTCTTTCATCTCGTCCCCAGCCACACCGTAATAAAAAAGTATTCGAAAAGTTCTCGGTCCTGATGGCGCTTCAATAGATATCTGATTAAGGAAAAATACCTAGATGTGTAAAACAAATGTTTCTTTCATTGAAGAAGCGAAATAAAAGTCTAGGAACACTGCTAAACAGCTAGTTAGTAAGTTAAACTGGCCTTTGCAACATATATTTCGCTGTCTTCGTTTTTGAATCTTCGTTTTTGAGATATGCATAATAGGGCAATCTCCAAAATGAAGACCACAAATGGAAGACGTTTCGCTTGCACCACCCCTAAAGGAAAAATAACTGCGGTGTGTATGCTTCTGGGGGCACGGGAAGGCAACCCCTGCCTTATCAAATACATTGCATAACACCCTGACGTATATTTCTCTGTTTACTTCCGAGTCGTCGTTTTTCGATCTTTGGAGATTTGCATAATAGGGATTTCTCCAAAACGAAGATCAAAAAAGAAGATTTTTCGATTGCGTCATCGTCAAAGGCCAAATGTCAACAACTCATGTTTAGCTGATCTCTCAGTCATCCCAGAGGTTTCATAACACCCAAACCGTACCAGATTTGGAAATAACTTGTAAGGGAAAGTGGGACACAGTTGATCAGATTTTTTCCAATCAAAGCATACCCCTTTAATGGACATGCACATACCATTCTTACTTTACATTTGATAGATGTAGTGTGTACCAAAGATTAGCAAAACTTATCTTTGTATAAAAAGCATTCTTTGGTGTTGTAGTTATTGGTTAATTAAAAAGAGTAATATTCACTGTGCCCTACGAAAAGTTACACTGTGCACACTGGATCACACTCCCTATTCACTTAATTTGATACTACTTCCGGAATGAAGCTGATACCCCAGATGTTTCATTTTACTTCAACATAAGACTCAGGGGTGAGTGGGGCACAGTGGATCACAAGGGTCAGATTGGATCAACTGAACATTCAATTATGCATTTCGTTGCAGCAGAGAGCCATCTGTACTACGAAGGTAGAATTCACATGTACATATCACCCCTCCCAGAATACTGTTGAAATATCACTGACCCACTGTGGCCGACTTGACTTGAACCAATAGGTTGGAAACTGGGCCATAAAATTCCATCTAACCCTGGATCCACTGTGTACGGATCCATTGTGCCCTGCACATAAATACCCTTTCCACGAAGTTGTGAAAATATTTTATCATGGATAATGAATCTAAGTTGTGTTCTTTATGTAGTTTCCTATCTATTTCCTCATACATTGAATCTGAATTTTTTTTCCATGTGATGTGATCCACTGTGCCCCGTGATACGCTGCCCCACTCTCCCCTATAGCTATATACCATGAAATTTACCCCTGCTTTGTTCATGATCAGTACACAGAGCCTTTAACGTAAAAGGCAAGCGCATTCTCCCCAAACCTTTTTTGAAACAACAGCCAATTTTCTCTTATTTCTCTTCAGAGTACCTTTCTTTGAATTTCATGACTTAAATATTGCATGTCCTAAGTAAAGCAAGGAGTTACTCCTCATAAATTTTACAATTTTGTGAGGAAATTATTGTCACATGATTCTCAATTAGAGCCATTCATGGAACAGGATAGTCTACTACACTGGCTAATCCAAATTTTCCCTACTAATCCAAAATTTGCATTTTTTCTTTAAAGGGCCAAACCTCTAACCCCAAACTACAATTTTGGTACCCGGGTACCGAAATTCTCAATTGGCTCAGCACTTTCATTGACAGCTAATTCAAACATTGCAGAGTGCCAAAACTTATGTTACACAGCATGAACGGCACTGAGGGTGTTATGATTATATAAATTGAGTTTTTCTATTCTCACCTTGAAGCAATAAACTGAGATTGTGTCTGGATGAGGATGAATTTCAGACAATTGTGGGAAGGGCTTCAGTAAGAAGGTTAGGAGAATTGGTATTGTTTGGGGTGAGAGATCTGGGCCTTTAACATTACAGTAAACAACGGTGTAACCTTTGACCCACTGTGGTCAGAATATTTATGTCATTCACCAGTCTGAACTTGCCATCACATAGTGATTCAAACAATCTATAGGCATATCACACAGAGTACACACATTAATGTTCAGTAACAACTTACACGTAACACTACAGTATGTACACATAGTAGGACGGTACCTACAGTATATTGGGAGCCTACACATAATCATTGGTGCATCTTTACTTGCACACCAAAAAAAGATACACACAGTGGCGTCGCCAAGGTGGGGGGGGGGGGCAAGGGACATGTGCCCCCTCTGGAAAACCACGTGCCCTCCACCTGAGATTTAAATATTTTTCCGAAAAATAAACAGATTTTTTTTCATGGCAAGAGGAAGGCAGCAATTTGTGTTTTCTTCGAATGAGAAATCACCCCATCTCACAAGCACACAGTGGTCACTGATGTGTGTTGGAGCCTCATGCACTTGGAGGCTGAACATTGCAATGTCCTGGTGATCCATCCATAACCCTCTCTGCTGCAACTGTCAGGTGTGACTGTAAGCCTTGATAAAGCCTAACAAGTGCACAGGTAACATGCCAACCTCAATAGCTAGATTGACTTGCCATAGTTTTGTTTTATACATGTTGTGGATCTGAAAGGTTTTGCTTAACTTTACCAAGTCTCTAAATGGTTTTATCCCGAGATATTTATAATTGTCTACCCTTTCCACAACTTGAACACTCCCCTTAATAATAACATCATTAAGAACATTATGGGACTTATGAAATGCAAACATTAAAGGCCCAATTCTCTCACCCCAAACAGTACCAATTCTCCTAACCTTTTTACTTATGCCCCTCCCACAATTGTATGAAATTCATCCTCATCCAGACACAATCTCAGTTTATTGCTTAAGGGTGAGTATAGAAAAGCTCAATGTGTATAATCCAAACACTCTCACTTCAGTTCATGCTGTGTAATATAAGCTTTGGAGTTTTGCATTGTTTGAATAAGCAGTCAATCAAAAAAGCTAAACCAACTGAGAGTTTCTGTTACCCCATACAAGAAGTGTAGTTTGGGGTGAGAGGATTGGTCCTTTAAGTTCTAAAAAGTTTTGTTCACAATAGTTAGTAAAATTATTAATCTGATCTAAATAAGCGGTATCATCATTGTTTTTAATCAAACCCAGCAAAGCAGTGTCCTCTGCAGATTGAACCAGTGCACAATTGCTATTGGTTGACCTTGCATCACATGTATATAAGGTAAAAAGAAATGGAGCTAAAACTGTGTTTGAAGTAATGCCATCTGATACTTTACTGGATGCACGAATGTTAACATATTCGGACCTATTAGTAAGATAATTAAAAATCCGTAAGATAAAATCATGGCAAACATTCATTTTTAATAACAATTACGAGCTAAACTGTGGGGTTGAATAGTATGAAGAGCAAATGAAAAGTGAAAAAACATAATTCTAGAAGAATAACCCAATTTTGTGCATTGAAGATGAGAGTATAAGTTTTCCAGACTGTAGAAAAAGCTTCTTCGGTGCTGCAATTGGACTGTACGCAAACTGCAATGGATCTAGACAATTATTGACTATGGGTTTGAAAAATTTAAGAGCAAATCGTTCACATATTTTCATTGCCACGTTCCTGTCGGTCTTCTCAAGTTTTTGACGAACAATTTCTCCGAAGGCTCCTTTTTTAAAAAATAATCTCTCCTGTAACAATCCCCTCCTCTCAAAATTCTGTTCCATGGTCACGTAGTGTAATGTCTAGCAGATATTTTCAAGTAAGCATATACATATCTGTCCTTGGACAGTGGTTTCTGGAGTTATAAGACTTACTATGGGTAGAAACAACTTAAGTTTGTTTCCATTGCAATTAAGAGATATGAAATTTATTGCACGGATGAGACTACTGCTGTAGGTGGAACGAATTTTTCAAATGCTGTCCCCTAACAGTATGTAGGTTGTGCTACCTTGGTAAAATGTTTCATAATTTTATGATAAGCCGCTCATTTCTTATGTCCAAACTGGTCCAGTGTTTGTCAAAAAGAGACTCATCTCGGGGATTTCAGTATTTTGAGAGAAAGAACTGGAAGTAGGATTGGGTGTCACTCTGACTTTAAGAATTAATCTTACTCCTCGAGATGGTAAAGAACTTCTTTCAAGTTCCAACTTCAAGTTAACAAATAGAGGTCAGCAAACATGAGCAGTTCCTCAAAACTGCATCCTTACAACTGTGACCTTGTCACATGGAATGGAGTCAGTCCAGATAATGCAACCTGCAGCAAGATCACAAAAAGCAGCATTGGTGTTCTCTGACCTCTCAGTGCTCAGTGGAATGAAAGCACCTGAAAAAACAATAGTTATTATGAATAAATAAAACTAATAGATTCTTTTTATGGAGTGTTCAAACTTTATTTGTTAATAGAGCAGTGGTAGCAGTCTATACCTCACCACAATGGGCCATGTAGTTTTGATACCGGTAAAAAAGTTGATTTTCTAACCTTACTTATCTATTGTTCAAGTGAGGTATATCAAGTTTCCAAACCCACTGCTGGAGGTCTATTGTTATCACTTCACCGAGCTTTTATTCTGCTTAGGTAAAAAAATATACACAGTACTTTGGGCAGGTTTGTAATTGAAACCCCCTCTGCATACTCTGCATGCTGTGGCTAGGGTTTCTTGGCCTGGATTAAATTTCTGTGCATGGGGTATTATACAGCCTGCCAATCATCAAATTGTGTAATTCAGAAAGGAAGGAAATCAAGTGTATTATTTTACCCTGACCAATTCATCATCACATATCTATAACAATTTCTTCAGTCTGAAATTTGCAACAGTAATGATTTTCTTTTGAAACCTTAAATGTGAAATCAGTCAAAAATTCTTCACTTATACAAACCTATCTCTCCCTCCCTCATCCTCTCTCTCCCACTATATGGAACATCACCATATAATATGTATCACCATAGATTAGCTACTAAGAGTACTCATTTTCCTCACTGCAGTACAATTCTTGGACTCCAGCAAATAAATATAAAATTCATCAATTCGAAGCATCCCACACAAAAATTGATGGGCCAACTTAAGAGCAAGATTCAACAAGTGGGTGCAACATATATGTGTAAGGATATGATATTAGAACACAAAATTGGGACATTTGTGTCTAAACCAAAAATAAAAAACAAATGATGATTTAATTGCTGAAATTTTTTGATAACTGTGCTGGGAAATGTCATAAAATATAAAACAAAATCATTGGTAGATGACAAAATGTTTTATGTTACAAAAACTGGTTTTAATCTTTTGTTCGTTACATACAGTAAGACACCAAAGCAGAATTCGGTCCCAAAAATAAAGTTAAAAAACTGAAATATGCTTTAATTTAACTGTAGATTTGTTCATATTACAATAAGGAGTAATATATTAATGTCTCTTGACTAAAGATCATCACATTCTGCATGCCTGACAATGTAAGTGCCAAATCCTTTGTTAGTTACATAAGGACACCATTTTGTCCCATTTTTGGTATCCTCGTAACCAACGTTAAATTTGCATTTAAACTTTCCTCCTCAGCCGCTAATTGCAAAATGGTAGGAAATAGTAGTTTACATTCATGTTAAATTTCCTTTCCAACACATTTATAAAGGGTTCACATCAAATTACATTATTGACTGGAGTTTTGGCCCATAAATGCAACGTGGTGCCTGTTTTGGTGTCTTCGTAACTAACGTTTACATTTTGTACCCAACCAACACAGAATGCAAAAGGCAAGTCAAACATGTATAATGTAGAAGTAGCATATACCCTAATCACAGCATGAAAAATAAGTCTACAATGTTTGTGTCCCAGTATCATATGGAAGATCATATCCTTGCACATATCATTCCAAAACAATACTGGTGTTACAGTTTCAGACAGAATGCAAACTAGCGTGGGAGTTACCTTAAATACATAAGCAGGCATCCCAACACCATCATATTTCAAAACTGGATGCTTTAGTCCTTGCCAGCATGTGCACTATCCACAGACTTCACTACAGATCAGGGTACTTTCCTCATAATATATGGGGATGTCTGTTCCACCTCTATCAGATCACAAAATCCAGCCAGAGATGATTTTTCTCACCCTCTCATCAGTGAAATAAAGGCACCTGAAAGAATAATAGCTACAATGTATAAATACGACTGTTATTTCAATTCCTTTCCAAGGATTTTTCAAACTATGCAGCAGGCAGCTTAATTGTAAGATAGCTTTCCTTGCTAAATTCTGATGTAGGCCTAGGCCTAGCTACTAAAGTACTATGGCTATAATTGTGGAACTAGAAACTAATCTTGTTATCAGTATTTAACACAGTTGTAGCATCCTATCCATCATCACAATGATGGATGTATCTGAAAAGTTATTTTCAGCCTGAAATTTTCAAAAGTGATGAAATTTTGACAATGCCTACATACACACAGATATAGGATAATAAGATTCAACATTTGGATGCAGCATATGCCTAGGCTATTGACTCATGATAACACTGTGATTAGGCCTACAGCTGTTTAAAAACAGATTGTTGAAGTTACCTTAATACAGGCCTAATTATAAGTTAGGCCTAGGCAGCAGTGTCCTAATAACATCATGTTACAAGACTGGATGTAGAGATTCACTCAAGTTCAAGGCTAGATATCAGATATGGATACCCTGCTAACGTTACTATGCATGTGGGAGTAACTAAGTTACACTTCTAACGTTAGGACTAAGTTAGGATAGCTA
Organism: Holothuria scabra; assembly: GCA_037179385.1. NCBI lineage: Eukaryota > Metazoa > Echinodermata > Holothuroidea > Aspidochirotida > Holothuriidae > Holothuria > Holothuria scabra. The sequence continues at coordinate 35,228,280 of CM074185.1, read as the reverse complement.
GGATAGACCCCTCAATGAATAAGTTACAAGCAGTAATGCATGGCCTACTAGGATAATCATGAGTCGATCACCTAGGCCTGTTACTGTTAGGCCCTGGGTATATAGTGGTTGGTTCAAAGTTCGAACAGGTTCTAACTTCGAACACCTCATTTATATGTTCAATTGTTTATTCACTGATCCATGCAAAATAATTGTCAGTTTAACCATACCACTGGAGCCACAATTATTTCTTAATGGTATTTTAATTAATTGAAGAAAAAGCTGTCACATTACTGATAAATGAATGACTTTAATAAGGTGTTTGAACTTAGAACCAACCATTATATCGTCCCCTTTCTGGCGTACTGACGAATCGCAAAATCAAGAATTTCATAAATCTGTTGATTTTGTATTTCACATAGTGACGAATGTTGTCTTATTTGGCGAATGTTCGCCATATTCATCGTTTTAATGTTTAGAATTGTACAACGTAATACACTTCACAAAGTCGTTGCAAGTTTTGACGCTAAGGTGAACAGATTTCAGCAAAAAATTCATTCGTCACGACGCCAAAATTGCCAAAATTTTACATTTGTCACTATACCAATTTGCGATTCGTCAGCATGCCAGAAAGGATGATATTATCGTAATTTGTACTTGGTGGCTCACCCTGATTTGCAACAGATCTTGAAAGGGCCTTTTCCTTCCTAGTTACTTTTTGGGAATCACAGAACCTCTTGTAGCACTCTTTGTGATATCCAAGGTTTAGCCCAACGTCGGTTGCTTTGGTCAGTGTTGGAATTCCTTTTCAAGCCTAACAGTTAGGCTTGGTAAGTAACGGTAACGTTAGGCCTATTTTCTGGAGTGCTTCGTAGGCTGCCTCTCTTTCATTTGACTCGAATTTCTGCCACTCGACAGCGAATATTGAGAATCTGTCGCAAGTGCCTTCCGTGAACCTGATGAATTTGTTCTTTGTTAACGGAATAACATGCATCGAGCAGAAATCAGGCAACTCCTGATGACCTGGGAGGCTGGGACCTGGGCCCGTAGTCATGTAAGTCGCCATAGTGCCAAATGGAATAGTGTACGATACGTACCTGATGTAACGAGCAATCTGATTGGCTGAAAGTCGTCAATTCTCATTTCTCTTACTAATCTCATCACTGATTGGTTGAATTTCGAAAAAATTGTATTAAAATTTGCCTTATTTTCGCTGTTTTCTCACCAAAATACCATTTTCGCACGTGTGGATCAATGAACCATGGATCTATAAATATTTTAGCACCCAACTGTGTGTGAATTTAGTTGTGCCGGATTCTGTTGCACGAAAGTGCAGAAAAATCGGCGTTGGCCCACGGCCTATTAGCTTCCATGTGTATTATTTGTCCTCCAGCATGTTACACCAACACATTCGTACAGCTGATTAACCAATCAGATACGCGCGCTTAGCCTACCACACGCGCATTACGAAGTCTACTGCGTGCGGCCACACACGTCCTTAGGGAGCGTTAGATAACACGACGTGGCCAGGGTGACGCGGCATTTTAGCCCACAGTTCACGTCTTCGAGCTGACGTCCGCGCCCTGAAAATATTGCGCTTTAGATTTCTACGACGCGGCATGAAAGTGGCGTGGTGATATTCGAACTTCGTTTGAGTAGCAGATGCGCAAACCGAGCTGTTAATGGTAACAATATTTAGCGGAAATGTGTAAGTCAAACTAACTGATTATATAGGCCTACGTTGGAGAGTGGAAAACCATTTTATGTAGTGCGTTTTTAGTATAAGTACATTGCCGAAAAGAGCGACGCGCCAGTCAAATTGTCACTTCCACGTGCACCGATGTTTGTGAATCCACGAGGCGTTATTTTCCGTCTTATGAAACGGTAATAAATATTGACTCACAATACTTTCAAACCCCATACAATTAAAGAAGAAGATTTCTATACGCAAGACAATTATGGAAAAGGTTTGCTACACCTTGGACCAGGCTCTACGAAACACATTTTCCCAGTTTGGGGCACATCTTCACCACCTTTAAACAAATGCCAACAACCAGCAGTTTTTGAAGTAAAGCCATACATTTGACCTCCTATGACGGGACTTCAAACCATGGCAACCATGTATTTGGGTAGTTCTAGTCATCGTCATGACATGTGCGAAGTTTCATGTCACTAGGATGTTTCATAACCGAAATACAGACAAAAGTATGATTTTACCTAAATTTGACCTTTGACCTCTGTCCTTCACTTCCGGAAATCTACGAGACACATGTTCCGACCCTGGGGTATCTTACCACCAAGTTTGAAAAGGATCGGTCTAGCCCACTAGGAGGAGTTCGAGTTAAAAGTTTCTGCTTTTTTCACTTGAAAATAGACACTTCACTTCCATCACGTGACCTTTAATGTCTGTTGCCATGGTAACCATGCATTTTGGTAGTTCTAGATATCCTCATGACACGTGCAACGTTTCACGTCAATGCCATGTTCCTTTACAGAAATACGGTAAAAGACCAGAAATACAGCCGAAAAATCCCCCTCAAAATGATTACTATCGAAATATGACCTCTGACCTTTGACTTTCACTTCCGGAAATCTGGGACACACAAGTTCTAACCCTGGAGTACCTTCCCACCAAGTTTGAAAAAGATCGGTCCAGCCCACTAGGAGAAGTTAGAGTCACAAATTTCCTCCTTTTTCGCTTAAAAATAGACACTTCCCCTTCCATCACGTGACCTTTGATACCTGTTGCCATGGTAACCATATATTTTGGTAGTTCTAGATATCCTCATGACACGTGCAAAGTTTCACGTCAATGCCATGTTTCTTTACAGGAATACGGTAAAAGACCAGAAATACAGCCAAAAAATCCGTCAAAATGATTACTATCGAAATATGACCTCGGACCTTTGACTTTCACATCCGGAAATCTGGGAGACACAAGTTCTAACCCTGGAGTACCTTCCCATCAAGTTTGTAAAAGATCGGTCCAGCCCACTATGAGGAGTTAGAGTCACAAATTTCCTCTTTTTTTTTCGCTTAAAAATAGACACTTCCCCTTCCATCACGTGACCTTTGATACCTGTTGCCATGGTAACCATATATTTTGGTAGTTCTAGATATCCTCATGACACGTGCAAAGTTTCACGTCAATGCCATGTTTCTTTACAGAAATACGGTAAAAGACCAGAAATACAGCCAAAAAATCCGTCAAAATGATTACTATCGAAATATGACCTCTGACCTTTGACTTTCACTTCCGGAAATCTGGGAGTCACAAGTTCTAACCCTGGAGTACCTTCCCATCAAGTTTGTAAAAGATCGGTCCAGCCCACTATGAGGAGTTAGAGTCACAAATTTCCTCTTTTTTTTCGCTTAAAAATAGACACTTCCCCTTCCATCACATGACCTTTGATACCTGTTGCCAGTGCGATGGTCCATTACAGAAATATAGTAAAATATATGATTTTCATCAAATTTGACCTTTGACCTCTGACCTTTGACCTTTACTTCCGGTTATGCTATATGTACAGTGGTTCCACCTAGGGAGATATTAGCAAAACAAAAATTCACACACACACACACACACTCACCCCCCCAACACAGAGACACGTTTTGACCCCTCACGCAGAATTGGAGTTTTGGTTACCTTGGGGGACCCCACCTTAGGTTAGACCCTTGGACTAGTAACTTGGGGGCACCAACCATTACCATGGCAACAGTGCCAATTTTGCTCAACGGGCAAAGTGAGTACAATATCTCATCCTCCTTATGGAGCGATGTGATAATTAGCTATATATGACACTCTTTTTAGAGGGCAATTTGACTTTGAACATTTGGCTTTGGATTGGGTTAATTAGGTAATTTCAATACGTGCACGTCTGCTCATTCTTGAAATGATATTTTTGGAATCATAATAGGAGAAGTAACAAGAGAATGCCTTCCTCTTTCAGTAATTCTACAAGTTTCCAAGATTTTCTTTATATTCATTTTAGTCCAAATAAAAGTTTAAGACCCTAAATGGTTTTCAAGATTAACTGAAAACGTTCAATTTTCTATGTAAGCTTACCTATCTCACAATTGATGGAATGCCATGTTAAAGAGATGGAAGTAACCTTGAAACATTCATTACTGTTTGACAAATAAAAGAAAGTCTTTTATTTTGAAATTCAAAATGGCGACTTAACATTATAGAATACAGTAATTTAAAACTGTGACTGTTTCAAATTGGTTTGACCAAACTAGACAAAGTTAAATTCAACAAAATCATTCGGAGATATTCGGAGAGGAATTAGTTTAACAGCCTGACAAATTCACACTTTCACGATCTGCTCTACTTCTTAAAACAGTACATTGACTCCAGACCGTCATCTTGGAAGATAAGCGATGAATACAATGAAAAAGTGACTGTCCTTTAGGATGTATCTACAGTTTTGGTAAAAGATACCCTGTAAATGTTAGAAGTATCTGTTATACTACAGAAGTTTCTGTAAGCCACCGCAATGAAATTTAAACTTGGTTTGGCCAATATGGCCACTTTTCTGAGCTATTGCCATGAAAGTGTTGGTTAAGTTCAATTAACCTGTGACCAACATCTTAAAAGGCATATGTACTGCAGAAAATGTTAGATATGCTGTAGACTGCATCCCATGTGTTATATTGTACCAGGTGGTTATTGCTTTCTTAATATGGAATTCCGCACAAATTTAGAAATGAGAAGGTATGTTATAAAATGCACTTGCCTATAGCCGCCATCTTGCCACATTTAATATATATATATATATATAAAATTCATGATCGAATTTATTACTACAACACTTTCGACCTATATATATATATATATATATATATGTATGTATAGGTCGAAAGTGTTATAGTAATGAATTCGATCATGAATTTTATACCGATCCAAGATAGAGTATAAACTCTTATCAAAGAAGGAACGGTTGAAGAAAAACACCAGAGAGAAAAATTGAGCCGCACGGGGGACCGAACCCACCATCCTCCGCTTTCCGGGCAGAGTCTATGACCACTATGCTAGAACAGCTCGTGATTCACAGAAGCGACAACAGGCTATAAATACCCCGCGTGAATCAATTTTCTCTCTTTGTTACCATGGTACTCCCAAGCGGGATGAATAATCAGTAGGTCGAAGTTGGTAGATCGAAGTTAGAATGTGTAGGTCGAAAGTATATCGTATATCGTATATATATGTATATATATGTATGTATATATATACATATATATACGATATACGATTACGACAAAACACCGGAAGCAGTGGAAAAAGTGAAGACAATTGTGGCTACCATGTTAAGTGAAGGTGATATTGACCCTAGCACAGCTGAGTACCTTACATCGGGAGAAGTGAAGACATCTCGTTCTTACACACTACCAAAAACCCACAAAGACAAAGATGAGGAGGACAACCTGAAAACTAGACCGGTCATTTCTGGGAATGGTTCTCCTATAGAAAGACTTTCGGAATTTGTTGACTTTCACATTAATCCTGAAATGAGGAAATTAGCTTCTTTTGTGAAGGACTCTAAGGATTTTATACTTAAAATTAATTTCATTAACAACAAAGGTCCGCTTGATGCTAATTGTGCCATGTTCACTATAGACGTTAAAGCGATGTATCCTAGTATGCCTCAACATTTGGGACTTGAAGGGTCAGGCAAGCTTTGGAAGCAAGACACACCAGAGTTCCCTCTACCGGTAATTTAATTGAATGTCTTAAGCTTTGTCTTAATGAAAATCACTTTGAATTTAATGGTATGTTTTTTACTCAAATTAATGGGACCTCCATAGGACCGAAAATGGCCCCAGGCTATGCTTGTTTGGGTATGGGACTAGTAGAAGAAAAATTGTGGAAGTCGTGTCCGTTGAAACCTACTGAGTGGTGTCGATATATAGATGACATTTGGGGCTTATGGCCATATGGTAAAGACAAACTTCTTTCTTTTATGGCAATCTTTAACCATTTGTACTCATCTGAACTGGAATTTACTTTTGAGTTTGACTTTAATTATGTTAACTTTCTCGATTTAAGTATAAGTCGTTCTAAGGAAGGCTTTTTAATTACGGATCTTTTTGTTAAGCCTACTTTTAAGAATCTTTACCTGAAATATGACTCTTACCATGGTAAGAGCACTCTAGACAACTTAGCTTATGGCCAGGCCCTCAGGATCAAAGCCATTTGTTCCGAGGAAAGGGACCTTAATAGGAATCTTGGTATTCTCCAACAAAATTTAGAAAAACGTGGTTATCCCGCTTCTACAGTTCGGAATAAAATTTCCAAAGCTAGGAATGTTCCCAGATCTAATTTGCTTCACCCGGGACCTGAGACTAATAAGAAAAAGGAGATTGTTGCCCCTTTTGTTACTACCCGGAACCCACGTCTGCCTCCTCTGGTCCAGATTTTGAAAAAAAAAACATTTCCCGATTTTACATCTGAAACCTTTCGTAACAAATTCCCGAGTCCCCCAGCTGTCATTTACAGACAGCCCCCAACCTCAAGTCCTTGCTAGTTAGAACCAAGTTACCCGACCATTCAACTAGTGAGACTAAGGGGTGTTTAAGACACATTTAGTTCGGTGTGTCACTTGTGCTTCTCTGAAAGAAACCAAATGTATTCGGAGCTTCTCTACGTGTCAAAAGTTTAATTTGTTTCATTCAATTACTTGTTGTACAAAGGCGTAGTGTATTTGGTGAACTGTCTTGACTGTAAAAAGCAATACGTGGGAGAGACAGGAGGAGAGCTTAGGATTAGGCATCGTGGTCACAGGCAGGACTTTCGAAAACCGACTACCCCCTTGGGAAAACATTTTCAAAGCTGTAAAAATTTTGAGCTAATAGGGATAGAAAAAATCCACAACAATAGTAAGGCAATTAGAGAAAAAGTAGAACGAAAATGGATTTATCGTCTTAACACGTTCGCTCCAGTAGGTATAAATGTTAAGGATTTGACATATAACCTGTAACCCCTTCTCTGCAGCTGTCTCTTTTGTTAGAAGGTTTTTGTCCGAGATTAAGCATCAGTTTGCATGTGTACCTGATCAAGAAAGGTTTACCCTTTCGAAACGTGGTACAATTTTACCTTTTTAACTTTTTACCAGTGTTTTCATCAAACTGCTTTGAGATTTACCTATCCTGTTTTTCTTTTCAACATTTAATAGTAAACTTTTATGGATGATAGTAATATTTCGTGTGTCTGGTGGCCTCTGTTTTTCGTCTTTATACATGTATATATATATATATATATATAGAGAGAGAGAGAGAGAGAACGAGGATACCCTAGTGCTAAGGTTCGTAATAAAATCAAAGAGGCAGATAAAGTGTCCCGTGACAGCCTCCTTAATCCCCAGTCTGCTGCCAAAAAGCAGAAGCACCCTTTAGCTCCTTTAGTTACTACTCGTAATCCACGACTCCCCCCTTTGTCCAAGATTAAGAAACATTTCCCCATTTTACAAATGTCGGAGACTTTTAAGGATAACTTCCCACTCCCTCCTGCGGTTATTTACCGAAACCTCCTAATTTAAAGTCCCTTGCTAAAACTTCTAAAGTTTTTAATGAGTCAAGCAAAGGATGTTTTAAAACTCATTCCAATCGCTGTGTAACATGTACTGCTATTAAAGAAACTAATTTGGTACAGAGTAATTCTACAGGTCAAAAGTTCAGAATTTTTCACGACATTTCCTGCGATACGGAAGGACTCGTTTATCTTGTCAATTGTTTAGATTGTACAAAACAGTATGTGGGAGAGACAGGTGGGGAGCTGAGGATTAGGCACCGTGGGCATAGGCAAGAAATACGTAAAGCTAATACACCCCTTGGCAAACATTTTCAATCCTGTGGAAATTTTGAGCTCATTGGAATTGAAAAGCTTATTAACAATAACAAGAAAACTCGAGAAGAAGTAGAGCTAAAGTGGATTTACCGTCTGAATACCTTTGATCCAGTAGGCATGATTATTAAAGACGTCAGCCATAGCGTTTAGGATAATCTTCCGGTATTTGCTTCTTCACCTGTATTCGTTCTTTTCCCATGTGCTGGTTTCTGAGAGTCTTTTCAGTGTACTTTTATACGTGATCAAGAAAAGTTTACCTTTTCGAAACGTCGTGGCGCAATATGTATACTCATTTTACCTTCTTAAAGATTTAACCAGTTTTATCATCTTAAACGATCCAGCTAACATTCTCGTTTTAATAAACTTTTATGGATTGTTTTTGATATGTCGTGCGTCCGGTGGCTTCTTATTTTCATCTTATATATATATATATATATATATATGTAGGCAGTAGATTAACTTGCTTTTTACGTACATAGAAACGGGCACGGATCGAGAACCAATAAGAAAACTCAGACCAGACGGGACAAAAACATAACGTGAACTATGTACAGACTTTATACCGTTACGGACGCAAAGCAAGATTTTGCGACCATAATTTACAAAACCCTAACCCAGTACCCAGGGCTATTTACAAACTCACCTATTTACACAAATCAAACAGAAACATGTACATAGAAACGGCCACAGAGAAGCAAACACAGGACTATTTACAAATTAACTATCACCCGCCCCTCCCGCACTGAAACAATTGGCCCCCAACGTCTGCCGAATGTGGACCTCGGCAAACGAACAAAGTCGGCCTCGACCCTCAGTTTGATTTCCGTCTTAACCGACGCCAACACGACGTCGGCAGCCCTCCCTTCACCCCTAAAAACAATATTACATCGGTCTCTCCAAACAGCCAGCTTAATGGAGGCCGAAACAAAGGTGAGTATGCCACGAACACTCGTATTGCATACTGGGGGCGACAGACCATACAATGCATAGTCCTGGCTGACCGCCCAAGTGTTGCAAAACGTTAGCCGGTCAGCCAGGACTTGAAACCACTCCCAGAGGAGGGCCACAAAACCACAATGCCAAAACACATGGGGCACACTCTCCCACTTTGTACATCCAGCGCGGGGGCATGTGCCATCTCCAAGACGCCACCGAAGGCGCTTGAGATTGGTTACAATGGCATCATGCGCAATTCGCCACAGCAGGTCTCGCCGGCGGTAGTCTAGTGACTTGCTGTGCACTACGGTCCACACTTCCGGCAGTAAGGCATAGTCGCTTGGATGGACCCGGCCAGCCAAGTCATCAAAAATGGCCCGGTACAGGTCCCCCGCGCTGGACTGCGAAACCTCCCCTACAGTTGACATCATACGTAGAGTATCCCTCATGTGACAATATGTCTTCGAGGGTCTCCCGCTGTGGGGCATACTATTACTAAACAGGGACGGAAAGAACCTGCGGAATGACAATCCCCCCAATAACGGACAAAATAAGCAAAGGGCATCTCACTGTCAACAGCACTAAACACACACCTTGCCAGGAGAAAACGGAGCTTTGAGGGAAAATGCACAAGGCCCAGACCCCCATGTCTAAGTTCCTGGTACACAACCTTCCTTTTAACCAGTTCCGTTTTCCCTGACCATAGGAACTTAAATACGGCCCTCTCAAGTCGCACAAGGGCACCCTCTGGAGCAGCCAGAACAGTGCCCGGGTACCACAAGAGAGGGTAAACGAAACGATTAATAACTGTTACTTTCCCCATTAGACTAATGTAGCGCTCCCCATAGTCTGTCAACCTAGCTTCCGCCAGGTCCACCTTCTCGCTCCAGGTAAGTGACTCAGGTGAGCCGTAACCAAACCATATACCGTTGATTTTCATGGCATCGTCAACCCAAGATGCCACGAAGGGCAGTTGTTTCCATCGCCACTTACCCAGACGGAGTCCTTTTGTCTTTGCGGGGTTCAGTCTGGCACCAGTCGCTCTTTGAAAGGTAGACAGGGTGTCAGACAGGGCCCTGAAGGAAGCTAGGTCAGAGACTACACACGTAACATCATCAGCATACTGGAGGCACTTGACTGTGGCTCCACCAGGAATATGAAAAGGTCGGAACAAAGGCTCTTCATGGAGGGCTCTCGCAAGGGATTCACTAAATAATACATAGAGTAAAGGTGACAGGGGGCACCCCTGCCGTACCCCACGTTGGACTCTGAAGGGGTCCGAAGGTATGCCATTAACAATAACACGACTATATACATTACTGTACAATAAGGCAATCCATTTAACAAAAAGAGAGTTCAGACAAAACTTCTTTAAGACTTTAAAAAGGAATCCGTGATCAACCATGTCAAAGGCCTTCTCCTGATCGAGGGAGACAAGCGCACATGGAAGATCACGGTCCATTACATACTCTACTAAGTCCCGCACCAACCAAAGGTTCTGCTGAATACTGTGTCCCCGCACCGCACACGTCTGAAAAGGCCCTACAAGATCCGGCATGACAGTACCCAGCCTGTTGCAAAGGGCTTTCGCCAGGATCTTGTAGTCCACATTTAACAGCGTTATTGGTCGCTTGTTTTTCGGTTCAAGGGGGTCTCCAGACTTGGGTAACAAAGTTTTTACACCTCTGCGCTGCGAGGGGCTCAACGAACCAGCAAGGAAGGCAGAGGTAAATACATCCCGGAGATCGTGTCCAACGGTACCCCAAAAGCGTTTGTAGAATTCTACAGGGATACCGTCCGACCCAGGCGACTTTCCACCCTTCATTTTCATCACCGCCTTCCAGAGCTCGTCGACGGTCAAGGGGGAACCAAGTTGATCGTTCTGCTCTGTAGAGGGGAACTTATTAATATTATCTAAAAGGGACTTTTGAAGGACCTCATCGACATCTGCCTGGGTGTAAAGCTGTCTATAGAAGTTCTCATATACTTCGACAATGTGGAGGGGGTCCTTCTGTACAGTACCATGGACGTCACGGACTGCTCTTATACGGCGATCAATCGCATACTTTGTGACGTCCTGGTAAAATTTGATGGTTGGTTTTTCCTCCGCCTCCACACATTGCACGCGAGCACGAACACGGGCCCCGTGCAATTTCTGATCAAGGTGCTGCTGAATGGCATGGAGCGCGGAGGAGTCCCCGTTCCTATCTCTAGAGCAGAGCGAGAGGAACTCTTCCCTTCTTCGACGAGCTCTTGCCACACAATACTCAACTGTAAACTGCTTGATGCGAGACTTTACATCATCCCACCACTCTAAACCCGTTAGGAAGGCCGGCCTCAAAGTTCGCCACCCTTCGTACCTGACTTTCAATTGATCATTATAGTCAGCCTCCGTTAGAATATCTGTATTCATTTTCCAGAACCCCCTCCCTGAAGGCCATGACTCAGGGGGTTGGAAGGAGACAGTAACTGCATCATGATCCGAAATTGGACATGCCACAACTTCACAATCACTCGGAGACAAAGCCAAGGGAGAGTACACCCGGTCCAGCCTTGAGGCGTCCGTGCCATCAGGGCGATGCCAAGTGAACACGGACAAGCCGGGATGTTGCACTCTCCAAACGTCAACCATGTGATTTTTTGTAAACATGTCCAATTCCGCCATACCGACGCCACAGCCCGGAGACGTACAAGAGGACATTCGGTCAAGCTGTACGTCGGGGACACAGTTAAAATCTCCAGCCAGGATACAAGGGGCACTGCCAGGAACGAAGGATGGCAGGGTCATGAAAAAGTCCCTTCTGTCTGAAGGCCGATTGGGTGCGTAAACGTTACACAGGCAGAATTTTCCACATGGGTGCTTTATTGTTACGCATACCAACCGACCCTCGTGATCAGAATCAACCTTTCCGACCAGGGGAGTCCACCTTGGCGAAATTAATATAACTGAACCACAAGATGTTGTTGACCCGAAAGAAGCATACAAACCCCCACCCCACTCAAAGGACCAGGTGTGGACTTCGTCCTCATTCACAATGTGCGTCTCCTGGAGGAAAACGAAGTCACCCAGTGACTTGCAAAATTGAAAAATTCTGTTCCGCTGCTGGCTGTCCCTCATGCCATTCACGTTCAGAGTCAGGAGGAACAGGGGATCAGCCATGGTGAAATGAGTGGCTACGTGTCCACCTGAGACTTGGCCTTTTTAACCTGTGGGCTCGGTATAGGTAACCCAGAATGGTGGACCCCCGGGTCTAACACCTCGCCTGAGGCCGACCTCTTTAAGGTAGACTCCTCCCCCTGGCATAAATCAAACCAGCCCTCCCCAGAAGGTGGATCTTTCGGAGGAGGCTCCGAGGCAGACTCCCCATCATGTGACATAGAGACGGACTCGGAGTCAGACGAAAGCTGCAAGTCCTCCTCCACTGCCATGACATCAGCCTCCACGGGTGCCAGTGGGAGGGATGGTAAGGAGTCTGCCTCCTGAATTTGTTTCGAGGCAAGGAAATCCTGTTCCACTTCATTAGCTGCCTCCTCCAATTCCTGAGTGGAATATTCTTGGTCTGGTTGCGAGGGTTCGGGTGACTTCTCCACATCCGCACTGGCATGGGCAGATAGGATGTGGGGCACGAACCAGAAACATGTCCCTCCTCCCCACAAAGGTTGCACCGCACCTTGTTTGGACACTCCACCTTGTCATGCCCCACCTGAAGGCACCTGCCACAACGCCTGTTGGGACACAATCTGGCTTCATGGCCCTCTTCACCACACTTGAAGCAGGTGCGTGGCTGCCCGAAGTACCTTATGTGGGCCTTCGAACCCCCTATGAACAGGAAGGATGGAATATCCCTGTTCAGTTCCATACGGAACTGTCTCTTCCCATTGAGAATGCCCTTCAACTCACCCTCACCATACTTGCACCACCGCATGTCAGAGACAGATCCGTATTGGCTCAGAACCCTCGCAACCAAGCGCTGATCGACCTCGCAGTTCAGGTTCAGCACTGTCACAGCCACAGAGCGATCGTATGGTGTGACAGTGAGCCCTTCTACCCCCTTCAGGCATGACACACCTTTTACTCGGGCGGCATCGGACCTGAACTTTAGGTCATACGTGTTGCGGGCTGCAAGCGCCTGCAACATCTCTATATCTTTAACACCGACCCCATTCTTCTTTAACACAGTAAACGCCTGTGGGGGAGGTACGCTCACCCCCGACGAAAACTCCAACTTAACAATCGTGCTATCCCGACCACCGGGCATACTAGCAAAGGGTTTGTGGCACGATGCCACACAGTAACAGTAGAAAAAACTTCAGCACCTTTAATCAAACCAAGGTAGGGGAAAATAGTAAGGTAACTCAACACAAAGCACAACTGTCGAACAGACGTGCTTTAAAACCAGCACGACCAAACCTCAAAAGACCGCACCCAACGCTTCAATAATATGACAGCAGTATAGTTTATTACAGTATAGTATACCAAATAAACAAGCTAGCACACATCCGCACTGGCATGGGCAGATAGGATGTGGGGCACGAACCAGAAACATGTCCCTCCTCCCCACAAAGGTTGCACCGCACCTTGTTTGGACACTCCACCTTGTCATGCCCCACCTGAAGGCACCTGCCACAACGCCTGTTGGGACACAATCTGGCTTCATGGCCCTCTTCACCACACTTGAAGCAGGTGCGTGGCTGCCCGAAGTACCTTATGTGGGCCTTCGAACCCCCTATGAACAGGAAGGATGGAATATCCCTGTTCAGTTCCATACGGAACTGTCTCTTCCCATTGAGAATGCCCTTCAACTCACCCTCACCATACTTGCACCACCGCATGTCAGAGACAGATCCGTATTGGCTCAGAACCCTCGCAACCAAGCGCTGATCGACCTCGCAGTTCAGGTTCAGCACTGTCACAGCCACAGAGCGATCGTATGGTGTGACAGTGAGCCCTTCTACCCCCTTCAGGCATGACACACCTTTTACTCGGGCGGCATCGGACCTGAACTTTAGGTCATACGTGTTGCGGGCTGCAAGCGCCTGCAACATCTCTATATCTTTAACACCGACCCCATTCTTCTTTAACACAGTAAACGCCTGTGGGGGAGGTACGCTCACCCCCGACGAAAACTCCAACTTAACAATCGTGCTATCCCGACCACCGGGCATACTAGCAAAGGGTTTGTGGCACGATGCCACACAGTAACAGTAGAAAAAACTTCAGCACCTTTAATCAAACCAAGGTAGGGGAAAATAGTAAGGTAACTCAACACAAAGCACAACTGTCGAACAGACGTGCTTTAAAACCAGCACGACCAAACCTCAAAAGACCGCACCCAACGCTTCAATAATATGACAGCAGTATAGTTTATTACAGTATAGTATACCAAATAAACAAGCTAGCACAGAGCAGCACAGTGCCAAAATTCAGCACGAGCAATCGACGAGAGCTTTTTAAGTGCATTGAAACGGCACATACAAAACAAAAACAAAAACTGAAACCGGATCGGGCAAAAACATAAACGCAAAACTATTTACAGACTGCTAAATCAAACAGAAAATTATGTTCATTACAGTAATAAGCTATATATACAGATATTTACAAAACTATGTACAGAAAATTATACACACAGATATTTACATACCATTTACAAGCCCCTTACATACCCACCCTATTACAAATTGACCACCACACGGTCCCCCCTCACCGAAACGAGTGGACCCCATCGCCTACCGAACGCCGACCTTGGCAAACGAACGAAGTCGGACTCAACCCTCAGCCTCACCTCCGCCTTCACCGATGCCAGGACGACGTCCGCAGGCTTCCCCATCCCCCTAAAAACAACGTTACATCGGTCTCTCCATAAGGCCAGCTTTATGGAGGCCGAAGCAAAGGTAAGTATGCCCTGAATACTTGTATTGCATGGCGGGGGTGAAAGACCATACAAGGCATAGTCCTGGCCGACCGCCCATGTGTTGCACAACGTCAAGCGATCAGTCAGGACTTGGAACCATTCCCAAAGGAGGGCCACAAATTCACACTGCCAAAACACATGTGACACACTTTCCCACCCTGTGCATCCAGTGCGTGGGCAAATTCCATCTCCAAGACGCCACCGAAGACGCTTGAGATTAGTAACAATCGCATCATGTGCGATTCGCCACAACAGGTCTCGCCTGCGGTAATCTAATGATCTGCTGTGGACCACACGCCATACTTCCGACCCTGAAGCATAGTGATTGGATTGGACCTGGCCAACCAATTCTTCAAAAACAGCCTGGTATAGGTCTCTTGCACTTAACTGCGAAACGTCCCCAACTCTAGATATAATTAGGAGCGTTTCTCTCATTTGACTGTATGCTTCCGAGGGCCTCCAGCTGTGGGGTTCACTGTTACTAAACAGGGAGGGAAAGAACCGACGGAATGATAATCCCCCCCCCCCCCCAATAACGGACAAAATAGGCAAAAGGCATTCTGCTGTCTACAGCGCTATAAACACACTTGGTCAGGAGAAAACGGAGTTTGGAAGGAAAATGCACAAGGCCCAACCCACCACGCCCAACATCCTGATATACCATCCCCCTTCTTACGAGCTCCGTCTTCCCTGACCATAAAAACCTAAACACAGCCCTCTCGAGACGCAACAGGACACCCTTTGGAGCAGCCAGAACGGTGCCTGGATACCACAAAAGGGGATAAATAAAACGATTGATAACTGTCACCTTTCCGAACAGGCTAATGTGGCGCTCGCCGAAGTCCTTCAACCTAGCTTCCACCAGGTCCACTTTCTCATTCCAGGTAAGTAACTCGGTTTGCCCATAACCAAACCATATGCCGTTTATCCTTATGGCGTCGTCTACCCATGATGCAGCGAAGGGCAGTCTTCTTGACCGCCACTTACCTAGGCGAAGTCCTTTGGTCTTATTGGGATTCAGTCTGGCACCTGAGGCTCTTTGAAACTTAGACAACGTGCCACTAAGGGCCTTGAAGGAAGCTAGGTCGGAGACTACGCATGTGACGTCATCGGCATACTGAAGGCACTTAACTTAAACACCACCGGGAATGTGAAATGGTTGAAACAGAGGCTCTACTTGAAAGGCTCTTGCTATTGATTCACTAAACAATACGTAGAGTAAAGGTGATAGGGGGCACCCCTGCCGTACGCCACGTTGGACACTGAAGGGGTCTGACGGTAGGCCATTAACGATAACCCGACTATTTACACTATTGTACAATAAGGAGGTCCATTTAACAAAAACTGGATTCAAACAAAACTTCTTTAAAGTTTTAAAGAGGAATCCATGATCAACCATGTCGAAGGCCTTCTCCTGATCGAGGGAGACAAGGGCACATGGAAGATCACGGTCCATCACGTATTCAACTAAGTCCCGCACCACCCAGAGGTTCTGCTGAATACTGTGTCCCCGCACCGCACAAGTCTGAAAGGACCCTACAAGATCTGGCATAACTGTGCCTAGCCTGTTGCAAAGGGCTTTCGCCAGAATCTTGTAATCTACATTTAACAAGGTGATTGGCCGTTTGTTTTTCGGTTCGACGGGGTCTCCTGACTTAGGCAGCAAAGTTATTATGCCTGTGCGCTGCGAGTGGCTCAATGAGCCAGCAAGGAAGCCAGAGACGAATACGTCACGGAGATCATGTGCTACGGTACCCCAGAAGCGTTTATAGAATTCTACTGGAATACCGTCGGACCCAGGTGCCTTTCCGCCTTTCATCTTCGCCACTGCCTTCCAGAGCTCGTCAACAGTCAAAGGGGAGCCAAGTTCATCATTCTGACCTTTAGAGGGGGTTTTGTCAATATTATCTAATAGGGACTTTTGAAGGTCTTCATCGACATCTGCCTGGGTATACAGCTGCTCATAAAAGTTTTTATACACTTCTACAATGTCGAGAGGGTCCTTATGTACCACACCGTGGGCGTCACGGACAGCTTTTATACTGCGATCGATGGCATTCTTTGTGACGTCCCGTTAGAACTTAATGGTTGGTTTCTCCTCCGCCTCCACACAATGCACACGAGCACGAACCCGGGCCCCGTGTAGTTTTCCATCAAGGTACTGTTGGATTGCATGAAGTGCGGAGTGGTCCCCGTTCCTCTCCCTAGAGCAAAGTGAAAGGAACTCCTCCCTTCTTCGACGAGCTCTTGCTACACAATATTCCACTGTAAACTGTTTGATGCGGGTCTTTACATCATCCCACCACTCTAAATCTGTTGAAAAGGCCGGCCTCAAAGTTCGCCACCCTTCGTATCTGGCCTTAAAATCTTTGCTATATTCAGCCTCCGTTAGAATATCTGTGTTCATTTTCCAGAACCCCCTCCCTACTGGCCATGACTCTGGGGGTCTGAATGAGACAGTAACTGCATCATGGTCCGAAATTGGACATGCCACAACTTCGCAATCACTTGGTGACAGGGCCGTTGGAGCGTACACCCGGTCCAACCTTGAGGCTTCCGTGCCATCAGGGCGGTGCCAAGTGAACACGGACAAGCCAGGATGCTGCACTCTCCAAACGTCAACCATATCGTGATTCTTTGTGAACATGTCCAACTCCACCATACCGACACTACAGCTTGAAGATGTGAAGGTGGACATTCGATCAAACCGTGTGTCAGGGACACAGTTGAAGTCTCCAGATAGGATACAAGGGGCACAGCCAGGAACGAAGGATGGCAGGGTAGCAAAAAAATTCCTTCTGTCTGTAGCTTGGTTGGGGGCATAAACGTTACATAAGAAGAAGTTCCCGCAAGGATGTTTGATGGTGATGCATACCAATCGGCCCTCATGATCATGATCAACCTTTCCGACCAGGGAAGTCCATCTTGGAGAAACTAAAATGACAGATCCACAGGAAGATGCGGAACCAAAGGAAGCGTACAAACCCCCACCCCATTCGTAGGACCAGGTGTAGACATCGTCCTCATTAACAATGTGAGTCTCTTGGAGGAAAACGAAGTCCACACCCAATGACTTACAAAATTGGAATATTCTGGACCGCTTCCGACTGTCCCTCATGCCGTTAACATTCAGGGTCATGAGGGACAGGGGACCATTCATGAAATGTGGAGTGTGAAATTACAAAACTGTCTCTGACCTGGCCTTTTTATTACATGGATCTGGTGCTACGGCCTCACAGAAATCAAACCAGCCCTCCCCAGATGGTGGGTCCTTTGGTGGAGGCTCTGAGGCAGGTCCTCCCACATCTGACATGGCAGAGTCAGATTCCGAGTCCGAGGACATTCTAAGGTCGTGCTCCACAGTTTGTATTCCAGCCTCCCCGGGAGCTGGTGGAGAGTGTGACTCAGGTACCGATGTGGAGGGTTGGGAAGGGCCTACCTCAGGGTTCCCACAGACCACTTCACATCCCTTAGAAGCTAGGAACTCTTGTTTCACCTGATGTGCCACCTCATCATGCGTAGGGGACCTGGGTTCCTCCACCATTTGTTCAGGGCCTGAAGACAAGGGTTCACTTGCCGGCTCCACATCTGCACTTGCACGCGCAGAGTACGATGTGGGGCAGGCACCAGAGACATGTCCCTCCTCCCCACACAGGTTACACCGCACCTGATTGGGACATGTTGCCCTCTCATGCCCCAACTGCAGGCATCTGCCACAACGTTTGTTAGGGCATGACTTGGCCTCATGCCCCTCCTCCCTACACTGGAAACAGGTGCGGGGCTGGCCAAAATACCTGATGTGGGCCTTAGAACCCCCTATGAACAAGACGGAGGGGATGTCTCGTTTTAGCTCCATACGGAACTGTCTCTTTCCGTTGAGAATACCGGCCAGTTCACCTTCATTATACTTTACCCAACGCCAGTCAGAGACAGTTCCGTATTGTCCTAGAACCCTCGCCACCAGGCCCTGATCTACCTCAAAATTGAGGTACAACACCGTCACCACCACAGAGCGATCATATGGGGTGACAGTGAGACCCTCCACACCCTTAAGGGAGGAAACCCCCTTCAATCGGGCAGCATCAGTCCGGAACTTCAAATCAAACGTATTTCGGGATGCAAGGGCCTGCAGCATCTCTATATCCTTAACATCTACCTTATTGTTCTTCAACACAGAAAAAACATGCTGGGGTGTAACATTCCCCCTCGACTCAAACTGTAACTTGACGATACTGCTATCCCGACCTCCGGGCATAGCAGCAAAGGTTTGTGGCACAAGGCCACGCAGCAACTAGAGAGAAAACTTCAGCACAGCAGATCAAACCCAGGCAGGGAAAAAATAAAGGGAATCCAACAAAAAACTATAACCAGGCGTGCTTTAAAACGAGCACGACCAAACCACGTCCCCAAGCGAGAGACCACACCCAATATCCAACACTTCGGTAAATCGACAATAGTAGTATATAGTATATGTTAGTATAACAAGCAGCACAGCACAGTACAGCACGAGAGCTCCGTGAAAACACGTCCGCTCCCGACGAAGACCAGAACTGAAGGCAGTAGATGTAGGCAGTAGATTAACTTAACTCGCGGGCTCTCGTCGATCGCATGTGGTGAGTTGTGTTGTGTTTTTGTCCGGTCTGGTTTGAGTTCCTGTCCCTTTGTTTCTTAGTGCCCGTTTTGATGCACTTAAAAAGCAGTTGTGTTGTGCTGGCTTGCTTGTTGCGCTTTTGTGCTGTTATATTGTACTACCATACTATATTATCGTATCGTTTGGGTGTGGTCTTTAAAGGCAGAAACTTCGTCGTGCTCGTTTTCGAGCACGCTGTTTTGTTATTAAGTTTTGTTGGGTCCCTTTTTTCGTGTACTTGCTAGAGTGTTGAGGCTTTTCCTCCTGGTGCTGTGTGTGGCCTAGAGCCACAAATCCATCGCTGCTATGCCCGTGTGTAGGGATAGCAGCATTGTTTTGCGTTTATGTTTTTGCCCGATCCGGTTTCAGTTTTTGTTTTTGTTTTGTATGTGCCGTTTCAATGCACTTAAAAAGCACGCGTTGTTAAGTTAGAGTTTAGGCCGTGGTGAATGTAACAACCCAGCAGGTTTTTACGTTATTAAAGAATAAAGAAATTGAGATTAAGTAAATAGAGATGTTGCAGGCACTTGAAGCCCGCAACACGTACGACCTAAAGTTCAGGTCTTATCATAGAGTAGGATAATAGGAACTAGAGGGCGGACTCCCCAAAACAGCTGTGATCGTATGGACACTCTAAACCCATATTCTATCTGGGCAACAGACCGATCGCTTACATAGAGATTCATACAAATCACATGCACATGAACGTCCAAAAATTTGATTTCTGATATCATCTACTTCTATCAGAAAAAGAGGAGGATGTAGTATTTCTCATAAATTGTAAGTTTCTTTTGATGGTTTCGTATTTTATTCTTGTTTAAGTTGAAAAAGACCCATTTTTCTTCACCTAGTGCGAACACGTTCCTGTACGTAACACAGTTAGTATACAATAGGCCTATATACGTAGTATACAGTATATTACGCCTAACGTTACTGGATAGTTTCTGAATCTAAATACTCCACTTTCCTTCTGTAAACTTTGTGCATGGAGCCTTTTCACGATGCAATGAGGTGTTATATAAACAAGAGGTCTTTTTACACTGGTGGGGCTAGGAATTTAGGTCAGATGGGGCAAAAATGGCCTACAGGGCTTGTAATTATTTAGCAGCAGGCTGTAAAACAGTAGGGCGCCTTAGTTAAAAAGAGCTGGCATGCAATTTTGGTCTACTAGGGTGAGGGTTGCAGTAATTTTAACCATTCTTTGCCACTTTCTTTAAAACTTTTAACAGGGGGTAGGGTGTCTAGAGTCCCCAAGTATATGTTTGAGACAAATTTTTGGAGCCAAATTTGTAACTGACTAAGGTCCAATGCCTCAAATTCATGTACATGTGTAGGCTACAGTATATATCTACTGGGGGCTAATCAAGCTGTTGCACTGGAAATAAGGTACATTATTTGGGGAAATGGTGAAATATGTTAGTGTTTAATTCCATGATGCAGTTTAACTTACTTTACCAACACTTAAAAGAAGAAAAAAAAACATTGAATACCTGATGCCAGTCTTGCAGTTGTAGGCTACTATATGTACTATGCTACTGGTTGCATTTGGTTTTAATACATCATGGTAAATGATAACAATCTTCACCCCAAACTACAGAAACTGATGGTTTCATTTTTTTCTTGCACTTGCAGGGAGAAACCCAAGGGATGTCAGATTCATAGTGCTGCTGGCCATGAACTGTTTCCTGTACTTTACGCTGGATGTGGTCATTTCTGAAGGCATCTGCCACACAAGCAGATAATGAAGTGAACAAAGACATTTAAGCTTGATTCTCTCACCCCAAACTATAATTTTTGTAGTTAGTCCACATCCACAGAAATTGCCAATTGGCTCTACTCTTTGACTGAAAGCAAGTTCAAAAAGTGCAGAGTACAGAACTCATACACACTGTACTGATGAGAATGTTTGATTACACACTGGGATCAAGTATGATCACCCTTAAGTAACAGACTGAGATTGTGTCTGGATGAGGATGAATTTCAGACAGAGGAGGGATCAAGGGGCTTAATGAAGAAGGTTAAGAGAATTGGAACTGCTTGGGTGTCATCTTTTAAGTCCAGGTTCATTTAACCTACAAAGTGTCAACTGACTTTTAATTATCATCATGTACTCCTTGAATATTTTGAAAGAAAATGTTAATTCTGGATCACCATACCTTGCAATTACTGGAGTTTAGACAGTTGAGGGAGACATTCAACCAGCCAAAGCAAAATCATGGGGAGCAATAATGTCAGCTGCTGGTGAAAGACTGCATTCTTTATTATACTTGACAACAGTTTTAAAGACTTCCAAGTGCCCAGAGAAATTAGAGAAGTACTGTAACATGTGACTGTGATTGGACTATTTGGTTGGTAGAACAGAACATATTTAACATTGTTTGAAGAAGAAGTAGATCAGACAAATGTATACATGTAGGCCTATTCAGGTTTTGCTTTTAATTCTTCATGCATGCCAGTAAACTAGTGCTTCTAGTTTCTGCCGGTGTTGTAACAAATCACGACTCATGTCACTTCCTCTCAAAATGATAGTGACTCGATAGAATTCAGGACTTATTTCCACATTGGAATAGTACAGTGACTTGAGTCAATGACTCGAGTAGAGCCACTTAAAAATTTCAAAACTGGTGACTTGGGTCACTAGATTTAGTGACTCGATTACAACACTGGTTTCTGCAAGCTCACTGTTGCCATTATGACAAGCTGAGAAGTATTTTATACAAGAGGCACATATAGTAGGCTTTAGTTTGGCTTTAGTTTGCATATCATGGTACCACTTTGCAGCCTACACCTTGAAATATACATTGGGAAATTGTGGAGTGACATTTCAAAAAAATTCAAAGGTGCACTGTTGCTATTGCCAATCTTCCCTTTCCCAAATTTTGCACTCCTTTTCAAATGATTAGAAAGAAATTGCACCTGTAGCCCTACTACATCATTATTCCTTATATCTGTAAATTACAGTAAAACATCTGTATGTGAAAAAGGAAGAAAAAGAATACAAAAATAAAATAATGTAGTAAAGATAGAATGTCAGTTCAAGCCTTCTCTTTTCAGTTTGGCATCTATAGTTACAGTATTTTATTAGCTGCCCCTAACTCACAAGGCTGAGTGAGTCACTTTCATGCTAACTTTTAGTCACCCGTAGACAGAAGGGAGTAACTTTAAATAACTTTTTTACCCCTGTATATCAAGCTGACTGATTCAATTGGCAAAAATATTCTGGTTCATATTTTCAGTCAACCACTTACAACATATGACTAACAGCTGACCAGCTACTAAAATAAAATAAAATCAGTCACGTCATGCCACTTGTGCTGCCCAGGCTATACTACTTTACTAGGCATAGTTTTTAATTTGAGAATGAAAAAGAAAAAAAAATGATAAAAACCCCTCCCCACCCAGTGACCCAGGTATTCAGTTTAGTAGAATGATATTATATAAACAAGAGGTCTTTTTACACTGGTGGGGCTAGGAATTTAGGTCAGATGGGGCAAAAATGGCCTACAGGGCTTGTAATTATTTAGCAGCAGGCTGTAAAACAGTAGGGCGCCTTAGTTAAAAAGAGCTGGCATGCAATTTTGGTCTACTAGGGTGAGGGTTGCAGTAATTTTAACCATTCTTTGCCACTTTCTTTAAAACTTTTAACAGGGGGTAGGGTGTCTAGAGTCCCCAAGTATATGTTTGAGACAAATTTTTGGAGCCAAATTTGTAACTGACTAAGGTCCAATGCCTCAAATTCATAACATAACATAACAGGTTGAAGGGCAAAGGAGGGCCAAAGCCCCATAAGATGCCCTGAAGTCCAGGCCCTAATCAATTAACTTTTTCGAAGATCCCAATGCCAGGGTGCCCAATGCCAGAGTTTTGTAAGAAAGACAAAGGTAAAAGGGTTAGAGTTTGCTTGCCAGGTGCTCAAATTGAGGATATTTCAGCTAGGGTCAATCAAATTGTGGGGAACGAGGAAGTCGTTGCAGTTCAGGTTGGTACCAACAATCTCTGTAGGGATAGTCAATTTTTACTCAGGTCAAAATTTAAAGAACTGATCAGTAAACTTAAGTCCACACGCAGTAAGGGGGTTATTTGTGGTATTCTCCCTAGGTTTGACAGAAAGGTTTCTTCGGGTAAAATTGCGAGTTTGAACAAGTGGTTGCAAAACGAGTGTTCTCAGGGGGGTTTCAAATTTGTTGATACATGGGCCAAATTTCATAATAGACGGGATCTATTCGCTAGAGACGGGCTGCATTTGTCAGGCGTTGGGGCCAATGAATTGGGAAGGATGGTTACTAGGGCTGTGGAATCCCAGTTGTCAAACTAGTTTCAGGGGCGAGGGGTTATGGTGCTAGGAGTATCTCTGATGTTGGTTGTGTTGAGGGTCCTATTCAAGCTCACAGAGGTTTTAACCATATCTCAACTGACAGGGCAGTTTCTGGGATCAAAGTTGTGTTTGCTAATGTACGGAGCATTCTTAACAAGTTCGATGAATTCCTTGCACAGATTTCCATTGACAATCCAGACATTGTTGGAGTTACTGAATCATGGCTCCATAGTGAGGTAAGCAACTCTGAAATTCAGGTTCCCGGGTACAAAATTTTCAGGCAAGATAGGATTGATACTGTGGGTGGTAGGGGTGGAGGGGTTTTATTGTTTGTCAAGGATAGTTTAAATTGTGTTGAAGTCACAACCAAGTTTTCCTGTGGGTTCTCTAACTGCTTGTGGTGTGAACTTAGCTGTAGCAATGATTATGCCACCCCCTTGCTTGTCGGTATTGTTTACCGTTCACCAAATTCTTGCGCTGAGAATAATCAGAGTTTGTTCCAAATTTTTAGAAAAATTTCTTCCAAAAAGGCTGTTGTGTTTGGGGATTTTAACTTTCCAGATATCGATTGGCATTCCTGTACTAGTGGGTTACATGGGAGGGATTTTCTTGAGGTTGTGACTGATGGTTTCTTTACCCAGCATGTTCTGTTTCCCACTCGTGAAGATAATTGTCTTGATTTGGTGTTAAGTACAGATGAGAACATGGTTAGAAATGTAGCTAATGGTGGTAAGATAGGGTCCAGTGACCATGACCTTATTTGTTTTGAGTTACATTGTTTCAGCAATCATGCTAGTAGTGACAAAAGAATTCTTGATTTCAGCAAGGCTAACTTTACTCGTGCTAAGGAGCTTTTAACCATAGATTGGGCGGCCCGTTTGTCTCACTTGGGTCCTGCTGAGGCATGGAGTGTTTTCCGGGATGTTGTTTCTGACACGACAAAGTTGTGCATCCCACTTAAGAAAGCTGTGGTTAAAAATAGGCCAATTTGGATTTCTAGAGAAGTTCTTAGAGCAACTAGGAAGAAACGTAAGTGCTGGCGTCGCTATAGGGCCAGTAAAAGTCCAGAAAACTTAGCAGCTTACAAAAAGCAGGAATTCTTAGTTAAAAATTTGGTAATTGGAACTAAAACTGGGTTTGAAAAGCAGTTGGCCAAGGAGGTTAAGATAAACCCCAAAACTTTTCATGCCTATGTGAGGTCTAAGCAGAAGCTTAAGGAGGGTGTGGGGCCTCTCAAAGGTGATGATAATTCTTTGGTTAGTAACCATCAGGACATGGCTAATTTGTTAAATGACCATTTTGTATCTGTTTTTACCGAGGAATCATCTTTGTTGGGGACGTGTAATGGTTCTGATGTCTCTACTTCAATCAGTTATGTCATTTTCTCAGAGGAACAAGTTTGTAAAAAGTTAAAGAGTTTGAAAGCTAGTAAGGCCCCTGGGCCAGATGGGGTCCACCCAGCCATTTTACGTGAATGCTCCGAGATTTTGTCAGTTCCTCTTTCCATCATTTTTCAGAAGTGTCTGGATTCGAGTTTTGTTCCTACTAACTGGCGGGTAGCAAATGTTACTCCAATTTTTAAGAAGGGGGATCGAAGTAATCATTGCAATTACAGGCCTGTCAGTTTAACCAGTGTTGTGTGCAAAGTTATGGAATCTTTGATTAAGGATAGTTTACTTAAGTATCTTTTAGATAATGAGTTACTTAATCTGTCACAACATGGTTTCCTGCCAAGCAGATCTTGTGTTACTAACTTACTGAGCTTTCTAGAAGATGTCTCTTCATCTCTTGATTCTGGGTATGGCGTTGATGTCATTTACCTTGACTTTTCAAAGGCTTTTGATAAAGTTCCATTAGGTAGGCTAATGGTTAAGCTGCATAGGTTAGGGGTTCAGGGCAATTGTGCTGATTGGATAAATTCGTGGCTTCATGGTAGATCTCAGAGAGTTGCTGTCAATGGTAACTTCTCCTCTTGGAAAGAAGTCACAAGTGGAGTACCACAGGGTTCTGTCCTTGGCCCACTTCTTTTCTTAATTTTCATCAATGATATTGATAGTTCTCTTACATCTCGTATAAGTAAGTTTGCAGATGATACTAAGCTTTATAGGAAAATTAGCATTTTGGATGATGCCTTACTGCTGCAGAAAGATCTGGATAGGTTATTTTCTTGGTCTCAGACCTGGCAAATGTCTTTTAATGCAGATAAGTGTAAGGTCCTTCATTTTGGTCCCAAAAGTTTTAGCTATGATTATAACATGAATGGTTGTGTTTTAAGTAATGTCACCTCTGAGAAAGATCTGGGTGTTGTAATTACTGGGGACTTAAAGTCATCAAAGCAGTGTGCAGCCACTGCTGTAAAGGCTAATAGAGTGCTTGGATTGATCAAGAGGAATTTCATCAATTTTAGTAAGGATATTGTACTTAATTTGTATAAGCAGTTGGTAAGACCCCATCTTGACTATGCAGCTCAGGCTTGGAGTCCCTTCTATGAAAAGGACAAGTTTGTTTTAGAGCAGGTTCAGAGGAGAGCCACTCGCCTCATTCCTGAGGTGAGAAATTTGCCCTATCATGCTAGGCTTAAACATCTTGGGCTTACCACCTTGGAGCTGAGAAGGATTAGGGGAGACATGCTCCAGGTTTTCAAGTTCCTTTGTGAAAGAAATCCCCTGCTGACTTGTAGTTATTTAAGGGTTCAAGGTAATTCTCGGGTGCGTGGGCATTGTAAAAAGCTTGAAAAGCCTTTTGCAAGGCTTGACATTAGGAAGTTTAGTTTCTCCCATAGAGTTGTCAAAGAGTGGAATTGTCTACCAGATTGGGTAGTTAACTCCCCCACAGTTCACTGCTTTAAGGTTAACATTGACAGGTTTTTCCATGGCTGTGGTAGAATCTGATTGTTTGGGGCTGTAGTCAAGCTTTGGTGGTTTGACTTTTGATTAGGGCTTGGTCTTCAGGGCATCTTATGGGGCCTTGGCCCTCCTTTGCCCTTCAACCTGTTATGTTATGTTATATGCCTTCTTTTTAACGTCCATTTTTCAATCTCCACAGGAAATATGTAAAATCAAACATGAGAAAAATGTTGGAATGTTAAGATAGGCCAAGTTTGCGACTTCATTTGGGGACGAGTTGTCTCCTCTGTTCGGAGTTTCATTAGGTGCCGAGCTGTCTGAGTAGCCAGCTTCAGTAAGACGCCGAATTGTCTGTATATGAAGGGCTATATGCTTTTAGTAGGTGCCGAGTTGTCCGACTCTACAAAAGCAGTGGGAACTGTGAGGCCGTTTTGTCTTACAAGGGCGAGTTGTCCTTGCCTGCATGAGTGCGTTCCTCGAACGTTACTCTTTTCATCACTGAAAAGCAAATTCAGCCCCTCGTTGACCATTTCTGTTGACGTGAAAAGTTAGAAAATATCTTTACGCGTCAAAACGAACAGCTTATGCCACTTTTTAGGATGAAATACACATTTTACAAGGACAAATAAGTCGCAGGAATTTGCCGAATCGATTTCTCCCATACAGTTCGTACACGCATGATCGCTCCCCGCGTGACTTTTGCCCAAGTCATGCCCAGAGTGAACAGGGATACCGTGTCTCCATGCAATCACAAGCGATTTACGCACGCGCCATTGGGAGTCCGTACTCTAGTTCCTATATCCTGCTCTATGGGTCTTATGCATCCCTAATGAAGGGTGTGCCTAACCTAAGGAGAATTAAAGGGCTCACTGTCACCCCCATATGACCGCTCAGTTGTGGTGACAGTGTTGTACCTGAACTTTGAGGTCGATCAGGTCCTGGTTGCAAGGGTTCTTGGACAGTACGGAACTGTCTCAGATATGTGGTGGTTCAAATATGGGGAAGGTGAGATGCAGGGTATACTTAATGGCAGGAGACAGTTTCGTATGGTGCTGAAGAAGGACATACCGTCTTTTCTCTTCATGGGGGGGGGGGGGGGGTTCAAAGGCTCACATTAGGTATTTGGGGCAGCCCCGTACCTGTTTTAAATGTGGAATGGACGGGCACGAAGCCAAGTCGTGTCCTTGTAGACGTTGTTGAAAATGCCTGGAGTTGGGGCACGGCAAGACTGAGTGCGCCAACGGGGTGCGATGCAACCTTTGTGGAGAGGAGGGACATGTGTTTGGTGCCTGTCCCGCATCATATTCTGCTCGTGCCGGTGGAGTTGTGGGGTCGGCACCAGAACCCTTCAATCAGTCCCAGACTATTCCACTCAGGAACTGGAGGAAGCTGCACAAGAGGTGGAGCGGGATTTTGTAGCCTCTAAGGAGGGTGAGGGGGAAAATGAGGCGGTGGGGGGGGGGGGGCTCTCCAGGTGGACTCTCCACCGTCCTCCCCACTGAAACCTTGGGAGGTTGAAATGATGATGGTTGAGGAAGACCTCCGGCTCTCCTCAGATTTTGAGTCTGATGAAACTGGTCTCTGGGATGGTGGAGAGCCTGCCTCAGAGCCTCCTCCCAGGGATCCACCGTCAGAGGAGGGTTGGTTTGATTTTTGTTTGGGTGGGGTTCCGAGGCCTTCACTGAAGAGGCCGGTTGATGACCATTCCGGGGCACCTATACCCAGCCCCAGGAGTAAAGTGGTCAAGTCCCAGGTGGATACATAGAGAAGTTGTGCCTTATGGTGTTGTAGTGGCGCTATTTCATTTCAGGAAAGTTTCAGTAAGCTTACCTGCTGTACATATTAGCGGTAAATACACCGCCACTCGCAGCGGAATTTTAAGTAGTATTTGTTATGCAAAGTCTTGGTATGTGCACCTGTTTATAGTCTTAGTGTACTGTGCTTGCATGTGCGTTTAGATTTAACGAGGCACACTTGCTGTTTCGGTTAGCAGAAAAAAAGACAAGGCCGTCTCGTGGGAGAAACCTTTACTTTTTACATCGCAGTTGCTGCAGAAATTGTCGGTATTTAATATTTAGTGTATATATTTAAATGGTCTGCAAGTTGGTTATTGGTTTTGGGCGGCCGTAGTCATATTAAGATTTAAGCTTTGTTAGTTATAGCTCGTACAGTATATGTTGCGTAGTATGTTTTATTTATAGTTGCACGTGCATGCGCCAGATAGGCACATCGGCGTAGTAGTGTATTTTAGTGTACTAGGTTTTATTGTGAGAAAGAAACTAAACGGAAAGGTACCCAACAAGCAGACATAGCCTTTCCGACCAACTGGCCGGTATCCCGCTCGACTTCAGCGCCGAGACGAAGTGTGGCGACTCTTGTGGGGTGAGTCTCGAGTAAATAAGATATTTATCACCAATTAATCCCACAGTGTAACCTTCGGGCGTGCGGTGGGTTGTTCTTTGTCTTGGGGGTGTGTGGGTTGGCTGGTTGTTTGGGTGGGGTCTGGTGCGCCCTTTTTGTTGTGACGGACGGTCTCGAAGGAAAAAAAGGAAACAAATGGGCATTGTACATAGTTTTAGTTTACTGTAATTGGGTTCGTGATTGGTTTTGTTCTGTGTTGGTCTGGCTTGGTTTTATTTGTGAATGGTTCGTGATTTTGTTTTGGAGGTGGGTTGTTCTTGATTTGTCTTGGAGGTTGGTGTCGGGTGGTGAGTTGTCGGGTTGTTTGGGTGTTGGGGTAGGGTTTGGTGCGTCTTTTACGTTCATGACAGACGTTTTTGTTCCGTGTTCCTGTGTGGATGGTCGTGGTTAGCCTTTGTGTTTTTGTCCGGCCGGTTTGGGTTGTCCTTTTGTTGCAACGTGCCTGTTTCAATGTACTCTTTGTACAACGGTTGCGGTTGTGTTTTCGTCCGGCCGGGTTGAGTTAGGTATATTTGTTCATACGTGTCTGTTGCTATGTACGTTTTAAAAAGAAAACTATGCTGACTCAGAAGGCTTCTGATACGCTTTACACAAAGGTAGTGCACTAATAAATTTTGGTCCAGTCATATATGGTCCAGATATGGGACATATATGCACCATACTTATCTCCTTAATATGGGCTCAATACAGTAAATCTTTATATAAACCAGATATGGTACTGCTTTATATGGGATCAGTATGGAATAGCTTTATATAAACCATATATGGTATTGCATTATATGGTTCATATCTGTTCCAGATAAAGACCTGATCCAGATAAAATTTTATCTGGCCCATATAGGGATTAGATCTGGTTCTGGCACAGATCAAGGTCATATCTGCCCAATTTTTTATCTGGCCCAGATATAAATCCGGTATCTGGATTCGGAGTAAGGGTTGAAATCACAAGCTCGAATGTTATGTTTAAAATCCGAATGAACAATAATGGTTGTATTTCTGACATCTCAATTGTGTTATTTGAGCTGATGAACAGGGCGATCTACTAGTTTGGTTGCAAAACTGGAATGTCAAATTTGAGAGCCTGTAACTTTCGCCTTTGGAAAGCAATATCCCTATTATTTTGAGAAAATAGCACCTTTGTTTAGAGAACGTTTTCAAAACGTTTCTTTGCATTACCTTCAAATTTGTAAAAGAAAATATGAAAAAATACGTAACTTAATTTAATTTAAATTTCTGGAAAAGTTGGCCTAAAATTACACTGTTGCCTCTAAATGTATTTTAATTCGCCACAATACCCATTATTCATAGTACTTTTCTATAGAAAATTTTACTCTTCATATGAAACCTTATATGGATGATAAGAGGTTCTATCAGTGTTATCAAAAGTAATGATGCTTACTAAACCATGGCCGCCATTTTGAAAATGGTCGCTAGATCTACTTACTACCAACGGATAATGCACAGCAGACATCATATTTGGAAATCTCAGATAACTCGCTTCGTGCTGATATACTTCGTTATTGGTACCTCGTTCATTAACCCCCCCCCCCCCCCCCCATGCATTGGGCTGCTGGTCTGTCAGTACCATTCAGCTGAGAGGGTAATCTGTGGGTCCAAAGAACGTAACTCCCTGTGCGAAGAGTTAGTCACGCGGCGTTGGAGTGCAACAGTTGTTGTCGCGCAGTAAAGCAACAGCATAGGCAAATAAGCTGATTTAGCCCAGGTTTCATGAAGATGGTTTTCCGAGAGCGATGTGGAACTTGCCGCGGCTGGAATTCACAGCTTCCCGTACGAGATGG
This sequence comes from Holothuria scabra, assembly GCA_037179385.1. Taxonomy (NCBI): domain Eukaryota; kingdom Metazoa; phylum Echinodermata; class Holothuroidea; order Aspidochirotida; family Holothuriidae; genus Holothuria; species Holothuria scabra. Next base: position 35,197,596 of record CM074185.1, on the reverse strand, counting down.
CCGGTAAACGCAAAGGACAGTCTCGCACTATAGGCGCCTACCTCGATAAAAATAGATTTTTTGCCGTTGGTGAGGCACATGCACCCAACAATTTTGCATTGATCTGGTATTATCGATATTCTGAAATTTGTATTCAACCTTGGTTTCAAGAATCTTTGCCAGTTAAATCCACAATCGTATATCCTTCGGTTTTGGCAGTAGCATTCGAGTACCGCCCTCACTGCCAGACTGTGGTTGTTTTCACTCCAGCTGAAGTTTTCATGACCAATGTCACGCAAATGCCCGGGTGTTTGACCGACTGACAGATGGCACTCAGTCAAGTAGGCCTAGTTTCAATTTCACACTGCATGCCTGGAACGTAAAAAACCTCTTGGCGTCTCTTGAACTTGTAAACTTGCCGCAGATGTACAATACAGTACCACGCGTTGCTTGACTCACTTGCCACCGGTCCTGTCAGCCTACTACCGCAAATATATACAGGTTTCAAAACAGAGGGAAAGTCCATTTGACTTCTCTCAACAATTCCAGATGGGATTTAGAGTAAAATATTGAAGGGATGACGACGAATTAAGGGTAAAAACTCCGGAATCGAAGAGATGACTCCTTCACTGACAAGGAATTTCTCCAAGACAACTTATCACACGGGTTTCTGCATCTTGAAAAGAGGACCGGACATGGTATCAGGTTTCACCAGCTTCGTCCAAAAAATCTCAGTAGTAAACAACTAACTTGTAAAAAAGAGGGCAGTTTTCCTACAACTGGTATCCCACACTCTAAGTACCATGCAATAGGATCTATGTTACTATTGTTAAGCAGCAAGTATACCTTGAATGGGTAGGGGACTCAAGCAAGATTCTCACTAATAAATGGAGTTGAGTGGTTGGAAAAGTATTTTTAGAACAATATTCGCCCAGCATAAAGTCAAAACTTACCATTCCTTGTAAAAAATTCTGCAAAAATGGACATAAATGTCTATTAAATTTTACGGAACACCGTCTGTTAAAAGAATTTTACAGTGCTTTTAACTTTTAAATATGAGTGTTTTGGTGAGATATCTCGAGTGTCATTGCGTTGAGGGATAGAAAGACATGTCAGCCCTAAACACTAGTATATATCACCTCCGTTACGTGCACCTAAATTCTAGGCTTCTATTTATTCAATTATGAGTCAGACTGCCATAAATATCTTTACAAGGGATATCCTTTACTGGGTGGGGGGGGGGGGCGACGTATATCGAAAGGGCCATCCTGTTGTGCAATGGGTTGTTAAACAAGTAGTGGAGCACCGAAATTTTTCACATCTTCCGTTTGGTCAGTCTTAAACTCCACACGAACCTACATGTCTTGCTTTTTATAACTAATTTGAATTTTACCTTCGGCAACAATAAATCAGTCTGATACCATGAGGGTGTTCTTGGTGAACGGTTTTTTATTGTTGGTTTAGCTGGTTTTGTTGTGTCTGTTTAAAGCAAGTGAAAGGAAAAAAAAGTTTTTTAACGGAATGTTTCTTTTAGAAATGTTAAAATAGTGCCAAACCTTCTCTATCTTGGGCTGGTTAACGACAGTGGCCGCCTTGCTTTACACCACAATTGGTCAGGAATTGGACGGTAAAACTCCATGTGACCATGTAACTAATCCACCTCGGCGTGAGCAAACTCGAAAAATACACTGGGTTCTTTTGAGATTTTGAAGAATAGACCAATAATGGTCTGAGGGTCGTGAGGTTGGTCATGTATTATCCTTCAGTGGACGTAATAGCTTCTTCGGGAAGCAGTTGAAGTTTTGGTTTCGCCGAACGGTCCTTTGCCAGAGGATCGGGATGACTTAAAAAATCGTGGTGTGTTAATGAATCTACATGCAATGTGAGCTGTAGCATCACTGATGCCCTTCTTTTTTCATTTTATTCGATTGTACAGGAGGCAATATCCGATTAGTAAATGGAAATGAAAATAATTCTGGAAGTGTTGAGGTGCGGGTCGGCACATCTTGGACAACTGTTTGTGATGATGAATGGACCTTGCATGACGCTACCGTGACTTGTCGTGAACTTGGATTCAAGGATGCCGTTTTAAATTATAGTAACGCTTTCTTTGGTGAAGGATCTGGAAATATTGAGGTTCAAGGAGTACGGTGTGAGAATAACTCACCTTCCCTCGACAGTTGCATCCAAAATGCCTACCATACAATTTGCACTCGAAGTGTTCGCGCGTTGCCCTGCAGAACGCGTCTTCACAATGACTGTATTGGTGCATATGGTGGTCAACCGCAATCGTCGTGCAAAAGAACAAGAACCACCTCTTGTAGCCATAAAAAAGATGTAGGCGTTCTTTGTCAACTGGGTAAAATAAGTCTTTCACTATTTTATTTCTCGTTTTCGGCAAGCATACTTTGTTGAGATGATGACAAGTCTTCAAAGGGAAGTTTTCTGTCCAACAATGACGTTGTGTAGGAAATCTTGAAGACCATTTTTATCTTTTTATCATCTCTTTTAGCTAAGTTGGATATTTTATTCTTCTACACTCAGACAGAGGATTCTATGAAATGGTGGTGGCGTGTGTGTATGTGTGGCCACGAACGTGTGTGTGTGTGCGTTTGTGTATGTGGGTGTGTATGTGACACTGCTTGTAAACAACCTAGTAGAAAAGGGTTATCGTCAGGTAGTTCAAACTTGACATGTGTTTACCCTTATTGAATAGAAGATCCTTCTTGTTTTTGGTGGAAGTCAAAGGTAATTTGGGGTGATCGGAGGTCAAAAGGTCAAAACCCTTTAAACATACAATATCTCAAGATGCAAAACCTTGAGTTAGTCAGTCCAGTCAGTCAGTCAGTCAGTCATTTAGTTACTTAGTTTGGTCGGTCGGTCGGTCAGTTAGATGGAGTTTTACGGACCAGTTTTCAACCAATTGGTTCGAGTCGAGACGGGCACGGCAGTTGTTTCGCTGAGCACCAAGCACAATGGCAGAAGGTTCCGTTTAAAGTCAACGGTATGACCCGGCCCGGGGTCGAACTCGCAACCCCCTCCCTACTGCAAGCGAACTCGTACCCCCCCCCCCCCCACCCACTGCAAGTCTGATGGTGTAACCTCTTGACTATGCAGTCGGTGTGGCATAACCTTGAGGGATCTCATGTTTTGCATGCGGATATCCTTCCTCAGAATTATTTTTATTGATTTTAATAAAGGACAAAGGTCGGTTGGGGTAACCAGAGATAAAAGTTTGAATTTCGAAGCAATTATTCTTGAAGAAAAATGTGGTTGTTGCTAAAACTTCCGTAATAGGTTGGGACTACTGATCTACATACCTGAGGATGTTAGGTGATGCCGGAAAATTAAAGTAACAACGCCATATTGTGTGTGGCAAAAGCGTAGTGAAACAGCGCTACTCTCCACACAGTTCGACAGGCAATTCGATATGATGGCTTGATGATTTGACGATATGGCGTGAAATAAGATTAAATAAGTTGAGGATCGAGCGCATTTTAAACAGAAAATGTCAATTACTTTGAAAACGGTACAAAATCATGCCATATTGAGAGCAAAACTTTCATTGAGTGCAGTGGTAAATTGAATTATAACTTGACTGAGTGGCTAGGGGCGCCTGATTCCTCTTTAACAGTGAAAAGTAAGTTTAAAAAAGGTAGGGGCTCTAGTCGCACCTTATAAAATCGAGCCAACAAAGTCACCCAGACATAGTCTCCCCCGCTGACAACTTCACCTTTCAGTTCAACAAAGTTAGACCACCCAGTGACTTCATATATTCCTTCAACGAATGAAAAACGAATAAAGCTTCACAACATAGGTGAAGACGTTGAATTATTAAGCCAATAAACCACAGGACGAAATTTGCTCTTACTGAAAAATACTGTTGAAAATTTTATCATTCCAGTGAAGAGTAAGGTCTGCAGTTATACAATAGTGAAAGCCGAATGCCAATGCTTCCCAAACCCAAACCCAAATTATAAACCTGGACTATATGGGCCCAAATAGATCAACGCATAAGAGGCCCATATACCAAGATTGATAATGTGTTCATATGGGTAGCCCACATGCATGTTGACCCCTATTCTCCCACACACGATCAGTTGTTAAAATGAGCCTAAGAACTTGTTACCAATACGGGTCATTTGCTTTAACTTAAGGGGTCATAGGTCCCTTATTATTCCCGGTTCACAACCATATGGACCCTTAAGGGCTATGGAAGGGGTCCCGCAAGAGCCCCATAAAGGAATGTTACCTCTAAAATGGCTTTTTGATGGGGGTGAGTCTTCCGGGAGTCATAGAACAGTATAACTCTGTGGCACGCGACGGACTTTAATAGGGAAACCTGCCTTGTCCAGCATGGCACTTTGTTCAAGATCAGCAGTGGCGTAACCAGCGAGGGGCAGGGGGCAAACTGCCCCCCCCCCCCCCGGACACAAAAGAAACGGGAAGGGAAGAAAAAACGGGAAGGAAAGAAAGGAAAAAGAGAGGGAAGAAGAGAAAAGGAAAAATAGGAAAAGGAAGGGAAGGAAAGGAAAGAAAGGAAGAAGAAGAAAGGAAAACGGAAAAGAAGGGGAAAGGAAAGAAAAGAAAAATGAGAAAAGAAAGAAAGTGGGCCAACTGTAACATCAAAAGCAAGATTGATCTGCATTCATGGAACACTGTTTTGGTCAATATATGAACATTCATTTAGAAAAATATATGAACATTCATTTAGAAAAATATATGAACATTCATGTAGTCACCTAAGGGTTAACAAAATAATTTCTGAGGTCCACTTTATCGGAGGAAAGACCTTTCTCTCTTGCTCTTTGCCAGACAGTCGGGAGGACTTTAGAAAAGCAATCATTCTCAGATTTGCCACCAATATTTGGAAGAAGTGCAGATTCTTCAGTAATCTCCCAACTCTTTAACCTTAAAGCTTGCTGCAATATAAGCTCCATATCGACAAATTATTGTTTCAAAAGGGCAGAAATTTCGGACGCCGGAAAACATCCCTGACACAGTGGTGTTCTCATTTGCAAGAAAAATCGGAAAACTTAGCTACTACATACAAGCCCGAGACATGCCATTTCTGGCTGTCTGAGGGGTACGTTCAACGCCAACTGAAGATGGCAGGGGAACGATTGGCCTACCGTACTCAAACGCCCTCATACACACCTTTCATCAGATACCTTTCAAACCTGTCAGTCGTGTAGTCTTTGTAGATGGGTTCTTTAGTTATTGAAGTGTCAAAATTTTCAATGTTCAATGTTGCAGAGCAGTGGCGTTGCTACAGGAGGCAGGGGCGATTGCGCCCTTGCTCGAAAAAGTGAAAAATTCGAAAATTTGCCAGTTGAGGCACCAGTCAAATACAGTTCGGTTTTCCTAAGTTTTCCTTCATAAAATTCCGAATCCTAATAAAAGTTCTATATTTGAAATGATTAGTTTTAAAAAAGGCAAAATTTTTCCTCGCGCTTTGCGCGCCTTAAAGCTGTAAGTGATTACGCATTAGGGTAGTCACTGGATAATTTGTACTAGCGCTACAGTGCCGTTTCCTTAAACTTTTCTTCAATATAGGCTTTCATTTCTGTCTGGAAAAGACAACAAAGTTTCGAGAGTTTTTAATGTCGCTGAGAAGCCTTAATCTGCACCTTAGATAACACGATCTTCAGTCGACATGCTATCTCAGATAAATGCTACTAGGAAACGCAGTTTTTTCGATAGTTCCCCCAAATATGCAAATTTCCAGACTTACACTTACAGGAAACTACTCTAAATCTAATCTATTTTCTGGAATACAAGTTCCATATTTACAAATGTGTAAAAGGATCCAAATTTTTGGTACGCAACTTATACAGTAGTGTTCACACTTAAGAAAAAAATCAGATTTATTTTAAAAAAGTTGTTCTTGCTCGTGGAAAAGGCAAAAAAAAAAAAATTAGCATAAAAATGTACCTTTTGGTCAATGGGATAGGGTGAGTTGCATGGTCCAAAATTGTCCCCCCAACACTTCTCTTAAGGCCCTAAGACACCCACAAACTAACACAGGTCAACAAGTACAAAATCGGGAGACCTCTACGTTTTTACCCCCCCCCCCCCCCGGACAGTCAGGTCTGGTTACGCCACTGAAGATCAGACTTCGTATAGGAGGCCAGCTTGTCAGGGGTGACTTAGTAACTCAGGGAGTGTCTTGATTTGTTACTAGGGAGGCTGTGAAGGGGAGAATTTTTGGGGGATGGCTTTGTTGGGGCTCCTTGTAAAGTGCTCCCATTAAGCAGGCCTACCGTGAAACCAGCAAGGGCGTCAATGTTGCTAACCTCATATATCTGCAATATGTTGCTGCACAATTAAAAATAAAAGCAGCACATGATCTCAGCATTTCTGTTGTTTTCCATTTAGATTGCATGCAATGTATACGTTTCAGTCATATAATCAAGCAATTTGGCTGGGTTAAAGTTTGTCAGATGTCATTCAGTACATATTAGAGTAAACGAATCAAAGAAGTTTGTGACCCCTTGGCTGAATGTTTAGCCAACTGAAAAATTGCCACCGGGAGACTTCTGACAAGCTTCATTTGGTCAATAGACAGGTACAGTACGTGCACGCCTACTACCCAGGTATGTAGACCAGTGGTTGAAACCTTCCTTGTGGTGTACGAATATCCGTGGTCATATCTGTTCATTTATGATCAAGAGAGAAAATGTAACATAAAAGTCATTATTCTACGGTAAATTGAATCGGTTGTAACCCATTATCTTCATGAGATTAAATGGTAAGAAGGCAATTTCATTTTAGCCTGGTCTGTGAGTGTCCGTATAATTTCCATGACGTTTTCCAAGATGCAAAACTATCCAATGGGAGAACTGCATCCTTGCTGGGTAATTCCCCATTTATAATGGTGACATCACCATTCCTTTACGTCGACAGGAGTAATATGTCCACCGGGCTTTTTCGTGAGAAGTGTTTTACCTCTTTTTAGCCATATCTCATGAACAATCTCGCTTCCGTTCTGCCACCAAAAAAAAAATAATACATTTTGTAGTGGCGGCGTTGTATGATAACTTCGGTCAGTGAGCTTGCCTAGAATAGACTTAACGTTACATGTAGCGCTCTGTGGTTGTGAAGTGTGATTGAAGTGCTTGACAAGTTTTCCATTTATGAATTACAGATGCTTATAAAAGATAGAAAGACCTGGGCAGAATGGTTACAACTTTTTTTCGCTTGAGTGAAAAATGCTTAATTTGTGGAAGTCTCTGGAACAGTTTTACCACAGTTCTAGATTTTTTGTAAATTGAAATTTGGCGAGAACGTGCTAATGACAAGTGGTTTTGTGTACGACAGGCCCTGTGCTAAAAAAGTTAGGCCACTTGCGCTAAAGGAAGCCTTTGTAGAGCGTGCTTGGCTTACTTGTTTTAAAAATTTAGGCGATTTACTAGAGGGGGTTGTTCGTCATAGATCAAAGGAATACATCGCAAAAACTTGTCACTGCCATTATTCTCACCGTGGCTTCGTTTCGACTATTTGCAATTGAAAAAGGAATACTGGTACATGGGTTTCAGTTCACGGTTCTTGGACCGTATTAGTAAAATCATAGAGTAGCTCCGCCAATATACTACCCGGACTTGGCCTGAACTGTTTCTATTGCCGTGCTATAGTAAAAGGGAGTAGATCGCCGACCCTATCCGTAAGGGTGTCATGAATTTTACTAATGGCTTTTGTGACATCAAACCCATTAATAATTTAATGGAACCTTTAAGGGTAGGTGTGGTGAATTAAATGCACTGGTGTATGGAGGGCCTTTTGTGTCGGACAGTTGTCAAACAGGCAACGGTGAAGCCCTCCCTTTTGGAAGAAACCCTTCTCCTTTGGAAAAATGGTTTTACTCCTGTGAGTACACTTTTGAAGTTTATTTCTTAATTGCTCAGTTAAATTTCTGGCCAGTGGTTGAGTGTAATTATAATGAATTTGTGTTTAGTGTTAATTTTGGTTTGGTTGACTTGTCCTCAAAATGTGTTGGAGAAGAGGAAGTGGATACTGTTCCACTGAAAAATCTAGGGAGGGTGTGTCCCGCTTTCGCGCAACCTGTGCTCATTACTATTTAAATGAAAAATTTTGCAAAATTTTGAAATTTTTCCTTATTGGATGATTAGTCCATTGCTGGAAGACCCTTGAACATGACTCATAACGGGAACTCATGTTCTAAAAATTCACAATATTATTTTTATTATCTTATCATGTGGCAACGAGTCCCTAAGTCTTTTGCCTTTCTGGTTTTCCATTGCAGGAGCGTATTGAAAACGCGAATACTTTTTCTTAGGATGGCATTGAAAGATTTATGCTAATGTACCAATCAGTTCATGGGAAACATGTCAAAACAGGCCACACTACTAAGTCAAGAATAAAAACCTGACTATTCTTTATTCAAAAAATCCTTACCCTAACGTTTCAACTTTGACCATTGTTTTAAGCGCAAAATATCATTTTTTTAAGACTATGGTAGACCGCTGTCTGAGCCAGGGGAGGGGGGTGAAAAAAACGTTTGCTTGTAGAAGAAGGCTGAGATTTGAGACGACACTACACATGTGACACGCTTGTGACCGTGATTAGTTAAACAGATATAAGAACACTAATTTTCGATATCTGTAGCGGTAACGCGTATTTATGAGAAGAAATGAAGAAAAACTCCATTTTGTGAGCAAATTTACATGAATGTTCAAAGTAATTTTTGATTGCCCTTTTTCGTTTTCATTCCAGTTGAAAATGGCTTAGGTAAGGCGCTGTGGAATCTTCATTCTTATACTGTCTTCTAAATAATTTTTAAATGTAAACATATTTTGTTTTTAATACTTTCTTCAGCAAACGTAACATTTACAAGAATAACTGTAAATATTTTCTGCACAAATATGTTTTGTAAACACTGAAGATCTTTAAGTCTCAAGACATTTTGAATGTTCACTGAAGAATAAGGGGAAGCTGGAAATTGATTTCTGACGGTGTAACATTTGAAAGGAAAATGCATATCAACTAAGTCGGTGAAGAAAACAAATTCTGTTTTTGTCAGGGACAAAGCTTTTGACTTCCCCACAAGGATTAAATTTACAAGAGAGGAGTACAAAGAATTTCTTACTTCAATTTTTCTCTTTTTATAGATGATAAACACTGGGGTAAGTATACTTGATTAAATCCACGACTTCATTTTTAAAGATAAGTATACTCTGCTTAGTCTAAAGTGCTGTCCTTTATAACTGAGACACACGGCATAATCATAGAATACCTTTGCAATTCGTCCATGCATATGACGTACTGCTGGTCCAACGGGCAAGGTAGTTCCACGTATGTTGTCAGAATACTGCTAGGGGCATAGGCTACTTCACTGCTGAAAATTATGAATTCTCCAAAGATCCTCATCCTCAAGGTTTCGGTATTGTCATACCTTTTTATGGGATACAAGGATATATGTTTCTGAAAATTCTTTGCCATTGACCGCACTACGTGAAATTTTCGACTTAAGATTTCATGTTTTAGAATACTTGAGAAGAAAAGGGAAGTATCTACATGGATAACGTTGGTAACGTATACAAAATAGTTGATGGACGAAGCTTGGTGCAAACATATTGTTATTCCTGGGTAGGACGTTAAACTGCATCCGGTTGTGGAGTTTGTGTAAACGTTGGGATAATGAGGTTACCCTTTGCCACAACTGCCTCCGGGGCACCCTTGGGCAAGGTGTTCGTGTATATTTGCCCATGCTTTTTACGTGTTGTTGCATTTGGGCGTGTTTTTGCCTTCGGGCGTGGTGTTGCCTTCGAGGGGAGGTATTTCCTCCGGCTGTGGGGTGGTCTTGAAGGGTGGTGTGGGGTGTTCTTGGTTTTTGTTGTCTTGTGGCTTGGTGTGAGGTTGGTGTTGAAGGCGGTTGTGGGTGACTTGGAGGGTTGTTTGGTTGTTGAGGTGGGTTGGTGGGGCCTTTCCGTTGTCACAGACTTTTGTGTTCCGCGTGTTGTGTGTGGATGGTGCAAAGTTAGCGTCTGTGTTTTTATCCGGCTGGTTTGAGTTGTCTGTTTGTTGCAACGTGCCTGTTTCTATGTACGTTTTAAAAAAGAAAATAGTTATTTTAAACTGTGAAGTGTAAGAGACCCCCGAAATTATCTCTTGTGTTGGAGTGAAATTCTTATCACATCTGGCTCTTCAGGGGTTTATCTCAAACACATTTACATAGGGTTAGGTAATCGAAACTCCTCTGGGGAGTAGGAACATTTGTATGAAACTATTAAACATCGTGTGAGAATAACCTTTCACGTCGGACAAGAAGAACAAAGAAGAACAACATCTATTGATAATACATATGACAACGATGAAATTGGCAAAACGTTGCACCCGATTCACTCTAAGAGCCTTCAATTATGCACAAATTTCTTAAAGGGGAGCAGTACACCCCCACATCAATGGGGGTGTACCTCTTGCAGATTACCAGTCCATGTCGTTAGTCTAATCTCTCATACTTCAAGAGACTTCGATACGTATCTGGGTGCAGGTTATCTGTTATCAAAATAGAGTTGCCTCCTTCTTCCGGTCATTCATACAGATGTAAATTTTAATTTTAATACTGTATGTGTTATGGATCGATTGTATCAAACAGATTTGACTGATGTCAGCTGTGTAAAGCAACGCTGCCATTCGTCTGACATCTTATTGAGAGAACATGAAAAAAACTGTTTTCGTTGTGAATATATCGACCCTTGGTCTTTTCAAGACGTATCGAGAATGATAAAAAATGCAGGATATTCTGACGGAATGTAAGTATTACGTAAGCAAATTGTGGCATATAGTATTGCGAATTTTTAATATTAAAATTCCTTCAAAAGCAATTCAAGTGCCATTAAGGAAATTTTTTCCAAACAATATTTCATTCAAAAAGGTTGATATGATATTCTTTCAATATTTGATGAGTATGAAATTGTGGCGAGCAAATCAACGGTCGGAACTGGTAAAATGGGCTCACATCGGGCATATTTACCTCATCCATGCCAATTTATTCCAAGGGGGTGACAAACCATACTGTGTACCCTGTGATTCTGCTGTGACCGACAGTTATATTCCCGTTGACTGTGGTTATTGTTCGGCAGAAGTACTTTGAGCAGACAGATTTGACCTTATTTACCTTATTTTCCTTATTTGCTGCTTTCTCAAGGAAAGAAAACTATTTTTTGAATTATAGGCCGGACACTTTGGTGGAATTTGTCTACATCTTTTACTGTTTTGTAACTTAATTTCCCCTCCAACATTTTATCATTTTCTTTTCTAGTGTGAGACCATGAAACACCTTTGTGTTCATGTGTCTTAAAATCTCATTTATTCATTGGTGGCTAACCGACTGACTAACTGTAACTATAATGATAAAAATCTGCTGAAACTAACTAAAACTAAATTAGATTAGATTAGCTTTATTCAGTTTCACAGCAGTTTTAGACAGTTCAGTTATTTAAATTGAAATTCATGAATGTGCCACAAATGGAAATTTATATCTGGTCCATGTCTGGTGAAAATAACGAATTTGAATCTGGTTTTAACAAATACTGAGCACTTGAAAAGTCTAATAGACCAAAATCGTTTTCGCTTTTCCGTACTAATTCAAACAATCTTCGGTGGGAATTGTCGTTGGGGGCTTCTTCAAATAAGAAGTTCAAAGAGAACAGTCTCGTTTAACTTTTTCTGGTCATTGTTTTATATAGCCTTAAAAAAATTGCTAATGAACAGCAACGTCCAAAAGGTTATTTTGTCTGTCTCAATAATATAGGTCTTAAAGATTAAGCTTAGTCAAAATCATCGTTGTTCATCATTGCACTTCTTTCTAACCTTGTCTTTGCTAGCATTCTTATTGGACGATCACGGTCATCTTCAAGTGTCACATTCACTGATGCCTTGGGCAAGTGGATGACAAAATACGTGAAAGAATTTGCAATTGGGTGAGAAATTGTGCGGTACTTCCTATTTGATGTAATGATAATCAGGCCATGAAAACCAGGTTCTGTTTAACGATGCTTACCGACAACAAATGTGCGTGAAATATGTGGCTTATGTATTACAACTCCACGTCGAGTGGCTATCGCAACTTTGAAAAATACTGATATTTTTTGAAAGGCCAGTTCAGATGGAACCAAACCCTTCTCACTTTAAACAACCCGGCGAGTAATGTAAAAACCATACGATTCGCATAAAATACTACCGTCTTTATTCACTCGGCCAGAGCACCGGTTGAATGTACCTTCACATACCAACACGGTAGACCAAGCGGAGAAGGGGGGATATCGTCACCCGAAAGCGAAATTTATGAGACCAAGTGCATTTGGTCAATTTTGGGTCCCTGATTCCGAAAAGCGAGGGTATACGGGCCATATCCGGGCTTTTCTGCGCCATTTTGACGTTCAAAGGGCGCCCTCTATTTATCAAAAATCTCGTTTTCTCCATATATTTACGGTCCAGTCATTAACTGATGTGAGGTTTGGTTCTAATATTCTGTAAATATAATGTCAACTGATAAATACGGGAAAATATTAGTATTCATATTGATATGCTAATTAGATAGGGTTAAAGGTCAAGTTATAATGTTAGCAGAGAAATAGGCCGAGGGTTTGAGTCATGGAAAATTACATCATAATAGACCTGTGAAACACCATAGATACTCATTTTAGAACAAGCGGCAGGGTTGGCGCTATTTGACGACCCCCTCCTTCCTCATCTGGGAACAATGGACCCATTTTGAAGACTTAAGTTGTATAAGTGTAATGCCGACAACTAGGGCTGTGTTGGTCATCGCACGATCGTGGTTTGTGAGTTGAATCCTTTCTCCAGTTATTAATTATATACAATATATACCATCGTAGTTATGGGGAACAAATACAGTACCAGTGTTGTCCAATCAAGGCTTGACATAAATTGCATGAAGTCATTTGGAGAGAACATTTAAAGTAATTTCATTTGTCGAGTCTTAATCAGCACGTTTCGAAGAATCGGTTCCCGCTTTATGGCATAATGAGGAATATGTGCATTCAAATGGATGTGTACGAAGGCGTGGTCGAGGGAATTGCTCAACTGCCTGTGGGCTCAGCATGGGCTCAGGAGCGACTTTTTAAGCGCGCGACTATTTATTTAAGTGGGTCATATGCAGGGGTGGGGTTACCTGGAGCCCGAAGATCGGATTTACTTGTTGGACAATGATTACTACTTCGGATAGCATTGTAGCGGGAAATTTACCAAAAAATAAATATAAAAATTCGCAAGATAGATGGTTTCAAATTATAACATGTGTAATTTATGTCATAGCCTTCAATTTGCTTACCGCCTCTCACTAAAGTCCCCCATGAAAAGAAAAATCCCACGGCATCTGTTCCCCCTTTTTAATAAAATTAAAGCGGCACAAATGACATTTTGAAGCAGACTAAAATGCTCTTGGCAGAGATGTGTGCATCCCTGTATGGAGGGGAGAGGGCTATAGACACGTCTCGAACATCTTACCACCTGCGTTGCCTTCTCAATCGGGAGATTTGGAGAAGACTTGAACGAAAGGGAGGGAAGTGGAGTGAAGATCACCAATGCAATAGCCTACGTAAATAATACGTCAATAATATTGGTTTTAAAGGTGCGATTGTGATAGATTATCTCATTAATATATTACAAAGGTCAGTCTTACGTGTATTTCATATGAGGGCATAGGAGTTTGAGACGAGTTCCAGAAAAAAAAAAAAAAAACAAATGAAAATTCAGGGAATAAATTCCAAATTTTGGGTAGCGAAAAGTAAGTTGTGGTCAGAAGTCCATCAGAGTAAACTTGAAACCAAAGTTGAAGAAGTAGCCCATGAAACACGTTTACGTCAATCTTTAAATGCCTGACATATTAATTTCCACCAAAACATGAGATAATGGAGTAAAAGCTCACTTGACCTTTGTTTCAGTGACCAAACAGAATACTTGGCTTTCATGGAACAATGGCAGAAATTACCAAAGGGCCAAGCAAACTGCAAAAGTGCTTGATACCTTATGATTCCTTAGCTAAACGTGACAATTTGTATACATACATTATATATACTTCCCAGAACAAGGCTATCCGAAGTAGTAATCACTGTCCCACAAGGGATCGAGATTTCCCAAGTAAATCCGAACTTCCGGGCCTAGGTAAGACCACCCCTGAAAATGAGCCACTTAGATGAATAGCCGCGCACTTCAAATTTCTCTCCTGACCCTATTCTGAGCCCACGTACCGGGCAGTTGAGCGATTCCTCGACCACGCCTTCGTACACATCCACTGTGAATGGCACTTTTATGCACATATTCCTCCCTATGCCATAGAGCGGGAATTCTGAGAACCGTGCCGACTAAGACTCGGTTAATGAAATCACTTAAATGTTCTCTCCGAAAGATGTCATAGAATATATGTCAAGCCTTGATTGGACAACCATATCCATTTGAATGCACATATTCCTCATTATGCCATAAAGCGGGAACCGATTCTTCGAAACGTGCTGATTAAGACTCGACAAATGAAATTACTTTAAATGTTCTCTCCAAATGACTTCATGCAATTTATGTCAAGCCTTGATTGGACAACACTGGTACTGTATTTGTTCCCCATAACTACGATGGTATATATTGTATATAATTAATAACTGGAGAAAGGATTCAACTCACAAACCACGATCGTGCGATGACCAACACAGCCCTAGTTGTCGGCATTACACTTATACAACTTAAGTCTTCAAAATGGGTCCATTGTTCCCAGATGAGGAAGGAGGGGGTCGTCAAATAGCGCCAACCCTGCCGCTTGTTCTAAAATGAGTATCTATGGTGTTTCACAGGTCTATTATGATGTAATTTTCCATGACTCAAACCCTCGGCCTATTTCTCTGCTAACATTATAACTTGACCTTTAACCCTATCTAATTAGCATATCAATATGAATACTAATATTTTCCCGTATTTATCAGTTGACATTATATTTACAGAATATTAGAACCAAACCTCACATCAGTTAATGACTGGACCGTAAATATATGGAGAAAACGAGATTTTTGATAAATAGAGGGCGCCCTTTGAACGTCAAAATGGCGCAGAAAAGCCCGGATATGGCCCGTATACCCTCGCTTTTCGGAATCAGGGACCCAAAATTGACCAAATGCACTTGGTCTCATAAATTTCGCGTTCGGGTGATGATACCCCCCCCCCCTTCTCCCCTGGTCTACGGGGAAAGATCAGACAAACACCAAATGGGGGTGTTGTTTAATTCGGGACCGGTGTCATGTCAGATTACACATTACATACAGATCATGACAGAAAACATCTAAGTACAACTTTGTTAGGAGGAAAGTTTATTTTAAACTAGAAACATTTTATGTTTCTTTGTTCTTGGTATTCACGGCAATATTACAACGAAAAGCGAACAATTGGCTTGGATCATTTGAAAACAAGTTCCAGTTTGGAAATGGATTTCAAAAATCTACGTCTTTTCACCATTTTTATCAAATATGTTTTCTTACTTTGGAATTCATGTCATTCATGACAATACCCAGAGAAAGTGCAAATTCTCTGTTCTTTTCTGAGACAATGTCATTTATGAAATGTTCCTGAATCTTTGACGCACGTGTGGCAAAAAGTTGGCCCTTTTCCAACGAATAAGAGTTTGAGGGTATCGCATTGGGCTATAATGTTGTCATACTAGGCAAAAAGTTGAGCAAAAGGAGCTGTTCTAGAGAAAAGTAGAAATTCCATTTTGAAAACAAAAAACCATGTCCGAGCGTTGCAAAACTCCTAGGCATTTAAACCAGGCTATAAACTGTGACAATATCTAAGCAAAAGTCCCAAAGTTAGATCTTTTTCCTGAATCCATTGTTGGAGTCACATTTTCGTTGATGATTATGAATACTTCCATATTCGTCAAGGGTAATAAACTGTGAAAACCAGAGGAGGTTTTAGCACATGGGTCCTTCTCTCGTTTTGTCCTTCCTTAGAAAGAACAACCTATAAAGAAAGTTTTGACATGACTCCCACATTCACTTTTGTATAGTCTTTTTAGTGAAGTTTTGCCCAATCTTTTTACCCTTCGCCTTCGCCCTTACCCTTTTTATCTACTATCCTAAACAAAAGTATTCGGACACTTCCTGACATGTTAGATGTTTTCCCCTTTTTTCCCGCCACCCCTTAGTCAATGTTGTGAAGAAGAAGAGTGCACGTTTTGCGAAAGAGCGCAACTTTTACTCACATGTTTACCATCGATACCAACATTGAGATGGGGCGAAGGGGATTTGTTCCAGATAATTTTCTCCAGGATTTTAGCTGACACTATATAACACATTCGACTTGCTGTGTCGTTTGATCGTAACACACTGTTAAATTCTGATCAGAGTGAATAGGAGTTAATAACTTTGTGTTCTTCATATTAATGACCGAAAAATTCAGCAGTACTACTACACGACGAGTATATTCATTACAGATGAGATTAAAAAAAAAAAAAAAACAATAGACTAACCCACCAACATGCCTGGTTGAGCCCCATATGGGCCTCTGTTGGGCTACTTGTTGGACTACAGCTGGCTTCCAGCTACGCCCAGCTTTGACAGCTAAAGACCAGCTAGGCTTTAGCTGAGGTTCAGCTGTTTAAGGCTAGCCCAGTTGATCCCGAGTGGGAACACCTAAAAAACACAAACAGGCCCCAGCTGGGGCTCAGCAAGAGCCCATTCGGGACCCAACTGGGCATGTTGATTGAAAAGCCTTTTTTAATTGTATCAATAATTATTAATCTCTTTGAAAGGCATTTCAACCACTTTGGCATAACAAGTGTGGGCAACAACGACTTCGAAGATTTTCTTCAAATGACTATATTGTAAGTAAAAAACCTATACCTAAAGACAATGCAACCGTCCGGAAGTGTTAACAGACACGTGTTCGTAAAGCGGAGGATTGTGGGTTCGGTCCTCCGTGCGGCCTAATTTTGCCCGTTATTTTCTATAAAAACAGTTCCTTCTTTGATAAGGGTCAATAATCTATCTCGGATCAGTATGAAATTCATGATCGAATGTATAACTACAACATTTTCTTCGACCTACACATTTTAACTTCGATTGACCAACTTCGACGTACATATTATTCATCTTGTTTGAGACAACTTTGGTAACAAGGAGAGAAAATTAATTCACGTGGGGTATTTATAGCCTGTTGTCGCTTCTGTAAATCACAAGGTGTCACAGCGTAGTGGTCATAGACTCTGCCCGGAAAGCGGAGGATGACGGGTCCGGTGCCCCGTGCGGCCCAATTTTTCTCTCTGGTGTTTTCTTAAAAAAAAAAAAACCGTTCCTTCTTTGATAGGGGTCTATACTCTATCTTGGATCGGTATAAAATTCATGATCGAATGTATTAATAAAACACTTTCGACCTACACATTCTAACTTCGACCTGCCAACTTCGACTTACTGATTATTCGTACCGTTTGGGTCTAATATGCTAACAAGGACCAGAGGAAATTGATTCACGCAAATTACAAATACCGGGAACTCAATTTTCAACAAGGAGAGGAAATTGAGTGCGCGGTATTTGCAATTTGGGTAGAGCCGAAAATCACGCCAACCACGTATAGTACAGTGGTAAGGCACTCGCCCGGAAAGCGAGCCGCCCCGGGTTCAAATTCCCGATTTGCTGAATTTTCCTTGTAGACTTTTTTCTATATTTTTCTTCCCTTGTTTTAAAGGCAATGCCAGTACTTGGGTTGAATTAAAATTCATGATCGAATCAATTACCAATTATTCGACCTATGTATAAATATAATAAATGTGGATTTAGGCAAAGTATCCTTAAAAAAGGCGACTGTTGGGAGAACTCGACCCTTGGGCGAGAAAACCGTTTCGCCTTAACGTCTAACACACTGTTTTATAAAGGAATGCGTAACTCTATACGCAAGTCCAATTTACCACATAATATCTTTGTAATAACTTCGATGTTGACAAACTTACGTTCATGTATCCGTTTACACTAAGGACTTACGGGCTGTTGAAATAACGTGCATGTATATCTCAGAACCAATAGGGGAAATATAATCTTGTGTATTTTATTTTTTATTCATTTTCTCCGGGTTGTACTGGCGGTATACCGATTTCGCCTAACAGGTCGATCCACCGTTATAAATGTATATATGTATGTATCTATGTATGTATATATATATATATATATATATATATATATATATATATATATATATATATATATATATATATATATATATATATATATATATATGAACATGACGGAGAAACTGTAAAACAACGGTGCTACAGAATTGAAAGGCTGGATTAAATAGCGGAAGGCTAGAATTTAGATAAATTAAACAGCCAAATGGTTTGAAGTAGAGCTTTCGAGGAATACTACCTCTTTATCAATACTAGGTCAAAGAATGACAAGGAGTGAGAAATTTTGGAAGCTTTTAAAGGTGTAGACAATGGTCTCACCTCTATTGACCGAGAGGGTCTGATCGGATTACTCGGGTGTAACCCATCAACACTAGGAAAATCCTAGAAATTGTTAGACCGGAGAGGCCTAATCGGATTATTTGGGTTTGTATCATCAGCAAGCTGGTAAGTCGCTTCTGATGTTCAAGCCGAAAGGCGATGTGGTTTTGAGATTGAGTTCCCAGAAATTGTCTTTAGCTTTTCTAGCTTTGTCGGTCCATGTATCGTTTTGGTCGATAGCAATGACCCGTAAATTTTTGATAGAATGATGAGGCAAATTGAAATGGTTAGCAACAGGTTGTTCAACATTTTTGGTTTTAATTGCTGACCTGTGCTGTGTCATTCTCATTCGAAGAGTATTTTAAGATTCTCCGACATACTGCACACCACATAAATTGCAGTATATGAGATAAATGACATTTTTTGAAAGACAATTAATTTCTTGTCTAATTTGGAAGGTTCGTGCATTTTGATTGCTCTGGAAACCTTTTGTGGAATTAACCAAGGCGCACGTCTTGCAGTTGGAGGGGCAAGGTGAACAACCAAAATTTTCGTTGTTTTCCTCGACTGAGGCTTTGTCCTGGAATTTTGCCCGAACCAAAATGTCCCGTAAATTTGAGGGCCGCTTGAAGGCAACAACGGGGGGTTGGGGGAAAGATAGACCTTAGGCGATCGGTACTCTGAAGTGTGGGCATATGCTTTTTGATGAATTTGGCTAGTGGTGGTAGACCGGGATGGTACTCAGTTACCAATGGCACTCTGTCGGAATTGCGCTGACGAGTTTTGTACGTCAGAGTTTGCGAGCGAGGGGTGTCTTTTGCCTTTTTGATGGCATTTTCAATTGAACCCCGAAAATACTGCCGGTTACGGAGGTAACCAGATAGTTCCTTTGCCCGAGTGTCAATATATATATATATATATATATATATATATATATATATATATATATATATATATATATAATATTGAAAAGGTTGCAATAGGTTATTACAACACAGCTTTACAGAACTGTTCCGTAAGGGCCAATAATGTAGATCCTCACTACTCAGAAGCCTGAAAAAGAATGACGTCAATAACGTTGAAAACGTATGTGTTCGCTGCTTTTAAACATATAGACGTCATTGAAAAATTATGAAAAGGTACCACAATAAACTTAAAGAGCACCCGGAACAATATATTTTGCATCTTTACAATGTATAACATTTGCATAATGCATAGTTATTAACTATATAGTTATGCACCAATTTAGTGTCTACTTAATGTACACGTCGATATAACACCCACTTTTTACCATACACACATGTATAACATGCGTTGTAAATACAATCCCCATATTAAAGGGGGAGGGGAGTCATTAAGGTATTTAATGTACTAAAGGGGGAGTCATTACGGTATTTCATGTAGTATTACTTAACTGTTGGTTGTTCAAAATGTAGAGTTGCTTTAGAGTTGAGAAAAATTTAGCCAACCATTTAGTTCGGGCTTCCCACCCACAAACTTCTTTCGACGACACGGCTGGTACCTTTCCATGTAACCGTCCGAGATGTAATACATGTCCAGTTGTTGGCAAACACGACCTCGTCAACATTTCAGGCCCCAACGGCAATAGCTTTATTGTCAAACAAAGATTCTCCTGCATTTCCTCTGTTGTTTATATTTTAGCTTGTGGGAGATGTAACTCGTTGTATGAGGGTCACCGAGCACCTTAGGTCCATCAAACAGAATCTCCATGGATACCCGGTGGCTGCACATTTTAACCCCCCTTCACCTTGTTCTATACAGCATTTAACTGTTACGGCAGCTGTAATGTGCCGAGGCTCCGATCGTGACCGCCTTAGTGCTGAAAACCGACTGATCATGAGGCTAGGTACTCTCGCTCCTTACGGCCTTAACGTTAGAGTTGACCTTTTGTGATGTTCACCCCTTTTTTGAGCCAGTTTTTACTCCTTTTACACTTATCCGTTCGTGCTCATTTTTTACTGTGTAGCCCCAATTATTTTTTCCGAAACCTAGTTTTTGTCTACTTTTTTCCCCTTTTTTCCGACCATATTCGATTTGTACGTGCACTTTTTCATCCAGGACGCTCTTTTTCTTTTTTTGATTTGTGTTTCATCCTTCGCACTCATGATTTCTGACAGTCACTTTCGTCCGATTCTGTTTTACAGCGATCGCTTCGGATTTGATGTTTGTCGTGTCCAATTGTTACTGTTGGTTGTTCAGTTTGGTTTTTGCCACCTGATGAAGGGTTTATACCCGAAACGTCGTGGAGTTTTCCACAAACTTTCAAGCACTTTTTACTACCTCTGCTCGACCTATATATATATATATATATATATATATTATATATATATATTTCACTAATTCGGCACTTAGGGGGAAAGTTGTTGTTGAAAAGTCGACCTTAAGGGGAAAATTTTTTGGAGCGAAATATAAGTTTCGCCTTAACGTTTCTACACACTTTTTCTATAGGAAAACGTAAACGGACAAGGGCGCCCTTCCAGACTTACAAAGAAGATACAATTACTTCAAAGTTGTCAAATTGACGGACACCTAGCTGTTAACACGAATGGATGGCCATTGAAATAACGTTCTTTATATTTTTATACGTTAGGGCGAATTCATTTTCTTATGTTTTTCATTGTAATTTTTCGCCCTATGTACGCGCAGATATAACAATTTATATATTTATATATGTATGTATATATATATGTATGTATGTATATATATATATACATACATACATATAAATATATATATATACATACATATAAATATATATATAGCCTAATTTGGCAGTTTGGCAGAGTGTGTTTCGCCTTCACGTTTCTACACACTGGAATATTTATATGTAATTTAAGAAACCGTTTCAACTCGTTTAGAAGAAATAATAAAATTCACTCATTGTTCAATATAGAGGTCAATAAATCAGTTCGTTAGTTCGTTTTGGTGACATGCAAAAACCTCCAAACTGTTGGGAAAAACAAACCAATCCCACACCTACAACATGTATTCCAAAATGATATGACATGAACATTTCCTTAAATCATTGCCTCTTATTCATCATAACAGTAAGAGGATTGTATGTTTGTGTAAAAATTTGCATTTTGTAAAGTATGACGGAGACCCTTATTTACGTTCGATTTGACTATACACTAATTGTATGTAAGTGATGACAAAAAGAAGGGAACAAAGCACATTATGTGTTGAGCTCGGTTTGTATACCCCACGTTGTGTCCCACAATTCCATGCCATTGAAATAACGACTTCATCAATAATGACTTCATCAATTGAAATCAATTAAACAGAAAAATGACTTTAAAGGAGAGCTATATCGTATGGCCAGGATATGTCTGGCTGGAAGAAATGGCTCTTGTTTAAAAGATAGCTGAAATTTTACATGCCACAAAGAATCATTTTATTTCTAATTAAATTTACAACTGGCAACACAGCAGTTAGAGGCCAAAGATTATTGTCAGAATTCATCAAAAGAGTAACGGAAGTGCTGTCACGTGACAGAAAGGAACCATTCCTACAATAGGGTACAGAAAGTAAATTATGCTGGCTCTATTTTCTCTGTAGATCATCATAAAGATGAGTTAGTTACTTAGTGTTTTTCAATCATTAACAAAGCATATCATTATTTTACTAGTTCGCCCTTGCGTCCAAGCAGATTCGTACATTGCTCGAAATATATCGGACTACATGTATGTCTCGCATGACTTGAAGAGTTTTCCCTAATTTGCGAGCTAAACATCAGTATTAAGATTTGAACTGTTCCAATGCAACGTTAGCTGTCTTACTTTTATGCAATTCGGTTTGCCAAGGGCTTGAAAAAAATCATTCTTCGGAGGGTCTAAATGATTAAATAGTATGTTCTATCTATTTCAGGGACTTGTCTAACAATGCTAATCAAGCAGATGAAGATGTTTTAATACGTAAGAAGGGAAGTTTCCTTATGTTTGTATAGTATCCGACGTAGCTCCATCACGGCCCTGTCTGTCTTTTGGCAAACTTCCAAAGGGCCACAGGCGCCAAAATGAGCCCTGCCAAGGTCAAAGAACTCCTTCTGTCTAGGTAGGCGACGTTTAATTTCTCACTCTCGAGAAATCACAATTTGACGACGCCCTGAAATTCAATGGCATATGGTTTCTTTTTAAATGAGTTAGTAATAAATGACGCGTTTGCAAGGATCAAAATAAAGAAATTATGACGCATTTGCTACAATATTGTGACGCAACTGTAATAAAGACGCGCTTGGAGATGATTACAAAATAATGTGGGCATAAAATGATAGGAAACCCCGATCTTTGTTTAAGCCATGGGAGACTGTTTTCAAGTAATGAATCATTCCAAGTTCGAAGATTTTCCTCTTCCGGATCTCGGAAAAAGCTCTTTAAGAATAAAACACTTAAATTGCCTCGAGTGATTTGCCTCGCTACAATACTTACCTGGCAGGCATTGGGTTCCGTCTCTAATGCTCTGCTGGTAGTTATTTATTCTAAGGCGAAAGTCCGTTAGCACAGGTGGGTCATTTCAATATACATACGACGTTGGAGGAATCACAGGTGTTATTGCCCGGATGAAGGGTCACTGGTCCTCCTGGGCGGTTAAGTTTAATTTCTTCATCAGTTAATAATATATCCAATTTCCAATGCGCTGATGAAGTTTGGGAATTTCACTATGAGCTAAATGCCTTTTGAGGTTCTTAGATTGACGGAAAACGGGGAGAAGGGGTTTGGCGGATATTGGATCATTAGGGTGTTACCTCGAGAGGGCTTTCCACTCTCTTTTGATATTCTCATTAGCAGGGACTATAGCTGGGTGGTATACCTGGACCATCGGTATTTTATCCATAGAACATTTCTTATTGAAAGACAGAAGACCCTTCCTACCTTCCTTTTCAACTTGTTTTTGGATACATCCCTAAGAATACCTTTTATTGAGCAAATGCTGCAAAAGCTGTTTACGTAACGTAAGATTTGGCTATATAAACGGATTCCTTCATGTACTGAGGGTGAGGACAGCTCTTAAAATGAAGGAAATAATGGTGGTATGTAGGTTGGTGATATATAGTAGTAGTTAGTTTGCCCCCTTCGATCTTCACAAGAACATCTAACAAAGGTAATTCCGTAGGAGATGATTCATGTGTAATTTTGATTAGAGGGTGAATATTATTTGCCAATTCTAAAAAAATCTCTTTACCGTGTTGCCAAATCATGAATATGTCATCTGTGAAACGAAGGTATATGAAAGGCTTTATTGCAAGTAGCAATCGTTTTTCAAATTCTACCATGAAAATGGTTGCGAAGGCTGGGGCCATTTTGGTTCCCATAGCTGTGTCCTTGATTTGGATGTAGTAACGTCCATTGAGGGATAAGACATTGTGTTTGAGCATGAACCTAATTAAGGTAGCGATGTCATCTGGCACACGGTTGTCTATTGAATGAACACGAAGGAAGTCACGAAAAGCACTTTCATCCTGGGGAATATTGGTGTAAAGTGATATAACATCTGAGGAAATTAGTAGAGCACCTCTCGCTAAAATGGGGATTTCAGAGTTTCTTTGCAGGAAATGAGTGGTATATTTAAGAAAACAGGGAGTGGTGCTAGGTGAAGGTTGAAGTACTGAATCTACATATCCGGATAAATGTTCTGTTAGAGTACCGGAGCAAGAAACAATAGGTCGGAAAGGGGGTAATATTTAACTAGTCCTAGCATTGTCAAATATTTCTTCGGGAGGAAGATTCTGGGTTTTAAACTTTGAATTACTCCTTAAGATATCCTTTAACTTATGTCTAATCGGCTGAGGAAGATCCCAGGAGGGATTGAAATATATTCGGATATTTACAAATCTTGTTGGTCATCAGTAATATTACTCTCTCGATCGTGCCCATTCAACAATTGAACAATACACGGAAAACAGTTCTATTTTATTATATTATATGTATGTATGTATATATATATATATATATGTATATAAATATTATTTTATAATATTGAAAAGGTTGCAATAGGTTTTTACAAAATAGCTTTACAGAACTGTTCCATAAAGGCCAATAATGTGGATCCTCACTCCTCAGAAGCCTGAAGTAGAATGATGTCAATAACATTGAAAACGTATGTGTTCGCTGCTTTTGAACATATAGACGTCATTGAAAAATTATGAAAAGGTACCACAATAAACTTAAAGAGCACCCTGAACAATATATTTCGCATCTTTACAATGTATAACATTTGCAGTAGTTAATGCACCAATTTAGTGTCTACTTAATGTACACGTCGATATAACACCCACTTTGTACCATGCAAACATGTATAACATGCGTTGTAAATACAATCCCCATATTAAATGGGGGGGGGGGAGTCATTAAGGTATTTAATGTACTAAAGGGGGAGTCATTACGGTATTTCATGTGGTATTACTTAACTGTTGGTTGTTCAAAATGTAGAGTTGCTCCGACAAGACCCCTCAACCCGTGATGTTTTCCCGGAACCCCCCCCCCCCCATCACTGCTTTTAGAGTTGAGAAAAATTTAGCCAACCATTTAGTTCGGGCTTCCCACCCACAAACTTCTTTCGACGACACGGCTGGTACCTTTCCATGTAACCGTCCGAGATGTAATACATGTCCAGTTGTTGGCAAACACGACCTCGTCAACATTTCAGGCCCCAACGGCAATAGCTTTATTGTCAAACAAAGATTCTCCTGCATTTCCTCTAATGTTGTTTATATTTTAGCTTGTGGGAGATGTAACTCGTATGTGGGAGAGACCAAGCGCCGCCTCGCGGATCGAGTCACCGAGCACCTTAGGTCCATCAAACAGATGGGCCTTGTTCTATACAGCATTTAACTGTTACGCCAGCTGTAATGTGCCGAGGCTCCGATCGTGACCGCCTTAGTGCTGAAAACCGACTGATCATGAGGCTAGGTACTCTCGCTCCACACGGCCTTAACGTTAGAGTTGACCTTTTGTGATGTTCACCCCTTTTTTGAGCCAGTTTTTACTCCTTTTACACTTATCCGTTCGTGCTCATTTTTTTACTGTGTAGCCCCAATTATTTTTTCCGGACCTAGTTTTTGTCTACTTTTTTCCCCCTTTTTCCGACCATATTCGATTTGTGCGTGCACTTTTTCATCCAGGACGCTCTTTTTCTTTTTTTGATTTGTGTTTCATCCTTCGCACTCATGATTTCTGACAGTCACTTTCGTTCGATTCTGTTTTACAGCGATCGCTTCGGATTTGATGTTTGTCGTGTCCAATTGTTACTGTTGGTTGTTCAGTTTGGTTTTTGCCACCTGATGAAGGGTTTATACCCGAAACGTCGTGGAGTTTTCCACAAACTTTCAAGCACTTTTTACTACCTCTTTTCGACCTATATATAATATATATATTATGTATATATATATTTCACTAATTCGGCACTTAGGGAGAAAGTTGTTGTTGAAAAGTCGACCTTAAGGGGAAAAATTTTTTGGAGCGAAATATAAGTTTCGCCTTAACGTTTCTACACACTTTTTCTATAGGAAAACGTAAACGGACAAGGGCGCCCTTCCAGACTTACAATTACTTCAAAGTTGTCAAATTGACGGACACCTAGCTGTTAACACGAATGGATGGCCATTGAAATAACGTTCTTTATATTTTTAGACGTTAGGGCGAATTCTTTTTCTTATGTATTTCATTGTTATTTTTCGCCCTATGTACGCGCAGATATAACAATTTATATATTTATATATATATATATGTATGTATGTATGTATATATATATATATATATATATATATATATATATATATACATATAACTATACCTTCACGTTTCTACACACTGGCATATTTATATGTAATTTGAGAAACTGTTTCAACTCGTTTAGAAGAAATAATAAAATTCACTCATTATTCAATATAGAGGTCAATAAATCAGTTCGTTAGTTCGTTTTGGTGACATGAACATTTCCTTAAATCACTGCCTCTTATTCATCATAACAATAAGAGGATTGTATGTTTGTGTAAAAATTTGCATTTTGTAAAGTATGACGGAGACTCTTATTTACGTTAGATTTGACTATACACTAATTGTATGTAAGTGATGACAAAAAGAAGGGAACAAAGCACATTATGTGTTGAGCTCGGTTTGCATACCCCACGTTGTGTCCCACAATTCCATGCCGCAACAAATTACAGGACTTACTTATTTAAATTACTACATCAATTGAAATCAGTTAAAGAGAAAAATGACTTACACTCCTTACACGACAGCAAAATAAAGGAGAGCTATATCGTATGGCCAGGATATGTCTGGCTGGAAGAAATGGTTCTTGTTTAAAAGATGGCTGAAATTTTATATGCCACAAAGAATCATTTTATTTCTAATTAAATTTACAACTGGCAACACAGCAGTTAGAGGCCAAAGATTATTGTCAGAATTCATCAAAAGAGTAACGGAAGTGCTGTCACGTGATAGAAAGGAACCATTCCTACAATAGGGTACAGAAAGTAA
Source organism: Holothuria scabra (assembly GCA_037179385.1). Taxonomy (NCBI): domain Eukaryota; kingdom Metazoa; phylum Echinodermata; class Holothuroidea; order Aspidochirotida; family Holothuriidae; genus Holothuria; species Holothuria scabra. The sequence goes on along the minus strand of CM074185.1, from coordinate 35,170,652 downwards.
ATTATGCTGGCTCTATTTTCTCTGTGGACCATCATAAAGATGAGTTAGTTACTAAGCATATCATTATTTTACTGGTTCGCCCTTGCGTCCAAGCAGATTCGTACATTGCTCGAAATATATCGTACTACATGTATGTCTCGCATGACTTGAAGAGTTTTCCCTAATTTGCGAGCTAAATATCAGTATTAAGATTTGAACTGTTCCAATGCAACGTTAGCTGTCTTACTTTTATGCAATTCGGTTTGCCAAGGGCTTGAAAAAAATCATTCTTCGGAGGGTCTAAATGATTAAATAGTATGTTCTATCTATTTCAGGGACTTGTCTAACAATGCTATTTCGAAGATATCGCCCGGCACAATTCCCCCAAGTGTGCATTTCTTGTAAGTGTAATAATCATATCTCCATTTAAAAATGCAACATGCATGTCTAAATCTTTGTAAAATTTGGCAATAACGATTAGAATACCTCACTGTATAAATGTTCTTAAAGGGGCATTCTTACCATAATATTCAATTGAACATAACACATTGATAATCTCCTTTCCGTCTTGTTTCATGAGTAAAAGCAATTAAATGTCATATGGCAAACAATGGCTCATTCTTTCGATGAAGACTTTTTTCAAGTAAGGCTAATATTTTTTTTTTTGCAAAATTGGGAGCATAAAAACATGCTTTGCATTGTTGATCAGGGTTTTCTCTTCAAGTAGTGACGAAGTTGACTTTGAATCCCGTTTTTCTAACACGTTTGTTAATGGTATGCCATCTGATTCAAACGCGGTGTGTCTTGAAACTTTTGTAAGGGCTTTTCAAGCAGATTCTCTCGCTAGCAGGTCGAAATAAGTGTTTCCAGTGCTAGGTTAACTTTTTTGAGTATGTTGGTAATATATCTAGTACTGTCATTCAAGTAATCAGATGTGATCCCTTATTATATAAATTGTATGTATATGTGGTGTGCTTTATTTCGTCCCTGAGGTGATAAAATGTAATCAAGCAGATGAAGATGTTTTAATACGTAAGAAGGGAAGTTTCCTTATGTTTGTATAGTATCCGACGTAGCTCCTTCACGGCCCTGTCTGTCTTTTGGCAAACTTCCAAAGGGCCACAGGCGCCAAAATGAACCCTGCCAAGGTCAAAGAACTCCGTCTGTCTAGGTAGGCGACGTTTAATTTCTCACTCTCGAGGAATCACAATTTGACGACGCCCTGAAATTCAATGGCATATGGTTTCTTTTTAAAACGTACATCAAAACAGGCACGTTACAACAAAAGGACAACTCAAACCGGCCGGACAAAAACACAAAGGCTAACCACGACCATCCACACAGGAACACGGAACGAAAAAGTCTGTCATGAACGTAAACGCACCAAACCCCACCCCAACACCCAAACAACCCGCCAACTTACCACCCGACACCAACCTCCAAAATAAATCAAGAACAACTCACCCCACGCCTGGAGGCCAAATCACGAGGTACCACTTCTCTATGTATCTACCTGGGGCTTGACCACCTTACTCCTTGGGCTCGGTATAGGTGGCCCAGAATGGTCATCCCCAGAAAGATCCTTTCCCAAACTACAACAGCTCCACCTTTGTCTGCTGGTATGATGATGATATCCCTGTAAGCAAAAGTCGGCGGTCCGCCGGTGGCAAAATGGCCGACAGTGGGCCGATGGAGGTCCACCAGCTGAATCCCGACTCCCATGACGTCATACAGTTGTTTAACCAATCAGCATCGCTGCCATCGGCGGACCGCTGGCTTGCCACCGGACAATCCGCCGGCGGGCCGGCGGAGCTGCCTACAGCGAACCGCCATCGGGCCGACCAAATTTTGTTATCAGGGATGTCCCTATCACTTTTAAGGGATAAAATGGCATCTCGTTCCTCAAAGGTTACGCAGTGGAGTCATTTTAGGGGAAAGGAGATTGTTGACATCTTTGTTAGTTGTATTAATTACATTACCAAGGGTGGGATTTTCTCCTGGCTTGGGCGTCCAGGAGGAACGGACAGAGTTGGCGGGGTTGGGAACTTCTTCTGAGGGGGTGTCATCCTGATGGTCTGTTATCCCGAAATGGTAGCAAAGGCGGATCCGGAGTTTCCTACCGAAAGCCGAAAACTAAGCGTTCAGAGGACGAGAGTTCCAGATCGGGCGGGATGGTGACTACAAGCTTGGTGTCTGGCTGGTTATTAATGTTAGTTTCGGATTGGGTGGGCGGACTATACACTAATTGTACGTAAGTGATGACAAAAAGAAGGGAACAAAGCACATTATGTGTTGAGCTCGGTTTGCATACCCCACGTTGTGTCCCACAATTCCATGCCGCAACAAATTACAGGACTTACTTATTTAAATTACTACATCAATTGAAATCAGTTAAAGAGAAAAATGACTTACACTCCTTACACGACAACAAAATAAAGGAGAGCTATATCGTATGGCCAGGATATGTCTGGCTGGAAGAAATTGTTCTTGTTTAAAAGATGGCTGAAATTTTATATGCCACAAAGAATCATTTTATTTCTAATTAAATTTACAACTGGCAACACAGCAGTTAGAGGCCAAAGATTATTGTCAGAATTCATCAAAAGAGTAACGGAAGTGCTGTCACGTGATAGAAAGGAACCATTCCTACAATAGGGTACAGAAAGAAAATTATGCTGGCTCTATTTTCTCTGTGGACCATCATAAAGATGAGTTAGTTACTAAGTGTTTTTCAATCAGTAACAAAGCATATCATTATTTTACTGGTTCGCCCTTGTGTCCAAGCAGATTCGTACATTGCTCGAAATATATCGTACTACATGTATGTCTCGCATGACTTGAAGAGTTTTCCCTAATTTGCGAGCTAAATATCAGTATTAAGATTTGAACTGTTCCAGTGCAACGTTAGCTGTCTTACTTATATGCAATTCGGTTTGCCAAGGGCTTGAAAAAAATCATTCTTCGGAGTGTCTAAATGATTAAATAGTATGTTCTATCTATTTCAGGGACTTGTCTAACAATGCTATTTCGAAGATATCGCCCGGCACAATTCCCCCAAGTGTCCATTTCTTGTAAGTGTAATAATCATATCTCCATTTAAAAATGCAACATGCATGTCTAAATCTTTGTAAAATTTGGCAATAACGATTAGAATACCTCACTGTATAAATGTTCTTAAAGGGGCATTCTTACCATAATATTCAATTGAACATAACACATTGATAATCTCCTTTCCGTCTTGTTTCATGAGTAAAGCAATTAAATGTCATATGCCAAACAATGGCTCATTCTTTCGATGAAGACTTTTCTCAAGTAAGGCTAATATTTTTTTTTTTTTGGCAAAATTGGTAGCATAAAAACATGCTTTGCATTGTTGATCAGGGTTTTCTCTTCAAGTAGTGACGAAGTTGACTTTGAATCCCGTTTTTCTAACACGTTTGTTAATGGTATGCTATCTGATTCAAACGCGGTGTGTCTTGAAACTTTTGTAAGGGCTTTTCAAGCAGATTTTCGAAATAAGTGTTTCCAGTGCTAGGTTAACTTTTTTGAGTATGTTGGTAATATATCTAGTACTGTCATTCAAGTAATCAGATGTGATCCCTTATTATATAAATTGTATGTATATGTGGTGTGCTTTATTTCGTCCCTGAGGTGATAAAATGTAATCAAGCAGATGAAGATGTTTTAATACGTAAGAAGGGAAGTTTCCTTATGTTTGTATAGTATCCGACGTAGCTCCTTCACGGCCCTGTCTGTCTTTTGGCAAACTTCCAAAGGGCCACAGGCGCCAAAATGAACCCTGCCAAGGTCAAAGAACTCCGTCTGTCTAGGTAGGCGACGTTTAATTTCTCACTCTCGAGGAATCACAATTTGACGACGCCCTGAAATTCAATGGCATATGGTTTCTTTTTAAAACGTACATCAAAACAGGCACGTTACAACAAAAGGACAACTCAAACCGGCCGGACAAAAACACAAAGGCTAACCACGACCATCCACACAGGAACACGGAACGAAAAAGTCTGTCATGAACGTAAACGCACCAAACCCCACCCCAACACCCAAACAACCCGCCAACTTACCACCCGACACCAACCTCCAAAATAAATCAAGAACAACTCACCCCACGCCTGGAGGCCAAATCACAAGGTACCACTTCTCTATGTATCTACCTGGGGCTTGACCACCTTACTCCTTGGGCTCGGTATAGGTGGCCCAGAATGGTCATCCCCAGAAAGATCCTTTCCCAAACTACAACAGCTCCACCTTTGTCTGCTGGTATGATGATGATTGCCCCTATCACTTTTAAGGGATAAAATGGCATCTCGTTCCTCAAAGGTTACGCAGTGGAGTCATTTTAGGGGAAAGGAGATTGTTGACATCTTTGTTAATTGTATTAATTACATTATCAAGGGTGGGATTTTCTCCTGGCTTGGGCGTCCAGGAGGAACGGACAGAGTTGGCGGGGTTGGGAACTTCCTCTGAGGGGGTGTCATCCTGATGGTCTGTTATCCCGAAATGGTAGCAAAGGCGGATCCGGAGTTTCCGAAAGCCGAAAACTAAGCGTTCAGAGGACGAGAGTTCCAGATCGGGCGGGATGGTGACTACAAGCTTGGTGTCTGGCTGGTTATTAATGTTAGTTTCGGTTTGGGTGGGCGGGGATTTGGGCAACAGGCTAGCCAAGGTCTTGGATTTGGAGTGACTTCTTCCTTTCCATACTGCTAATGGTAGAGCGTATCAGACTGAAAGAACACGAGCGTAAGTATCGTGAGGTATCTCGTCTAAAATGAAAATCGTACTCGGATTGAACGTGAAAATTTAGTCTGAAACCTCTTCCAAGTTCCCAAGAAATTAATGTGGCTGGCCATGGCGAGAGAATAATTAATGGGAAAACTTTGGGCTGGGTAGTGGGATACTACCTCCGTGAAACTCCTGCGGAGGTTCGAAACGAAATGTTAGGCCGTGCATTAAAAAGTTTTGTATACGTGCTTGAAAACGGACACGATCAAACGGTAAACTGTACGACAGGAGACTTAAACAAGAACAAATACCAATCTGGATAACCAACTATGAAAAGAGGTACGGCAAAAAGGCACGGCTGGAGTGAAAAAGTACTAAAAAATACAAAAAAGTGACAGATTCAGAAGTGGACAAACCTCAGGTGTACTACAAAACGAGCACGTTCAAAGCTTACTAGCTTGATCGGGACAAAAAAACGTAGGCCTACCGTAAACAAAAAAGGGGGGTTTCAAGACAGTCCGGAAAGGAGAAAAAGAGGTGGAAAATGTTAGCTTACCTTCATTCTGTTGTATTTCTCGACCTTACACTGTCCATTAACAACCGTACAATTACCTCAAACCTACACTTTAAGCCAACCCACTCGCATAACTACGTACCTATTGTACCCTTCCAACCATCCCAAATCCTGCACTAAATCTATACCTCATTCCCAGCTCCTGCGAGCCAGGCGATTATGTTCGGAGGGTTCTAACTTCTCCACTGCCTCTGAAAAAATTTTATCCTTTTTTGAAAAACGCCAGTACCCTGCCAAAATCCTCTCTAATGCCCTGCGCAGAATTCAAGGAACCAGCAGAGAGGAAGCCTTGGAGAACCAGAAAGCCAAAAGGCTTAGTGATTCCTTGCTGCTGAAATTTAAGGCCTTTTTTCACATTGACATTGCTTTGCAATGTTTTTCAATTAACAGCAAGGAATCCAATCTTCCTACATTGAGATCCCCCTTGCCCGTCGGGACCAAATGACCTTTGACCTCCACGAAAATCGATAGGGATCATCTACTCTACATGACCAACCAACACACCAAATATGAGCATAGTCACATGTACCGTTCTCAAGATATCGTGTTTACGAAGTTTTGACCTTTGACCTCCACGAAAATCGACAGGGATCATCTACTCAATATAGCCAATGCACACACCAAATATGAGATTAGTCACACTTACCCTTCTTGAGATACTGTGTTTACAAGCAATTTCTAAGGAATTTACCTATTGACCTCTCGTGACCCCAAATGACCTTTGACCTCCACGAAAATCGATAGGGATCATATCTACACACCAAATATGACCATAGTCACATGCACCATTCTCGAGATATCGTGTTTACAAGGTTTTGACCTCTGGTGACCCCAAATGACCTTTGATCTCCACCAAAAACAATAGGGATCATTTACTCAATATGACCAACCTACACACCAAATAGGAGGTTAGTCACACTAACCCTTCTTGAGATATCGTGTTTACAAGCCAAAGCGTCAAGGAATCAAAAAGAACAAATCTGGTTCAAATCTACGTATTCCTTTGGTTATTTCATATCACCCTACGGTCCGTCCTATTTTTCGCGCTATCTACAAGAATGTAGAGTCGCTCCGACAAGACCCCTCAACCCGTGGTTTTCCCGGAACCCCCCATCACTGCTTTTAGAGTTGAGAAAAATGTAGCCAACCATTTAGTTCGGGCTTCCCACCCACTCAATTCTTTCAACTTCACCCCTGGTACCTTTCCCTGTAACCGTCTGAGGTGTAATACATGCCCAGTTGTTGCCAAACACGACCTCGTCAACATTTAATCAGGCCCCAACGGCAATAGCTTCATTGTCAAACAAAGATTTTCCTGCATTTCCTCTAATGTAGTTTATATTTTAGCTTGTTGGAGATATAACTCGTTGTATGTGGGGGAGACCAAGCGCCGCCTCGCGATCGAGTCACCGAGCACCTTAGGTCCATCAAACAGAATCTCCATGGATACCCGGTGGCAGGACATTTCAATCCCCCTTCACCTTGTTCAATACAGCATTTAACTGTTACGGCAGCTGTAATGTGCCGAGGCTCCGATCGCGACCGCCTTTGTGCTGAAAACCGACTGATCATGCTGCTTTTTTAGTGCATCAAAACGGGCACTGAGAAACAAAGGGACAGGAACTCAAACCAGACCGGACAAAAACGCAAAGGCTATTTACAGAACCTTAACATTCACCAAGAAACAAAAATTTGTGTAGCTATATACAAAGCTATTTACATATTTAATCACACATGGTTACAGGTTAACTACCACCCGCCCCGCCCTCACCGAAATAATTGGCCCCCACCGCCTGCCGAACGTCGACCTCGGCAGACGAATGAAGTCTGCCTCAACCTTCAGTTTAATCTCTGTCCTCACCGACGCCAGGACGACGTCCGCAGGCCTCCCCTCCCTCCTAAAGACTATATTACAACGGTCTCTCCATATGGCCAGCTTAACCGATGCCGAAACAAAGGTGAGTATACCATGAACACTTGTGTTACATGGTGGGGGCGATAGACCGTACAAAGCATAGTCCTGGCTGACAGCCCAGGTGTTACAAAACGTCAGGCGGTCAGCCAGGACTTGAAACCACTCCCAGAGGAGGGCCACAAAGCTACAGTGCCAAAACAGATGAGGCACACTCTCCCACTTTGTGCACCCAGTGCGGGGGCAAATGCCATCTCCAAGACGCCACCGGAGGCGCTTGAGGTTGGTAACGATGGCATCGTGTGCAATTCGCCACAACAGGTCTCGCTGGCGGTAGTCTAGTGACCTGCTGTGCACTACGCGCCACACTTCCGGTCCCAATGCACAGTTGTTCGGTTGGGCCTGGCCGACCAAGTCATCAAAAATGCCCCGGTACAGGTCCCCTGCACTGAACTGCGAGACGTCCCCTGCTGTTGACATCATACGGAGAGTGTCCCTCATGTGACAATATGCCCCCGAAGGCCTCCAACTGTGAGGGGCACTATTTCTAAACAGGGTCGGAAAGAACCTACGGAGTGATATTCCCCCCCAATAACGGACAAAGTAGGAAAATGGCATTTCACTTTCCACAGCACTAAAAATACACTTGGCCAGGAGAAAACAGAACTTTGAGGGAAAATGTACAAGGCCCAGTCTCCATGCTTAAAGTCCTGGTACACCACCTTCCTTTTGACCAGCTCCGTTTTCCCTGACCATAGGAACTTAAAGACAACCCTCTCAAGTCGCACAAGGACACTTTCTGGAGCAGCCAGAACAGTGCCCGGGTACCACAAGAGAGGGTAGATGAAACGATTAATTACAGTTACTTTCCCCAACAGACTAATGTAGCGTCCTCCGTAGTCTGTGATCCTAGCCTCCACCAGGTCCACTTTCTCATTCCAGGTAAGTAACTCGGGAGAGCCTTAACCGAACCATATACCATTGATTTTCATGGCGTCGTCAACCCATGATGCTGTGAAGGGTAGCCGTTTCCACCGCCACTTACCTAGACGAAGTCCTTTGGTCTTTGTGGGATTCAGTTTGGCACCTGTCGCTCTTTGAAACGTGGACAGGGTGCCAGTAAGGGCCCTGAAGGAAGCTAGGTCAGAGACTATGCATGTGACGTCATCAGCATACTGGAGGCACTTGACTTCAGCTCCACCGGGTATGCGAAAAGAGCGGAACAAAGGCTCAACTTCGAGGGCTCTCGCAAGGGATTCACTAAATAACACAGAGTAAAGGTGACGGGGCACCCCTGGCGTACCCCGCGCTGGACCCTGAAGGGGTCCGACGGTAGGCCATTTACAATAACACGACTATATACACTTTTATACAATAAGGCGATCCATTTAACAAAACCTGGATTCAAACTAAACTTCATCAAGACTTTAAAAAGGAATCCGTGATCAACCATGTCGAAGGCCTTCTCCTGATCGAGGGAGACAAGCGCACATGGAAGATCACGGTCTGTCACATACTCAACTAAGTCCCGCACCAACCAGAGGTTTTGCTGAATACTGTGTCCCCGCACCGCACATGTCTGAAAAGGACCTACAAGATCCGGCATGACAGAGCCCAATCTGTTGCAAAGAGCTTTCGCCAGGATCTTGTAGTCCACATTTAAAAGAGTAATTGGTCGCTTGTTTTTCGGTTCAAGGGGGTCTCCAGACTTGGGCAACAAGGTAATCACTCCTGTGCGCTGCGACGGGCTCAACGATCCAGCGAGGAAGGCGGAGGTGAATACATCGCGGAGATCGTGTCCCACGGTACCCCAAAAGCGTTTGTAGAATTCTACCGGAATACCGTCCGACCCAGGTGACTTTCCGGCCTTCATTTTCGCCACTGCCTTCCAAAGCTCGTCGACAGTCAAGGGGGAACCAAGTTCATCGTTCTGCTCTGTAGAGGGGAACTTGTTAATATTATCTAAAAGGGACTGCTGAAGATCCTCATCGACATCTCCCTGGGTGTAAAGCTGTTCATAGAAGTTCTTATATACTTCCACAATGTCGATGGGGTCCTTCCGTACTGTACCATGGACGTCACGGACTGCTCTTACACGGCGATCAATGGCATACTTTGTGACGTCCTGGTAAAATTTGATGGTTGGTTTCTCCTCCGCCTCCACGCAAAGCACACGAGCACGAATGCGGGCCCCGTGCAATTTCTGATCAAGGTGCTGCTGGATGGCGTGGAGTGCGGAGGTGTCCCCGTTCCTATCTCTGGAGCAGAGCGAGAGGAACTCTCCCCTTCTTCGACGAGCTCTTGCTACACAGTACTCAACTGTAAACTGTTTGATGCGAGACTTTACTTCATCCCACCATTCTAAGCCCGTTGAAAAGGCCGGCCTCAGTGTCCGCCACCATTCGTACCTGGCTTTAAATTGTTCGTTATAGTCAGCCTCTGTCAGAATATCCGTGTTCATTTTCCAGAATCCTCTCCCCGTTGGCCATGACTCTGGGGGCTGGAAGGAGACGGTAACTGCATCGTGGTCTGAAATTGGACATGCCACAACCTCACAATCACTCGGTGACAGCGCAGGTGGAGAGTACACCCGGTCCAACCTTGAGGCGTCCGTGCCATCAGGGCGGTGCCAAGTGAACACGGACAAGCCAGGATGTTGCACTCTCCAAACGTCAACCATGTCGTGGTTCTTTGTGAACATGTCCAACTCCGCCATACCGACACTACAGCTCGAAGATGTGCATGGATACATACGATCGAACTGTGTGTCAGGGACAGAATTGAAGTCTCCAGCCAGGATACATGGGGCACTACCAGGTACGAAGGATGACAGGGTTGTAAAAAAGTTTCTCCTGTCTGGGGGCCGATTTGGTGCGTACACATTACATAGTAGAAAGCTACCACTAGGGTGCCTTATGGTAACGCATACCAACCGACCCTCATGATCAGAATCAACTTTTCCGACCAGGGTAGCCCATCTTGGCGAAATTAATATAACCGAACCACAAGATGTTGTTGAACCAAAGGAAGCGTGCAACCCCCCACCCCACTCAAAAGACCAGGTGTGGACATCGTCCTCATTCACAATGTGGGTCTCCTGGAGGAAAGTGAAGTCCACACCCAGCGACCTGCAAAACTGAAAAATTCTGTTCCGCTTCTGACTGTCCCTCATGCCATTAACATTCAGAGTCAGGAGGGACAGAGAATCCGCCATGGTGAAAGGAGTGGCTACGTGTCCACCACAGACTTGGCCTTTTTAGTCCGTGGGCTTGGTGTGGGTGTTCCAGGGTGTATATATATATAATATATAATATAATACAAGCTTCAAGCTGAACTACTCACCACACCAAATTTTGATGATTCCCATCAACACACTTATGATATTTGAACAGATCAATCCTATGTTTTTTATTCATGCCCTAAAAAACGTTGTGGCAGATGCCTGCAGTTGGGGCATGAGAAGGTAGCATGTCCCAACGATGTGCGGTGTAACTTGTGTGGGGAGGAGGGACATGTCTCTGGTGCTTGTCCCACATCCTACTCTGCACATGCAAGTGCAGATGTCGAGTCGGCAAGTGAACCCTCGCTTTCAGGCCCAGAACCAATGAGGGAGCAACTCAGGTCCACTTCACCTGATGAGGTGGCACATCAGGTAGAACAAGAGTTCCTGGCTTCTAAGGAATGTGAGGTGGTCTCTGGGAACCCTAAGGTAGGCCATTCTCAGCCCTCCTCATCAGTACCTGAGGAGGCTGGAATACCAACAGTGGAGAACGACCTTAGAATGTCCTCGGACTCGGAGTCTGACACTGCCATGTCAGATGTGGGAGTACCTGCCTCAGAGCAGGTTTGATTTGTTTGAGGGGGTTGAACTAGAGTCTAAGTTGAAAAGGTCGGCCTCGGGGGAAGTGTCCGACCGGGGAGTTTATCCTTCTGTGACACCAGCACCAGACCCATGTAATAAAAAGGCCAGGTCGGGGACGGTGTTGTAGTTGCACATTCCACATTCCTCCATGAATGATCCCCTGTCCCTCATGACCCTCAACGTTAAGGGGCAGTCGGAAGCGGTGAAGAATTTTCCAATTTTGTAAATCATTAGGTGTGGACTTCGTTTTCCTCCAGGAGACTCACATTGTTAATGAGGACGATGTCTACACCTGGTCCTTTGAATGGGGTGGGGGTTTGCACGCTTCCTTTGGCTCTGCGTCTCCCTGTGGATCTGCTATTTTAGTCGGAAAAGTTCATCATGATCATGAGGGCCCTTTGGTATGCATCACCATTAAACATCCTTGCTGGAATTTCTTCCTATGTAACGTTTATGCACCCAACCAACCTACAGACAGAAGGGATTTTTTGCTACCTTGCCATCCTTCGTTGCTGGCTGTGCTCCTTGTATCCTATCAGGAGATTTCAACAGTTCATGCACATCTTCGAGCTGTAGTGTGGGTATGGCGGAGTTGGAAATGTTCACAAAGAATCATGACATGGTTGATGTTTGGAGAGTGCAACATCCTGGCTTTTCCGTGTTCACTTAGCCCCGCCCTGATGGCACGGACGCCTCAAGGTTGGATCGCGTGTACACTCCACCTGCTCTGCAATTTCGGACCATGATGCTGTTACTGTCTCCCTCCAACCCCCAGAATCATGGCCAGCAGGGAGGGGGTTCTGGAAAATGAACACGAATATTCTAACTGAGGGTGAATATAACAAAGAGTTTAAGACCAGGTACGAAGGGTGGCGAACATTGAAGCCCCCCTTTTCAACGAGTTTAGAGTGGTGGGATGACGTAAAGACCCGCATCAAACAGTTAACTGTTGAATACTGTGTGGCAAGAGGGGCTTTTTACGTACATAGAAACGGGCACGGAGAACCAAGGAGAAACTCAGACCAGACTGGACAAAAACATAACGTGAACTTTGTACAGAATTTATACCGTTACGGACGCAAACCAAGATTTTGTGACCATAATTTACAAAACCCTAACCCAGTACCCAGGGCTATTTACAAACTCACCTATTTACACAAATCATGTACATAGAAACGGCCACAGAGAAGCAAACACAGGACTCTTTACAAATTAACTATCACCCGCCCCTCCCGCACTGAAACAATTGGCTCCCAACGTCTGCCGAACGTGGACCTCGGCAAACGAACAAAGTCGGCCTCGACCCTCAGTTTAATATCCGTCTTTACCGACGCCAACACGACGTCGACAGGCCTCCCTTCACCCCTAAACACAATATTACATCGGTCTCTCCAAACAGCCAGCTTAATGGAGGCCGAAACAAAGGTGAGTATGCCACGAATACTTGTATTGCATAGTGGGGGCGATAGACCATACAATGCATAGTCCTGGCTGACCGTCCAAGTGTTGCAAAACGTTAGCCGGTCAGCCAGAACTTCAAACCACTCCCAAAGGAGGGCCACAAAACCACAATGCCAAAACACATGGGGCTCACTCTCCCACTTTGCACATCCAGCGCGGGGGCATATGCCATCCTCAAAACGCCACAGCAGGTCTCGCCGGCGGTAGTCTAGTGACTTGCTGTCCACTACAGTCCACACTTCCGGCTGTAAGGCATAATCGCTTGGATGGACCCGGCCACCCAAGTCATCAAAAATGGCCCGGTACAGGTCCCCCGCGCTGTACTGCTAAACCTCCCTACAGTTGACATCATACGGAGAGTATCCCTGATGTGACAACATGTCTTCGAGGTTCTCCCGCTGTGGGGCATACTATTACTGAACAGGGACGGAAAGAACCCACGGAATGGCAATCCCCCCAATAACGGACAAAGTACGCAAAGGGCATCTCACTGTCAACAGCACTAAACACACACCTTGCCAGGAGAAAACGGAGCTTTGAGGGAAATGCACAAGGCCCAGGCCCCCATGTGTAAGTTCCTGGTACACAACCTTCCTTTTGACCAGCTCCGTTTTCCCTGACCATAGGAACAAGTCGCACAAGGGCAACCTCTGGAGCAGCCAGAACAGTGCCCGGGTACCACAAGAGAGGGTAAACGAAACGATTAATAACTGTTACTTTCCCCATTAGACTAATGTAGCGCTCCCCATAGTCTGTCAACCTAGCTTCCGCCAGGTCCACCTTCTCGTTCCAGGTAAGTGACTCAGGTGAGCCGTAACCAAACCATAAACCATTGATTTTCATGGCATCGTCGGCAAACGCACACCTTACCAGGAGAAAACGGAGCTTTGAGGGAAAATGCACAAGGCCCAGGCCCCCATGTCTAAGTTCCTGGTACACAACCTTTCTTCTGACCAGCTCCGTTTTCCCTGACCATAGGAACTTAAATACGGCCCTCTCAAGGGCACCCTCTGGAGCAGCCAGAACAGTGCCCGGGTACCACAAGAGAGGGTAAATGAAACGATTAATAACTGTTACTTTCCCCATTAGACTAATGTAGCGCTCCCCATAGTCTGTCATCCTAGCCTCCGCCAGGTCCACCTCGTTCCAGGTAAGTGACTCAGGTGAGCCCTTTGGTCTTTCTTTTTAAAACGTACATCGAAACAGGCACGCTGAAACTAACAGGCAACTCAAACCGGTCGGACAAAAACACAAACGCTAACCAGCAACCATCCACAAACAAAACATGAAACATAAAAGGTCTGTGACAAATGGAAAAACGAACCAACCCCACCCCAACACCCAAACAACCCGCCAACTCACAAACAACCACCCGAACACCAAACACCGCCCTAAGACAACAAAAACCAAGAACATCCCACACCGCGCCCCACGGTCACCCCCACACCCGAAGGCAGCAACACGCCCGAATGCAACAACACGTAAAAAGCACTGGGCAAATATACAGGAACACCTTGCCCAAGGGTGCCCCTGGAGGCAGTTGTGGCAAAGGGTAACCTCATTATTCCCACGTTAAACAAACTCCACAACCGGATGCAGTTTAACGTCCTATCCTTTGGTCTTTGCGGGGTTCAGTCTGGCACCAGTCGCTCTTTGAAAGGTAGACAGGGTGTCAGACAGGGCCCTGAAGGAAGCTAGGTCAGAGACTACACACGTGACATCATCGGCATAATGGAGGCACTTGACTGTTGCTCCACCAGGAATGTGAAAAGGTCGGAACAAAGGCTCTTCTTGAAGGGCCCTTGCGAGGGATTCACTAAACAATACATAGAGTAAAGGTGACATGGGACATCCCTGCCGTACCCCACGTTGGACTCTGAAGGGGTCCGACGGTATGCCATTAACAATAACACGACTATATACATTATTGTACAAAAAAGCAATCCATTTAACAAAACCCGAGTTCAAACAAAACTTCTTTAAGACTTTAAAAAGGAATCCGTGATCAACCATTTCGAAGGCCTTCTCCTGATCGAGGGAGACAAGCGCGCATGGAAGATCACCAACCAGAGGTTCTGCTGAATACTGTGTCCCCGCACCGCACATGTCTGAAAAGGCCCTACAACATCCGGCATGACAGTACCTAGCCTGTTGCAAAGGGCTTTCGCCAGGATCTTGTAGTCCACATTTAACAGCGTGATCGGTCGCTTGTTTTTTGGTTCAAGGGGGTCTTCAGACTTGGGTAACGAACCAGCAAGGAAGGCAGAGGTGAAAACATCGCGGAGAATTCCACAGGGACACCGTCCGACCCAGGCGACTTTCCGTCCTTCATTTTCGTCACCGCCTTCCAGAGCTCGTCGACAGTCAAGGGGGAAGCAAGTTCATCGTTCTGCTCTGTAGAGGGGAACTTATTAATATTATCTAAAAGGGACTTTTGAAGGACGTCGTGAACATCTGCCTGGGTGTACAGCTCATTATAGAAGTTCTGATATACTTCGACAATGTCGAGGGGGTCCTTCTGTACGATACCATGGACGTCACGGACTACTTTTATACGGCGATCAATGGCATACCTTGTGACGTCCTGGTAAAATTTGATGGTTGGCTTTTCCTCCGCCTCCACGCAATGCACGCGAGCACGAACACGGGCCCCGTGCAATTTCTGATCAAGGTGCTGCTGGATGGCATGGAGCGCGGGGGAGTCCCCGTTCCTATCTCTAGAGCAGAGCGAGAGGAACTCTTCCCTTCTTCGACGAGCTCTTGCTACACAATACTCAACTGTAAACTGCTTGATGCGAGACTTTACATCATCCCACCACTCTAAACCCGTTAGTAAGGCCGACCTCTTTATAGTCAGCCTCCCTTAGAATATCTGTATTCATTTTCCAGAACCCCCTCCCTGAAGGCCATGACTCAGGGGGTTGGAAGGATACAGTAACTGCATCATGATCCGAAATTGGACATGCCACAACTTCACAATCACTCGGAAACAAAGCCAGGGGAGAGTACACCCGGTCCAACCTTGAGGCGTCCGTGCCATCAGGGCGGTGCCAAGTGAAGACGGACAAAGCGGGATGTTGCACTCTCCAAATGTCAACCATGTCGTGATTTTTTGTAAACATGTCCAATTCCGCCACGTCGACGCCACAGCCCGAAGACGTACAGGAGGACATACGGTCAAGTTGCTCGTCGGGGACACAGTTAAAATCTCCAGCCAGGATACATGGGGCACTGCCAGGAACGAAGGATGGCAGTGTCATGTAAAAGTTCCTTCTATCTGAAGGCCGATTGGGTGCGTAAACGTTACACAGGAAGAAGCTTCCACATGGATGTTTTATTGTTACGCACACCAACCGACCCTAGTGATCAGAATCAACTTTTCCGACCAGAGGGGTCCACCTCGGCGAAACTAAAATTACCGAACCACATGACATCGAGGAACCAAAGGAAGCATGCAAACCCCCACCCCATTCAAAGGACCAGGTGTGGACATCATCCTCATTTACAATATGGGTCTCCTGGAGGAAAACGAAGTCCACACCCAGTGATCTACAAAACTGAAATATTCTGGATCGCTTCCGACTGTCCCTCAAGCCATTAACGTTCAGGGTCAAGAGGGACAGGGGATCAGCCATGGTGAAATAATTGGCTACGTATTTTCCTGGGACCTGGCCTTTTTATTCTGTTGGTCGTGCGTCCCTGTGTGGTGAACTCCTGGGTCCGATATCTCACCTGAGGCCGACCTCTTGAGTGGGGATTCTGACTCAAACCCCTCACCACTCTAAACCCGTTAGGAAGGCCGGCCTCAAAGTTCGCCACCCTTCGTACCTGACTTTCAGTTGATCATTATAGTCCGCCTCCGTTAGAATATCTGTATTCATTTTCCAGAACCCCCTCCCTGAAGGCCATGACTCAGGGGGTTGGAAGGAGATGGTAACTGCATCATGATCCGAAATTGGACATGCCAAGGGAGAGTACACCCGGTCCAGCCTTCAGGCGTCCGTGCCATCAGGGCGATGCCAAGTGAACACGGACAAACCGAGATGTTGCACTCTCCAAACGTCAACCATGTCGTGATTCTTTGTAAACATGTCCAATTCCGCCATACCGACGCCACAGCCCGGAGACGTACAAGAGGACATTCGGTCAAGCTGTACGTCGGGGACACAGTTAAAATCTCCAGCCAGGATACAAGGATGGCAGGGTCATGAAAAAGTTCCTCCTGTCTGAAGGCCGATTGGGTGCGTAAACGTTACACAGGCAGAATTTTCCACATCGGTGCTTTATTGTTACGCATACCAACCGACCCTCGTGATCAGAATCAACCTTTCCGACCAGGGGAGTCTACCTTGGCGAAATTAATATAACTGAACCACAAGATGTTGTTGACCCGAAAGAAGCATACAAACCCCCACCCCACTCAAAGGACCAGGTGTGGACTTCGTCCTCATTCACAATGTGCGTCTCCTGGAGGAAAACGAAGTCCACACCCAGTGACTTGCAAAACTGAAAAATTCTGTTCCGCTTCTGGCTGTCCCTCACGCCATTCACGTTCAGAGTCAGGAGGAACAGGGGATCAGCCATGGTGAAATGAGTGGCTACGTGTCCACCTGAGACTTGGCCTTTTTAACCTGTGGGCTCGGTATAGGTATCCCAGAATGGTGGACCCCCGGGTCTAACACCTCGCCTGAGGCCGACCTCTTTAAGGTAGACTCCTCCCCTGGCATAAATCAAACCAGCCCTCCCCAGAAGGTGGATCTTTCGGAGGAGGCTCCGAGGCAGACTCCCCATCATGTGACATAGAGACGGACTCGGAGTCAGACGAAAGCTTCAAGTCCTCCTCCACTGCCATGACATCAGCCTCCACGGGTGCCAGTGGGGGGGGGGGGGGTGGTAAGGAGTCTGCCTCTTGAATTTGTTTCGAGGCAAGGAAATCTTGTTCCACTTCATGAGCTGCCTCCTCCAATTCCTGAGTGGAATATTCTTGGTCTGGTTGCGAGGGTTCGGGTGACTTCTCCACATCCGCACTGGCATGGGCAGAGTAGGATGTGGGGCACGAACCAGAAACATGTCCCTCCTCCCCACAAAGGTTGCACCGCACCTTGTTTGGACACTCCACCTTGTCATGCCCCACCTGAAGGCACCTGCCACAACGCCTGTTGGGACAATCTGGCTTCATGTCCCTCTTCACCACACTTGAAGCAGGTGCGTGGCTGCCCGAAGTACCTTATGTGGGCCTTCGAACCCCCTATGAACAGGAAGGATGGAATATCCCATACGGAACTGTCTCTTCCCATTGAGAATGCCCTTCAACTCACCCTCACCATACTTGCACCACCGCATGTCAGAGACAGTTCCGTATTGGCTCAGAACCCTCGCAACCAAGCGCTGATCGACCTCGCAGTTCAGTTCTGGTCTTCGTCGAGAGTGGACGTGTTTCACATCAGGTATTTCGGTCAGCCCCGCACCTGTTTTCAGTGTAGAGAGGAGGGACATGAGGCCAGGTCATGCCCTAACAAACGCTGTGGCAGATGCCTGCAGTTGGGGCATGAGGGGGCAACATGTCCCAATGATGTGCGGTGTAACTTGTGCGGGGAGGAGGGACATGTCTCTGGTGCCTGCCCCACATCGTACTCTGCACGTGCAAGTGCAGATGTGGAGCCGGCAGGTGAACCCTCTTCAGACCCTGAACCAATGGTGGAGGAACCCAGGTCCCCTACGCCTGATGAGGTGGCACATCAGGTGGAACAAGAGTTCCTAGCTTCTAAGGGATGTGAGGTGGTCTGTGGGAACCCTGAGGTAGGCCCTTCCCAACCCTCCACATCAGTACCTGAGGCACAATCCGCACCAGCTCCTGGGGAGGCTGGAATACTGACAGTGGAGCATGACCTTCAACTGTCATCGGATTCGGAGTCTGACACTGCCATGTCAGATGTGGGAGGACCTGCCTCAGAGCCTCCACCAAAGGACCCACCATCTGGGGAGGGCTGGTTTGATTTGTGTGAGGCCGTTGAACTTGAGCCCAAGTTGAAGAGGTCGGCCTCAGGGAGGTGTCCGACCGGGGAGGGGAGTTGGTCCTTCTGTGCCACCAGCACCAGATCCATGTAATAAAAAGGCTAGGTCAGAGACAGTTTTGTAATTTCACACTCCACATTTCATGAATGGTCCCCTGTCCCTCATGACCCTGAATGTTAACGGCATGAGGGACAGTCGGAAGCGGTCCAGAATATTCCAATTTTGTAAATCATTAGGTGTGGACTTCGTTTTCCTCCAAGAGACTCACATTGTTAATGAGGACGATGTCTACACCTGGTCCTACGAATGGGGTGGGGGTTTGTACGCTTCTTTTGGTTCCGCATCTTCCTGTGGATCTGTCATTTTAGTTTCTCCAAGATGGTCTTCCCTGGTCGGAAAGGTTGATCATGATCATGAGGGTCGATTGGTATGCATCACCATCAAACATCCTTGCGGGAATTTCTTCCTATGTAACGTTTATGCCCCTAACCAACCTACAGACAGAAGGAATTTTTTGCTACCCTGCCATCCTTCGTTCCTGGCTGTGCCCCTTGTATCCTATCTGGAGACTTCAACTGTGTCCCTGACACACGGTTTGATCGAATGTCCACCTTCACATCTTCAAGCTGTAGTGTGGGTATGGTGGAGTTGGACATGTTCACAAAGAATCACGATATGGTTGACGTTTGGAGAGTGCAGCATCCTGGCTTGTCCGTGTTCACTTGGCACCGCCCTGATGGCACGGACGCCTCAAGGTTGGACCGGGTGTACGCTCCAACGGCTCTGTCACCAAGTGATTGCGAAGTTGTGGCATGTCCAATTTCGGACCATGATGCAGTTACTGTCTCATTCCAACCCCCAGAGTCATGGCCAGTAGGGAGGGGGTTCTGGAAAATGAACACAGATATTCTAACGGAGGCTGAATATAGCAAAGATTTTAAGGCCAGGTACGAAGGGTGGCGAACTTTGAGGCCGGCCTTTTCAACAGGTTTAGAGTGGTGGGATGATGTAAAGAGCCGCATCAAACGTTTTACAGTGGAGTACTGTGTAGCAAGAGCTCGTCGAAGAAGGGGGGAGTTCCTTTCACTTTGCTCTAGGGAGAGGAACGGGGACCCCTCCGCACTTCATGCAATCCAACAGTATCTTGATGAAAAACTACACGGGGCCCGGGTTCGTGCTCGTGTGCAATGTGTGGAGGCGGAGGAGAAACCAACCATTAAGTTCTACCGGGACGTCACAAAGTATGCCATTGATCGCAGCATAAAAGCTGTCCGTGACGCCCACGGTGTGGTACATAAGGACCCTCTCGACATTGTAGAAGAGTACAAAAACTTTTATAAGCAGCTGTATACCCAGGCAGATGTCGATGAAGACCTTCAAAAGTCCCTATTAGATAATATTGACAAGACGCCCTCAAAAGATCGGAATGATGAACTTGGCTATTGACGAGCTCTGGAAGGCAGTGGTGAAGATGAAAAGCGGAAAGGCACCTGGATCCGACGGTATTCCAGTAGAATTCTATAAACGCTTCTGGGGTACCATAGCACATGATCTCCGTGATGTGTTCGTCTCTGCCTTCCTCGCTGGCTCATTGAGCCACTCGCAGCGCACAGGCATAATAACTTTGCTGCCTAAGTCAGGAGACCCCCTCGAACCGAAAAACAAACGGCCAATCACCTTGTTAAATGTAGATTACAAGATTCTGGCGAAAGCCCTTTGCAACAGGCTAGGCACAGTTATGCCAGATCTTGTAGGGTCCTTTCAGACCTGTGCGGTGCGGGGACACAGTATTCAGCAGAACCTCTGGGTGGTGCGGGACTTAGTTGAATACGTGATGGACCGTGATCTTCCATGTGCGCTTGTCTCCCTCGATCAGGAGAAGGCCTTCGACATGGTTGATCATGGATTCCTCTTTAAAATTTTGAAGAAGTTTTGTTTGAATCCAGTTTTTGTTAAATGGACCTCCTTATTGTATAATAGTGTAAACAGTCGGGTTATCGTTAATGGCCTACCGTCAGACCCCTTCAGTGTCCAACGTGGCGTACGGCAGGGATGCCCCCTATCACCATTACTATACGTATTGTTTAGTGAATCATTAGCAAGAGCTTTTCAAGTAGAGCCTTTGTTTCAACCTTTTCACATTCCCGGTGGTGTTGAAGTTAAGTGCCTTCAGTATGCTGATGACGTCACATGCGTAGTCTCCGACCTAGCTTCCTTCAAGGCCCTTACTGGCACGTTGTCTAAGTTTCAAAGAGCCACAGGTGCCAGACTGAATCCCAGTAAGACCAAAGGACTTCGCCTAGGTAAGTGGCGGTCAAGAAGACTGCCCTTCGCTGCATCATGGGTAGATGACGCCATAAGGATCAACGGCATCTGGTTTGGTTATGGGCAAACCGAGTTACTTACCTGGAATGAGAAAGTGGACCTGGTGGAAGCTAGGTTGAAGGACTTCGACGCGCGCCACATTAGCCTGTTCGGAAAGGTGACAGTTATCAATCGTTTTATTTATCCCCTTTTGTGGTATCCAGGCACTGTTCTGGCTGCTCCAAAGGGTGTCCTGTTGCGTCTCGAGAGGGCTGTGTTTAGGTTTTTATGGTCAGGGAAGACGGAGCTCGTAAGAAGAGGGATGGTATATCAGGATGTTAGGCGTGGTGGGTTGGGCCTTGTGCACTTTCCTTCCAAACTCCGTTTTCTCCTGACCAAGTGTGTTTATAGTGCTGTAGACAGCAAAATGCCTTTGCGTATTTTGTCCGTTATTGGGGGGATTATCATTCCGTCGGTTCTTTCCCTCCCTGTTTAGTAACAGTGAACCCCACAGCTGGAGGCCCTCGGAAACATACAGTCAAATGAGAGAAACGCTCCTAATTATATCTAGAGTTGGGGCCGTTTCGCAGTTAAGTGCAAGGGACCTATATCAGGCTGTTTTTGAAGATTTGGTTGGCCAGGTCCAATCCAATCACTATGCTTCAGGGTCAGAAGTGTGGCGTGTGGTCCACAGCAGATCATTAGATTACCGCAGGCGAGACCTGTTGTGGCGAATCGCACATGATGCGATTGTGACTAATCTCAAGCGTCTTCGGTGGCGTCTTGGAGATGGAATTTGCCCACGCACTGGATGCACAAAGTGGGAAAGTGTGTCACATGTGTTTTGGCAGTGTGAATTTGTGGCCCTCCTTTGGGAATGGTTCCAAGCCCTGACCGATCGCTTGACGATGGGCAACACATGGGCGGTCGGCCGGGACTATGCTTTGTATGGTCTTTCACCCCCGCCATGCAATACAAGTATTCAGGACATACTTACCTTTGTTTCGGCCTCCATAAAGCTGGCATTATGGAGAGACCGATGTAACGTTGTTTTTAGGGGGATGGGGAAGCCCGCGGACGTCGTCCTGGCATCAGTGAAGGCGGAGGTGAGGCTGAGGGTTGAGTCCGACTTCGTTCGTTTGCCAAGGTCGGTGTTCGGTAGGCGATGGGGTCCACTCGTTTCGGTGAGGGGGGACCGTGTGGTGGTCAATTTGTAAAAGGGTGGGTATGTAAGGGGCTTGTAAATACTATGTAAATATCTGTGTGTATAATTTTCTGTACATGGTTTTGTAAATATCTGTATATATGGCTTATTACTGTAATGAACATAATTTTCTGTTTGATTTAGCAGTCTGTAAATAGTTTTGCGTTTATGTTTTTGCCCGATCCGGTTTCAGTTTTTGTTTTTGTTTTGTATGTGCCGTTTCAATGCACTTAAAAAGCACACGTGTTTCACGGAGCTCTCGCTGATCGTGCTGAATTTTGGCATTGTGCTGTACTGTGCTGCTTGTTATACTAACATATACTACTATTGTCGATTTACCGAAGTGTTGGATATTGGGTGTGGTCTCTCGCTTGGGGACGTGGTTTGGCCGTGCTCGTTTTAAAGCACGCCTGGTTTATAGTTTGTTGGGTTCCCTTTATTTTTTCCTGCCTGGGTTTGATCTGCTGTGCTGAAGTTTTCTCTCTAGTTGCTGCGTGAGTTCAGTTCTGGTCTTCGTCGAGGGCGGACGTGTTTCGCGGAGCTCTCGCTGATCGTGCTGAATTTTGGCATTGTGCATTGTGCTGTACTGTGCTGTGCTGCTTGTTATACTATCATATACTACTATTGTCGTTTTACCGAAGTGTTGGATATTGGGTGTGGTCTCTCGCTTGGGGACGTGGTTTGGCCGTGCTCGTTTTAAAGCACGCCTGGTTTATAGTTTGTTGGGTTCCCTTTATTTTTTCCTGCCTGGGTTTGATCTGCTGTGCTGAAGTTTTCTCTCTAGTTGCTGCGTGGCCTTGTGCCATTTTTTGACAGTAACATGTGGGCCTCAATAATATCTAACAAAAAAAGTTCGAATCAAACCATATCGTTTGGGGGGAAGGGAGAGGGAGGGGGGTTGGTGGGTGGGCAGGGGGCCTGGCCACCCAATATTTTTTTTGTGAAATTTTGGGGGGCATAGCCCCCCAATAACTGAATGAATAAATGTTTCAAAAGTAATGAAATTTAAATTGCTTTTATTACATTTCGGCTGAAGTTGCAAAGCTTCCGGGGTCTTCGCTCCCTGTACCCCCACATTAAGGAAAAGTTAACCTGTAGGAGAGTTTACTTTTGCGGGCTTCAAACACTTAAAACAAAACTTTTTGCAAGCTATCTTTCTTTTTCTTTTTCAAATTATCTTTTTTCTTCTCAAGTCAGGACCTTTTAAACATTCTGAGCGAGGAGCATGTCCCCAGTCTCCTTATTGGCCCCAATGGCATACATTTGCCCCAGTAATAATGTCCCTTTTAAGGATTATTAGTAACATCTATACAAAGATACTTTTTGCTTCCATTAGGTCCCCTAAAATGCCTAAAATGTCAGAGCTTCCAGGGGCCTGCAACAGGGCCCCTGGACCCCACGCATATTGCCTCGGGTTTTTAAATAAACTCCCTATTGATAAATGCCCCAAAACACTTTGGATCTGTTAAAAATGCCCTGTCCCAAATTATCAATCACATGTTCAATTTTGAGTAGCTTCAACATTTTGCCTTAATTGCCCCCTAAAATTACTGTACGCCTAAACTGTACAGTATGTTTCTCCTTAATCAAATGCCATGGAACTTCCCCATTCCATTCTCGTCCCTTACCTCACCCCACTCATGAATTAAATTCATAGTTTAGAATCCTAAATTTGAATTTTGATTTTCAACCATTCTGTAACCTCTCAAATCACTAAAATCCCTGAGCTTCCAGGGGCTTCGCCCCCTGGACCCCACCAGGGACCCTTAAGCGGGCCCATGCCGATGGGGGTTTGCATGTCACCATTATGTCGGATGCTTCCCCAATAAAAACCATCTTTCGCGCCCTAGGCGTATGTAGGCCTAGGCTAGCCTAGTCCAAAGTTCCTTAGGCGTCAAATATTGGTGACTACCCTTACGCTTAGGCCTAATGTTACATTCCAACCCTTACAAAAATGCACGATCATATTTTGATTTTAAACTGTAAAGTTATACATCAGGGTAGGTCATACTTTAAAGTCTGTAAGGCTGTCTGAGACTGCGTGCAATCTGATGGCATTCACTCACCAGTGCTGCTAAATTCTTGCGCTAAATTAGCCTAGGCTAGGGCTAACGTTGAATACCCAGTCTGGCGATACTGACACTGACAGAGCTTAACCTAAGTTACTGACACTGTTGTTTTTCATGTAGGCTAATTACTAGGCTAGGCTAGGCCTAACTTAGGGTAGCCTAACTCAATCAGTCAATGGGAATAATTAACGTTAAGCCTATCGGCCCTAACGATAGACCTATCGGCCCTCGGCTAAGCTAAAGTTAGTGACGTATTATTAAAAAACTCAGACTGTCATTTAACGGTAGGCTGGCCTTTCCGTAACTAACGTTAGGCTAAAGTTACAATACAAGCTTTCAAGTCTACTGGAAATAATTTAATCTCAAACTATTTTACCGATCACCTTTATGTTCTCACAACAGCCATACCTGAAGGATTATCTATATGCCCTGACTCTGCCATCACTTTGCCTACGGCACAATTGGCAATCACGCCTAAAAGCAAAAGTAAAAGTATGTTCAGTTCTGGTCTTCGTCGAGAGCGGACGTGTTTCACGGAGCTCTCGCTGATCGTGCTGAATTTTGGCATTGTGCTGTACTGTGCTGCTTGTTATATTAACATATTAACATATACTACTGTCGTTTTACTGTTGGATATTGGGTGTGGTCTCTCGCTTGGGGACGTGCTTGTTTTAAAGCACGCCCGGTCTATAGTTTAGTGTTGGGTTGGTTCCCTTTTTATTTTCCCTGACTGGGTTTGAACTGCTGTGCTGTGCTGAAGTTTTCCCTCTAGTTGCTGCGTGGCCTTGTGCCGCAAACCTTTGCTGCTATGCCCGGAGGTCGGGACAGCAGTATCGTTAAGTTACAGTTTGAGTCGAGGGGTAATGTTACACCCCAGCATGTTTTTTCTGTGTTGAAGAACAATAAGGTAGAGGTTAAGGATATAGAGATGCTGCAGGCCCTTGCATCGCGAAATACGTATGATTTGAAGTTCCGTACTGATGCTGCTCGATTAAAGGGGGTTTCTCCCTGAAGGGAGTGGAGGGTCTGACTGTCACCCCATACGACCGCTCTGTGGTGGTGACAGTGTTGTACCTCAATTTTGAGATAGATCAGAGCCTGGTAGCGAGGGTTCTAGGACAGTGCGGAACTGTCTCAGACTGGCGTTGGGTGAAATACAGTGAGGGTGAATTAGCCGGTATTCTCAACGGAAAGAGACAGTTCCGTATGGAGCTGAAACGAGACACCCCCTCCGTCCTGTTCATAGGGGGGTCTAAGGCCCACATCAGGTATTTTGGCCAGCCCAGCACATGTTTCCAGTGTAGAGAGGAGGGGCATGAGGCCAAGTCATGCCCAAACAAACGCTGTGGCAGATGCTTGCAGTTGGGGCATGACAGGGCAACATGTCCCAATGAGGTGCGGTGTAACCTGTGTGGGGAGGAGGGACATGTCTCTGGTGCCTGCCCCACGTCGTACTCTGCGCGTGCAAGCGCAGATGTGGAGCCGGCAAGTGAACCCTCGTTATCAGACCCTGAACCAATGGTGGAGGAACCCAGGTCCCCTACGCCTGATGAGGTGGCACATCAGGTGGAACAAGAGTTCCTAGCTTCTAAGAGACGTGAGGTGGTCTGTGGGAACCCTGAGGTAGGCCCTTCCCAACCCTCCACATCAGTACCTGAGGCACAATCCGCACCAGTTCCTGGGGAGGCTGGAATACTGACAGTAGAGAATGACCTTCAACTGTCATCCGATTCGGAGTCTGACAGTGCCATGTCAGATGTGGGAGGACCTGCCTCCACCAAAGAACCCACCATCTGGGGAGGGCTGGTTTGATTTGTGTGAGGCCGTTGAACTTGAGCCCAAGTTGAAAAGGTCGGCCTCAGGGGAGGTGTCCGACCGGGGAGGGAGAGGGTGAAATGAAGGGCATTTTCAATGGAAAGAGGCAGTTCCGTATGGAACTGAAGACACACATTCCATCGTTCCTGTTCATTGGGGGCTCGAAGGCGCATATCAGGTACTTCGGGAGAGGAGGGACACGAGGCCAGGTCATGTCCCAACCGTCGTTGTGGCAGGTGCTTACAGCTGGGGCATGACAAGGCAGCGTGTCCCAACGAGGTGCTTTGCAATCTTTGTGGGGAGGAGGGGCATATTTCTGGTGCATGCCCCACATCGTACTCCGCCCGGGCCAGTGCGGGTATGGAACAGGAACAGGATACTTTCCCGGAGGCAGGCCCAGAATACTCCAGTCAAGAATTAGAGGAGGCAGCACTGGAGGTTGAACATGAATTCCTGGCCTCCAAACTGTGTGAAGGGGCTGCTGAAGCTCCCATGACTGACCCCCCGACTTCCTCCCCGTCAACACCCATGGAGGCTAATGTGAGGGCGGTGGAGAAGGACCTTGAGCTCTCCTCAGACTCAGAGTCCTCCACGTCAGAAGAGAATGTGCCTGCCTGAGAGCCTCCTCCAAAGGACCCTCCTTCCAGGGAAGGCTGGTTTGATTTAGGCGGAGGGGAGGAGTCTTCCTTGAAGAGGGCGGCCTCAGGAGAGGTGTTAGTAGACCCAGGGGTCATCGACCCTGCCGCACCTCTGCCTGGGCAACAGATTAAAAAGGCGAAGTCCCAGCTGGATACGTAGCCCTTTTTCACCATGGCTGATCCCCTGTCCCTCCTGACTCTAAACGTAAATGGCATGAGGGACAGTCGGAAGCGTTCCAGAATTTTTCAGTTTTGCAAGTCCCTTGGTGTGGGCTTTGTGTTCCTCCAGGAGACCCACATTGTGAGTGAGGAGGATGTCCACACCTGGTCCTTTGAGTGGGGTGGGGGTTTGTACGCTTCCTTTGGTTCAACAACATCTTGTGGTTCAGTTATTTTAGTTTCGCCAAGCTGGACTCCCCTGATTGGAAAAGTTGATTCGGACCATGAGGGCCGGTTGGTATGCATCACCCTTAAGCACCCTTCTGGGAACCTTTTCCTGTGCAATGTGTATGCGCCCAATCGGTCTTCAGACAGAAGGGACTTTTTCATGACCCTCCCATCCTTCGTTCCTGGCAGTGCCCCATGTATCCTGGCTGGAGACTTTAACTGTGTCCCCCACACACGGCTTGATCGAATGTCTATACATGCATCTTCGGACTGTGGTGTCAGCATGGCGGAGTTGGACATGTTTGCAAAGAATCACGACATGGTTGACGTTTGGAGAGTGCAGCATCCTGGTATGTCCGTGTACACTTGGCATCGCCCTGATGGCACGGACGCCTCAAGGTTAGACCGGGTGTACTCTCCACCCGCTTTGTCACCAAGCAAATGTGAAGTTGTGACATGTCCACTTTCGGATCATGATGCAGTTACTGTCTCCTTCCAGCCCCCACAGACATGGCCATCAGGGAGGGGATTTTGGAAAATGAACACCCATATTCTATCGGAGGCTGACTATTGCGAACAGTTTAGAGCCAGGTACGAAGGGTGGCGAACATTGAAGCTGTGAACATTGAGTACTGTGTAGCAAGAGCTCGTCGAAGGAGAGAGGAGTTCCTCTCTGCTCAAGAGAGAAAAACGGGGACTCCTCCGTACTGCATGCAATCCAGCAGTATCTTGATGAGAAACTACACGGGGCCCGCATTCGTGCTCGTGTACATTGTGTGGAGGCGGAGGAAAAACCAACGATCAAGTTCTACCGGGATGTCTCGAAGTTTTTCCACTCTCTGGCGAAGAGCCAAGGGGCGAAAACCAAACGATTACTCCCGGAAGAGTTCTGCTCCCCTAAGGAGCTTAACGTCCCAAATGACAAGTACGCCCTCCAAAGGGCCGGGATGTCTCGAAGTACGCCATCGACCGTCGCATCAGGGCGGTTCGTGACTTTCTCGACATTTTAGACAGCTTTACACCCGGGCACAGGTTGATGAGGGCCTTCAAGAGTCCCTGTTAGACAGCCTTGATAAGATCCCCACGAAAGAGCATAATGATAACTTGGTTCTCCCTTGACTGTCGACGAGCTCTGGAAGGCAGTGGCGAAGATAAAAGGTGGAAAGGCACCTGGGTCCGACGGTATTCCAGTGGAATTCTATAAACGCTTCTGGGGTACCGTTGGACATGATCTCCGCGATGTATTCGTCTCTGCCTTTCTTGCTGGCTCATTGAGCCCCTCGCAGCGCACACGTGTAATAACCCTGCTGCCCAAGTCAGGTGATCCCCTCGAACCGAAAAATAAGCGGCCAATCACCCTGTTAAACGTGGACTATAAGATCCTGGCGAAAGCCCTTTGTAGTCATGCCAGATCTTGTAGGGCCTTTCCAGACATGTGCGGTGCGGGGACACAGTATTCAGCAGAACCTCTGGTTGGTGCGGGACTTAATTACGTGATGGACCGTGATCTGCCATGTGCGCTTGTCTCCCTTGATCAGGAGAAGGCCTTCGACATCACAAGGGGTGACCCCTATCACCTCTACTCTACGTATTGTTTCAAGTTGAGCCTTTGTTTCAACCATTTCACATGCGTAGTCTCCGACCTAGCTTCCTTCAAGGCCCTTACTGGCAAAATGTCGGTCAAGAAGACTGCCCTTCGCTGCATCATGGGTAGACGACGCCATAAGGATCAACGGTGTTTGGTTTGGTTATGGGCAAACCGAGTTACTTACCTGGAATGAGAAAGTGAACCTGGTGGAGGCTAGGTTGAAGGACTTCGGCGAGCGTCACATTAGCCTGTTGGGAAAGGTGGCAGTTATACATCGTTTCATTTATCCCCTTGTGTGTTATCCAGGCACTGTTCTGGCTGCTCCAAAGGGTGTCCTGTTGCGTCTCGAGAGGGCTGTGTTTAGGTTTTTATGGTCAGGGAAGACGGGGCTGGTTGGAAGAGGGTGGTATATCAGGATCTTATGCGTGGTAGGGTGGGCCTTGTGCATTTTCCTTCCAGGTTAAGCTTATATTGCTTTC
The DNA here is from genome assembly GCA_037179385.1 of Holothuria scabra. Taxonomy (NCBI): domain Eukaryota; kingdom Metazoa; phylum Echinodermata; class Holothuroidea; order Aspidochirotida; family Holothuriidae; genus Holothuria; species Holothuria scabra. The sequence goes on along the minus strand of CM074185.1, from coordinate 35,141,625 downwards.
TGTAGTTTGATTGACAACAATGTTCCATACAGTTAACTACTTCTTAGCTTGGCATGGTTGGGGATGCATCCACTTAGGCTTTCCCAAATCCTAGTACAGAATAGTCCCAGTTTGAGTCAAGCCCAGCACAGAAGACCTACTAGTCCAAACTATGTCTGAGTCTCATAGCCTGCCAGAATAGCTTGGCCGACAGTAAGAACTCATGAGCATGGGGGCTGTGCATGGTGCACACTCACCTCTAGCTGAGACTCCTATATTTACAATACTTGCAACACAGGGTCAGAGAAAGTATGACATGCAGTGCCTATCAGTCATTGTGCTAGGACTGCCTGAAGGGTAAATGTGTGGTCTAGGGCAGGGAAGAAATCTGACACATGCACTTAATACAGTACACATTGATGAAGAGGAGGTGGCTGTGTAATTGTGTAGCAAGCACAACAAATACAACATCAAGAATTTATGAACTTTGTAATTTCTACAAGTTCATTACTAGTACACCCACACATAGTGCAGTTGCAGCTTGATGGGAAGGCAGTGATTGCTCTGTTGGGTGTCACTTAAAGGCCTGATCTTCTGATCCCAAACACAACTGTATAATTCTCTTAACCTACTTACTTAAGCCCCTCCCACAACTGTTTAAAATTCATTCTCATTCAGACACAACCAGTTTATTTCTTCAGGTTGAATATACAATAGATACATTTTTCTGTCTTAGTTAAAAATCCTTCTGATATTAACATTTCTACCCAGGGTCTACTATATAGTTCGCATAGTTGTAATTCCATACCCCTCTTTACACACAGTACACAGACTGCATGTTGTAAAATTCAAGCTACCTTGGCTAAGGATGTACAGTACAGTACATGACTGATCAGTAAAATTGCTGTGTAGAATTCTGATTTAGATGCACCTTGCAAGCCTTGTCACCTGCAGTATACGCAGTGCCCTTTTTATACTAGAAGCTGCAAACAATTAAACAGGATGAACACAACAGAAAGTATTACCTCCTCTAAAGCCCATAATTACTTTATGGTTTGAATGGGAGGTTTCGGAAGATTCACTAACATTGTACTACGAGAATGTGAAGCACAGACCATGTTAATTGTTTGCATTGATAAAGGTGTGTTAACAATCAGTAACCATATGCCCCCGCGCTGGGTGTACAAAGTGGGAGAGTTTGCCCCATGTGTTTTGGCATTGTGGTTTTTGTGGCTCTCCTCTGGGAATGGTTTCAAGTCCTGGCTGACCGGCTAATGCTTTGCAACACTTGGGCGGTCAGCCAGGACTATGCATTGTATGGTCTATCGCCACCACCACCACCATGCAATGCAAGTATTCGTGGCATACTCACCTTTGTTTCGGCCTCCATTAAGCTGGCTGTTTGGAGAGACCGATGTAATATTGTTTTTAGGGGTGAAGGGAGGCCTGCCGACGTCGTGTTGGCGTTGGTAAAGACGGAAATCAAACTGAGGGTCGAGGCCGACTTTGTTCGTTTGCCGGGGTCCACGTTCGGCAGACGTTGGGGAACAATTGTTTCGGTGCGGGCGGGGCGGGTGATAGTTAATTTGTAATTAATCCTGTTTCCTCAGGGGTCGTTTTGTACATATTTTTTCTGGGGTTGGGGTGGGTTTTGTAAATTATCGTCACAAAATCTTTTTTTGCGTCCGTAATGGTATGAATTCTGTACATAGTTCAAGTTATGTTTTGTCCCGTCTGGTCTGAGTTATTCGTTCTCCGTGCCCGTTTCTATGTACGTAAAAAGCACAATCAGTAAACACCAGTGAATGGACTATAGGTTCAGGGTACTGTAGGCCTGTGCAGGATTGCTTGTCCTTTTTGAATTTTCCAGTAATTCAAATTGGAGGCATAAAGACCCAGCAAATCTGACTGCTTTTGTTGAAAGTAACTGTTGGCTTTGTGCTGTAGTGGGGTAACATTATTTTTCATCAGTGCGCTGTAGGCGACACACCAATTGGCTCTAGGCCAATTGTGATGGTAAATCCAAATGATAGTGGAGTCTCATGATCACCAACATTTTACAATTATTAAGCTGCATTACACAGAACACACAAACCCTAAAAATAGCAGTTTGTAAATAGTTGTTTTTGTCTGTATGTGCCATTACAATGCACTGAAAAACCCTAAAAATACAGTCTAACCAAGCCCTATACACTGTACATACCTGTCCACTTGCAGACATCATGTATTTTGCATTGCACCTGAATTTTGGCTCACAAGTGGAACCTAGGCCTGCGAGTGACTTGTGATTATTTAAATTTTACTAGTCACTTTTACATTGTCAATAAAAGCTTTGGTACTCTGCATTGATTGAATTAGCTGTCAAATGGCTGAGCCAATTGAGAATTTCTATACCCCCGTACCAAAATTATAGTTTGGGGTAAGAGGTTTGACCCCTTAAGAAGCACTTGGTGAGTCTACTAACTTCAATGATACTCTGTTTGCAGTGGGGGGGGGGAATTTAATCCATTTCCTGCACCATGACAGTGGCAGATGTTGCACACTGAATTTGAACCAAATTCAACTACAGGTGGAGCATATTTGAGTTGCTAATTCATATAGTACGGCTGCAGCTTAGTACTATTGGGGGTGAGAAAATCAGGCCTTTAAATGTACCATCACAACTAAAGCTTCAAGACTAATTCTGTTTTGTTCAAAAGATCTCACACCATTTTTATCTGGGTCCTTGAAAGTGTTGGCAGCAATATAATAATCTCCTCCCTCTTGTGCAGCCTCCTCCCGTTCCTGAGTGGAGTAATCAGGGACTGATTGCAAAGGTTCTGGTGCCAACACCACCGGCACGAGCAAAATACGATCTGTGGCAGGCACCAACAAGTCCCTCCGCACACCGTATCTCCTTCTGTCCTTTTTAAAACGTACATAGAAACAGGCACGTATGAACAAATGGACCTACCTTAACCCAGCCAGACGAAAACACAAACGCTAACCATCAACCATCCACACACAAAACACGGGACAAAAAGGTCTGTCACAAACGGAAACGACTCACCAACCCCACCCAAACACCCGAACAACCCGTCAACTCAACCACAACACTATATACAGGTTTGTACACAAAATAAGGTTCTAGAACCAAAACAAAATTACCAACCATTCACAAAACACCCATGAAAAAGTACAAATACAACTAAGTCAGACCAACACAGAGCAAAACTAATTACGAACCCAATTACATTAAAGTGTTTCAGGACATAACTATGTACACTGCCCATTGCTACCCATCGGTCTGGGACTGATACGTCTCTAGAGGCTGACCTCTTAAGAGTAGACTCTGGCCCCTCCCCTTCACACAAATCAAACCACCCCTCCCTTGAAGGTGGATCCTTTGCAGGAGGCTCTCAGGCAGGCCCCCCGCCATCCGACATTGCTGAAACTGAAGAAGACTCAGAGTCCGAGGAGAGCTGAAGGTCCTCTACTTTCATCATTTCAGCCTCCCTGGGTGCCGTTGGTAAGGATGGCGAAGTGTCTGCCTCAGGATCCCCAGAACCCCCCTCACACTGCTTGGAGGCAAGGAAGTCCCGTTCCACCTTATTTGTTGCCTCCTCCAATTCCTGAGAAGAATATTCTGGGCCTGCTTGCGAGGGTTCAGGTGCAGACTCCACATCAGCACTGGTACGAACAGAGTACGATGTAGGGTAGTCATTAAACATATATGTCCCTCCTCCCTGCAGAGATTGCACCGTGCCTCGTGATGGGACACTCTGCCTTGCCATGCCCCAACTGCAGGCATCTGCCACAGCGCCTATTGGGACACAACTTGGCTTGTGTCCCTCCTTCCCACACGAATGTGGGCTTTGGACCCCCCCCCCCCCCCCTATGAACAGAAAGGACGGTATATCTTTTTTCAGTACGATACGGAACTGCCTCTTTCCATTAAGTATGCCCTTCATCTCACCTTCACCATAGGTACACCACCGCATATCAGAGACAGTCCCGTATTGTGCAAGAACACTCGCAACCAGGCCCTGTTCAACCTCAAAGTTCAGGTACAGCACCGTCACCACCACAGAGCGATCATATGTTCAAGTGCCTGCAACATCTCTATTTCTTCCACCTTTACCCCATTTTTCTTCAACAAACTGAACACTTGCGGAGGTGTGACATTCACACCTACCGTAAACTTAACATGCTTTTTACGGGCACGGAGAACCAATAAGAGAACTCAGACCAGACGGGACAAAATGATTACAGAATTCATACCATTACGATTTTTGTGTCAATAATTTACAAAACCCACCCAGACCCCAACCCAGTACCCAGGGCTATTTACAAACACCTATTTACACATTACCAAATCAAACAGAAAACATTTACCGTTTCTATGTAAAACACAGGCCTATTTACAAATTAACTATCACCCGCCCCGCCCGCACCGAAACAATTGGCGCCGAACGTGGACCTCGGCAAACGAACAAAGTCGGCCTCGACCCTCAGTTTAATTTCCGTCCTTACCGACGCCAACACGACGTCGGCAGGCCTCCCTTCCCCCTAAAAACAATATTACATCGGTCTCCAAACAGCCAGCTTGATGGAGGCCGAAACAAAGCCAGGGCTTGAAACCACTCCCAGAGGAGGGCCACAAACCCACAATGCCAAAACTCATGGGGCACACTCTCCCACTTTGTACATCCAGCCCGGGACTGGCTTAACAATGCTGCTATCCCTACACAAGGGCATAGCAGCTAAGGGGTGGCTCTAGGCCACGTTCAATCACAAACAGAAACAAAACTTCCAGTTCACCTACACGCACTCCAAAACGGGCACGACGAATCTATACAGCAGTGCAGCACAGAGCACAACAATACAGTACTAAAATCCAGCACGATCAACGAGAGCCCGCGAAAACACGTCCGCTCTCGACGAACACCAGAGCTTACTCAGCACTTCTTCAGCGTGCTTTTTAAGTGCATTGAAACGGCACATACAAAAACAAAAACTGAAACCGGATCGGGCAAAAAATTTACAAAACTATGTACAGAAAATTATACACACAGATATTTACAAGCCCCTTACATACCCACCCTTTTACAAATTGACCACCACACGGTCCCCCCGTGGACCCCATCGCCTACCGAACGCCGACCTTGGCAAACGAACGAAGTCGGACTCAACCCTCAGCCTCACCTCCGCCTTCACCGATGCCAGGACGACGTCCGCAGGCTTCCCCATCCCCCTAAAAACAACGTTACATCGGTCTCTCCATAATGCCAGCTTTATGGAGGCCGAAACAAAGGTAAGTAAGTCCTGAATACTTGTATTGCATGGCGGGGGTGAAAGACCATACAAAGCATAGTCCTGGCCGACCGCCCATGTGTTGCCCATCGTCAAGCGATCGGTCAGGGCTTGGAACCATTCCCAAAGGAGGGCCACAAATTCACACTGCCAAAACACATGTGACACACTTTCCCACTTTGTGCATCCAGTGCGTGGGCAAATTCCATCTCCAAGACGCCACCGAAGACGCTTGAGATTAGTAACAATCGCATCATGTGGTATTCGCCACAACAGGTCTCGCCTGCGGTAATCTAATGATCTGCTGTGGACCACACGCCACACTTCCGACCCTGAAGCATAGTGATTGGATTGGACCTGGCCGACCAATTCTTCAAAAACAGCCTGGTATAGGTCTCTTGCACTAAACTGCGAAACGTCCCCAACTCTAGATATAATTAGGAGCGTTTCTCTCATTTGACTGTATGCTTCCGAGGGCCTCCAGCTGTGGGGTTCACTGTTACTAAACAGGGAGGGAAAGAACCGACGGAATGATAATCCCCCCCAATAACGGACAAAATAGGCAAAAGGCATTCTGCTGTCTACAGCACTATAAACACACTTGGTCAGGAGAAAACGGAGTTTGGGAGTTTGGAAGGAAAATGCACAAGGCCCAACCCACCACGCCTAACATCCTGATATACCATCCCTCTTCTTACGAGCTCCGTCTTCCCTGACCATAAAAACCTAAACACAGCCCTCTCGAGACGCAACAGGACACCCTGGATACCACAAAAGGGGATAAATAAAACGATTGATAACTGTCACCTTTCCGAACAGGCTAATGTGGCGCTCGCCGAAGTCCTTCAACCTAGCTTCCACCAGGTCCACTTTCTCATTCCAGGTAAGTAACTCGGTTTGCCCATGACCAAACCATATGCCGTTTATCCTTATGGCGTCGTCTACCCATGATGCAGCGAAGGGCAGTCTTCTTGACCGCCACTTACCTAGGCGAAGTCCTTTGGTCTTATTGGGATTCAGTCTGGCACCTGTGGCTCTTTGAAACTTAGACAACGTGCCACTAAGGGCCTTGAAGGAAGCTAGGTCGGAGACTACGCATGTGACGTCATCGGCATACTGAAGGTACTTAACTTCAACACCACCGGGAATGTGAAATGGTTGAAACAAAGGCTCTACTTGAAAGGCTCTTGCTATTGATTCACTAAACAATACGTAGAGTAAAGGTGATAGGGGGCACCCCTGCCGTACGCCACGTTGGACACCGAAGGGGTCTGACGGTAGGCCATTAACGATAACCCGACTATTTACACTATTGTACAATAAGGAGGTGCATTTAACAAAAACTGGATTCAAACAAAACTTCTTTAAAATTTTAAAGAGGAATCCATGATCGACCATGTCGAAGGCCTTCTCCTGATCGAGGGAGACAAGGGCACATGGAAGATCACGGTCCATCACGTATTCAACCAAGTCCCGCACCACCCAGAGGTTCTGCTGAATACTGTGTCCCCGCACCGCACAAGTCTGAAAGGACCCTACAAGATCTGGCATAACTGTGCCTAGCCTGTTGCAAAGGGCTTTCGCCAGAATCTTGTAATCTACACTTAACAAGGTGATTGGCCGTTTGTTTTTCGGTTCAAGGGGGTCTCCTGACTTAGACAGCAAAGTTATTATGCCTGTGCGCTGCGAGTGGCTCGATGAGCCAGCAAGGAAGGCAGAGACGAATACGTCACGGAGATCATGTGCTACGGTACCCCAGAAGCGTTTATAGAATTCTACTGGAATACCGTCGGACCCAGGTGCCTTTCCGCCTTTCATCTTTGCCACTGCCTTCCAGAGCTCGTCAACAGAGGGGGTTTTGTCAATATTATCTAATAGGGACTTTTGAAGGTCTTCATCGACATCTGCCTGGGTATACAGCTGCTCATAAAAGTTTTTATACACTTCTACAATGTCGAGAGGGTCCTTATGTACCACACCGTGGGCGTCACGGACAGCTTTTATACTGCGATCGATGGCATTCTTTGTGACGTCCCGGCTTCTCCTCCGCCTCCACACAATGCACACGAGCACGAACCCGGGCCCCGTGTAGTTTTCCATCAAGGTACTGTTGGATTGCATGAAGTGCGGAGTGGTCCCCGTTCCTCTCCCTAGAGCAAAGTGAAAGGAACTCCTCCCTTCTTCGACGAGCTCTTGCTACACAATATTCCACTGTAAACTGTTTGATGCGGGTCTTTACATCATCCCACCACTCTAAATCTGTTGAAAAGGCCGGCCTCAAAGTTCGCCACCCTTCGTATCTGGCCTTAAAATCTTTGCTATATTCAGCCTCCGTTAGAATATCTGTGTTCATTTTCCAGAACCCCCTCCCTACTGGCCATGACTCACTTGGTGACAGAGCCGTTGGAGCGTACACCCGGTCCAACCTTGAGGCGTCCGTGCCATCAGGGCGGTGCCAAGTGAACACGGACAAGCCAGGATGCTGCACTCTCCAAACGTCAACCATATCGTGATTCTTTGTGAACATGTCCAACTCCACCATACCGACACTACAGCTTGAAGATGTGAAGGTGGACATTCGATCAAACCGTGTGTCAGGGACACAGTTGAAGTCTCCAGATAGGATACAAGGGGCACAGCCAGGAACGAAGGATGGCAGGGTAGCAAAAAAATTCCTTCTGTCTGCAGGTTGGTTGGGGGCATAAACGTTACATAAGAAGTTCCCGCAAGGATGTTTGATGGTAATGCATACCAACCGGCCCTCATGATCATGATCAACCTTTCCGACCAGGGAAGTCCATCTTGGAGAAACTAAAATGACAGATCCACAGGAAGATGCGGAACCAAAGGAAGCGTACAAACCCCCACCCCATTCGTAGGACCAGGTGTAGACATCGTCCTCATTAACAATGTGAGTCTCTTGGAGGAAAACGAAGTCCACACCCAATGACTTACAAAATTGGAATATTCTGGACCGCTTCCGACTGTCCCTCATGCCGTTAACATTCAGGGTCATGAGGGACAGGGGAGTGTGAAATTACAAAACTATCTCTGACCTGGCCTTTTTATTACATGGATCTGGTGCTGGTGGCACAGAAGGACTAGCTCCCCCTCCCCGGTCGGACACCTCCCCTCACACAAATCAAACCAGCCCTCCCCAGATGGTGGGTCTTTTGGTGGAGGCTCTGAGGCAGGTCCTCCCACATCTGACATGGCAGAGTCAGATTCCGAGTCCGAGGACATTCTAAGGTCGTGCTCCACTGTTTGTATTCCAGCCTCCCCGGGAGCTGGTGGAGAGTGTGACTCAGGTACCGATGTGGAGGGTTGGGAAGGGCCTACCTCAGGGTTCCCACAGACCACTTCACATCCCATAGAAGCTAGGAACTCTTGTTCCACCTGATGTGCCACCTCATCAGGCGTAGGGGACCTGGGTTCCTCCACCATTGGTTCAGGGTCTGAAGACAAGGGTTCACTTGCCGGCTCCACATCTGCACTTGCACGCGCAGAGTACGATGTGGGGCAGGCACCAGAGACATGTCCCTCCTCCCCACACAGGTTACACCGCACCTGATTGGGACATGTTGCCCTCTCATGCCCCAACTGCAGGCATCTGCCACAACGTTTGTTTGGGCATGACTTGGCCTCATGCCCCTCCTCCCTACACTGGTAACAGGTGCGGGGCTGGCCAAAATACCTGATGTGGGCCTTAGAACCCCCTGTGAACAAGACGGAGGGGATGTCTCGTTTTAGCTCCATACGGAACTGTCTCTTTCCGTTGAGAATACCGGCCAGTTCACCTTCATTATACTTTACCCAACGCCAGTCAGAGACAGTTCCGTATTGTCCTAGAACCCTCGCCACCAGGCCCTGATCTACCTCAAAATTGAGGTACAACACCGTCACCACCACAGAGCGATCATATGGGGTGACAGTGAGACCCTCCACACCCTTAAGGGAGGAAACCCCCTTCAATCGGGCAGCATCAGTCCGGAACTTCAAATCATACGTATTTCGGGATGCAAGGGCCTGCAGCATTTCTATATCCTTAACATCTACCTTATTGTTCTTCAACACAGAAAAAACATGCTGGAGTGTAACATTCCCCCTCGACTCAAACTGTAACTTAACGATACTGCTATCCCGACCTCCGGGCATAGCAGCAAAGGTTTGTGGCACAAGGCCACGCAGCAACTAGAGAGAAAACTTCAGCACAGCAGATCAAACCCAGGCAGGGAAAAAATAAAGGGAACCCAACAAAAAACTATAAACCAGGCGTGCTTTAAAACGAGCACGGCCAAACCACGTCCCCAAGCGAGAGACCACACCCAATATCCAACACTTCGGTAAAACGACAATACGACAATAGTAGTATACGTTAGTATAACAAGCAGCACAGTACAGCACAATGCCAAAATTCAGCACGATCAGCGAGAGCTCCGTGAAACACGTCCGCTCTCGACGAAGACCTGAACTGAACTCTGGTGATGTGTGTAGGGATCGCAGCATTGTTAAGTTTAGGTCGGGGGTTAATGTTACACCCCAGCAGGTTTTACGTAAATAAAGAACAAAAGAATTGAGATTAGGGAAATAGAGATGGTGCAGGCACTTGAAGCCCGCAACACGTACGACCGTCGTATGCAGCCCTTATGAAGAGGGTGCCTAACCTAAAGGGAATTGAAGGGCTTACTGTCACCCCATATGATCGCTCAGTGGTGGTGACAGTGTTGTACCTGAACTTTGAGGTCGATCAGTGCCTGGTTGCAAGGGTTCTCGGGCAGTACGGAACTGTCTCAGATATGGGGAGGTGCAATTATGGGGAAGGTGAGATGCAGGGTATACTTAATGGCAGGAGACAGTTCCGTATGGTGCTGAAGAAGGAAATACCGTCTTTTCTCTTCATGGGGGGTTCAAAGGCTCACATTAGGTATTTGGGGCAGCCACGTACCTGTTTTAAATGTTCAGTGTAGGGGCTTGGAGCCAAGTCGTGTCCTAATAGACGTTGTGGAAGATGCCTGGAGTTGGGGCATGGGAAGGCTGACTGTCCCAACGAGGTGCGGTGCAACCTTTGTGGGGAGGAGGGACATGCGTTCGGTGCCTGTCCCACATCATATTCTGCTCGTGCTTGAGGGTATGTGGGGCCGGCACCAGAACCCTTGCAATCAGTTCCAGACTTTTCCACTCAAGAACTGGAGGAGGCAGCACAACAGGTGGAGCAGGATTTTCTAGCCTCTAAGGGGTGTGAGGGTAGCAGTGGGGGTGTTCAGGTTGAGTCTCTACCGTCCTCCCCACTGACACCTGGGGAGCTGGGGAGGTTGTAATCATGATGGTTGAGGAGGACCTCCGTCTGGTCTGAGTTTCTTCTTGATTCGCCGTGCCCGTTTCTATGTACGTAAAAAGCGCCCTCCGGCTCTCCTCAGATTTAGAGTCTGAAACGGATTCGTCAGGTGGTGGAGAGCCTGCCTCGGAGTCTCCTCAAAAGGATCCACTTTCAGGGGAGGGCTGGTTTGATTTTTGTGAGGGTGGGGTTCAGGGGCCTCTACTGAAGAGGCCGGTTGATGACCATTCTGGGGCACCTATACCGAGTCCACGGAGTAAAGGGGTCAAGACCCAGGCCCAACCAACATGCCCAGCTGGGCCCCAACTGGGTTTCAGCTGGGCTACTTGCTGGGCCCCAGCTTGGGCCCATTCGTGTTTGTCAGGTGTTCCCACGTGGGGCCCAACTGGGCTAGCCTTTCCCAGCTGAAGCCCAGCTAGGCTTCAGTTATTATTGAAGCGGGGCCCAGCTGGGCTTCAGCTGGGAAAGGCTAGCCCAGTTGGGCCCCACGTGGGAACACCTGACAAACACGACTGGGGCCCAGCAAGTAGCCCAGCTGAAACCCAGTTGGGGCCCAGCTGGGCATGTTGGCTGGGGGTAGATACTTAGAAGTGGTGCCTCGTGGTTCGGCCTTCGGGCGTTAGGTTGGCGGGTTGTTTGGGTGGGGTCTGGTGCGTCCTTTCCGTTGTGATGGACGTTTTCGTTCCGTGTTTTGTGTGTGGGTGGTTCGTGGTTGGTTTGAGTTGTCTGTTCGTTGCGGCGTTCAAACAAATGGACATTGTGCATGGTTTTGGTTCACTGTAATTGGGGTTCGTGATTGGTTTTGTTCTGTGTTGGTCTTGTGTCGGGTGGTGAGTTGGGGTGGGGTCTGGTGCGTCTTTACGTTCATGACGGACGTTTTCGTTCCGTGTTCCTGTGTGGATGGTCATACTGTCATAGACTACCGCCGGCGAGACCTGCTGTGGCGAATTGCACATGATGCCATTGTGTGCTTTTTAAGTGCATTGAAACGGCACATGCAAAACAAAAACAAAAACTGAAACCGGATCGGGCAAAAACATAAACGCAAACTATCTACAGATTGCTTAAGTCAAACAGAAAATTGTGTTCATGATGCCATTGTAACCAGTCTCAAGCCCCGAGTCCGAAGACGTTCAGTTCTGAGAGCGGATGTGTATCACGGAACCCTCGTCGATTGCTCGTGCATAGTTTTAAAATTGGTGTCGGGTGGACAGTTGTTTGGGTGTTGGGGTGGAGTTTGGTGCGTATTTTACGTTCATGACAGACGTTTTCGTTCCGTGTTCCTGCGTGGATGGTCATGGTTAGCCTTTGCGTTTTTGTCCGGCCGGATAGGGTTGTCTTTTTGTTGCAGCGTGCCTGTTTTGATGTACGTCTAAAAAAGTTTAATGTAATTGGGTTCGTAATTAGTTTTGATTTGTGTTGGTCTGACTAAGTTGTATTTGTACTTTTTTCCCGTTTCCCGTTTTTTGCCCGTTTCTGTGCACATGAAAAGAACATTTTTAGATAGTCTTTGGGTGTTTTGTTTGCTGGCGCAGTGTGGGTGTTACGCTGTGGTGTTTTGGTCCAGTTCGGCTTCGGTTCTAGTTTTTGTTTCACCGTGCCCGTTTCTGTGTACGTAAAAAGAAAACTTTTCTCCCTGACAGAGATTGCAAGTTTTAGATGATGTGGAGTATGCTCGAGCTTTGTTCATGAGTTTCCATTTTACGGAGTGTTCTACATTCGAATCCTTTAGTTTCCAGATGTATTCACTGAGGGCAGTTGCTTTGTGTTTGAAGCTACACTTGTGGGCGGCGTATCTTGTTTTGAAAGTGTTCGCTGTTAGACCAATGTATGTTTCGTCGTTGTGGTGAGCTTTTTACGTACATAGATACGGGCACGGAGAACCAATAGGAGAACTCAGACCAGACGGGACGAAAACATAACTTGAACTATGTACAGAACTCATTCCATTACCAAAGCAAACCAAATTTCTGTGTCAATAATTTACAAAATTCACCCAGAACCCACCCAGGGCTATTTACAAACTCAATCTATTTACTACACATTACCAAATCAAACAGAAAAACATGTACATAGAAACGGCCAAGGACAAGCAAAACAAAAATTAGTGCCAACCTAAAGGACTATTTACAAGGTTATTCACATAATTACAGGTTAACTATCACCTTCCCCGCCCGCACCGAAACGAGTGGCCCCCAACGCCTGCCGAATGTGGACCTCGGCAGGCGAATAAAGTCAGCCTCGACCCTCAGTTTAATTTTCGTCCTTACCAACGCCAACACGACGTCGGAAGGCCTCCCTTCACCCCTAAATAGCATTGCAAAGAAGTGGCTATGGGAAAAACCTAAAGTACGAGACCCAATCCCCCAGCACCAGTCATTCCAAAGGAGCCCCGAAACGAAGACGAAATAGGAACATTACCTGGTTCAACCCCCCGTTTAGTGACAGTGTCACCACCAACATCTTCCCCGCCCACACCGAAACGAGTGGCCCCCAACGCCTGCCGAATGTGGACCTCGGCAGGCGAATAAAGTCAGCCTCGACCCTCAGTTTAATTTTCGTCCTTACCAACGCCAACACGACGTCGGAAGGCCTCCCTTCACCCCTAAATAGCATTGCAAAGAAGTGGCTATGGGAAAAACCTAAAGTACGAGACCCAATCCCCCAGCACCAGTCATTCCAAAGGAGCCCCGAAACGAAGACGAAATAGGAACATTACCTGGTTCAACCCCCCGTTTAGTGACAGTGTCACCACCAACATTGGCAAGAAATTATTTAACCTCTTGGACAGCTACTTCCCACCTGGGCACAAACCACATACTCTACTCAACGAAAACACGGTGAAACTGAGTTACAGCTGCATGGCAAACATAGACCAAATTATATCAGCGCACAACAAATACATACTGGCGAAACAGGAAGCACAATCAGCAACGCGAAGCAACTGCAATTGAGGAAAGCAAAGCGAGTGCCCATTGGAAGGCAACTGCCTCACGAACAGCATTGTGTACCAAGCAGCTGTAACACGCCACGACAACCACAACGAAGAAACATACACCCACATAGCAAGCTGCCGTCGGGCCGCCGTCGGCTAAGCAGCGGCAAGCCGCTGGTTTAACGACAGCGGTCCGACGACGGCGAAAAGGTGGCATACCGCCGACGGTCCAACGCCGGTGAAAATTCGGCATGCCGCCGGCGGATATTTGGCGGCATTCCGCCGGCGGTCATTAGGCGGTGAAAGTTTGGAATACCGCCGGTGGGATTGTGGCGGCATGCCGCCGGCGGTCCAACGCCGGTGAAGAGTTGGCTATATCGCCGGCGGGTACATGGCCGCATACCGCCAGCGGTCCAGCGGTGGCTGTTAGTTGGCAAAGCACTGAAAGTACTGAGAAGATGTGTGCTTCCTGTGGATGGACCTCCTAACATCTTTTAGTATCTTTACTTGGGGCGTAACTCCGATGTAACTTAGCTAGATTGGGGGGGGGAGCTGGCCCACATTAAATTGGTGCTCCTCTCTAAAATCATTCCCTACCCTGATTGCGTTTAAAAAAAGGACAAAGGCAGCCACCTCGAACTTAGTTCAATCATTAGTTATCCAACAACCCTAGTAGTATATCCTTCACGCTATTAATAATTGAAAATTAGAATCTAAATTTCAAATACAAAAAATATTGTTAAATGATTCACAAGAGCCATTAATGAGACAGGATAGTCTACTACAAAAATTCAAGTAGGGGGTGACTGCAATTTTTCCGAAAAATAATTACTTCTTCCCACTTCGACACGCTCCTCTTCTTATAGCTGTGCGAAGGGAGAAGGGTGGGCCATTGGGCCATGTCCATTCCCCTCACAAACGCCAATTTTTAGATCTAAATTATACGTAATTTAGTACAAATTCTACTTCAAAAGGTAGGTTACATATGTGGCACCACCTGGCATATGTTAGAACATCTTATTTCTCAAAAACATTCAAAGGGGATGAATTGTCTCTCTCTGGACCCCCCCCCCCCGACTGATGTCAATTGTATTTTCGGTCCCTAAAAATATGCAAATTTTGTTACACTCCCAATTTTACCTCAAAATGGTACCAGGCTAATGTGGCACTCGATTGCATTTCAAGGACAACTAATTTTAAAAAAGGAATGTTCAAAGGGGAAGGGGATAGGCAAATCAAATTCCTTTTTGTTTTAGTTCCTTAAATAGGCCTTTGCAAATTTTGTAAAAAAAAACGTAGCACGAGATCGCATGTAAAGACACCCCAAAAATTTTCAAAGAAGAGGGGAGCCCCTCCCCTTAAATCTTCCCCCCCCCCCATGGCGATCACTCAACATACCGCATGTTACCCCTCCCCTCATTCATAGAATTATAGCTCTATTGTTGCTTAGGTATGGTCACGTACTTTTAGGAAAAATTGTTGGCACTGGTGAAGGGGGTGGCCAATGCCCCCCCCCCCCCCCTTTGTACGCCGCTGGCTGAAAAGCAGGTATTGTGAAGAAAAAGTCACCCACACGTCTCCATTAAAGATATTAGACCGAAAAATCTGGAAGTATTGTCTGAAATGAGCAGTATAACACGTAAAAAAATACACGAATATGTATCCTACTTTACGTTCCAATTTATTTCTGAATCGTTGGTAGGATGTGAACATGAAGGAACGTAAAGGCTTAGGCTTACATAGGTCGTCTCCATGCTGGTAGACGTCGACCACCACCAGGCATTCTGGATTTTCCCAGAATTTTGTTTACATATTTTTTCTTGTTTATCGATCGATCTTTCCTGTCTCTATTAAGTCCACTCGACGGCATAGTGAAAGCGGGAGGAGGAGGGGGCCATGTGGTTCATTACGTCCAGACGCCCGAGCATTGAACGCTCGAGTCCGCCATCTCTCCAAACGCTTTTTGTGTGGAAGCGCCTTTATAATTCCGATCTCCAAAATATTTTTAATTTTATTCCCGATATTTGAGACCAAGCAAAACTAATTATCTCTCCAGCACTTCGGCCTCGCATCAAGTTTTATTAAAGACATATGTTCACATTAAACACTGGCCTACATGACAGTTGACGAACTAACAGACTATACTGATAAAGCTACCCTGGATATGCAAGGCTGCTAGATTTGGCTAACTGCCAACACCGTGCAGCAGGTCTGGGCGCGCAGGCTGGGCTACCTCAATTTAACGTATACGTACAGTTTATGCGTGAGCAGACGACCGTTTTCCACTAAAATTGTATTGGGATAGACGCTACACCTTTGCGCACATAATTATCGCAGTGGACCAGTGTACGTACGTACGATGCGAGCGCACATACGTACGTACCTACAACGTGCGGGCATATCTACACTATTTATAAACATTCATCATATCCTATATAGTATGTGTATCTAGTACGCTGAATAACATCGACTCGACACAGGCCTGAACATTGACATTTTGGTGTCGTAGATCTGCAAGGTAATCTACGTTTTGTTTCCAAAAGGGTGTTAGAAAATTATACTTATTGTGCCTATTTTTTTACAGTTTATTTCAGTGAAGTAAGGCCTATGACTTTGTTTACTCAGTATACTAGCCGTCAGCCACAACCATCACTGAGCAGAGCCTAACATTAGGCTAGACTAACGTGAAGGCCTACGTTACGTAGAGGCTAACGTTATTGGCTCAGCCAGTGCTGTTGTTCGTGTTCATGAATTATGTACAGCCTAGCCTAGGCCTAGCATGGAAAGAGTTATACTTTCGTTAGACCTAACTTAATTATTAAACGTTACTGAGTACGGCTTGTTTAGTATGACTTGAGCCAGGCTGTGAAGAAACGGTTAAAGTTAGGCCTAACGTCAGCAATTGGCGCAGTTTGTAAAACTTAAGCATGCATAACGTTAGGCTCTTTGATGTAGCCCACTACTAATTAAATATTGACACAAATGAAGTCCTAGGCCTACTCCTTGACTGTAGGCTACGTAGCTTAGGCCTAGAGTTAGACCTAGCCTAGTCTCAGGTCTATAATTTATATGAGTAGGCTAGGTCGAGGCCAAGCTGCAGAACAATTTCGTTTTATGCTTTGGATAATCAGGATTTTAGGACATTTCATTCGACTTCCTTTGCCTTTGCTGTTCAAGTTAGCTGCAATGTTAGGCCTTGCAACTTGCATAGGCCTACAGCATAACTTGGAAAGTGTAAGAAGTCAGGCAAAAGGTAGTTTTTGAAGTGCTATGCTTCCTTGGAGTTTTAAGACAAGGGTACTGCATTATATGGGCCTAACGTAGCCTATGCCTAAGGAGTATGACCTAACTTTTCCTTCAAGTTTGCAATGGAATAAAGGTGGTGACATTCCTTTTGTATTAACAAAGAAACTGCGATTTAATTTCAGGGAGGTAAAAGCATGGAATCAGCTTACCTAGCCTACCTGAACACAATGGAATATTAACACCCGTTCAGCCTTATCAATAATGTCATACTACAAAGCAAACTGAATTAAAGGCCATTTGGGCTTCA
The DNA here is from genome assembly GCA_037179385.1 of Holothuria scabra. Taxonomy (NCBI): domain Eukaryota; kingdom Metazoa; phylum Echinodermata; class Holothuroidea; order Aspidochirotida; family Holothuriidae; genus Holothuria; species Holothuria scabra. Next base: position 35,124,531 of record CM074185.1, on the reverse strand, counting down.
AGACTAATGTGACTGACAGCCGCAGCTTTGCAACTCTTCCTAGTGCAATTCAAAGTTTACAGAGTTCTGTAAGTACCATAATTTAAGAGCGTATTGAATAAAATACTTTGACTTTATGATGACTTTTCTTGCGTGTTGATTGATATTGGACATAAGTTATTGCCCTCAAATTGAATTACTGTAAAAATAATTATGTACGCAGCTGGTATGGTCATAATGATTGTTTATGGATGGACCTTTGTGCAAACATCCAGCAGATTTTTTCAAGTGCATTTGAAAACATCATTATTTATGAATACTAGACTGTTGCTTTTGAAGTGGTTAGCATCATAGTTTATCCACAATCTCTGCCATTTACTTTGTAAAAATATGCACAAATCATCTGCATTACAGTCTTCATGGTGTTTTAATTTACAGACACTGTCTCAAAGTGATTGTGGAATGAGTTCATATTGTTAGAGAGAATTTTGCAGCATCTGACTTTATTGTAAGAAGCTGATTTCACTATGTCAATGAATTTTCTCTCGATCTGCACCATTCAAGGAAAAAAGCGCATATTCCCGTTTACTACAACACCATTATAATTTCTGCCTCAACCATCGTTTTTTCAACAACACCCCCCCCCCTCCGCCCCATTTTTTTGCCCTTCTTTCCCCATTGCACTTGACTATACGGTAGTGCAGTGTTTTTGTGTTTTTGTCAAATTTACAAGCAAAAACTCCAGCTGAATTTTATCTGACTGGATTTGTTTCCAGCCTAATCTGGCAGTTCACATGGAATGGCAACCATCGCATCTGGTACATCCCTACCCTTATATATGTTAAATTAAAAGGAGCCTAGTAAAACAAAATGTCAATTGTTTTATTTACAAGACTTTCCTTTAGGACGTATCATATGATACATCTACTTTTTATGTTACAAGAGGAATTTTGATTACATGACATTATGTTTAATGCACTTCAAAATAAGGCACAAGCAAAGTCATGGAAAATTGACACCATTGTTAGCTGTAATTTGCAGGTGATCAAGAATGAAAGCAAGGAGACATGTGTAGCAAAAGATCCGTGCTGATGCCAGATTTGTAATTCATTTCTAGGGTGATGTGAAAAAAAACCTTGGGCATATCATATGGATCAAAGCATAACTATAGAAGGGAATGACTTGGAATTTACTGCATGCTCATAACTGTCAAGCAGGCTAAGTTGGCTGAAGAACCACATACATAAAATGCATGGTGATCAGTATGTTATACATGATTGATCTACTATCAAACTTTTAGTTGTTCACCTTTACTTTCACCTGTGGCACTGTATAATTAACCCTTTTTTCATCTTTGTCACTATTTTCGTTTCAGCGTCAGCCTCACTCAACCAGTAAAATCAGAAAGGAAAACTTTAGGACAACTTAGTAAAGTTGATGAATAATTTCAAAGGTTAAATGCATGATGGAAGGTTTAATGCACTGGTTACTAGTCTGCAATAATAAAACACAGATCCCAGAACGATATAACAGCATCAGGTATCTCAACTTAACTGGATTTCATGGAGATTTCTATTATTTTATCACGCTAGGCAAAGAAAAATTGTTGTACGGCAATCTGATGTTAAAGGACACCTTTTGAAACTTGAAAACAATAACTGAACAGCGTCCATTCTTGCTTCCCTTGGTGAAATTTTAGTCAGATCAGAAGTGATATATGGAAGTTGTAAGAAATGGTGACTATTGGGATGCTGCACTGAAATCGCCACCTCATCATAGATAATTGTGCCTGGGTACAGTTCTATGTCCACCACGTTTTGTTTTACATATTGTGTTGAAGAAAATGACAAATGGAAGGTGCTTTGCTTTATACCCCTTTTTCTTTAATCATGTGAGACATGGTAAGGAGAAGCTTTTGTGTGTGTGTGTGTTTGTTGTTTCAATATTTTGTTTTATTTTGCTCTTTGCTGCTATTTTTTTTTTTTTAATTTCATTAAGATTATAAATGTGACTCATATTGCAAGGCTTTGTGGAGATATGCACGTTTGCTGACTTAAATGAAAACTTTTATACAATGACTAATTTCATCTGCCAGGGCTAGAAATAAGACAAAATTACAAGGAAAAATTACTGCTAGTTAATCTATAAGGGTACATTTCTTTTTTAAAGGGGCCCATGACAAAGAAGATTTTCTGTTATGAGGTCCAATATGGTGGTATTTTTGAGATGACACAAAGTTCACTTGACTTATAAATTATGTCATTTTGAAGGGTACGAAGCTTAAGTTGTTGCTAAAAATAAAACGTTCATTGCCTTTTGGCTACCAATTCACTTCAGCCCTATGATAGCATGAAAAATGCACCCTTTAACATGTGACTTCCTTTTCCTTAATTGCAGAGGTTTCTGCGAAAATGAAAATGAGTTTTTTTACAGTTGTCGCTCATTACTAAAATATTGATATTCTTGTAAAGTAAACAATTTGTTTTGACTTGCAATGGGGGCACTAAGCATTTTTCTCATTTGTTTGTTAACGTTTTGAAATAAATTATTATTTTCGGGCTTTCGTGTCACACTAAGTGGGGAATGAAAGAAGTGTGCATTTCTCAAAACAGGGAGAGATACATGTAGTGTATCCATAAAATTCCCCTCACCCCCATTCAATGTCCTTCACATATTTTATGAAAACGGAGAGTGGTACGTTCGAATGGTAGGTAGGTGTTGGTTGATCGTGTGACAGAAAATGGAGGGCTTACTCAAAAAAAGGATCAAGTAGTTAGCTCAATCAAAGTTTGAAAATGGATGCCTCATATTTTTCTGTATCAAACCTGTTATAGGAAATTCGAATATTAATGGCAAACAAAGTAGTTTTGGTGCGTGAAATAAACAATTTGTAACAAAAGATATTCAAGGTCAACAAATTCTAAAGGGTAATTCCCCAATCGGGAGGTTAAAAACAAAATCATGTTTTTGTGACAGTTGCTAGCATTTCCGCTTTAAAACTGCTGGAGGACACTTTTATAGAGCTATCAAAAGAAGAGTAACACACGTAAAAAAATCAGCCTAGTGTTTTTATAAGCCTTTGTTGATATTTGATACGGTACAGGCTTTAAATGTGCTAAGTCAAGTAACCTTACAGATAACATTAACATAGCTTCATGTCTCCATATTTATATCTGTCATGGGAACCAAGGGGTAGAAACACTGGCAAGGAGAATCAGACAAAATTTACAAAAGAATAGTTCCTGATTTCCTAATTTCATCTTATCTTTCTGTAAGACGTTTGGAAATGGGTAAACTCAAATAAAATTTCCTCTGTATGTTTGAAATATGAAGTCATATTTCGTTCTTGTTTTTAAATGCTTCAAGTTGTGTTGTTGGCTAAAATTTTTTAACAAATAGTTCTATACAATCATTGATCTTCTAAAACTAAGTTTTTCATCCTCAAACATTTACCTTTGTACTGGAGCAGAAACTCTGTGAAGGTGTAAATACTTTTGTTTTCATTTATTGGATTTCCATCTAGACATTTAAAGATTCTACCATTTTCAAAAAAGCAAAGAACAAAGTATCTTAAAGAACGTCAGGTCGCTTTATATTTAGGAATCCTTCCCTATCCTCACGCCTTTTATTTCATAGAAGAGAGAATGAAAACATTTGTGAAAGACCCGCCAGAAGTGTAATTTTAATTACCAAAACCGATACCCGAGGTACGCGTATAATACCTCATATAGCCGGCGTTTGCCGCTGGTGGGCCGCTGTTTAACCGGCTGTAACGCCGTGGTTGGCCCACCGTCGGTCCGGCGCTAACCGCCGGCGGGCCGCCTTCGGACTGATGGACAAATCTACGTCGGCCCACCGCCGGACCCCCGTCGGCTTGCTGTCGGGGCATTGGTCTAACAGAGAACACATTCAAAACAAGATACACCGCCCACAAGTTTAGCTCCAAACAGAAAGACCAAAGAAACGCAACTGCACTCAGTGAATACATCTGGAAACTAAAGGATTCAAATGTAGATCACTCCGTAAAATGGAAACTCATGAAGAAAGCTAGAGCATACTCCACATCATCTAAAACTTGCAATCTCTGTCTGGAAGAAAAGTTCTTCATTATACTCAAACCTTCTTTAGCAACTCTAAATAAAAGAAACGAACTGATAAGCTCTTGTAGACACAGGAACCAGGGGCGTAGCCAGTATGTAGCACTGTCGTCCCGGGCCGACACTTTTTTGGCTAAGTCGTCTTTAAAAAAAGCACATATAAAAATGGACCATATAAAAATGAAAGGAAACTTCAAAATTGCCGTAATCGTCCACTAAAATCTTGTTGATTTGAAACAATCATGACTCTTCAACGCTTCCACCAGGGTCCCCCCCCCCCCCCAATCATGTCACAGCCCCAAAAATGAAATCGTCTGAAATCGTGTTTAAGGTCTTTATTTTCGTAGGAGGCGGGGTGAGGTAAAAATAGAGTCGTAGAGGCCCTCTCCTGCAATCTGGGAGGGTCTGTGGAACCAAAATTTTCTCGATGCGCTCCCCGCCAACTCTTGGTGGCGCTCCGCTTAGATGGTTTCGCGTGTCATCTGGGTTTTGAATCACGAGATAACAGTGTAAGCTTAAAACACCAAGGCGAGAAACATATCACATATTCTTCGCCACCTCACTCTCAATGTTCTCTATTCAGTTTTCACATAGAAGTGAGAACTATGAAGTAAGAAAGTAGCACTTTTGAGAGGGTTTCCATTAGGTTCAGATAGAGTCGTAGAGGCCATTTCCTGCGATCTGGCGGGTCTGTGAAACAAAAAATTTTCGGCGTACGCTCCGCGCCAACTCATGGTGGCGCTCCGCTTAGATGGTCTCCTGTGTCATCTCCCCTCCCCCCATACCAACACCCTGGCGGACCCCCTGCTTTGTGCCTACAACTTTAAAATCCTGTCACGCCCCTGGGAACAAACATCTGCTGTGTAATTATTCTAATAGGTAATGTATGTAGGTCCTGGGTAGGACCTAAAACTGCATCCGGTGGTGGAGTTAAACGTGAGAATAACGAGGTTACCCTTTACCACAACTGCCTCCGGGGCACCCTTGGGCAAGGTGAACCTGTATTTGCCCAGTGCTTTTTACGTGCTGTTGCCTTCGGGCGTGTTGTTGCCTTCGGGATTGGTGTTGCCCTCGGGCGTAGGTTTGCCTTAGGGCGTGGGTTGCCGTCGGGCGTGATATAGCCTTCAGGCATGGCGTGGGTGGAATGGTCTTATTTGTTGTCTTGGACGTTGGTGTTGGGGTTGGTGTCGGGCGGTGGTTGGTAGGTTGGCGGAGTTTTTGAGAGGGTTTGGTGCTTCGTTTTCCGTGTGTAACAGAAGTTTTAGTTTCGTGTGTTAATGGTTCATGGTTGGCCTTTCTTTTTTGTCCGGCCGGTTTCGGTTGTCTGTATATATATTATATATAATATAACGTCTTAACATATAAGTAACGTTATTTCAATGTCCACCGATCCGTTCGTGTTAACAGCTAGGTGTCCGAAAATTTGACAAGTTTGAAGTAATTGTATCTAGTTTGTATATCTAGGAGGACGTTCTTGTCCGTTTATGTTTTCCTTTAGAAAAAAGTGTCTGGAAACGTTAAGGCGAAACTAATATTTCGCCCCAGATATTTTTCCCCCTAGGGTCGACTTTTTAACAACTTTCCCCCTAAGTGCCGAATTAGGCATATACGTATATATATAATATATATATGTGTATTATATATATATATATATATATATATATATATATATATATATATATATATATATAATACATATATATAATATATAATATATATGTATTATATATATATATATATATATAATACATATATAATATATATATATATATGAATATATATGTATATATATGTATATATATATGTATTATATATATATAATATATATTTATATGAATATATATATATATATACATACATACATTATATATATACATTATATACATTATATATATATATATATATATATATATCTACATAGACTTTAAGACAAAACTTTTGAACGCGTCTACTCCCTCGATCGCAATCAACTTCTCCAGTTAGGTAGTTAGTTAGATGGGGTTTAACGACACACCAACACGAATGTGTTATATAGTGTCACCAGGTGAGACAAAGTTTTAATGTTGGGGGCAAAACTACCTAAAAAGGAAATAGTAAAAAAGATTGAACGGGTGGTCAATTTCTACTAAAACGATAGCAAAGCGGGAATCATATCAGAAATTTCTAAAAAGTCTATTTTCGTGAGAAAACCAAGGATGAGGGAAGAATCAGTTTGTTCAAACAGAGTTTTTAGATCAGGGTACGGTGTAGTATTTCAGTATTTCTGGCGAATATGAGAGTATTCATAACAGTCTACGAGAATGTGATTGACGGTGACAGCACAGTCGCAAGGCATACAGTATGGTCTCTCATCCCCGTGAAGTAAATAGGCATGGGTAAGGTAGGTGTGACCGATGCGGGCCCTAGTCAGGACCAAGTAATCCCTCCGTTTACTGGGAACTCCGTTTCCCCCTGTTCCTACCGTAGGTTTTACTCGGTACAATTTGTTTTCCGGAAAGGAATCCCACAGATCTTGCCATTTTGATTTAATGAAGCCGTTGATGTTAGGGCGGTAGTCAGTGTGAGGGAAGCAGACGTTGGTTACGTCCATCTGTAGGGCTTCTTTAGCAAGTGCATCGACTCTTTCAAGTATAGAGAGAAACCTACCCACAAGCGAATACCTCTAGTCATTAAACATCATCCTGTTCTAGAACCCTACTTCGCAATTTCAAATAGTCTTGGTGTATTCTTCAGAGTGATCTGGAAATTGAGTCTATTTTTCCCTTATCCCCCCTCCCCACCATTGCCCGCAAACAACCGCGCAACCTACGTTCGATCATCAGCACAACCAGACCCCGCCCCAACTCCCCCAAAGGCAATCGACCCTGTCATAAATCTAGATGCCAACTGTGTGACCTCGTCAACCCATCCACTAGTTACATTGACCCCTCTTCTGTTTTCGCTTTCACCCCGGGTTCATTCAACTGTGACTCAGTCAACGTAGTCTACTACCTCTGTTGTGCCAAATGCCCCTACGGAGCCTATGAGGGAGAAACTTGCGACAGATTGAACCATCATAAACACTCAATTAGACATAATAAGACCGGGTTCCCTGTAGCGGCGCATTTTAACTCAACTAATTCCATCCACGATCTACGTTTCTTTATTTTAGCTGATAATTTCTCCTCTGCGGATAAACGCAAACAATTCGAATTGAAGACCATTCTAAAGCTTAAATCCCACATAACAGGATTAAATAAATATTTATCGATTCTAAGCCATTACTCGTGGGTTCAACAAATTTAAATTTTGTAACTTTTTTCTAAAAGTCCCCTCGACTCTCTGGCGAAGAGCCAAGGACGAAAAGCAAACATTTACTCCCGGAGGAGTTCTGCTCCCAAAAGGAGCTAAACGTCCCAAATGGACAAGTACGCCCTCTAAAGGGCAAACATGTGTGGTCTTGCTCTAGACTCGCTGAATTGAACAGAAGCCACACCCTGGATGCAGTTTAACGTCATACCCAGGACAAGCAAAGTTTGGGGGGGGGGACTGCTCTTTACCTTTAACTTAGTGTCCTTACTCTTTATCCTTACTCCTATTTGTGTACTTGTTAAGTGCTTTTCGAGTGGGGTTGATCTTCCTCTCTGTGTGTAAGACCAGTAGCTAGGTAATGAATTTTCGTAGTATTCCACTACCAGTCATCTTGTATAGGAACTGATGACGGGCAAGGTGCCTGAAATAGTTTGCCTTTAGTTTTACACTTTTTTCACTGGATGAAATGAAAGCGTCCCCATCTTGTTTCTTCCTTCTTGTATATATAAATATATATATATATATATATATGTGTGTGTGTATTTTATTGTTATTTTTTCGCCCTATGTGAAAAGAATAAATGAAATCAACCTCAGCGAAAAATTGACCACCTCCACTGGGACTCGAACCCAGACCTCTTGCTTTACGTGCAGGTGCGTTAACCAATCAGGCTATGAAGCCGGTCTTGGCTGTTTTCATTACAAAAAGATGACAATCTCTCACTGAGGGGGCGCTATACAGAGCAGTGGACGCCTCGTCCTTTTTCGACTCTGATCGCACCGATAAGCCCGAAGACCGGGTGATTGAATGTGTACTGTGAAGTAAATATGTAAATAACTAGAAATAGAAACAAATTCTATCGAGAATGTTAAACAGTACCGGCTTCCCTGTAAACTACAGAAGGGTAATCGCTCGGTAGTCAAAACACCAAGGTCTTTGTTTAGGCCGCGGGTATGTGTGGACAGTTTTAGCATCCATTTCCTTTCGGATTTAAGGTTTTGAGTGACAGATGGGTAATGAGAATTGAGTAAGATACATCTTAAATTAGACAAGAGTACTTTGAGTTACTAGTGAAATGTTTGGATATGGTAAAACGTATTGATTTATCTAGAATATTTTTTGTGGTTGTTAAACCTCACGTCTTCATTTGGTGCCGGTTTCTCACACACGTTGCAGCACATTAAAAAAACTAAATTAGCCGTGCTTCAGTTTAAGGGAGGGAGCGGATGTTACAAGTACCTAGACGGGTAAATGTTTCGTCTGTGATAATGACAGGGCACACCTGACATATAGGCTTTCCACACTTTTTGTTGCCCGTGTTACCAGCTGTACGAAGCCTGGATGTTGTTAGGAGGGATTTAAGGTCTCGCAGTTAAGGGGGGGGGGGGGGGGGTCTTAAAAACGTTCTGCCCAAAGAATAGCAAAATCTGAACGAATACATTTATGTAAATTTTCTGCTTCAGACGAATAACCAAAAACAAGTGGAAAACTAGCTCTTGAAATTTAGATAATCATGGATAGCTGTTGGTTTACAATAAAGTGTCGTAGGTATGGAACCATTGTTTACCTTGAAATACATTTCGAAAGAAAAAAAGAAGGAACATGACCCAGTGCAGGTTGATTTATGTTAATGCCATTGTTTTGGTGTCCCTTTTACATAACAGTTATTGTAACATAAATTTCAAACAAAAAAGTGAAATTATTAGGTTGTATGTTGTTCAAAGGGAAGTGACCCAACAGGAAATGCATCTGAAGTTATTGGAAGGTTATATGTAACTCACCATTCAAAGTCTGTGGGTCAGAAAATATCACCATGTAAATGGGACACCACACACTATTAGGCAACCATATAAATAAAATGAAAAAAGTGTAGCTGAGATAGAAAAAACTAACTCCATCAAAATTCGAACTCGGGACCTTCCGCCTTCTAGTTTCGGCCGCTATCATTACATGAGTTATAGTCATGCATTACATGAATTATAAGTATGTTTTTATAATATCTTAAAGTATGTAATTCACATTTTGCCTCCAAGTCATTTTGCCTCGCCTTCAGTGCCCTTTGTTATGTTTCACACTCGTTAGATATCTGGAAAACAACAAAATTTCCGAAATTGGGAGAAAGACGTTCCCAAGTGGTCTAAAATATTTGTAAGTAGTGTAATACTTCAAGAATATTCATTACCATAAATGTTTTCTCCTACTTAACCTTTTAAGACTTTAAAAGGACTATGAGACTCCACTCATCATTCATTCTTAAGGTCAATTTCAATGAATGAAGTCCACTTGTGAAACGAGAGAAGGCTCACATCTCAATCAACATAATATAATAACAGAAGAACCATAGCAGGTTGCCTCATTTAAAAGATAAAACGCAGTGAGCCGAACCCCCACCCGAAGTCACTAAATTTCATAATTGGATTACTCGCAAGATATTTGCCAGTGGTAACGATTTTTTACGCGCTAAAATGAGGACACTGCTAGATCACCCAAACGAATACCACATGACCGACAACCAAAAAACCGAACAACCGACCACCATGAACACTGTCGCAAACGAAACAAAAAGCACCAACACTACCCTGGAAGAGTCACAGTCATCCAAAATGTAAAGAAAACACCAGTCCAAACCACCATCACCCAACAACAAAAACCTACTGGACAAAACAATTTTGCTATGTTCTTTGTCCTAAGCTTAGTGTATAGACTCGACACAGCCGTAGGATTGCGAAATACCTTCCGTTTGGAGGTGTGCAAGTGGTTCTTGCCAGCATTTATTTTTGTTAATATGTTGTTGAAGATCCCTTATGGTGTCGTCCTTTGCGTATTTCCAACGATATCAGACTTCAATACTAACGCGTTTGTTAAACATTTCGACGACTGTGGAGAGGTAGAAATTAATGCTAAAAAGTGTCCATACCTTTGAGGCATGCAAATTTTCTCCCTTTTTGGGGAAATTTCCTTACTTCCCCGAAAACGGTTATCCCCCGAACTGGTTGTAGGTTTCATTACTTTTCACATTTTAATTCCTTAATCCAAAACAAAGAGAGTATCAGGGCTCTAAATTCCTGATCACGCCCAAATTGTAAAGTCATTTGCATTTACTGATATGATATAGCTCAATATAAGAAAAATGGTTTGAATATTATTATTTTGATTTGCTAATACTCATTCAGCTTTAAAAGAATGTCTTTCTGTGGGACAGGTACACAATTTCAACAAAAAGGTATAAATATGGCCATGATAAAGTTTATATGTGTATCTGGCATGATATTTTAATCAGCTGTATCTGGCTCAATATGGCCATCTAAAACTTTATTTACATATCTGGGCTGAAATTTCACCAAGTTACATCTGACTTGTTATGACCATATCAAACTTTATTTACATATCTGGACAAACATTTCATCAGGTTATATCTGGCTTTATTCGGTTATACACAACTTTATTTACATATCTGGACAGGCATTTCATCAGATTATATCTGGCTTGATATGGCCATATAAAACTTTATTTGCATATCTGCAAAGGCATTTCACCAAGTTAAATCTGGCTTGAAAGGGCATCTAAAAAAAACTTTACGTACTTCTTTGAAAATGCATTTCCCCAAGTTAAATTTGGCTTGATATGGCCATATTAAACTTCACTTGTTTAGCTCGAAAGGCATTTCAGTTATATCTGGCTTTATATTGCCATATAAAACAATAACTGCCAGATATTTCCCTACATAAGCCAGATATAAATTATGAGGAAGGGGTCAGCTTTTCATGTACAGTACAGGGGTTTTTTATGTACAGTACAGGGGCCCGCAGCCCATTTTGAAGTGGGGGCTAATAACTAAAGCGGCCTTACATGTTCAATAATGTAATAGTAAGGCGCAAGGCTACCATGAATCCTTACTACAGACAAAGTGGGGAATTACCGTATACCCCAAACATCTCCTACCCCGTCCCTCCGCGGTCCCTGCAATATAATGCTTTGGTTTTGCCTACATCTCTGACATCGCGATAGGTCAGTGCATAAAATATAATGCTCTCTCATACAATCTATTTTATATTTCTCCAAGGAATCTCATGAAAAATGAAGTGAGCGAAGTTGACAGAGACACCTTTTCGGACCTTCGGAATTTAATCCACGTGTAAGTCATCTCAAAAATGAAAAAAAAAAAAACCCATAATTTTTGCCGGTTTAATTTGATTTTTCCTACAAATAATGGAAAAATTTTTTCATGCAAGTCGAAGTTTGTATTTTTTTTTTTTTTTTTTTGATGATTAATATTTTTGTCGACCAGACAGCGACTACAGGAGTAGCTATCATAATTGTTTTTTCTCTTTATTCTTATGTCGATAATAGCATGACATTGTCCTTGTATTTCTGTTCTTGCCATTTAGATTGACAGAAAACCATGGGGTTTGTTGCCTCATACAAAACGATGACGCAGGAGTTAATTGTACGGCCCCTTCTTCACCTTTTAACACTTGTAAGACGATGCTGCCAAGTCCACCTCTTCGTGTCACTTTGTGGATAGTCGGATCTGTGTCTTTGCTTGCAAACTTTATCGTCATAGTCAGCCGGGTTAAAAGTAAACATTACTTTATAAATAAAGTTCTATTCATAACTACAGCTAATGAAAGTCAAAATACGCTTCTTTTAAATCTAGCATTTGCTGATTTCTTCATGGGCGTGTATCTTTTTGCCATTGGATCAGCAGACGTGTATTTTGGTGAGGGGTATATTGTCTCTGCTCTTAATTGGAGAACAGGAGTAATGTGCAAAATAATTGGATTTGTTGGTGTAGTGACTAATATTGCATCACTCCTTTTATTATCTTTAATAAGTATCGAAAGGTTCATGGCCATAGTGCTCCCATTCTGTACGCATCGATTTGGATCGAAATTGGTTAGAATTTCATGTGCAACAGTGTGGATAACAAGTGTGATCATGGCACTAATACCCATCATACTTTCTGACTTTATCGAAGGAGTGTTTGGATTGTCCGATATTTGTTCGGGCCTTCCCCTAGTAACGATTACAAAACATGAAGATAATGAAGAGATTACCACCAACTATAAAGATGGGATAATGATCCCGGGAGTAACAGTTGTCTCCAAAACTCAATGGATATATTCACAAATTGTTTACATTTACTTTAGTGCTACATGTGTTTTAGTCGTTACATTGTGCTATGTATCTATGTTTATTTCAGCAAAGATCACAACAAAGCTTGCTGGCAGAAATGCAAATAATGCAGAGGAGCTTAAAATGGCAGCTAAAATGGCCATTATTGTCGTTACTGACCTACTGTGTTGGGTTCCGATCATAATAGCAGGTGTTCTAACAGAAATCGGTGTTGAAATTACCATCGAATTGTACGCTTGGCTTGTAGTAATTGTCATGCCTATTAATTCTGCCCTCAATCCTTTCATTTATACATTTTCTATAATACAAAGAAGGAAACAGAATGAGCCCTCATTTATTGCAGAACAGAAACAGCAAAACATTAGTAATTCCAAGAAATTACACAGAAAGTGGATTACACCAAGATCTGTCAGACGCTTTTACCGAACACTATCATTCAAGCGCCATCATCCCACAATGGTATAATTGTAGCTCGTGAATGAATATACTACATTGAACGAAAATTCCCAGTTTGTTATCCACGAAGATACACAAAAGAGTTATACATTTACGTGTCATTAGTTAGTTTATGGCCCAATTTCCAACCAATTGGTTCAAGTCGAGCCGGCCACGGACTTTTTTCCAGTTAGGAAATTTCTTGTTCAAAAGTGCGCATCACCCCCTTTCCAGTTGTGGCCCATTGGTCTGTTTTCCCTACTCCATTGCTTATGCTGACACCAAGCACAATGGCAGCAGGTTCCGTTTTTAAAGTCGTCGGTTATAACCCGGCCAGGACACTGACGTATCACCCTCACTAGCATTTAACCATAGTTACAGTCCTCTTCATCCTATCGTGTAAATACTATAATTAGTTGGTCGGTCTGTGTTTTGGTTTGTCGATCAGTCAGCCTGAACTGCTTTGTACAATTTGATGAAGACTCTTCAGCAAATTGACTGTTGCAAACAAACGTCATGCTGATTTAGTATCAATGTAAACAAATGGCTAGCTTTGCTTTTAGCTTAATTTCAGTAATGTGATGTGAGAGTACATTGTCGGCTACAGTGGAATAAATGGCTTGCTGGCTAGTCATGTAAAACGCTCATCATATAATCGCACAAATTGCAATAATGTTTTGCAGACGTGTTCTGTTTACTGAAATATTTAGAATATTTAACGCAATTAAGAGGGTTCTTGTCACCGCAGTAAATAAATATCAAGCTGATTAAACTTTTCAAGTAATAATTGTGTTCTAGTAATAAGTTTAACATGTATCCTGACGGTCCATCGTAGCATTCAAAGTATTTACACGTGTATGTTGATATCCAATGGCAAGGAGACAACCCCCCCTCAACACATTACGAAATGTCAATGCTTAGCATACGTGAACCTTCTGCTATGTAGTAATAGCATGCAATACTTTTATAGACCTTGTACATAAGATCTTACAGAGAGGAAAGTACATCCTCCTTTGGGGGCAAAACAAACCACCACATACAAATGCAGACAGCTGATCAATAAACCAGTCGAATACGCGCACTGTCTGCTACGCGTGAAGGGCGAATTCTTATGCCTGTGACCACGTGTCCCATTATTCTGCTCAAAGGATGACGTCAGTATGCTGTCAATGCATAGGGTCTACTCCCGAATCCTTTCCGTTCAGCCGTTTGAGGTTTACATCTCTAAGTATTACTATTAAATTTGGCGTCAATAGTAGGACAAGGTATTTGATTCTAAATGTGATATTATGTGAAAGGAGCATAATATAAAGATGACGAGGCGGTTACTATATACTGCAAAATCTAGATATTCTAGTTTCCCTCACACGTGGCCTTACAGCTCAGTACAAGCAAGTTTCTAACACATAAGACATTTGCAAGCGAATAACTGTTTTTCCACCAAATGGGAGAATGAAACAGGTAGAGTAGATCTTCCAAATTGGGAGAGTTAAGCATGTATGAGCTTCATTTCTGTCCAATCTTCCCACTTAACGAAACATCTGTTCCTCAATGTTAACAGTTTAGGACTTTTAATGCAGTATTAACCCATGCAATCTACACGTGAGTAGTTTCGACCAGCCATGGAGAATCTATTTTTGAATATTGAACTGACTAATCAAGTTTGTCAACAATATTGACGAATATTTGACTAATACTTGACCCGGTTGCATAAGTTTCTATCAAATATAAAGCCCCCTTGACTTAGTTTTGACTGATATTCTTTAGTTGATTTCTGCTGAATTGGTCAGATATAATTATAAATTAGTCAAATATATGTGACTTATGTGTTTAATCAATTCAGATACTACTTAACTGATTTGTGTTTACAGTGAAGTTCTGTTATGTAACAATGTTGTTACATTGTTTGTATCATATTTCTAAACATACTTACTAAACAAACATACAATACTTTATTCATGACCTGCACTCCCCTTTTTACTCAATAATCTACAATAAACGAAGTCGAAGGAAATACCAACTTTATTCATATAGTCTCAAATTCCACGCAAATAGATAACAAGGTTTGGTTAAGTTGTCTGTACCTTTCAAAACTCAATCTTTTTCCAAATCATGACAAAGAAAGGAACGGTCGAGTGGAAAACTCAGTTGTCATCATGTTGCTTCTTGGTTATATTCACCCAACAGATTTTACCCAAAAGTCGCCAGTGAGATCCAAGCAATAGTGTTTTGTATGTAATCACCATCTCTATCTGTGATGCATTCATGGCGGTAACTATTGGTCAATTGATATTTGTTGTATCAAATATTTAAGTGCTTCCTGCAGATAAAATACTCATTGTATTCTGTTTAAATTTAGACGTTCATCTCTCGAAACAGTCTCGATCCTGATGCACTAACATCGTTAAAACCGAGATCTGTACGTAACGACCGTTTGACCGTCTGGCGTAAACTTGACTACGTTGTTAGAATTAGTGGCCGACCATGCATGAAGGGTAACATTTCAAAAAAGTAATTATCATATACTGAATACCAATTACATATATGACTGTGTATTTACTTTACATAACATAACAAGTACCACATTAGAATTAGGACGTTAATAACATAAAAAATATCTATAGGAAGTTAGTTTTTGCACAGATTGGTCCTTTGATACCTAGACATTTTAGTGAAAATTGACCCATTTTATACTCTTGGTAAGTATTTTTACCCCAACGTTGCACCATGTTCTAGGTTACATTATAGAACTCAATACGTGTTTGAGTGCCGTAAAATTCCATGTGTTTGAGTGCCGTAAAATTCCATCTACCTGACCTTTGAAACCAATGTTTTGCTTTATTCATTACTAAAACAGTCCTTTTTGAAAGAAGTTTCTTCACCTTGCAAGAAATGAGTTCAGATACAAAGATATGAAATGCACAATCATGTGACTCTTTATGGTTGTAGTGCGCTATGCAAAGTGTCCTCACACTAACAATGAGAATACAAGCAATTGATTTGTGCAAAGAAGCGTCGAGATTTTTAAGGTTTAACCAACGAGGGACCGCGCATTCACACTGGACAAAATACGATGGGAGGGTTACTACGAGCCGATTGCATCCAGTGATAGCATTACCACCTAAGGTTGCATAATCCTGTTCTAATACACGGGAGTGTTAAACCTTGTTCAAAAATTAGAATTCGTTTCTGAATAAAACAAAACAGCAGAACCTTGCACTAAAATTGATCAGCCAAGGATGTGTACTTTCATTCGGGTAACCCATTACCGTGATGCTTAATAGCATAGAGCGTTGATTGAAAAGAAGTCACCAAAAGTGCAAATTTTATTTGTTTCTTAGAAAAACAGAATTTAATCCCAGGGAAATGCATAGGACCGGAATAATGTTTCCATTTGATAACGAATTTAAATCGTATCAACACAAAATTAAGTGTATTGTGCAAATTGAAAGTTTATCTCCAGTCGGTCTATTACAAATCGTAATTAATAACCTTCCCCTTTGGAGGAAAGACTCCTTAAGCTTCTTAAGATAAACACACAATAACCTTTTTTACAATTTTTTTGACACGACTCCCGCAATTTGCCTGGACATTTTAGTGAAATTTTACACACCATTTTACTCTCTTTTAGATGATACTACCCCAGCGATGCACCATTTTCAGTAGGTGACAATATGTAACGCGTTCTTGTTGATTTGTTGAAAATGTCAAGCTAACACAAGAAAACATTGATGGCCAAACTGTATGGTTGAGTACTTTACACAAACTGACAAACGAACCAACGGACTTTATGAGGGTGTACCCAGTATGGAATGGAACATCAGAAATATTAAGATTAAATATTTTTCTTAATAAAAACTTAACAAAACAGGCGTTTGATACAAGATTTCCTATTCCTAAAAAATAAAAGCGTTACTCTGTGAAAGAAGAACAACTGCATGTATGGGGTAACCAAAGCCTATGCAGTTAGACTGAAAGCGATATTTAAAAATATCTGGTGAAATCATTTTTAAGAGGTGAATCTGCAACAAATTTTTAAAGAATAGGTCAAATGATTGTAAAGTAATAAGTAAAAATATCTGTTTACGAATTAAACCTTATCGTGATTGTTTCTTTTTTACATAGATGTGTTGGTTTTGCTGTGTTAATAGTAAATTAACTGTGTTTGTAGATGTAAGGTATTATGGTGATTGCTGTTCTGTGTTAAAGTGTTTCAAATAAAGTTTGAAAAACAGAATGACGAATCTTTAAGTTATCTTCTGTTGTGAATTAAAACTCATTTCATTAACCCTTTCTTAGACATGCATGTGAAATGGAGAAGCAAACGCAATGATGTTGTTCTATTCCAGGAGAACTTATTTCTTGTTTTTCCGTATGCAATTTATAATTATTGTAACAGAAGTACAAAATTTGCCCTTGTTTCGCGAATGTTGGTGACCTGGGGACATTTAATACAATAAAACAAAGAAACTACATTTTCTGAGTTAAATCGTCCAGGTGTCAAAATAACACTCGGGGCCTGATGTAAAATGCTGGGGTAGAGGTCTAGATGTGCACACACAAATCACCAAGGTTTGTTACAAGTGATGTTCCTCTACTTGACAGGTTAGAAGGGGAGTTAAGTCCGAACTTGCACAGATCAGTTGTTGGTTGTTTGCATAAAGGGAATCCATTACACGAAAATTTCTTTAAACTATTCGAAAAGCCTTCAATTCGCCAGCAGCCATTACACCCAATTTACTTCAACAGGTCAAATGACAATCACTTATAGACTGGGAAGGTTACCAATTTTCATACTCACCGCTGGTTCCGGCATGGGCCCTAAGTCAAGGAAATGGACGTCTGCCAGGGTTCCAGTGTTGGGTGTAGAAATTGGGGGGGGGGGCATTAACCCCCACCCCAAGTAGGCTAGATGACCTCAGATGGAATTATTCGCCGTTCCTTGATGCATAAGAAATGGCCACTGCCAGACATTCAAAATGTTGGGAGGGTTGTGCCAGAAGTCCCTTAAAGAGTCCCCGGGGAAGCAAGGTGGATGGGACTTCTGAGGGTTACCCAACAAAATTTTGCTTGAAAGGTTCATCATATCTTGGTAAAAACATATAAAGTGTTGGGATGGGTATGCTAGAAGCCAGTGATGACCCATCCCTTATCCCGGGGTTGTAAAGTAAGTGATCTCCGGTGATTGTGCCTAACACAACTTACCGCAAATAATTCAGTATGACTTTGTAAATATGTCATAGCAGTAGGCACAAATTATAAGTTTAGGGGGTGAAGACTACCAAAAGCCCTTAAGTGCACCCTCGGGAGCCGAGACTTATACAATTCGTAGGGTAACTGTATAACGGTTATATTTTCGTTGTTCATATGTGAATAAATAGTGGCCGTCGGTGATCAGACGTTACCACAGTCACTGTGTTCTTCAAGGCGCCCCAGATTGCATCTGCTCCGAGTGTGAAAATGTTGGAGCCGGTGTGTGACAGTGAATATTCCGTGCATGCACGCTACATTTTGAAATGGAAAGCTGTAATATTTTTGTCAAAATATTCTTGAAAATCTCTCTCCTTGATTTCTAAACGCATCTCAATCATTTAAGTTAACCCGCCTTACTAAATAGAGGATGTTCGTGCTACAGATGAACATGACAAAAGAATAATCACAAAGGGTGGACCAAATAATAGTACATCCTCGCTAATCAAATCTTTGGAGTTCATTAACCCGATTAAAAGGACCCTACGAAAGAAGTATTTATCTGGTAAACGTTATTTTGGCAAACATATTAAGCACCATGGTGAAAAGTATAAAAAGGCAGCCAGATCATGACATGCAAAAAGATGGTTGTTTGAAAGTTCAAGGGAGATGTCATCTCCAAATATTAGAACGTGAAGAGGGAACTGACTTCAAAAAACGAGATGTAGCCATGTTTCATTTGTTTTCTGTGTGTGTTTTCAATTATCTGCGAATATTGCAGTTTTTGTAATGACATGATTTCTAGGATTTCACAAGCGCTACCTTATAAGGGATCGTCCTGTTTGGAGAAACATACGCTAAGCCTATGTAATTATGTACTGGTGAATAGCTTTAGCGTTACTCCCTTTTTTACTTTCAATGTCTTGTCGGTTGGGAAAGTGTCTAAGGGTTAATTGAGAATTTCAAGCATAGGCATACGGATGAGAGTCAGGGGGCAGACTGCCCACAAAATTTGTTCAAGATTTAAAATTTGGGCAAGGGTCTGAAAAAAATGGGCAGCCATTAGACTAGTTCTATAGTCTGCCAATCTGGCCATTTTTTAATAACACAGAAAAATAGTCATTCGGCCTGAATTTCTCCAAAACTTAAGTCGAAAATTAAAAGGCATTAAAGTCAGGGTAATCTTTTCATGAAAATTTCGATTACAACAAACTGAAACATAATTATATAGTTCTGGAAGCTTATACAACTTAATAATTCCATATAGTCTCTTTTCATAGTATTGTCCAGCATTTCGCCCGAAATAACTAAATCGTATCCGAATGGTTAAAAAAATTTATGAAAAAAAGCAAGTCAAAGTTAACTTTTATGAAACATCAATTGCTCTATAATCTTGAGCAAAAAAACTTTGGGGTAAAACCTTTGCCCGAAATGGTGGAATATTCGGAAAAAGGTAGAAAAAGGTCTGGGGTATTACCAGTTGTCAGATTACCCTGACAGACGGAGGGTATACAGTGCCCAAAAATTGACCTGAATAAAATCAATCTCAATCCATCTTGTGACTTGCCATATTTTGTTAAAGGCAAGAAGGCCAGACCAGAAGACTTAGAGTCGAGACATATTCGGGCAGCGAATGTTGCAAGATTTAGCAGCTTGGAATACAGACCACCGTCGTTTGCGGGGAACATGTCAAAATTACTTAGCTGACAATGCCGTGGACTCAAATTCGGGTAGTTCTTTGTTCAGTTTCCGATTTGGATTTAATGTGAGTAAATAATTATTCTCAAAAATATTCCTGAAAATTTATTTCAAGCTATCCTCCAACGTGAAAAAATCATTTTTTCATAAGGCGTTAGTAGCATACAGGGTTTTCCCTGGGTTTAGAATTGAACGTCGCGCATCTGATGCGTCCATTGGTGGATCGCCGGCCTGGGGGAGGGGGTGGCCCCCTCCCCTTTTGGAAATGTTGTGACTTATGCAAGTCCCTAGACGCAAAATGGTGACATTTTTGGGCCAAATTAGTCAACACAATTTTTGTAAGTTGACGCAAAAATATTAGCACCGATACTCACATTCGTACAAATTTTGATCTACTGATAGCGGTCACATTGGGTGCCATGTCACCGTAATTTCTGCTTCAAAAGTTTTGGTTCATCGGCATGGCCTTTATTAAGCGCTGGCACCAGAAGATTTTTACCCCCGGTTGGCCGTTATTTCGCGTCCGTTGCTCACCAAAATTTTGGTGATTGGGCCGGCTTGCAATATTACCAGTTCAGGATAGAAAATATTTGGAAAATTTCCGTTCGTTTCACGAACGGGATATCATTTTTGTAGGCGTATATTTTCACGTCAAAAGTGGAGATGTAAATCAACTGTTAATGCGATAGATTTGTTTGCAGTCGATGTCACATGCCCCAGGCTTTAATAATTTAGTTCTTAGGCCAACATCATGCTCATTCTATTTTTCATCCCCCAATCATTTCGGAACTATTGCATTCCTTTTCTGCACTGGCCGGTTGTAGTTGCTATAATATACTGAAGCGACTCTCCTGCTTTAATACGAACCCCATGTAGAGCAACCATTCATGATAATCTTAGAAGTAGAATCTTAGCAGTTCTGGGCAGCCAACAATTGCACCCGATTAACGTATCTTATGGTTCCTTTCGGGTATAAACATCCCCGGAAATTTTAAGCAGTTCTTGTCCAAAACTTAGTCTTGTTTAAAAAGAATCTGCAACTGAAATGCACGTAGGTCAGATCCCCGAAAAATTCATGTACACAGAGATTTGTGATGCCGTTTCATGGTGAATTTGGCACGGGGCTCGCCCTGCTTCGCTAGCCGGCTATATAAGCATTGGCAGTGCGATCGTCGTAACACAAACTCAATGGGAAAACTTGTCTCGAGACCGAGTATTTTCACACACTAAATCACATAGGCGAAGGCGCGAATTGTGATTGGCTGGCTAGAATCAACGCAATTGAACCAATCACGATGCAGGGACCAATTTAAATTTTGAAATGGGTCGTATGCATATGATGTCACCACGCAAAACATGATGCCTTGTTTGGCGGAAAAAACGGACACGCACGGAAGTTTACTGCATGCGTGTGCCAAGAATTTTGCTTCACGAGACCACGTGCATCACGGTTTTTGTTTGCAATGACGTTGATGTTGCATGACATCATTGTACAAGTCCTACTGTAAATAACATTACGGAAGGAATGCTGGGAATTACTTAATTTATGCAAGATAATAATCACCGGACTTCACAAGATTCTAGGAGCTACGTGTACAAAACGTCCACAGACATGTATGCCAAGCTTTGGGATTAAAAAGAGGCGAAACACTGCAGCTCGATAGTCTGCTTTGTGCAGAACAGTTTGTACAGCAACTTACGCGGCGCTTTTTGCGATAAGCTAGGAAAAGACATTGAATGCAATTCTAAATCTAATTCCATGTAATACTACAGGGTTATAACGGAAAATATCAAACGATCACGTCCATGGCAGGGGTAAAAATTTTACGTTTGTGATTATCAATGCAACCAGTTTTGGCGGGAAGTTAAAGGATTGAGTTTACAGGAATTTAACGAAACTAAAGGCAAGTTTCAAGTATATTTTACCCCCTTTTTCAGTTTGCAAATAATCGGGAGTAATGATCAAGTGAGTGCCAGAATTTGTAAAAGCAATTGAGCACGTGGCTGCAAGCAATCACAGATTGTGTGTGTCCCGATCTTTTCATGAAAACATGTTGGGAAAACAAGGGTTCTATGACATCATACACATAGGGTCCATCGCACTTATTTTAAGTTACCTCTAAACATCGTGATTGGTTCATTATTGCGTTTAATCAGCCAATCATACTTGTGACATCGTCAATGCAGTTTTACTGTGTAGGAAAAACATGTAGAAACCAACCGTCTTCGCATAGAATTCTAATACTCCCATTGCATTTTTGCTACGATCGAATTTCCCAAACTTTGGTTGTAGCCGGGCAAAACAATCGTGTCGTAAGTTTTAAGAACGAAGTAACAGGGAATATGTGGGATTACATCGTGAAGATACAATGACGTGGTTCGTTCGTTTGATTGATAATTTTGCAAATCTGAGACATTAGCCCCGCCTCTAACCTGCCAAAGACGGGCGTATGTGTTTTGGTCATGCAAGTCGTGTTATGCCACATAGCTGCTGTGCTCCGGAGTGAGCAAAACATTTTCCTGATACAAGCCTACGACGACAAGTGCAGGCTAGTTAATTATAATAATACTGTGTTGTTACTCGTTCAATAGTAGGCCCTATGAGATATACATACAGAGCTCCGACTCGCATGCAGTGGTATGTGCATGGAAATTAAAAAAGTTTTACAAATAAGTCAATGATTTTGTCGTTTATTGTATTAACAACAAAAGCAGTCTTTGACAGAAAGAAGAAAAATTATGGAGGCTAGCTGGCAGAAATTTTGAACATCGCGGCCGTTTTTTGAACGTCGCGGCCTCCTTGGTTTTGAAGCTTGAACGTCGCGGGGAACGTCGCGGGCCGCGACGTTCAAAACGCCCAGGGAAAACCCTGGCATATATCAGAGGAGGGATTTGGAAAGCTTTTTATACAATTTCATCAATTTAGTAGACATTGGAACATATCCCTTTTCAAGAACTCAATTTTTACTGGGGAAATTCATCATTAACAGTACGCTACTAACAGGCGTCTCATGTTTTATGGAAGTTTTTAAATACCTGTAAAAACTGACAAAAATGAGACTTTTCGTGGCTAAAAAGTTATAATCAGGCCTTGAAGGGCAGTCACGGTTTTACGACGCTAAGCTACCAAGAATGTGGGAGAAGCCGTTGGCTTTGGAATTACAACTTCACGTCGGGTGGCAGCCAATTCAACAATTTGGATCAAATTTGGTATTTTTTTTTTTTTGAAAGGCCAGTTCAGGTGGGAAAACCGTAGATTGCTCTTGGATGAAAAACCCACCTTACTTTGACCCGACCAGGAATCGAACTCCAGACCTCCCAGTTACTAAGCTTCATCGCTTCAAATGCCACCGCCTTTATCCACTTGGCCATAGCACCGGCATGCTTCTCATAAATTTGTTTCCCGGACTATGATACTTTTACCTTTTCGGGCAAATACTTAAAAAGAATTTGCATATCCGACCATTTCGGAAATTGTGCTGTGAACAACTGTGTAGTAAAACTAAACGGAAATTGTTGATTTGTCATGAAAATTTTATAGCTGCTATGACGTTTCTTTCCCTTTATTCTTCTTTAAGATTTCGAGCACGCTTAGGAATTTTCAATCTTAAAAGCCATGCCTTTTTTTAAAACTCAAGTGGCGGTCCGATTTTTTCCTAATCTCTGCCCGAATTTTAGATTTTGCAGAAATCTGTCGGGGCACTCTAACTGGTTCCAATCTTTTTTCTCAATGAAAATACATGTTCTCACTCAATAGTCATACGCAGACAGAAAGACCTTTGGTCACAACTAGTGATATTTTGGATTTAGGATATTCTGAGCTCCGTCTCCAAACCATGCTCCCACTTGGGTTCGATACGAGATTCCACACTTAAAAGCAAAATTTTTCGGGAAAGAACATGCGGTTAGCGACGAATGTGCTGGCAAAGGATTATGTATGGGACTTGGAGGACCATTCTTCCAGGTTTTTAGGTTTTAAAAGGCCCTACCTTGAAATCGGGTATGAGCCCCAAAAGTGTTAAAGACACAAGCAAATTTTCTCTTGCAAAGTTTCCTTGTGAAACGATATACACGACCATTCCATCCAGTGACAGCGGTACATTTTTTAAGTGGATTAGCCGGATAGGGAGATGGGGAATGCCTAGTCGGAGGGTAAGTAGGGAATGCTGTCTCCATGATTGTATCTTTTGATTACACTGAAAAGTGATACCAGAACAATGTAGTCTTGCAAATAACATTTCGATTTTCCCCTAAATTAGGAATTGTAGTTCATTGACAGAAAAAATCAGGGAATTGACAGCATGCATATGGGTCGACCATTATAAAAGCAAATCAAAGCACCATTTTGCATCTAAGCCCTTTAAAGGAAAAAGGCCAAATGATAGGGAACACCCCTGAGCTAATACCCCTTCCGCGGGAAGGTGGTGAAGAATTCGGACGATGAGTGGAATCTGCCTCTCCACGTCAAAAGAATGGGTGCACCCTTGTTTTGTTTTGGCATATTTCGGAGACAAAGTTCACTAATTTCAACATGTGCAGAAAAATCTTCTCTTTGAGAATCATCTCATCTCAATAGCATGTAGGATTCAAAAGATTCAAATTTTTTAAATAATGCAATCTCTCTTGAGATTTGGTGCACCAAAGGAAATCTGTTAGTCATAGTGGCACATTAAGTGGACGCTGCATTCAATTTATTTATTAATTTGGTGCCGCTACAGACAATTTTAAGCAACAGTGTTGGTTGTAAACGCAGGGAGCCGTTATTTGGATAACAGCTCCCTGGTTTACGTATGGTGAAGGATAATGCTAGATATACAGGAAAAGATATTTAAACATTCCAACACCATCAAATTTCATAGACAAACAAGCCGTTAAATTATAAAGAAAAGACAAAATGAATCTGAGGTAATGAACCCACATAATATAACATTCTGTGGCTTTGTTGAAAAGGAGACTGAGGTATTTTTTCAACAAAAATAACCAGTCCTTAAAGTGGGATGTCCTAGGTAAGGAAATGGGTATTGCCACAGGGTTTGAGGACTTGTTGTAGAATATTTTTGTTTTTCTTACGAAACCCAGGTAAAATACACAAGAATATGGCTTCAATTATTTAATTCAATATTATATTGCAAACGGAACATTAAAAAAACGACAACATAGTGACTTTCACAATACGGAAAAATATCATTCCCTCCGGTCTTTGGGGTCGCATTTTTTAAACTTTTCGGTACACTCGTTATCGCGCTCTGCTAAGTCCTTCGGGCAGGACATTTTTCGGGCTGCTGATTTTCTCCCCACCGAAAAAGAAAATCTAGCTGAAAGGCTATCGTACTCCTGTATTTTATAAGGGAATGGGCGGGAAAGTCCTCGCGTTTTAAGTCCAAACTAGAAAGGTCGACAAAGTTTCAAATAAACCTAGTTTAAGTGTACAAAAAAAAAGGAAAACGAAACTGAAATCAGTTTATGTCGGAAAAAAGGAGAGTATCAACGCCATCATGAATTTAATTTTGTTAATGATCTAAGGGGACATCTTGCAACTACATAAGATCCGCATGGTCTGTTACTGAACATGATTTTTGGTTTCGATGAAAGAGAAACCTATGCATTCACGATGGCGTGTGTGTGTATGTGTGTGTGTGCGTGTGTGTGTGTGGATGTATGTGTGTGTTTGTGTTTGTGACACTTTGCTTGTTAACACGATATCTCAAGAAGGGAAGGTCTGAATGTTTTCAAACTTGGTACATGGATGCCCCATAGTGAGAGGAAGAACCCTATTGTTTTTGGTGGGGGTCAAAGGTCATATGGGGTCACCAGGGGTCAAACCCTGAAAACCTTGTTAACATGATATCTTGAGGTAGAAATCTTGGATGAATGTCATACTTGGTATGTAGGTGCGTTATTGTCAGAGGAAGAACCCTATTGTTTTTGGTGGGGGTCAAAGGTCATTTGGGGTCAATAGGGGTCAGACCCCGAAAACCTCGTTAACACGATATCTTGAGATTGGAAACTTGGATGAATGCCATACTTGGTACATAGCTGCTCCACAGTGGGAGGAAGAACCCTATTGTTTTTGTTGGGGGTCAAAGGTCGTATGGGGTCACCAGGGGTCAGACCCCGAAAACCTTGTAAACGCGATATCTTGAGGTAGAAAGCTTGGATGAATGTCAAACTTAGTATCTAGATGCATTATTATCAAGAGAATAAACCTTCTGTTTTTGGTGGGGGTCAAAGGTCATGTGGGGTCGCCAGGGGTCAAAATCCGAAAACATTGTTATCACTATTTCTTGAGATAGAAAACTTAGATGAATGTCATACTTGGTATGTAGATGCAATATTGTCAAGGGACGAACCATATAACTTTTGGTGGGGGTCAAAGTACATTTGGGGTCACCAGTGGTCAAATCCGAAAACCTAATTATTACGACATCTTGAGATAGGAAACTTGGAATGAATGTCATTTTTAGGTAACAGTGTTCTCCACTAGCTGTTTTTGACCACAGGTGCACAACCAGGATAAAATCTGAAGGGTTTCCCCCACCCCCTCCCTGGCACAAAAACAAAAACATTGGCCGCCCGGCCCAAAATTCTCTTGCACTTAGCCTAAAGCTAAAATTAGCAGTTTGAACACATGTGGATGGCATAAGATTTGAGCAGATGCATGCTGAAATATAGCTTGCTTGGCGGACGTGTTTGGCAACTGCTTGGATATTTTGCACTACGTAATAACGAAGGAGAAGTGCACATTCGACACCTGCCAAGAAGACAAGGTGAACTTCAACAGGGAATTTTTGTGGAAATTGTGATTGTTCCATACACCAATGATCGATCACATACTTTAAGCGCAATCACAGCAACTACTCGCGGCACATTCACTGCTTTCTCAGTGTGTACAGCTTAGCTAAAGTATCTCGCAAATTTCGACAATGGAATCTCGGAAAAAAGTTCGCCATTATAAAAGGGGAAAAAGGTAAATAAATTAACGATATTCTACAGTGTCAATTCTTGGCTTTTGGAAAAATTGAAAACACCAAGTGTCTACCTCCCTTAACTGAGAAATTTAAGCCCAAAATGTATGGTTTGATTCAGCAAGTGAGCTAACGTTAGTACTTTCTGCATACGTTTGTGCTAGTCAGCAGTAGCCTACATTCCTTTCACAAAGCAGGATCGAGTACTGAAAAGGGTCAAGAAAAATCCATGTGGCCAAGAACATCTAAAATATTGTCAAGGCGTGTGTAATAGTCCCTCATACAACAATGTGCAATACTTTTGTGAGCTTAAGGCTTAAAGTTTTTCTCTACGATATAATTTTCTTCAGCATGTCTTGGCACTTTTGCCATTGCCTAAGGTATAGCACATAGGCCTAGGCTAGCCTATGTACATTGTGAACCTGTTCCTATACATATGATGTTTATCTGCAATATCCTAACTAGTAACTGGGAAAGCTGTGCAGTGGTGAATGTTTTTTTTTATTTTTGGTTTCGATGATAAGAGAAACCAATGGGATCATAATGGCGTTCGTGTGTATGTATGTATGCGTGGGTGTGTGTGTGTTTGTGACACGTTGCTTGTTAACACAATATCTCAAGATAGAAATGTCTGACAGTTTTTAAACTTAGTACATAGATGCACCATATTAAGAGGAAGAACCCTTCTGTTTTTGGGTGGAGGTGAAAGGTCATCTGGGGTCACTAGGGGTCAAAGTCTGAAAACATTGTTAACGCTATATCTCAAGGTAGGAAACTTGGATAGATTTCATAATTGGTATGTGGATGCGTTATGGTCAGGAGATGGTTGCTTTTGTTTTTGGCATAGGTCAAAGGTCATCTGGGGTCAGTGGGGGTCCAAGTCTGGAAATCTGGTTAACACGATATCTCAAGATAGGAAGCTTGGGTAGATTTCATATTTGGGTATATGGATGCGTTATAGTCAGGAGATGGTCCCTGTTGTTTTTGGTGGAGGTCAAAGGTCATCTGGGGTCACAGAGGGTCAAAGTCTGAAAATCTTGTTAACACCATATCTCAATCTAAGAAACTTGGATAAACTTCATATTTGGTATATGTGGATGGATGCCGTATGGTCAGAGGATGGTTTCATCTTGTTTTTGGCAGAGGTCAAAGGTCACCAGGGGTCAAAGTCTGAAAATCTTGTTAACATGATATCCCAAGATAGGAAGCTTGGATAGATTTCATATTTGGGTATGTAGATGCGTTATAGTCAGGAGATGGTCCCCATTGTTTTTGGCAGAGGTCAAAGGTCATCTGGGATCAGCTGGGGGATCAAAGTCTGAAACCTTTTTAAATGTGATCTTTCAAGATAGCTGTCTGTCTCTTTCTGCCTGCATGTTTGTCTGTCTATGTATGTCTTTAATGGAGGTCAAAAGTCATCTGGAATAACAAAATTATTTTTTGAACATGCTAGTGTAACACTTGACTGTGAAGATAATGGTGCATGATGGCGTTATTTGAAATGGAAAATTTATATATCATCGAAACCTCAATGCATTTTTGCATTCTGGTTTGGAAGTTTACAGTAGGGCCTATCACATTTGCATTTATGACAGGTTTATTGAATTCGCAGTAGTGCGGGTTTCGAAAAAGGTTTGTGTTGAAAACAAAATCGATATTACCGTACCCTTCCGATACGGTTAATTTGGATTTCAGTGAATTAAGTTAATTACCACTTCTTTGGGAAGAAGTTTTGTGTAAAGAAGAAGATCAACCAAAATTGTACCTTGGTAAATGATAGCAAAGGAATATTAAGGCCTAGCATGCATCAGATTGTCCCTTCATTTGTTGCTGCATGAAAAAACAATTTTAGGAACCCGTCTACTACTTAAATTGTTAAAGGTAATTTGGCCAATCATCATCATCATCACCATCACCATCACCATCACCATCACCATCACTTTTTTGTTTGAGTGCAAGTCACGGGGATATAAATGAAATAAGTAATAACTTTAATAAACAAATCTATATTGCATGGAGCCTGTTGCATTTTAATGAACCAACCGAATCATACGGTGATCAGATTCTTTGGAACAATAACTATATTAGAATTGACGGTTTTTCACCTATGGCAGAAAACTTTATATGGCTGGTGTTATTTACGTCAGAGATCTTTTTAAAGAAAACAATGTTATTTATTCATTTGTTGAGCTTTGTAATACCTATAACATTTATAACTTTCCATTAACAAGATATTTTGGTCTATTGTCTGCTATTCCAAGAGACTGGAAGCGGAACGTAATGACTTGTAGACAAAATAAACTAACTGATAACAGGCGTATTTGTAACATTACTTCCCGTACGGCGTATTGTTGTTTGGTAGGTAAAATAGTTCTTCCACCCAAGGCAATTGATAAATGGAATATTTCCTTTAATTTTACTTCAGACGATTGGCAAAGAATTTTCCGTATTCCAAAAACTTTTTTCCCGAAACAAAGATTATTTATTTTCAGTTTAAGTTCCTACATAGAATTTTAGCAACGATTAAACTTCTCTATCGCATGAATAAGATTGATAATCCTTTTTGTACATTTTGTAAACGTGACGAAGAAACAATTGAGCATTTATTTTGGAATTGTCCTATTACGTCTAACTTTTACTTGACATCGAACATTTTTTTCTTTGGAAAATAATTCGTCATTTCAAAGTCGGACTTCTTTTTTGGCTACAAACTTTCGCTTCAACACCCGTACAATTTCATTTTCCTTCACTGTAAGCATTATCTCTATAATTGTAAATTACTAACTGTATTACCAGAAGTTGCGAAATTTTATCACAAACTTGTATTCGTACTGAAAGTGGAACGTTATATATGCTTGAAATCCACATGCAATCACAAACGAAAGAAAATGTACGATGACTTCATCTCATCACTATCTTTTTGTAATATTGACCGTGATGTTCCCTCTATCTGTAGTTCTCGTGTATAAAACTATGAAATCCGTGTAATGCAGAACTGTACAGTGTTCAACCTTTGTATGTTGTTTCACCTAGTTTGAAACTCCTTTACACCCTCTTCCAGCTTCAATTCATTTCCATAAGTGGGTGTGTTTATGTAATTTAGGGTCCATTTGATTTCATTGTGCGGTTTATGAGATACTTTGTTTCTTTTTTGGTTTACATTTTTGTAATATGTCTCTTTTATGATATCGATGTGGTTTGACTTTGGTTAGTATGACTCCGTCAATCATATTGATCCCTATTCTTTTTCGACATCTATATTGTTTGAATACTGTATATTTATTGATTGTTTGTTGTTGATGATGTTAGTATTACCAATAAATGATGGATTGTCATTGTCATTGGCGAACAACGAATATTTTCACCTTTTCAGTGCGCAGTTTCATTTGAAAAAATGAACTATGGCATTTAGTTTTTATTGGGAAAAAATCGTTCTTGCTCGTAGAAAAATTTAGCACCTTTTGGTTAATGAGGTAGGGTAAGGTGCGTAGTCTAAAATTGTTCCGTCCCTCAGACTTTCATATAGCTGCCTACGCCACTGTCAAGTTTCTCCTGGTAATCAGCTGAGGTCGTCGTTACTTTACCTCGTTACAGTACCACGTAAATGGGCGTTTGGTAGATAGACGGGTCAATTTATGCCCAAAATGGCCCAAACCTCAAAAAAATTGCAACAAAAGGTTTTCCACGGTTTTTTTTTAATTCTTTTGGGTGTACTTTATAAGAGAAAAAAAAATATATCAAAATTTGACCTTGGAAAAGGTGTTAGACTGGTCAAAACCAAAATGGCCGCCATAGACCATGCGGAGAAGGGGGAAGGTGTCGTCACCAGAAAGCAAAATTTATGAGACCTAGTGAATTTGGTCAATTTTGGGTCACTGATTCTGAAAATCTAGAGTATACTGGCCATATCCGGGCTTTTCTGCGCCATTTAGACGTTTAAAGTTCGAAGGGCGTCCTCTATATGTCAAAAATCTTTTTTTTACCATATATTAACGCCAAATCTCACATCAGTCATTGACTGATGTGAGATTTGGCCCATTTATGCTGTAAAAGGATGTCTTCTGAAAAATAATGGGAAATATTAATATTCATATTAATATGCAAATTAGGTAGGGTCAAAAGACGAATTATAGTGTTAGCAGAAGAATGGGCCGAGGATTTGGGTCATGGGAAATTAGATCAAACTAAACCTGCCTAACTAACACCAGATCCTCGATGAAGAATATTGACATTGGTGACTTTCATTTTTTTTTTTTTTTTCATGTGCCGTAGTTGCCATAGCAACGCAAAATTGTTTTTCTTCACTCACTAAACCCTGAATGACAAAGATATTATATATCTTAAAATCCAAGGTCTATCTATAAATCAGGAACTTTTTGAGAAGTACCATTTTTGACTGCGGCCTATTTTTATGTATCGAATACACGATTTGACCTTTAACCCTATCTAATTTGCATATTAATATGAATATTAATATTTTCCAGTGCTTATCAGTAGACAGGGCCGCCGTCTCTATAGGGTCACATATTTAGGGAGTGTCATGGTCCGAAATTCCGACTGACTGGATGTTTTTACAACTGAATTGAGGAGCCACCAGGTCAGTTTCGGACAGCATGAATACATGAAGCATGAATGCCTGGTGGGATAAGTCTTATAGAAGGTGCGTTCGACTCATTAACTCGATTATCAACACGAGTAATTTTGACGTCAGTGGATTACAGTCGTGCGCATGTGTGCGGTGTGAAGGACCCGAACGACAAAACACAGAAAAGTCATCAAGCGGTCACGTGCTCTATCACCTGATGTTGTGGGCATAACAACAGTGATGGACATCCAAAGACGAAGGAAACGAGTCTGTTCCACCGTGATACTGCAAATTCTTGCTGAAGAATGTATGCTGCAGCATTTCGCTGTTTCACAAAACACGACTGGTTTTTTGCTTATTATGTCCAGGAGATTTCGAAGGGAAGAAGTACCAAGGGTGCGTGGCTTCGTCGAAAACACCGTTCAAAGATATGACGATCTTGATTTCAAATTTCATTTTCGATTAGATAGATCTACAGCCGGGATTATCATCAATTACTTGGGAAATTCAAACATACCAACGCCAGAGACTTATTTTGGTGGAACACCAGCGCTCTCCTTAAAGAAACAGCTGTTAATGTTTCTTTGGTTTATAGGTAACGCATAATAATTTAACTTGTAGGTCAAAGCTTTGCGTATATAAACCGTCAACATTTGCGATGTCCAAAGGTTTTAACTGACGGTAAACTTGGAAATTCAGACTAACACACGAATGAAGGAAATGATAGATTGTGGGAGTATACGGTTATTAAGGGGAGGGGGATGAAAATAATGGGTAGCAACTAGCAGGCAGTACGAGAGTGCGAAGAAGAACTGTAGATCTAAAAAGGCCTAAGCTGATTAGGCCTATCTAAATCACATTGAATAGGGCTTCATCCAGTGCACTGAACTTGACTCTCAGAGACACCAGCTGACCGTATGTGCTTGCACGATTCACATGAGTGACGTGATCGTATTCCGGTGTAGCCGGAAGTTGCCATGGGAAAGATTGGGAATGTAGTGTAGGGCGGTTAAAAGTCTGGGGGAGCCGGGGAGCTTCCAGATGCAAAATGGTACGAAAATGAAATTTAAAGAGATCAACAGATTAGGTTTAAGGCGAACTGGTCATCAACTTGGGTGTAATGGTAGGTCCTTCGGGCGAGCTGAACGCTTGAGGTGAACTGTTTTTTTTGGGGGGGGAGGGGGAAGGGGACTGGCAAGCTGGCATATACCTCCCAATTGCGTTACAGTGTGCGGGCGCATTTTGCATTTTTAGGTTTTTCGCTTTATGTAGTATTCGGGGTTGTGTTTTAAGGTCTGGCTAAACTGGATTTGTAATGTTCATACTATTGCACATCTAGTGAATGCTTTTTTGACTGGACACACCCCTTACTTTTGTCGTAAATCATTAATTTATGGGATTTGATGTCTATGGGCGAAAAGCGTTTTTCATCCCAATTTTACATAATATAAAGGATTAACACTTCTAGCCACAAATATATTGACACGGCTAAACTCGTTTCTGGGAGCTGCATGTCACAGTTAACAGGAGGAGAGGAATTGGTTTCATTTGGATATATATTTTTGTCGAAAAACGCGTGAAGTAAAGGAATAAAATGACCCATTATTTTGGGGACATCCCCCCCCCCCATTATGACGTCACAAAATTTTGAAAACGTCAAAAATCATGTATTTCTAATGAAAATCGGCATTTCATGAGTTCCTCTCACCTTGACATATCATTCCAAGGCATAATCGATTTAGCTTACCTTAATTAGAACATTAAAAAAAAAATTGAAATAGAATGAGCAAATGATCGTTTAAGTTGTACAAAACTTTTAGATATGAATCTGCCCGGGCATTGGAGGACTTAATTGGTGGTATGATTCTCGCAGTACGACAAAGCATATTCAGTAAAATTATTTAGATTTTACAACAAATCCACTGATGCGGGCGAATAATGGTGCGAGAGTGGGGGAGGGGGAAGGGCAAACATTTAATCGTTTTTATTTCAAATATTCAATTGGTTTTCTCAAACACATGTTGAAAATTTAGACGAATATATGTAAATATCCAGTCTTTCTTGCATTGCAACCGAAATGTTCCAACTTCAAGTCTTTTATACTTTGCTGTAGGTAACATGGAAAGTTTTCGAGCAATGTCAGATCGATTCGGGGTTTCTCAATCCACGTATCACACCGTCTGTAGTAGAATTGCGGATGCCATCACAGTAGATATCACACCACGTGTAATTACATGGCCAAACAGTGATGCTAAAAGACAATCGATTGCTGAAGGTTTCCTAAGGATTGGAAGACTGCCTAACACTCTTGGTGCAGTAGATGGTACCCACATTAGGATAACAGTCCTAAAGAACACCCGCAATCGTACTTCAACCGGAAGCACTTTTATTCCATGCAACTTCAGGGAGTGTGTACCAGCCGAATTCTCTATACGCACGTTTCAACAGGATGGCCTGGCAGTGTTCACGACGCAAGGGTATTCAGAAACAGTTCCTTGGTGGAAGACAACAAGTTTACACCTGGGTACTATTTGATAGGTGATTCTGCATATCCTCTTTCTCAATTTCTTGTTACTCCCTTTCGAGATAATGGGAACATTGGATATCAACAGAGGCGTTTCAACCAGGAGCTCAGCCGTCAGAGAAATGTAATAGAGAGGGCTTTTGGTCATTAAAAGGGACGGTTCCTTCGTCTGCAGTTTTTTCGGGTGGAGGACATAAAGTTACTTTGCAAAGTCATTCTTGCAGCTTGTACATTACACAATGTTTGCATACAAAATAATGATGAACTAATGGAAGAATTTCAGGAGGACCAGGGTCGAGATGATATCTTTCCTTACAATGAAGACATAACAGGTCAGGAAAGGCGTAATGAGTTGATGGCTTTGTTGAATTGATCAACGTAAAAAAAATTTAGTCGGGAATGTTGTAGTAGACTGCATTTGCTGCAGCTGATGACTAGAATTATTGGCAGTCTTTCCGCTACACAATTTAAGACAGTTGAAATCAACGCTCTGCTGGCATGGATGGAAGGAAGGATTTTGTAGCTTACTCTCGGCGTTTTCCTAGAAATACTTAGGCCCTGCCATAAAAAGTGCAGTGATTTCGGACAAAAATGGAAAACATTTTAGAAATCATTTTCTTGTTCAACTTGGGAAAAAGTTGCTTTATTTCACAGATTTGAAACAAAGAGCAAAATCCTTTTGCAATCAATGCATAACAACATAAACACAAAGAGCCAATGTCTTGCAGGGACTTGAACATTCTAATACTGATTCATGAACATGAAATTGTTTAAGAAAGTTATTGATCGATGTATTAATTTAACTTGATGCTGTAAATCTGATGTTTTGTACCTCAATTCCACGTTTAACACCCCCCCCCCCGGGGCATCCATATTTTTAAGTTATTAATAACTTTGGCTGTCCCTGGAACAGACCTATAACACCTTTCCAAATTATTGATTAGGCATGCCTGGCCATGTCTCCATAAATAAGAAACACAAGTATTAACATGCACTCTAAAATCAAAAGAATGAACTTATTCACTCTTTGATCGGGTGAAAAGTGTAAATTCACTCCATTAGAGTGATAATTCACTCCAAGAGGAGTGAAGTTCCCTCCAAAAAGAGTGAAATTCACTAGACGAAGAGGGAAAATTCACTCTTCCACGAGTGCCTGCAATGATCGCTCTTTTTTTTAAGAGCGATCACCGTGGGCACTCCATCAAGAGTGAAACTTCGCTCGTTTTAAGGAAATTTCATTCTTTTTGGAGTGAACGTCACTCTTTTTGGAGGGAACTTCACTCCTCTTGGAGTGAATCATCACTCTAATGGAGTGAATTTACACTTTTCACTCGATCAAAGAGTGAATAAGTTCACTCTTTTAATTTTAGAGTGTGGGTCTCCTACAGCATGAGAACAATATTGTTCCACAGGTTCATTTTAAAAAATTCAAATTATACAACTCCACCCAAATCCCATATATGCTTTAAAATGCAACATGATGCTGAAGAATGCATTAAATCAGAAATCTTCTTTTTCTATACATTGTTGGATTCAATTTTCATGTGGATCACAATACTTGAAGATGAAAACGATCAGTAATAACACTTACTGTAGTTAATACACAATGTGAAATTTTTAAGTTTGTATCTTTTAGTAATAGCTTTAAACGATTTCTTACTACAGAATAAAAGAATATTTGTTTGGTAAATGAGCAGCACAACGCATACTCATACTCAGTTTTTCTCCTTTTTTCATTTGTGTGTGGTATGCATCCTGGCAGAGAGAACTGCCATTGTTTTTTTTTTTTTTTGGGGGGGGGGGGGCCCTTAAGTTAGTAAACCAAATCGTGCTGTTTGGAAAGCAATCTGTTTTAAACTAATAACAGTAAATGCAGTTCTATCATGATAGTAAAATCAGCACTAACAGTTAAATTTAATTTAATACTAGTAGAAACTAAATGTGACTACAAACTTCATGAAAAATAGTTGAACACTGAACAAACTGAAGGGATTTTGTCAACAAACCGGCAAAAACAAGTCACTTCAGAGTTTGTCAATTAATTTTGAGAGAAGTTCTCGGTTCTGGTTATGCATTGTGAGAAGTGTTTCTTGAAGCTGCTTCTGGCTTTCTTTATACATCTCTTTCATTTCGGCTGTAACTAGCGATGATCTCGATCTGGATTTCAGTTTTTTGGGAGGTGGAGGGGGGATTTCTTCGCCGTCAGAATCACTGCTCACCTCACCGCGGTCACAAACATTCCCCTCAGAATCACATGTGTACGTCGGCTGTAAAGTAGGGTCATCTCCTACAATGTCATAAATGTCTGGGTACTTGAAGGGTTTGGGTTGGCCATTTCCAGTTTTCCTTCTTCTGTCTTCATGTTTTCTTAAAGACTGCTTAATATTTCTGAACTTATCGTAACACTGATCACTGGTTATGCACACCCCAAGATTTTTAGATAGTTCATCTGCAATACTTTTCCAAATGGCTTTCTTGTTTTTCCCCTTTACCAAGAGTTCACTATCCTTGTCTTTAATAATTCCTAGAAGTGCCTTCACTTGGTGGTCTTCCCAGTGAGTGAGGATATGTTGCTCATACCCTCTTTCAGCTGTTGTTGTTTCCAGTGGTCTGGGTGCAACTGAAGGTGTTGTTGCAGGTGTTTGCAGTTTTACTTGCGTATGTGATAAATGTGGTTTTGGTGTTGTTCGTGGTGTTGATGTTTGAGGTCCTTGGGTCTTGAGTGTTGGTGCTTTTGATGGTGCTAAAACTGCTTGAACTGTTTGCACACTTGCTACGTTGTCAGCCCTCCCACTGCTACAGGTCACTGGGCATGCATCTGCCAGGTTCACCACGACTGGATGTTTGGTATTGTCTGGTAGTGCCTGTAAAGTCTTCACAACATTAAGAAAGTCTAAGGGAAAGAATGATGAAAGAAAAAATGTTCAATCAATGTGAAAATGTACAACAAATTTTGCAATCATTTTAAGCAAGTGCAACAATGCTAAGCTGCATCATTCAGTCGCAAGAATTCAGTCATGCATAACACAGGATAGTATCAACCTGTCATGACTTTTGAAAACTTTTTTTCCAAATCTTGATAGAGTTGCGGTATCTGCAATGCTGCAGATGAAATGTATTCAAATTAGAACAACAAAGACAATAGCCCATGGATATTTTACATAGTCAGAAGTTCAATTCCAGTTTTGAGGAGTTCTGTGTACATAAAAAAAAATACCATGACCTTTTTTAAACATATCTCTGTGCTCATTTAAAATGCACAACACTGTAGTGTTAACTTAAGTAACTGCTGAACTAAGTTGCACATTGACTGGGAAATCTAAAATATTAACTTGACAAAGATATTACACTAGTTTAGTACCAATATGCTGACATGGAGTCATAGACGAGAGGATGGGACCTTCAATTTAAAAAGCTAGTGTGGCTATAAATTTAACATGCGAATTATTGAAGTATTCTTTAGAATGAAGAGTCTTTAAGACAGACACAAAGTTATGATACAGATCACTTTGGAGAGTAGGCTCATGCCAAATTGTAGCTAGCGATTTGAATAGGGGGAGGGGGCACTTGCACCAGTTTTCAAAGAGATCACTGGGTGACTGAAATCAAAGCCAATGGGCAATTTTTCAAATGACGGAGTGGCACATGCCCTTCCTCTCCCTAGCCCCCAGGATAACTGTCCATGATTCCTACTCCTTCATTTGAATCTCAGAATATCAAAACAAGACACACTTTTTAGACCGGCTGCTTAAATTTGCAATGACAATA
Organism: Holothuria scabra; assembly: GCA_037179385.1. Classification (NCBI taxonomy): domain Eukaryota; kingdom Metazoa; phylum Echinodermata; class Holothuroidea; order Aspidochirotida; family Holothuriidae; genus Holothuria; species Holothuria scabra. The sequence goes on along the minus strand of CM074185.1, from coordinate 35,086,863 downwards.
ATTTATCCGGGAAACCAAAAGCAGTCCCAGGGATACAGCTAGGCTACGGGTGAGGGCGCACAGGAGCACATTCAGACACAGTTCCAAAAGAAATTCATAGACCCATATATCATAGCGAGTTAAATGTAAATTGTAATATGACTTGCTTAGAGGACCGTCACCTATGTGAACAACAGTACCACTTACCACCATCACACCCCTTCCAAAAATGAGAAAGAAAATTTAAGTTAGTCCATCAGCGATTGCCTTTATCCAAGTAAAGCGTCATCTTAAGCTACACAAATCACAAGGTCGCGTTTTATATTTAATTTTTGCTTGGGCTGGACAATGATACGATTGGTCCACAGCCGAAGTTAGGACTAACGTTAGGCTAGTCTGTGCAAGGTAAATTGGCCTATGCCTACATGGTAAAAAGCAGGTCAAACTGATCTCCCTACAGCCAGATTCTTAACTGGTGTTGTATGAGCCGTCACGTCTGGCCTTATTATTACACATGTGCTGGCATGAGTTCGACAGATAACCCTCTTGGTCACGCTTGGGTATATTGCAGTAACATTTCAAGGGCCCCGATTGCGTATTCTCGAGTAACGTTAGGCCAAGCGTTGTCACAATTACCCAATGCAAGAAGCTACGCACGTAGGCCTAGGTCTGAGGCCGGTTGTTGACAATTGTAATAAAATTTGTATGCAATTCGTATGCTTCTATACGAGCGTAACGTTAACGTTAGGCCTAACTTACCGTTAGCGTAACACTGGCTAATTTCGATAAGCGAACATGATTATTCTACAAAAATTGTCACATTTCAGGCATTTGATTTGAAAAATATGTACATAAAACACTTTAAGCGAAACGCTTAACGATTTCTATAATACTCACGTTGTTCAAACATATTCTCTTGTCCGGGGGGGACAATTATTTCAATACTTCTTCCAGACGGTAGGGTCACCGAATGAGTCGCCATATCGAAATCTTTACAATTGACGTAATTTACGTCATACTTACACCAGCAACCGGCTCGGGAGGTCGGTTACTTTTTTGCTACTCGAGTTATGACGTTTTGGTGACGTTTTGATGAGCCGAACGGTTATCAGCTTAACTCGTGTTACACCGTTAAAGAAGCCGAACGCACCTAGAGTGTTTTCACGTTACGTCACAACTGGGAAACCACACCCACTGCCGGGCAAAAATCAATAGTGTCTTAGTGCAACACTCTCACAGTGGGTCGTCAGCTGCTTCTCAGCTGGCTACACTAAATGCGTATACCCGTCAAAAGGGGCGGGGCTTGTGACATAGGTGAAATCACTCTATAGGACGAGGCCGAAAACTATCTAAAAGTAATTTAATCTAAATGTAATTTTTAGCTTGTTGTTGGATAGTTAAGTTTTCTTTCTTTTTTTCTTGTTTTCCTTTTAGGGAGTGCACTCTCGACAAGCCTTTGGCTTTTAGTTGCACTTCCTTCCACTCTCATTTTATCTTCTGTAATTTTGTTGAACTATGTTATTGTATATACTTGAGTGGTGAAACAAATATATGAAATGAAACGAAAATGAAATGAAAAGGAGCGCCAACATCATATAAACGCCTTTAAATGTGGCGAGTGGGTGAGCGGAAGTCCTATCAATTTGATAGGTTTCTGTTGGCTTTGTGTAGACTTCGGTGTTCAGCCGCCCTTGGGTTTCAAAGTTCTTGAATTTGAATATCAATATAGTGAGGTCTAAATATGTAGCCGATTTGTAGGACGCCTCCATTTAAATTAAACTGAGGCATGAATTTTATTAATGTCATTAACTAGACTAGTGAAGAGAGTTCCGAGATGTTAAAAAACGAAAGAAAGTCGTCTCAATAGCGAAACCAGCGAAGGTTTCTAGGATCAGTCAGTATTTTGTTTTTCAAGTTAGTACATGAAAATGTTTCACATTTCCGGCGAGGCTTGCCTCCCCCATGGCGCAGCCAATTTTGTAGACAAAATTCACCGTCACAAACCAATTTCCTGTTAGAATGAGTGTAAAGAGGTTGCCGAGGGATGCATGCAATGGAATTTTTTTGGAATCTCGTAGAGGCATTGCCTCGAATGTTTTATACGGGCTTCCCTAGGCCTGCACCTCGGCGGTTTGCCCATGCCAACTAACATATTGTGACAATCATCTCCCCTTGGACTATAATGAACCTAATGACAGTAATGAAGAATAAGTTTATCTGATTTAACAGTGACAGCTTAGTAAGTTTCAAGATGTGAGTTAAGCCTTTCAGTTGTTGACATGATGTCACCTAGTGCTACTGTATCAGTCTTGCTGATCAAATATTGTCCAATATACTGTATCTGAAGGGCGTTATTTACTAGTCAATGTATGCAATGAGCCTATTTATCATTTGTTATGGCCTGAAAGTAACAAATCAAAGTTGGTTTAACAACTTTTTGCATAAAGAGGCTATGTCAGAGCATCTGGTTCTGGCTAATTGCATCCAATTTGTTGATGTCTTTAAACCGACAGCGTCTTTAAACTGACAGTTTATAGTAACCAACGCAGAAATCGATGCAGATGAGGAGGGCTGCTTCTTCTTGAAACTCACTCGAGCAAATTGATCATCTGAGACGTAGTAGAAATTTGACACTGTCAAGTGTGGAGTTTAACCAGCACACTGTAGCTATAAAGATACCACACTTTCTTTTTTTCAAAATGGCGGACAGCTTCTATCTTGGATTTAGGAGTTAAATGATCGATACCAAAGCTACATCAGGTTTACTCCAGTGAATTTGCCATATTTGATGTAGGCAAAATCGACACTTTATTCATCACTCCAACTCATCAAGTGCCAGTTACATAACATTTTATCATTTTCAAAATGGCGGACAGCCGCCATCTTGGATCTAGGTGTTGGAATGATACCAAAGGTACATCAAGTTTCCTCCGGTGCATTTATCATATTAGATGTACTTGGAATCGACGTTTTCTCACCACTCCAGTTCATCTGGTGCCAGTTATATAACATTTTATCATTTTCAATATGGCGGACAGTTGCATTATCTTGGATTAAGGGGTTGGAATGATACCAAAGCTACATCAGGCTTACTCCAGTGAATTTGTCGTGTAAGAAATAGTCAGAATCGGCACTTTATTCATCACTCTAACTCATCTGGTGCCAGTTGTATAACATTTTATCATTTTCAAAATGGCGGGCAGCCGCCATCTTGGATTAAGGTGTTGAAATGATGACAAAGGTACATCAGGTTTACTCCAGTGCATTTATCATGTTAGAAATAGTTGGAATCGACAGTTTTTACATCACTCCAGTTCATCTGGCGACAGTTATTAAACATTTTCTCATTTTCAAAACGGCGGCCGACGACCATTTTGAATTTTCTATTAAAACCACCTTTTCCGTGCTCCGAATTCGATAGATTTTTTTCCTCTTAGTCACTACATCCAATAGCATAGAAAACCATTGAAAGACCTTTTGTTGCAATTTTTTGGGGTCAGGCTATAAACGGACCCGTCTAAGACCTCAAAACACTTGATATGTCTGACAACAACAATTTCTTGTATCACAAAGGACGGTTGCATAATTTGCCGCAATTTGCATTCGATAATTTTGTCGTGGCATCTGCCTTGTTCGCCCATGGTGGGGTCATCACTGGCCTTATGGCATACCCCGCTCCCAATTGTCAACGTGTCTTGTAATGGACATTTCTTCTTCACCGACTTCTTCGACTTACCGACCACGACTAACAGACTAATAAGGGAGCGCCTGTCAAGAACCAGGAGTCATGTAAGCATATGTGTAACAACTGACAATGTTCTTGATCTCTTTCGGTATTTGTAAAGCCCCTCATTATGAAAAAGTCTCAACCATATTCAGTATCGCAGATTTCCCATTCTACGCTAAATCATGAGAAACACATGTTCTCAATAAGTAATGAACAGCCCATATTTGTGGGCCTTCTGACTTACATTCAATAAAGTTTTATCTTACATGACACAGATACTTTCAAACACACACAGAAAAAATGAAATATGGGTATCTCTCGCCTTTTTTCACTCGGCTGTCTCCTTCATATTCCAACATTTTTAGACATCTGCCTTCAACTTTCAGACATCCAACTTTTTGCATCTGCTGGTAAATGTCGAACACCAGGTGATTATATGTTAGTCAAAATAGCGTTTGCCGGAATAATACTTTTTTAATCTGTTTAATGGACAAAAGTTTAAAACGCCATAGTGTTCTATTATTTGGTCCACCCTTTGCATTTTTTGTCATGTGTATCTGTGGCAAAGAGCTTTCTCTACATAGTAAAGCGGGTTAACTGAAATAATTATAATGTGTTGAGGAGACAAGAAAGGAGATTTTGCAAGCCATTTTAACAAAGACTTTACCTGGTTACAGCTTTCCATTTTAAAATGTAGCGTGCACACATGGAACATCCACCGTGACTCGTTGGTTCTAACATGCTTACCGTCAGGCATGCGATGAGTCTGGTGTTTCTTGAAGGAATTAATGATCACGGTCACTTCTTTATCCACGAATGTTACCGTTACGCATTGGATACGGAGAGTTAAGTACCTTCCGATGAAATCTACGTCTCGGCCCCCGAGAGTGCATTTAAGGGCTTCTGGCTGACCTAACCCCTAAACTTAAAATGTGTGCCTATACTGCTTTGACATATTTGCGAGATCACGTTGAATTATTTGCGGTAAGTTGCGTTAAGCACAATCGCCCGAGGTCATTTACTTTATCCCCCGGGAAAGGTAATCTAGCCTACTTGCCCGGGGGTCATTGCCGGCTTCTGGGAGACCCCTCCCAAAATTTCTGGCAACCCTCATTCAAAGATCTTGGTGTAGTGTTCTTTCAATGTAAAGTACTTTTCTGAGGAAGCCTTCCGAGGTCATCTATCCTACCTGGGGGTGGGGTTAATGCCCCCTCCCATTTCTACACCCAACACTGAAAACCCCTCTAGACGTCCAGTTCCATGACTAAGGACCCAGTGGTGAGTATGAAAATTGGTAACCTTCCCAGGTCAATAAAAGCCTCTGAGCTCACAGTCTATTGAGAGCGTTGGCAATAGAAAATAAAAAGTCCGGTGGTTCACTTAGAATCTTTAAAGTTATGTGAATGTCATGCACTGTGGGCTCTTCCGAGAGACCTAATATCTTGGGAAGAGGGGAGAGATGGTAGGTTACAACGAGGAGTATAGCCTGTAAGATTTTTTCGTTGCGGTACGGAGCAAGTTGTTTCGTTGTAAAGATTTAAACTTTAAGAAATGATAATATCATTAGCGGTAGGGACATCCCTTTTGAGAAAAACCTAGAAGTTCAACGCAAATTTGGTTACTGGAAGAGACACGTAGGTATCTTAGATGCTGGCTGTGAGACAATGGTTGTTGCGTGCTAGAATTGGAGAAGGATCATGGCTAAAGAAACATTGAAAAACAAAATGATAGCAACCGTGCTGAAGCATAATTTTTGTCAACGATGTCTTTTTCCTTGAGTGTGTTTCAGGACAAAATCACATTGAGGACCAAAGGTTACCGCGTTTCTGAAAAACTATACATCATTCACAAACTTTTGTGTTTTCAGTGAATCGCTTATACATAAGTACACAATATCACCCGCAGTGTGTTCTGTCGTGCTCAGTAGTAGTAAAGAAATTTGCATCAGAAAATGCAGTTTATAACAGGAGGGATAGTAATGGTTTCTCAGGGCTTTTGAGTCAATTGCTCCACTAAAGTCGCATTCCCCATATAATTGATGACAGCTCAGAACGTAGCTGGAAAAACATATCAACGTGTGTTTGTACTTTCGTTTATATTGGCCTCAAGAGATCTCCGTTTTAAAAATTTCACACACCTTTGCTCTTCATTTTATTTTTTCATGCCTTTTCCCTGAGTCTGATTAAAAATTTTCTGGCCTTAGTCAAACTTTAGTAGTTTTACACGACAAAAGCATAGTACTGGGACGTTGAAGAATATGATCGTCGATGTCACTAATGGGTTGGTAGATGTAAAAAAAAGATTACGATGATAGTGATCATTAGAATAAACATTTTCCCCAATAGTTCCTCAATCAGTTCTTTCCCTTATTGTTCTTTTCCTGTACATCTGCAATTTAATATAAAAGTAACTTTATATAATGGACTAAACCCTGCGACTACACATGACATTCGTTGATACCCAAACGTGTCGACGCCATAACAAAACTTCCAAGGAGTTGTCTTTTCGTTGCAACGTGCCTGTTTCGATGTACGTCTAAACAGCGCTAGCCTTCCAGGGAGTTGTCAAGGAACGTCCCTAGTCCAAAAAGGAGTTGTCAGGTAGTTCTTTTATGCACAAATTTGTCCGGAAAGGAGATCCAATGCTCAAATCTATCAGACAAAAAGTGCTAGAGATCTTTTGATTCATTTTCATGGAACAAAATTTAATTGACATGTCCTTTTATTCCCGTTAAAGTTTGCCCTTTCTGACTTACACATTACAAAGACGGTATGCTTTTTCAATCCGACTTAATCCGGAAACAAAGGTCGGTGTTAGCTGTTAACTTGAAGTAAAACGTGTTTGGCGAAAATGGCTACCGGTAAGTTTCAATAAAAATACGACTGGTTAAGTGATTTGTGTGTCAAACATCGTTGTCACCATGACACATTGTTCAAGCCCAACAAAGAATCACAGTTGCGGCAACTTGCCGCGTTAGAGGCAACCATGTTCGTAAAGTAAGAATTTGGAAAGTTGTTCATAACGGCTTTTTCAATAAAAGCTGGCTTCGACGACGATCGACGAAAGCTTAAAATTGGCACTTTTTTTTCCTCGGGGAGTGGCAATATCACATTGGATGAAATCATCATGAAAGGTCCTTAAGAGGTAGCAGACGGCAGAGACCATTGTATTTGGTACCAAATTCCTTTGGAGTCTTGAGTCATGGAGCTTGTTGGATTAATTGCTAATAAGTATTCTTAATTACTCGAGACTCACCCCACAAGAGTCGCCACACTTTTTCTCGGTGCCGAAGCCGAGCTGGATGCCGGCCACTTGGTTGGAAAGGCTGTATCCAAGGTGGGTACCTTTCCGTTTAGTTTCTTTCTCTTGTTAAGTATACTAATACATAAAATACACTACTACGCTGCTGTGCCTATCTGGCGCATGCACGTGCAACTATAAATATAACACACTACGCAACATATACTGTACAAAATACTACTAGCACTTAGCTTAATATTAATGAATGCCTACGCTGCTTGGCCTGAGTTTCCTGGGTTTTGACCTGAGTGGCTGTAATGCTACTGCCGCCCAAAACCAATAACCAACTTACAGACCGTTTGAATATATTTGCTAAATACCGACAATTTCTGCAGCGTCTGCGATGTAAAACGTAAAGGGTTCTTCCAAGATGCAGCCTTGTCTTTTCCCTCCGCTTGTCAACAGCAAGTGGGCCTCGTTACCTCTAAATGCACATGCAAGGCACAGTACACAAAAGCTATATACAGGTGCACATACCAAGACTTTGCATAACAAATACTACTTAAGATTCCGCTGCAATTAGCGGTGTATTTACAACTAATATGTACAGCAGGTAAGCTTACTGAAAAAGCGAAATAGCTATTGAATAGCGCCACTACAAGCTAATACATCTCAAAGTAAAAAGTGGACCTCAGATATTGTTTTGTTAACTTTAGTCGACTATATGAATGTTCATATATTTTTCTAAATGAATGTTCATATATTGAACAAAACAGTGTTACATGAATGCAGATCAATCTTGCTTTTGATGTTATGGTTGGACCACTTTCTTTTTCTTTCTTTTCAGATCTCATTTTTCTCCTTTTTCCTTTTCCCTTTTCCTCTCTTTCCCTCTTTTTCCTTTCTTCCCTTTCCCCTTCCTTCCTTTCCCGTTTGCCCCCTCCCCCTCACAGGTTACGCCACTGTTCTCTACAGCTAAATTGGTAATTTGAGCTGTCCTTTGCATCAAACCAAGAAAAAGACACCGCAGATGCTTCTCCGTCGAAATTAAAAATAGTTGCAGTTACTTGGAGTATCATAAAATCTTTGCAGCCAGTGCCAAAGCTACAGGGGAGAGGGGGCATTAAATGCCCCTCCGATTTTGTTCTTGTCTTACCTTAATTTACCATACGTTTGATTGGTTTAAAATTAGGCTAACCGAAAAATGAATAATATATAATTCTCCTGATCCGTAATTTTAAATAAGTCTCAAAAGAAAATTTTCATCCTGTTTGATGCTGAAATATAAGTGTTTCCTAGTTCCCCCTTGACCTCAAGCCCAGGAGCGAGACCTCCGGGATCGGTTTCGCGCTGCGCCCCAAAATTTTAGCCAACAACATTCTCCTTTGCCCTTAGTTTGCTTCCCCTTACGTTGGTCGGTTATCTAGCTTACACTTTGTAACACAATCTTGTTGGTGTTGTGTGGTTTAATCTAACTATAAGTTTGACTGAGTCTTTCACATGGACAACTGTAATCCAAAACTATAGTTTTCCCAGGGTAAATAATTATTTATTCGTTCTGCTCTGAGATAAGAATCACATTAAAAAATCTGAAAGTAGCTCAATTTGAAAAACATGTACAATTCCTGTTTTAATACAAATTAGGGACTTCTTCTTGCAACAAAGTACATCTTTAGGTTATCAGTTCATATTGTACCCGCACGAGGGTTTTAAACAGCTATAGGAGGGTTGAAAGTAAACAGGTCATGAGCAGTACATCACTCAATGTCGTTTTTTCCTTCGTAGTGGCATGGCATTTGAAGACGACCGCAAAACAGAACACAATAATGCCGAAAACAACATTCTCATGGTGAATGTCAAAAGAAAGTTCATCTTGCTTCACACGATTAATATTTACCAAATTTATTTGTAATTCTAGAGATATTTGATATATTATTTGTAATGTAATTGAAATCCGTAGAGAATATTTGTGTTACATGGTCACATCATCACCTTGACGCATTGCTGATATCCATCACAGCTCATCTTATTCCGAAGTAACCCCCTGTGTCAACTTCTCCAGAGTCATAATCGTCCACCACTCTAAATCGTCCAACACTGCTTGCAGGCCTACCCCTTCATGCAATTGGAGATCCTCCATCACCAGTAGTTTACATGCTGACATGTAATTACTTCTGAATTCATTAACGTTTAATTTCTATTTTTCAACTTAGCATAGTGTAAATCTATTTACCTTCACAGGTTGCAACATGTTCAGAAAGCCTTTTGAAGTAAAATATTTTTCTAAGGAACAATGAGGTTTTTTCGTAAAATGTTAAATATGTTTCAAACTGAGGTTTCTTGTTAGATGTAGGGTCTTGCTTTCATGTACCTGGGTTTTTGGCCGGTTCTTTCGTATTTGAGTAATAGAATCGCACAAAGGGTCAAAGAGCTGTCATTTCTTACAGTTTTCAAAATGCAAATGATCCAAAGTTCTTAGCACGTGAGTAAAATAAAAAACCTTTGGGTATTTGAAAAGTGTTTTCTGTGTTCACATTTATTTCATTTTCCCATCATATTTCGAGGTACAGTTGCGTGCGCAATGGAAACCATGGCCCCCACCTCTGGATGTAGACGATATGAAAACCAGGTGGTCTGAGAATTCACTCGGAAGTAGTCTGACCGAGCGACAGGAGCGAGCCCCAGCGTCAGCGTTTTTAAGTATGGTTCAAAAGTTTCATTAATTCGCACCATTTTGAATCACAGTCGTATGAAAAAAGCACCCTCTTCTCCTTACACCTCAACCCTAGGAGATCGAAAGATCAAACCGGGATTTCTATTGACACATATATATTTTCCTTTCCAATTTCTGGATATAACCAAACAAACGACAATTCCTGACATCCCTCAGAACACCTCCATATTGGTCATTAGGATGCACCTTTTAACATTTAGTAAGCTTTGACGTAGCCCTTCTTAGGGCTTTTCAGCCGTTATTTGCATTTTCCATGCAAAGCAGTTCACACTATACCCGCTTGTATACCTGCCCTCCCTTTACTCGTTCTACGTTATCATTTCCCTGATTTGCCGACCGCATAACCATTGGAAAAATCCAAGTCATTATGTCAGTTTTTACAACTTACTGAATATCCCGACATGAAAGCTCAAAGTAATACCATCCAGTCACAATGTACACACTGTCTCCTTTTAATGATGAATGGTACGTTCGATAATGAACGCATTTTGAGTGTTTTTGGAGTTTCTTCAAATGATATGGGCATATATTCACAAACTTGATAACGTAACGGATTATACTAAGTAAGTTGATAGTCATTTTAGTTTTCAATTTGCCTTTACCCTCAAAACAATGTCCCATAATATTTTATCTTGAAAGGTTCATGGGGATTGGTTCTCACTCATTTCGGAAGCAAACGGGTAATGGTGTTTATTGAACAGATGTTAATAATTACTGTCTTTTCCAGGGTCGTTGGACGTGGGAGAAAGTTGGTACGACTTACCCTAGAGTAATGCAACTAGTACGGTAGTTCCCGTTTTAACGGAAACCGACCCAAGAGGGTCAACCTTTGATTGGGAAAACATTCCAGTGACCCCGAAGTTCCTTACTCAAGTTCGTCTGGGGAATTCGCCGTTTGGCAGCCACATCAAAATTCCTATGCACGCCACTGTAGTGCGCATACCACCGTATCGCGTCTCATAAACTTAGTAAATAAAAGACGCGCATGTATTTGTCATAAACGGTGTTAATTATACGCGTGCAAAACGAGCGGATGCCTCACCGGTTTCCTTGTGCGTGTAATTGTAAGCACGCGAGCCATGCCATACATTTTGTAACACGCGTTGACGCGTATGCATACGTAACAAGGAAAAGCCCGCAAATAGAACCGATCATAAATGCGCGCTTTTTTACAGCAAATGCACACGACATTCCCATAGAAACTACTGTGACATATACTGCGTGTGCTGCAAGCACTCTTACTGCGCGCGTTGATAAAATAGACGCTTGCCCGTCAAACGGCGTCAATGAAATTGCCTTCACTGAACTATATGCTGGGAAGGCGCATTCCACCATAATGTTGTGAAGCCGGCAGAAGGGTCACGTGATATAGGTTAGTTACTTCAAGTCATTTCACTAGAATGAAGCACCGTTTATATATATGTTGACACACTGGTCTCCAGCTGTATCTATACTGCACACAGGACAGTAGCGTAACACTAACAGGCTAACACAGTGTTTGGTTTTTGTAACAGTATATGCATAGCTATGCAACGTTTAAATACGGCCGCAGTAATGTAGTAACCTACAAATAAATTGTATATTTAGCCGGAAAAGCTCAAAAATGGAGGCCGATAAAGCTGATTGCAGTGCGATCTAGGTAGCCCAAGTCAAAAGAGGTAGCCTACGCGATGTACCATGGATCTACTGCATGTTTTTACTTTTATTTAGGCCATTGCTCGCATGGGGACGTAACTAGCTAAGACACCGTCGTACCGTGTTGTATGTTATTAACTTTACTAAAGTTGGCGGAAGGTGTTTTTATTGAGGGGCACTAGTTTTCGGTAGCCGACATAACGGTGACGTCGTTAGCCGTCCGGTTTTGCGCTCCGCGCAAAACCCCATCGGCGTTGGGTACAGGGCCCGCTTAAGGCTCCTGGTGGGGCTCAGCGATTTTAGTGATTTGAGAGTCTGCAAAATGGTCGAAAATTAAATTCAAATTAAGGATTCTAAACTATGAACTCTATTCAGGAGTGGGGTGAGGTAAGGGACGAAAATGGAATCGGGAAGTACTTTGGCATTTGATTAAGGAGAAACATAATTTACAGTAATTTTAGTTGGCAAAGCCAAAATTTTGAAGCTACTCAAAATTGAACATGTGATTGAAAAAATGAGACAAGTCATTTTTAAGAGATCCAAAGTGATTTGGGGCATTTTGTCAATAAGGAGTTCTATTTAAAATCCCGAGGCAATATGCGTGGGGTCCTGGGACCCGCAACACGGCCCCTGGAAGCTTCGACATTTTAGGCTTTTAGGGGACTTAATGGAAGCAAAAAAGTAGCTTTTTGTAGGTATTACTTATAATCCTAAAAGGGACATTATTACTAGGGCAAAAGTGTGTCATTGGGGCCAATATGGGCACGTCACTGGTGACATGGCCCTCGCTCATTTTGTTTAAAAGGCCCTGATTTAGAAAGATATTTTGAAAAAGAGAGATAGCGCAAAATGTTCGTGAAGGGCGAAAATAAACTCTTCTACAGGGTATCGTTAATGTGGGGGTCCATGGGTGTGGGGCCCCGGAAGCTTTTGAACTCTGAAAAGTAATACTTAAGCCAAAGAAAAACCGAAATGTAATAAAAGCAACTTAAATTTATTTAATTACTTTGTTGTACTGTACGCAAGCCTTAGAAGGATTGTGGCCAATTTCGAAGCAGTTGATTACTAAAATAGCGTGATTTGACCTTACTTACCAAAGTAAAAAGTCTGCTTAATAACATTCGTGAAGTGAAACGACTTGAAGTAAACTAACCTACATCATGTGACCTTCCGTGTCGGCTTCAATTTAAATTCGTATTCCGCGTGGACGTGCGTCTTTAGTTACATAGCCCAGTGGTTGCCTTAAAGTGGTTTCTGCATATTTTTTATAGTATAACCTTAGAGCTAAATATGTTTAACTCTATGATGAAGCCAACGAGGCTCTCGTTGATGAAGCTGATGTCAGCTCGAGGTGTAAAGGTATCGGCGCGAGTCGGGTGTACTTGTGTTTTATGAAACACAACCAAAAAATATGCGCACTTCCCTTTGGATGATCTGTATATGCGGTAAATGCAAAATTGGAACATATTAGGCTTACTAAATCATGAGAGAGTTAGTCGAAATCATGCTTACACAAAATGATACTTAACTTGAAGCGTGTTAATTCCAAAATAGGTCTATTGCTCTTTTGAAAGATTTATTTTGCGGCAATCTCATTAAACATATTGGGAGCCAGCCCCACCCCCCCCCCCGCCCGCTTCCGCCGCCTGTGTAGTTGGTTCTAGTTGAGATCTATCAGTTTGCTAAGTTGCCTTGGAGTATGAGAGCACGACACAAGTTTACTACTAGATGAATACCTAACCGGAAACTATTATTTTGGCATTGTCTTATTTGGGCGAGTTGTATATTAATATTTGGGGGACTTGTCCTATGTGTATACCGTGTACACGATTTCACTTGGCCTAAGTTCCAGCTGTCCAGTAACGTTTAAGTTATACTGGAACATTGCCTTTGTAATCGCTAGAAACTGGATTACATCCTTTTGGGTCATTTCCGTTAACACTTGAAGGAATAAGCAAGTCTTTCAAATTCTCAGTCTCACGTCCATGGACTTACGTACATCTGTTTTTCGTACGTACACTAGTCCCTATGTTTTTCTTGGGGCGAGAGAAGCCAAATCGACCTTTTCGGACATTTTTGTTTTAAAATCACAGTCAGGGCCGAGGGTTCATATTACTGAGTTGAATTACGATACGACAACGTAGTGAGAATATATTTGACTTTTTCTTTCACAGTACGATATCAATATTACACAAAAAGCTGCTCTTCTAGAATTCAGGAAGAGGGAGGCCTTAGAAGGATTGTGGCCAATTTCGAAGCAGTTGATTATTAAAATAGCGTGATTTGACCTAACTTACCAAAGTAAAAAAAATCTGCTTAATAACATTCGTGAAGTGAAACGACTTGAAGTAAACTAACCTACATCATGTGACCCTCCGTGTCGGCTTCAATTTCAATGCGTATTCCGCGTGGACGTATATGGCAAGCTAAATGTTCAATAATTCGATAAACTGAGTTTTTCGCCGATAAACTCGGTTTTTCGATCGAAAAACCGAGTTTATCGCGAAAAACTCTGTTTATCGAGCGAAAAACACAGTTTTTCGATAAACTCTGTTTATCGAGCGAAAAACATAGTTTTTCGATAAACACGGTTTTTCGATAAACTCCGTTTATCGACCGAAAAACTCTGTTTTTCGATAAACTCTGTTTATCGACCGAAAAACACAGTTTTTCGAAAAACTCTGTTCATCGACCGAAAAACAGAGTTTTTCGATAAACACGGTTTTTCGATAAACCCAGTTTATCGACCGAAAAACTCTGTTTTTCGATAAACTCTGTTTATCGATCGAAAAACACAGTTTTTCGATAAACTCTGTTCATAAACCACGTGTTTGAAAAACTCAGTTTATCAATCACGTGTTTCCCGCCAGTATTTGGAACGCAAAAAGGGCAAATATTGTCGAAAACATCGGTTTCGTCATTTGTAGCTATGACTGCTAAAGTAGTAACGGCAGCCTTTTTAGTTGTGACGATGGGTTTTAAAGTAGTAACACTGTGGCAGCGGAAAGTCTCCGTTTATTACCGTATTACCCTCTGCCCAGGGGCGTCGCAAGGATCGGGAGTGGGGGTTCTGGAGATTTTTCCCGACCAATAGGGTTGAACTCTAGACAGGAATGACACGAATGCCTTTGTCAAGAAAGATCAGCTCATAAGCAGCGGCGTAGCCAGGACTTCTCTCCCGGGACGGTGGCATACAGTATGTTATGTGATCACTGGCGTGAGAAGGGGTGTAAGGGAAGGGGACACCCCCTTTGAAAATTTTTTGACAAATTAGGTGTCCTTGTAAGCAATCTGGGGCTACATATGCTACCTTTTAAAGTAAAATTTGCGATCGAAATTTTACGTATTTTTATTACTAAAAGAAAATTAGACATCAGCGAGGGGGACATGGCCTGGTGGCCCCCAAATGCACTAATGCTCATAACCCCGTTTGAACGTAATCTTTAGCAAAAACAAAGTACACAATGAAAGTTTTAAAAATAACAGGTGGGCAAATGAAGCATAAAACGAAAAAAGAAACTCATCTGGAAACGCATTTTAACGCCTGGCAACGGTCAAGTTTACCTCAGGGTAACCGTTTTCATTTGTCTGCCACAACAGTAAGGTTGACTTCGGCATGTAAGTAGCACTCCTGTTCAACGTGGCATAGCCGAAGGAAGCGGGCTGCGGGGAGAGAGCCCCCAGTGAAAATGAGGGGCGAAAGCATGTCAGAAAACCCCTTTTCATTTATGTGATATGCTGAACTCTTCTTTCTCATGAAATTCCGGGTTCTCTTCAATACAAGCGCTAATTTGTAATTCATTGTCTCAAAAAAGCAAAATTTTCCGGGCGCTTCGCGCGCTTCAACGTGCAATCCCTAATGCATAAGTGCCGTATCATGAATCAGCTTAATAACCTTTTTCAAGCTCTGGAAATGCAAAAATCAAATTTTGCCATTTGTGATACCAGATTTTCAAGTGACACCGGCAACTTCGGTGCTATTTGTATAAATTTTCTTTCATAAAATTCAAATTTTCTCCAATATAAACTCTTGACTTGCTTTGTCTTAAATAAACAACAAAGTTGGGGAAACTTTTAACATTTTATTGGAGAGCTTCAGTTCGTAGACCTTCAAGATAACATTATGTAGCAACAATCTTCAGTCGATCACCGTGAAATTATTCTCAGATTTGCCAATATAGGAAGTGCAGATTCTTCGATCAGTAAGTCATAACCTATCAAATTTCCCTATACAAGAAACCCAGAATCCAAAAATGTCTGCAATACAAGCTCCATAGCCACAAATTACGTCCCTACTACTTTCAAAGAAAACTCGGAAAATTTGAGTGCTTGCTCGTTTCCATTGAAGAAGTCTTTTTACCTCCCTGCTGCTAAGCTACTTCTTACAAGCCTGAGAGATGCCATTTTCGACTGTCTGAGGGGTCAAATTTTTCAAAATTTCCTCTCCCCTCGGCGCCAACTGACGCTGGCGCTCCGCTTAAATATTCCTTCGGGCAATTCTTCAGGCAAGGAATCATTTGCCTATACCGTAAATGCTCTAATATACGGTATGCCTTTCACTAGTTAACTTTCAACCCTGTCAGTTGAATAGTCTGTGAGTAAATGGATTCTTAGTAACTTGAAGAATTAAAATGTTATCAAAGTGTTCCTCAGTTTGCAGAGGGCATTGTTATACTAGAATTGTTGCCTCAGTACTGTAGCATGGCTGGAAAAAACGAAGAATTTTACCTTCTTTAGTGCCCCCTTTCATTTGAAAAAAAAAAATGATTTATAGCATACAATTATTTTTTTTAAAGTCCTTCTTTAGAAAAAAGCGAAAAATTTAGCATGAAAAATTTAACTTTTGGTCAATGTGGTAGGGTGAGGTGCATAGTTCAAAAATTGCTCCCCCCCCCCCCCCCACTTTCAAGTTGCTTCCTACGTCACTGCAACGTGGGGCACAGTTAGCCTCCTCGGGCCCATTCCAGTAATTACCCGATGTAGGGAATCAGGGAGCGAAGCACCGGAACACAACTTTGTGCACCACAACGAAGAATTAACTGTCTGTAAATGACACTGAATACGCACTAAACAGACCACGATGTCTCAATCTGTCTCTGTTAAAAAAAAAAAAAAAAAAATACATAGTTTGGTCTAACCATAGGGCTCTAGTTCTTTAAGATGCATCGGAATTGATGGCAGGGGAGAGTGGTAGAGTTTTCTATCGAGTTTTGCAATAATTATAATTTGTTCGATGTGAAGCCTATGATAGAACAACAAGAGTAATAGATGATTGCGCGAGTGGCGCGCCGAAAATAACACTTTTAGGGACATTTTGGTTGATTGGCTTCATTTGAAACAGCAACTATATATGTATAAATAACACTGAATATGCCTCACATAAACATTAAAAATTGCAGTTTGACCTTTAGTTTCATAATAGACACGATCGACTAAAGGCCATTAGATTTCCTTATGACGCAGCAAGTTTGAGGGTTGGGATGTATGTATACAAAGGTTGCACGGGATTTAGGAATAATCCAAGTCACGCTCCGTCCTTCTTGAATTAATAATTGGACGACTGAGGCACATAAAGCATGCGCGCGAAGTGCGCCGAAAATGGAATTTTAAAGGAGGTTTGGTAATGCTTTACTGCATATAGTCAGAAAAGCAAACTTCTTTCGCAAACGTCGGAATACAAAATGTACTCAGTTTCAAGTTTACAGCAAATGTAAACGCTCGCAACTTCATGATTTTAGTGGGTGGAAAACCAGCGCAAACTGCACCGACCTGCTGAATGTTACGCTACAGTGAAAACCAGTCGGGTGGCAGACGGGTTGGTTAGCTGTCTCTCAAATTTTGTTCTCGGCCTGACAAGTTGACTGACGGTCCCGATTGTGATCCGACAGTTTTCTTCGACTTCTTTGGACATACCAAACTCTTTAATATTTGGAATGAAGTCGGGGGGGGGGGGAGGGATTGAGGGTCGTCGCAGTTTAGTAAGGTGAGTGTTAAGTAAGGTGGCAGTGTACAGCTGTCGTCAACCCAAAAGCAACTCATCTTTTAATGAACTGGCCACTAAAGAAGCCTTTGCAAATCAGGCGACTGCCCAATGTGCTCGCCCTTTGTGTGACTACTAAACAGTAGATAACATTTTGAATATAAGCTACCCACCTCGGCAATGTGTTTGCGGGTATGGTTAAAGTGTACCTTATTCAAGAATTAAAATAATATATATTTTAGAGACATGAAAATAAATCCCATTCATACAACTGTCATCTTCATAACTCATTCCATTGCTAACATAAGTAGGTTTTCCAGGGGCGTAGCCAGGATTTCAAAAGTTGTAGGCACAAAAATAATTATGAAATATTTGTACAGGCCCACGGAACGGAATAGATATTGGGGGGGGGGGGTCTGAGTGCCAGGAAGCTAAGCGGAGCTCCGCCATCGGTTGGCGCGCAGCGTAGAAGAAAACTTTTGTCGTTACAAGCCCTCCAGATGACTGCATGTACCCAGCCTTGAAATATGGATCTCTTTTCTGCACTTGGCAAATATGGGGGGGGGGGGGAGGTTGTACCCAGCCTTGAAATATGGATCCCTTTTCTGCACTTGGCAAATATGCGGGGGGGGGGGGGGGGTTCTAAAGATAGCTTTAGCCTACTCACTTTTCTCATTGGGGTTATGAGCCCCCAAACCTCAGGTTTCGTTATCACTGTATATGTATGTACAGTGCAACCCCGCTTTAAAGGACACTCATCTAGGAGTCCACCTTGTAAAGTCCCCAAAACAAAAACGTAATGTTAAGTTGATTCACTTATCAGGACAACCCCGCTTAATTGGCAGAACACTTTATCTGGCCCCTTGGGTGTCCTTTAAAGCGGGGTTCTGTATGTCACTATATCAATGTGGTGTCTTAATCAGTCACATGGTGAAGCACGATGGATCCCCCTCCCTTAGACCCCTCTCACTGATGCAAATTTTTAAGAAAAAAATTTGCAAATATTTTAACACAAATTATACTTCAAAATGTATAATAAATAGCACCAGATAGGACACCAGATAGGACACCTTATTTTTCAGAAATTTTCAAAGCCCCTCCCCTTATACCTCACCCCGGGTCGGTGATCGCACAATGTACTGCATGGCCCCCTAGACCCCTCCGAAACTTCGCGACCAAACTTTTGCGTTCGGCATTATTTCGACAAGCAAAGCGTCGGTTCTGGCCAGCCTAGGGTTGCTGGATCTTTAACGGGAGCTACAGTGGCGTACACAGGTAAGTGGGCCATTTCCCCCCTCACAGATGCCAATTTTTTCTTTAGTTCCTAACAATACGTAAATATTTTAACACAATATTTACTTCAAAATGTAAAATATGTGGCACCAGATTGCATACAAGGACACCTAATTTTCCAAACTTTTCAAGGGGAGGGGACAGCCCCTCTCCTTTGACCCCTCCCCGGACCGGCTATCACGCAACATACTGCATGGCCCTCCCCCTTCAGAGAAATCCTGGGTACGGCACTGCTTGCCATAGTATGTATGGCGCATGGAACTGTTATCGTGCAGACACTTTTAGCTTAGGGTAAAGCATGAAACAGAGTGTCCATGGACGCAGGCAAACTGGGCAGATGGTAATAATAATCCGCTGCCAGAGGGTTACTACTTCAAACCCTATCTTCACTACTAAAAGTGCCGTTACTACTTAAGAAGGCATAGATACAAATCACCCCGTAACCGCTGTCGACAATATTTGCCCTTTTTACGTTCCATACACTGACGGGAAACACGTGATTGATAAACATAGTTTATCAAACACGTGATTGATAAACCGAGTTTATCGTAAGAGGTGTTCATCGAAAAACTGTGTTTTTCGATCGATAAACAGAGTTTTTCGAAAAACTGTGTTTTTCGGTCGATAAACAGAGTTTTTCGAAAAACAGAGTTTTTCAGTCGATAAACAGAGTTTATCGAAAAACCGTGTTTATCGAAAAACTGTGTTTTTCGGTCGATAAACAGAGTTTTTCGAAAAACAGAGTTTTTCGCTCGATAAACTGAGTTTATCGAAAAACCGTGTTTATCGAAAAGCTGTGTTTTTCGCCCGATAAACAGAGTTTATCGAAAAACTGTGTTTTTCGGTCGATAAGATCGAAAAACCGAGTTTATCGGCGAAAAACTCAGTTTATCGAATTATTACACATTTAGCTTGCCATAGACGTGCATCTTTAGTTATATAGCTCAGTGGTTGCCTTAAAGTGGTTTCTGCATATTTTTATAGTATAACCTTAGAGCTTAATATGTTTAACTCCATGATGAAGCCAACGAGGCTCTCGTTGGAGAAACCAACGGGAGGCTGGTATTTTGGGTGTTTTACATTGCCATGCTAGAGTGTGTAAACGCAATAGTCGCGTGCAAATATTGTCGAAACAAAAGAGGCAGTATTAGATTTGAGGCCAGGCACTTGTTTCACTTAAAAAGTAACCAAACCTTAAAAACGCCTTTTTTAAAGTCATGGCACTTGGGTCTGCCAAACAAAATGCGCACTCCCAAGGTGGTGTACGTTTTGGTTCAAATTTTAACCTTAAAAGATAAAAACCCGGAACAGACCAACCTCTCACCTAAGAGACCAAGTACGTCACAGATTTGTCATGCGTGGTTTCTGTTCTAGACTGGAGGAAGAGAATGATACTATACTTAGCCAAAAGGCCAACATCAGAATGTGTCACTTCTTCACTGCACAATGTGCCTTCTGACATACCAGCTATATCTAATTAATGAAGGAAAGCGGATCATTTGCTCGAGGTTTACTGAAAATGTAAGAATTGTATCCTCGACAGTTTTGCAACACATGGTATCGTCATGGGATGCAATTTTTCTAATTTTGAACATTTTAAAACGAGAACGACCTTAAGTATAGGCATTCACTTTATTTTTTAAGAGACGCATCATATTGTTGGACGAAATGGATAAAGGTTTAACATACCGTAGTTCATTCAGGTAGAAACATTGCGCTCAACTGCATCAGCAAGTGAAGATGCACATTAGCTATAGAGTGCTATCGCCCACGTCACAAGCACCACCCTTTTTGACAGGCAAAAATTGTGTATTACGCTAGCTAGTGTAGCTTGAAGACCCCCTTGTGACTGTTGCATTGAAACACTCTTAAGTTTTGTCCAGCAGTGGGCGTGGCTTACCAGTTGTAACGTAACGTGAAAGCACTGTAAACATTACCAAGAATGTATCCAGGATGATGGAATAAAAACTGATTGATGGTTGCCTTGGAGGGAGCCTACGGACCCCCCCCCCCCTCCATTTTAATGCACAGTTCCTCTCTCTTCCTTTTTCACCCTCTCTTTTCGCTTTTCAAGTACCCTTTTTGCCCTTTTTCTTTCCCTTCATGGGGACGACGTCCCTCTTCTCATCCTGGTCCGGCCTTGGTATATCAAAATAATGCTTACCAAAGTCAGCTGTAAAACGAAAAAGTTCTGCTAAACTTAACAACCATGAAGATTTCAAACTGGCATACATTAGAAGCAAATAAATGCAGCCACTGTTCTTGCGAAAAAAAAATAAAGTAAAGTAAAATAAATAAATAAATAATAAATATGTCGGTCTCCTAAAAGACTTAAATCATTGTCTCGCGACTCACTGAAATATCAAATGAGGGATTTCTTAATGTTTCATATGTGTCTGACAAAAACGGATTGAGAACGGCAAAAAAAAAATGCGTTGGAGTTAATATTTAAGTTTTCCTAGAAACCATGTCTTCAATTTCTTAACTTCTACTTCAAATTTGAATTTTGTGTTATCACGTAGGCTATTTGATCTATGGTAGGCAATAACTTTTCACTTGACGTGCGAACGACGTCAATCATGTACTTGCTGATAAAACTGAGTGAATTTTTCATGTATGACGTCGGAATCAGCTTGTTGTACCTCGTGTTTCCAAAAAGCAAGCACTCTTGTAATATTAAAATGAACTATTCTCGAGATAATTAGCACAATTGGGAAGAAAAACTGGCTTCAGTGGTTGATTGTGACGATGGAAAAAGTTCTTTAAAAGATAAATTGAAGTTGGTAACTTGTTGAAATTAAAACCTAGAATTGAAAACTTCCCTACAAAATCAAGCAATCGAATTCCCGGATCAGGTTTACTCTGGGTAAAAGCGTAAATGCGCTTTTGTCTACAATCCGGAATCAAAACCAAGGGCGCTTTGTAAACGTGAGAATTCTGCAGGGCGATTTGCTTCAGTAATACCCGAAAAAGTACTGGGGATTGCAACTTGTAGGGGGAATTTTCGTATGTTGATGATTGGGGTTGCGAACATTGAATCATGATCATTTCATGACAGCAGTTGGCATAATTTACTGGGGGAGGATTTCCTCTGCCTAAAGCTGCCAAGATACCATATATGAGTTTAAAAAGGTTAATCCACCATTACGAAATGGTAACTGTAATTATCTCAATTTCTTCTGCAAATATTGATACACTTTTGCAAATTTGGCCTTCACTCCAAGGACAAATTTGTATGGTGCAACCACGCAAGAAAGTTTCACTATAGAAGTTAAGCTTGACTTTCATTGAAATTGCAATTCCACATTTGGTATCAAACTTGAAAAAAAAAACACAGAATAGTCATTATCGATTATAGCAGGCAATTTACTACAAATTTTTGAAAACAAATAAAAAACACCGTGTCTGTGTATATAACCTTTTACTCTAAATATTTCGAATAGCCAATGAGATACAAACTAAGTGTGATCAAATTTGTAAGATATGTCATTGAAATCGGTAAAATGTATTGTTCTTACGAAGTTTATAAGAGATTCTGATGTATGATTTGTTGAGTAAACATACGGTGGCGTTGCTTCTAATGAACGCAGCAAATATATTAGACCAGAGGCGATGTCGGTGCAACTGGTATATGAATTTGTTACATGGTCTGTGCCATCAAGTGAATCAAGTGATTATGTTTTTATTGTTTTGCTATTGCGCGTTAAGCAGTCAACGCAAAATTGACTTGCTCGTTAGCTAATCCATGTCGTCACGTTGCTTTTTTAGAATGCAACACAGACACCCCATAGATCAAAGGCGGCGTGGGGTGTAACTGGTATCTGACTTTGTTGTGTTCATACTGCGTTAAAGGCAATTGGCACATACTTGACTGACCTGTTAGCTGCATGACCACAAATGTTACGTAACTTTTTCAGTATTTTGGTATATCTGGTACTTTCGTTCAGTTAATTGATCTGATGTGGATACTGACTATATCAAGTGTGTATGGAGTTTGCTTCATTTCCTCCCTGAGGCGAAAAGATGTCATTAGGCATAGGAAGAGGATGTTTCAAAAAGTAAGAAGAGACGTTTCATCATGAACGGCTGTTACGGTTACATTTCCAGATACCTTTAACCTTATGGTCTAAAGATACGACCATGCATGACAATTGCCTACAAAACATACATGGAAATTGCTTACAGAACAACATTGATAATATTGCTTTCAAAACATACGTGATAATTTTTTTTACAAACACGCAAAAACAAACCAAAAAACACACTACGTCCACAAAGTATCGGATTTGTTAATTTCGAAACAATATTTCCCTTTTAGCCTATTTACGCAATTAATCATTGTAAACAGTATAAAGTGCATTGTAAACTAACACGGTATTTGTCCATCTAAACGGGGGAAGTTAAAAACCTTTAAACTACTGTAGACGTACACCTTCAATTCAGAAAGCGAGCAAATAACACGTTTTCCAGTTCACGCTGAGAACAAAAACAGTGATGATTCTCCGCCGCATTACGGAATATTAAAACCTTCAAGGCGCTCGTCATGACTGCCGCAGATTTTAGGTAAAAACTGCGGTTGTCAATTATAGCAACTGACCAATGGTTCATTACTCCAATTTGCTGCATCAATGAGCAGCAGTTTTGATTGCCATTCTGGCACAAAAGAGGCTTATAAACTTTGGGGTCAAGTAACAACGTACAACAAATTCTGAGATAAGTGATGATGAGGATTACTTATCGTGCATTGAAGGGCTATATCTCCTTCAGTTTCAGTCACGGTTTATTTTGAGAAAAAAATACTATCAAATGTAAACAGTCATAGCCATTTTCAAAAGCTTAAATTAGCATGTGAACCGTACTGAGAAAATTTCTTGACGAAATTGAGCATAGGGTGTTTTTGGAGACCCATATGTGACTTAATGAGGTCTAAGATCATGTAGTTTAGTCACGCAAAGTAGGTTAGTTAGTTAGTTAAATATGCTTTTACAGTTTATTATCAATTGATTTAAGTCGGGCTGACCACAACTAGCGGTTTCATCTATCTACTCTTAATAGTTGTTTATTCGCCGTTGTTTGTTGTCAGTAAAAACATATATTTTGGATCCCAGTTCTATGCATAGTAACTACAAGTAACCCAGTGACTTTTAAGCTGCCTTGCAGCATACTGGCTTGTTTTCCATACTCCAATGCTGAGCTCCAATGTTGAGCACCAGGTAGAGTGGCAATTTCTTTCACTTTTGGAGTCGGTAAACTTGTTACTCGTCGTTAACAGAGAATTATACAGTACAAAGTTCATTAGCAATTAGGTTTCGCATCTCAAGAGAAGGTTTAGTTTCAGGTAACTTGAATTGGCAGTGCGCCATCACTTCCAAAGGTGAAGAAAGTAAGTAACTTTGCTAACCAAAGTTTGTAGTTCCTTAACAATACACTTCTGCAAGTCCACGTGAACTAAGTAATTTAATAGTTAGTATAACTGTCTAATTAAGCGACATCTTTATTAGAAAATACAGCAAGTGTGCATGTCCCAAGTTCGATATATGGGCCATCTGAAGTGCAATTGATTGCACAGTAGCTTGCATGTGGTAACGTAAGTCGCTTACTAAGGTAAGTTTCACCCGCGAGGTGTGACATTCACATAACAATCTTTAAGTTTGTTTTTCAACTCTATGATACATTTGCATAGAAGGTATATGAATTCAAAGTCATGTCAGATGCAGTACCCGAAACCTCTTAGAAGGTATGCATTTTTGTGGTATTGAATTTTCCCTCAAGTTTTACCTCGTAAAAGAAAATTTGACATCTTGTGTCTGAATAGGTAAGGTGACTATTGTCGCCTTTCGAAAGCCAGACATTATAGGGGTGTCTGGAAACATAAGACCTGGAAAACTAAGACCAAAGACTTAAGACCTAAGACCTAGAAAACCAAGACCCCAATGAAATTTCATGCCGTGACGTTGCTTCTTGAGAAAGCAACATAGACACCCCAGTAGATCAAAGGTGGCATGGGGTGTAACTTATCCTGAGTTTCTTACATGATCTGTGTCCTCAAATGAGCTATGCTTGCATTATGTTCACACTGCGTGAAAAGCAATTAACACATGCTTGACTGACCTGTTAGCTTACCCCAAATGTTACGTAACTTTTTATGTGTTTTGAGATATCTGTTACTGTCAATTAGCTAATCAGATATGGAATGTGACTATATCAATGGTGCATGAAGTGGACTTCATTTCCACCCTAAAGCGATAAGAGGTAATCAGGCAGAAAAGGAAGATGTAACAAAAGGTAAGAAGGAACGTTTCATCATGTACAATAACATTAAATTTTAACAGATTTTTTTTCGTAATTACTTACTTTTCCAGGTCTCATGTTTCCAAACAACCGACATTATAGCCTTTTGAAACAGTTCCTGTATTGGAAAACGTTTCTGATTTACCAAACAGGATCAGGCGCGGATCTAGACATGCCAATGTGGGGGGGGGGGGCTGAATTAAAAGAAAACAGGGGTGTGGGGGAGCTGCACTGCTAATTTCCCGTATTTGGCGAAAAAGGGAGGGCTGAGGCCATAGAAGACCCCCCCCCCCCCCATCCGCGTGTGAGGATTCAAAGTGTAGATTTTCATTAACTATTAGAGTGTTATCGAATTTTCTACAAGAACCTTGTTAATATGGTGCATTTTGGACCAAATGAATGGCTTATTTAATCCATACGAATTATATGTAGATCTGATAGCCAGAGGTTAAATGAGGTAACTTCCAGATTACCTGTCCCAGCAATCCACTATGAGAAAATACTTCAATAATTTGATAGCACTGTGAGATAAAGGGTCAATCGTTGATACGAAGGCTTGTACGGAGAAGTTGCCGAGTGTGGCAGTACAAGATCAGATAAATGAACAAACGGACGAGAAGAAAAATTCAGTTCTGATTCAACACCATTGGTTATTTATTTCACTTAAATCAGTAGCCGGCAAAAGAAAAAAATTACTAAAATCGGTGATATTCAGAGTGACTACATGCTTCTGCTTCGAAGTCTGATGCACGAGTGTTGCAAGTCTCGAAGAGATCGGAATGCTAAGGGTACTTTATGCATTCCCCTGATTGGTAAAAAGTTGTGACGCACCAAATAAAATGAATTAAAATGAGTGTGCTGATCTAAGTGACCAATGAGGAGGCTGCAGAGGGTGAAATTGGCCACATCTTGAAACTATGGGATAAGCGTACACGTGGAACTAGAGTGAGGTGGTTTGTCACGTTCACCGGTGTGTATTGTTAAGGAACTACAAACTTTGGTAAGCAAAGTTACTGTACTTTCTTCACCTTTGGAAAGTGATGGCGCACTGCCAATTCAAGTTACCTGAAACTAAACCTTCTCTTGAGATGCGAAACCGAATTCCTAATGAACTTTGTACTGTGATTTTGTGGCTGGGTATGGACCATGGACACTCTATATACATGAACATGGCATAGTGCACTAACGTCCTATGCGTAGATTGTCGCTACCGTACGTGTAGGAATAGGCGTAGCAAGATTGCGGTCTGCTATGGTTTTATGTGTGAAAATATGGACTTGTTCAAGAAGTTCAAAGCAACAGATTTTGCAAGAAAGTTGAAATATTTTCGCAATAATGCAGGGTAAGGTTAATATCACTACACGTATTGCATGAATATGATATTGTTTCGCATTCAAGTTTAAATTTTGTTTAAAATGTTACAGAGCCGTCGTCAAATCATGCAAAGTATTCCTTCACGGTGGCCATCTTTGTGCGTTTTTTGTAGCGACAATCTACGCATAGGACTTACGCGTTACATGTTCTGGCCATGTGTATAGGAAGTCTGTGGTAAGGAAAGTCACAAAATCACTAATGTAAGTATAGTATAGTAGGAATTTTAGCTACAGGTTTTGACCATTATAGTACGCGACAAAAATCTGATGATATTCTGTAACTGAAATAAAACCGGGTGATCCTTTTTGGGGCTTGTGTGGGAATCTTATGCCCCCTTTATACCAGGCTGGCAGGTGAGCTGACTGGCGTATACATGTTTAGGACTGGGGGCACATGTGTATGTTAAAAAGACACTGCTTGATTCAGACAGAAAAGTTACAAGGGGAGAGGAGAACTTGATACCTTCAAAAACCGAGAGGAACGTATAGTACAATATGGATTGAGACAGGCATTCAATCTACCAACCAAAACTTTTGTGACTTAAGCAAAATTGGTAGAAAACTGAAGCGGTGTTCTAATCTATGCTTAGTTTAACATTGGTCTCTCAATATCTCTAACCGAACATAAGCCTATACTCATTTCAGGGGGCTAATCCTCTCATCCCAAACTTTAGTTATTGCAGTAGTCCACAAAAAATCTAAACTGGCACAGCTGTTTGATTAACAGCTAGTTTAAAAATACAGAGTACCATCTTGAAAGCTCATATCATACCGCATGTACTTTTCTGAGAGGGTTTTGATCACAGTGCACATTGGGGTCTTGTATACTCACCCTGAAGCAATAAACTGAGATTGTGTCTGGATGAAAATAAGTTTTAGAGTATTGTCGGAGGAACTGGAGTGAGAAGAAACTGTTTACTGCCAACTGATTTTTTCTTCTTCGTAAGATCATAAAACAGAATACTGAATGATCTTTAAACTGTGTATTATCTTAGGAACAGAAAAACAAATGTCACGACACATGAATCTTTCTAATGTTACATATGTTGTTTACTATTTACGTTTGTTTGACATATGTAGCCCTTTTCCTATTGAGAAACTTACACGTTGGTCAGCTGGTCTTGGGTGAGATGGATCGGACATGGCAACAATATCGTAACGTACCGTAAGGGATCTACCTTTAATTGCGACACTTGGTCAACTAAAAGACCAGGTGACGAGCCATAGAATGTTAGGTACACTATGACATTCAGTCTAACCCTGGACCCTAATCCTAGTATATCTTAACACTATAAATCCCTAACACTAACCGACACCCTTCTACGAATTTGACCTACTCCTTGTAATTACAAATAGTTACTGATTAATTATTAATTATTAATGTAAGTTTTTTTTACAAGCCTCTGCACATGTTTTAAAGATTTTAAAGTGTGTGTGCCTTTCAACTTGCAAAACTCACGAGCGGTCAATGTTATTTTTGTTTATTTTTTCTTTTTTTATATTTTCAAGCATTTGCTTTCTTGTAATAGCTCTCGTCCACGGCAAGTTGATATTTGACAGAGGTTTGTAAAATCGGTATTTTCAAAAATGCTTTCTTTAACGGACGAACTAAAGGCCAAGTATAAATTATTGAATCATTTAATCTACAATTGGGCTAAAATGCCTACTTGTGGTCACCAAACTGAGAGTATCCGCGAAAAAGTGGCACATTTGGTCGAAATTGATAGATTTTTGGTAAAGACCATAAAATCTTATCGGACTTCATGAATATAAAGTGATCTTTAATTTCATGAACCTCAGGAGCGGCGTTTTTCTCTTTATCGAACAAACAATTTAATCTTCAAGTAGAAATAATAATGTTCTTTGCGTTTACATTTCATTTGGATTTTTGCTTGATACAAACTCTTCTGCAGCTTGATTTAAAAACAAGCATAAATTTGACAACTAGGCCTAACTTACTTACACCGTCACCTTCCATAAGATTGTCCCAGACACAATCTTATCTCTGGCTCATTCATACGTAATTACCCTAAAAATAGTTAAACTTTGCTAAGACATTAACACATGGATCAAAATAGCATCTAAACTTGAACTGAATTTCGCAATCCACTATGTCCTAGTGGGCTTCAGCAATGTATGCCATGGACATGCCATCCTCATTTGTGAAAACTTAATCCATCAGGCTCACAATTGACTCTTGTCCTTGTAAACTTAGTAACATGTTTACAAGAAAATGATGTCTCAGACATTCTGTAAACTTCTCACCTGAATCATCTCCACTACAGCTTAGTGAGATCCAGTTGATTTAAGGAAATTGAAATCTCCCATAATCAAAATATGTCACTAACCAATTTTGGAAACTATTGAAATGTGAGAATTTAACAAATATAAATTTTCTTAGCCACAGTTTGGACTCTTGTAAAAACAACCAACAATACATCACTACCATGTAATTTTATGCTAACCCAAACACTTTCGTTAAAATCAGAATTCAATTTACACTCGTCAGTCAACACCCCTCTCTTACATACGCAGTCACTCCTCTTGAGGAATTAACGGTCCCATCTGACAAAAATTAGTAAAAAGCTGTATGGAGCTCATCCTTGCCTGGAAGAAATCCACAATTTTTAGACTAAACTTCAGTGGTACCAATAACATCAAGGTTACTACTTTGAACCCTCCATCTAAGTTAATCAAGTTTGTTACACAGACTGTCGGCATTTGTGTTGAAACAGTTCAAAATATCATCACGAGTTTACTTTTCATGATTTAAACCAATAACATTAGGTACATTATTTACACCGGGGGTGGGCAACCTGCGGCCCGCCAGTGATCGTTTTGCGGCCCGCGACACTTCTCAAAGAAAAGAAAACTATCAGTCTATTTACAACAAAACAAACGAGCTATAGATTTGCTTTCAGTTTCGATTTCACTAACGACGTTCTTCATTATGCGTATCGTCACTATCCACTTGTGACATGGAGTAACCGCCTTGGAGTGGTAAACTCCATGCTGATGACCACCTACTCACAAAACCGATTTTGCACATTAGGTGCATGGAGTTATAAACATGATTGGTGTGACCTTCTCTGACGCAACGTAACTGCACAACTTCGATTTTGATTTGACGTACACATTTAGGCCTAAACGCGGTTAGTATAGATAGTACATTTCGTCTGTCAGTGTAACCATGGAACGAGCGGTATAATTCTTTTACTTTTCAGTACGCATAATGGCGAGCTTTAGGTCTGACACTATTATCATGGGATGATGATATCCCCTTATTTTGCAAAATTCGTATTGGTGATAGAAATTATTACAATGGCACTAGGGTCGCCGTGAAATAACTCGACATGATTTGTGTTTTTGATGGGTCTCCACTATTAACTAAAACACAAATTTGGCTGTGAAATTCCCAGCTTTCCAGTGAATTTACTTGAACTTAGCAGTGGAGCCTGGTCATAAACTGGAATCATAGGCGTACGAGGCGGGGCAGGGAAAGACTCCAAAAACTTCTGAGGTCGAAAATTCTGGTAGGAAACAACAAAAAATCGGACACAGAAAATATAACAGAGAGAGATGACATACATGTTAAAACGTTGCCTGAATTTTTTGATAAAATTCAAAAAAAAAAATGAGTAAAACTTTTCGCGCACTTCGCGCGCATCAGTGGTTTGGTGGTCTATTTTATGCACCTGAACTGCAACGAAGTTTGGGCGAAAATGTTCCGTCTCCAAACTGGAAGAGTTCTTGACGCCTATGATTGGCATTCCTAATTAGTAGGCCTACTATAGCAGCTACTGTTAAATGTGACTTTGTTACTGATTTCTAACATTGAACACTACAATTTAAGTTAGCACTCCTTGTTGATCTTGAAATTACAACATCTTTATCCAAGGTCAACATTACTTAACAACATTACTGTATTGGAATTTTAATATTTGTGGCTGAAGATTTATATTGCTTCAGAGTCCTCAGAATAAAAAGGTTTGAAATCAACATCATATCGTTGGTTAAGTGCGGCCCGATCTATTTTTCATTCCTCAAGCCTTGCCCGTTCGATCAAAGAGGTTTCCCACCCCTGATTTACACCAATACTCCTCTAATTTAATGTAACTTTAATTTTACTTTCATCACCTTTCTTTCCCAACATAACAAACTAATTTCCCCCTCATAACAAACTTGAAGTACACCTGTCCCAGTCATCTTTCTTTTTTTCTCCATATAATTATTGTAGTGCGCGTGCGTGCTACAATCTTGGCGTTACATGACAAGCAGGAATATACCTACACGACTGAACGTTGAAACTGGAAGATCCACACTGTTACGGTCCGTTTTACTATCGATACTATCACTGTGCAGGCCGCTAATGTTAAGCCTGTCCATGATTTTCCACCGTTTTCTTGTACACATACTAAATTGGACCCGACAAAGGACTCATTCTTAAATAGAAACAGCTTGTAATGTAAGGTGAAATGTTACTGATTGATGGAATACCAACAGTCTTTATTTCAGAAAAGGTTTCAGTTGAATTTGCGTTTGCGTTCCCTTTGACACGATAAGAAAACATAACATGAAATTCGCAAACGAAGTAATCAGCGGATGAATTTGTTGTAAAGTTTAGTATGATGAGAGCACATGCGGCGTCACCTTTATACGAATCCGGAGAGCAAGTGATGGTATGATATCAGTCGGCCATGGGGTCTATCACCAATTTAATCTTTCAATTTCTTTGCTTACCTGTACCATGTATGGTTGTACATTAAAATGTACTTTGATTCCTTCAATTTCACTGATATGAGGGTTTGAGATTCATGTAGACAATAAATGAAGACCATTTAAGGCCGATGGACCCCACTAATGGCGGCCTGCAGTCACTGAACACAAGCGCTTATCGAATTCGTCTATACGTGCACAATGTAGACAGGTAGACTGCACTGTATACCAGTACTTCCATGTGTATACACTGCATGTACAGGTCAGGACTTGAACCATGGAAGTACTTACTCGGAGGTAGTACTTCCATGGTACTTCCATGCTTGAACCAATCGGAAACTGGGACATTAAACTCCACCTAACTGATCAAAAGCACCTGGCTGTAGGGTTGTACGTACGTTATGTACAACCACTCGGTAGGTTATATGAGACTTAACGACCTATCAACACGAATAAGTTCATAAAGTGTCAGCCAACTCGATAAAAAGTTCAAAGTTAAGTATGTTTCAAGTTCAAATTTGGTTTCCCAGTGGCCTCTTACGACAGGCGGGAAATACCGTGAACACATTGAACCCCCAGCCCACAGGGGCCGTACTGCCGTTGGGACAAAACAGTAGAATGCACAGTACACGCACAGCTAGAAGTCAAAGCAACAGTTTATTGTAAACCGAATTTGCTGACAAAATGAACGATTTGACTGCGTGAAATGGAACTGGAGCTGGGATGAGCTCGTTCGAAGAACTGAATGAAGCAGTACAGGGGCGGAATCAGGATGGGGTTTTGCTAGCGCAGCCCTACTAGAAATAACTAGTGTTGCATGCATTGAATGCATGCAGTGCATGCACGCACGCAAACATTGTGGCCGTTGGCGAGCATTCCCACAGGGAGTAGGTTACATGAAAACAGCCTACTTCTTGGGAGACCGATTTTGTTTCACTTCAGTTCGAGAATGCAACGCTGTCCGAGAATGTAACGTTGAAACTTCGATAAGGGCTCGCCTTAGCATGGACACTTCAATTGTGGAATCGGTCTTTGTTGAAGACTCGGAAGTGGCTAGTGTGATTGAGCCAGATGGGTTTGGACAAATAAGTTTCGATATGATAGAGGGGCACTCAATAATTCCAAGCATTTTGGAATGTGAAATGTGCATTGAAATCCGATGTGTGCCAGATACGAGCAAGCAATCTACAGTCCCATCTCGATTCCCCCTCGTCTCGTTGGTGTCCACCTCATTGATCCAGCCCTAGGTTTGCACGGGATTTCCCACTGTTTAACCCTTCTTTGATTGTCGAGGATTGTTTTCATTTCCTATGATATATCTCTTATTTGTTTATTATTACGTTTTGAAGCAGACCACACCCATTTCGTCAAAACTTGCATCCACCCTCGCAGTGAACAAATACTCTAAAGAAAAAAAGGTTGTATATGTCATGGCAGATTGTATAACAGTTAAAGGTCCGATTCCACCACCCCAAACAGTACCAATTTTCCTAACCTTCTTACTTAAGCCCCTCCCAGTTTGTCGGAAATTCATCCTCATCCCGGAGACACAATCTCAGTTTATTGCTTCAGGGTGCGTGTAAAAAAAACTTAATGGGTATAAACAAAACACTCACAGTACAGTTAATGGTGTGTAATATAAACTTTGGTACTCTACATTAGTGTTTGCATTAACAGTCAATCAAAGAGCTAAGCCAATTGAGCATTTCTGTCAACCCCTACAAGATTTTCAGTTTGGGGTGACATGATTGGCCCATAAAGCTGCAATTAAAAGTTACGTCCGGGTCTTTAACGAAGAACCCGAATAATGGAGCCGGGCGTCCGGGTCAATAGGCTTACTCAGGTTATACAAGTCTATCAACAAACGTTTCACACTCAAATTTACAGTGTGATCCAGCGTAGTTACTTAGCGTTAGATTAGACTGTGACAGTATTGCCAAAGCCATCCGTTTTCTTTATTAGGGTTTCCGTTGACCGAGCTTTCATTTAGGCTAGGACCGCCACCAGTCGAAGATCCACATCCAAACATTTTGTAAGCCCCAGCCTCAAACCCCGACCACACGGGCACTATAATTCTGCGTATTTGCCGCAGGCAAATGCATTTCTAGTTCTCTATTGATTTCCCTTTGGAGTCATATCCTGGGCCACAGTCAAAGACCTTAAATCACTAGGGGCTCTGGACAAATTACTCAATAATTTTGACATAAATTTGGTTTTTGCCTTTGTATCATCATATAAAACATTTATTGGTCGGATTTCTACTTTGCCTCCCTCATTCACTCTCCTTTCCCCTAATCTTGTTACGTTCTCAATGACATTAAGATCCGACTTCACATTTTGCATAACTTTTCCAATTATTGAAAATCCTTTTCTTTGCGAGCTTCTACGTCTCTTTTTCAGACTCTTTTACATTAAAAATAATAACACTTAATTTTCTCTACTCTCTTTCCCTGAATTCAGTTAGTTGCTCATTAATAGCTAATTGAACAGGGGAGACAGATCTTTCAAACATTTCTTATCTGGAAGAGCTGTATATTTCAAGTTGTAAGAATTTTGCAGCTAACAAGCAATTCACTTTCTTATTTGTGAATGAATACCCTTCAATGTGAAGGATGTCTTTTTGCAGAAAAGTACGTGTCTGAGTACAGGTTAATTTGAAGTCAAACAAGTGTTTATTCTGAATGTCTCAAGTTCAACCAATTGGTGTTAATGTAACCATGGAAACAAACAAAAAAGCGTGAGAATTCAGATATCATCCCGATCCGTCCACTGCCTCCAAAATGTCTTTAAAAGAACCGTAAAAATTACGGCTTGTAATAAAGATTTAAATGGTTATATTAAACCATACATTAAATCGTACACTCGAAACAAGTGGCGAAAATTATAACCAACAGCTGGGCACGTATGTGACAATACTAAAATTGGGTAAAATTTGTCCAATTATTGGTCTACCAAGTGGTGGTTTACCCAAGAATTGATATCCAGCCGCTAAATTAAGCCATAAAATAACTGGCAAATTTAACCCAATTTCAGTATTATCACATACTTGCCCAGCTGTTGGTGATTATTTTACCCAACTGTTTTTAGAGTGTATATAAGTATCTTGATATATTATATCAAGTTTGATATGGCCATATCAAGTCAAATATAACTTGAAGAAATGTCGTTCCAGATATGCAAATAAAGTTTTAAATGGCCATATCAAGCCAGATATAATAACGTGGTGAAATTTCTTTCCAGATATAGAAATAAAGTGTTATATGGCCATATCAGCCGGATATAACTTGATGAAATACCAGTCCAGGTATGAAAATAAAGTTTAATATGGCCATATCATGCCAGATATAACTTGATGAAATGTTTGTTTAGATATGTATATAAAGTTTAATACGGCCACAAAAAGCCAGACATAACTAATTAAATAGGATGCCAGAATTACATATAAACTTTTATACGGCCATATTAATACTTTGTGGTTTAATTTGCGTACCTGTCCTACATAAAGGCCTTCTCTGGAAGCTCAATAAGTATCACCAAACCAAAATCATACCATTTAAACCATATTCAGGCATACCATACTAACATATGCAAATGACTTCCCAGTGTGGGCGTGGTCATGAATTTAGGGCCCTGATTTTCTTTTTAATGATTAAGGAAGTTTAAGTTCAAAAATCATAAATCCTTCAACAAAATTTATGTCGGAAAATCGCCCCATACGATTATTTAAATCAACAATGCAGGTAAATTTTTAAAGTAGGAATTTCAAAGCAGTTTTTTCTTCACTATTAAGTAATTTAAACACTTCAAATACTTAAGTTAATGTAATACAATGGACATTAAACTTTGTTACAGATGTTCAGATAGTCCTTAACTCAACTCTCGAGAAAAAAGGAGTCTAAATGGAAGCTGGTGCCCCCTCCCCCGTGACTGTCTGCGCTGTGGTTGCCTTCGGGCGTGTTTGTTGCCTTCGCGTGTGTGATGATTTGAGTTTGCGTTGTTGGTCGTCGGTGGTGGGTGATATCTAGCTGTTAACACAATGGCTGGCCATTTAAATAACGTTAGTTATATCTTTAGACGTTAGGATGTATCTTTAGACGTTAGAATTGTTTTTGTTATGTATTTTATTATTTTTCCCCCTATGTACAAGCAGATACAACAATTTCCCCGTAAGGTGGGAATTAGCGTTATATATATAAATATATATATATATGTATATATATATAACATAGTTATATGAATAAGCATATGCCGTGTGTTGGAAAATAAACTAAATAGTGTCAATACGAAGTATAACGCTGTAATTCCAACGAAATGGTGATACACAAAGAAGAACACTACACAAATAACGTTTCGATTGCCCTGCAATCTTCCTCAGAAATGACAGTTACACTTGACGGAATCACTGAAGCTTTACTTATTGATTGAATAAGGGGATAAAAAAGATGTGTCCCGATTAAGGCCAGTGCTGTGGGATTGGAGTTTTGAGTATTAGAGGCTGTTCGTACAGCTTTCTGTTGTTGCTACTGGTAAAACCTTGTTTGGCGATGAAACAACGGAGATTGAGGGGAGAGTGGCCTGGTGAATTAAAGTGGGCTGCTATTGGAAAGCCGGGAGGGTTATTTCTAATGCTGTGTTTGTGATTATTAAACCGCATTCTAAAACGCGTAAAGTACATACACTACATTGGGGGTATTGCAACCTGCTCTGTCTGGGTAAATTTTAGTTTTGTTGCTAAATTCGATAGATCGGGTGATATCAAAATGCTCGCATATTTTACAGCGTACGCCTACATGCCTACATGGTACGTTGCCTGAAGGGGGGCGAGTTTTGGTGTGAACCAGAAGGCTGTATAAGTTGGGAGGGTTTCTTGGCCAGAACCGGAGGACAGGAGAAAGTTTCAGCCAGAGCCGAGTCACTTTTTAGGTTTCTCCTATCTCTTTTCATTTTACGTAACAATGGGTCGATAGATGGGTTGAACCGGGTGACAAAAGCAATGCGGTTACGGTTTGACCCCTTACTTTTGTACTGTAGTGATAACTCCCGGGAAATAAATGACGCCCGTTTGATTTCTCTAGAAATAAGTCTATATGGGTAACCACTCTTCAACAGGGTTTTAACTAGGCCACAGACAGCTAGGTCATAATCCACTTTACCAAAACAAATACGTTTAAATCTCAAAAGTTGGCTGAAGACTATCGAAGATTTAATGTGTGGTGGATGGAAACTAGTGTAATTGAGATATGTGGGCCTATCCGTGGGTTTCCTATATAAATTGGTCTTAAAGCCATTAGGGGTTAGGCTTACCATTACATCCAACCTTGTCATAAATAAACGCTAATTCCCACCTTAGGGGGAAATTGTTATATCTGCGCGTACTTAGGGCGAAAAAATAACAATGAAATACATAAGAAAAAGTGTTCGCCCTAACGTCCAAAAATATAAACAACGTTATTTCAATGGCCAGCTATCCGTTCGTGTTAACAGCTAGGTGTCCGTAAATTTGACAACTTTGAAGTAATTGCATCTACTTTGTAAACCTAGGAGGGCGCCTTTGTCCGTTTACGTATTCCTATAGAAAAAGTGTGTAGAAACGTTACGGCGAAACTTATATTTCGCCCCCCAAAATTTTTCCCCTTAAGTTCGACTTTTCAACAACAACTTTCCCCCTAAGTGCGGAATTAGTGAAATATATATATATATATATATATCTATATATACAAGAAAACCAAAAAATGATAAAAACGACGGTATTCAGAGCACAATAGTCTGTATTTGAAACGAAAATTTCGGACACTCCTGTGCCCTTCAACTGCGTTATAACAAATGTAGCAAAATTGAAACAAACAAAAGCTGTAGCACAAACCGCCAAACACGCAGAGATGAATTTATGCGCACAGTACGAACTCCTCTGAGAGAAAAGTCGCGGCGCGCAAGGAAGGTGAACTGTTGCTAAGGACTAACGGTTGCTAGCAAAGCTAAAACCACTGAGAACGCCCAAGTCTTTGTTAAGGCCCTGTTTGTGCGTATTAAGGGCTATAATCCACTTACTCTCCGCTCGGAGTCGCTGGTTTGTTGTAGTGAACCCCGAGCAGAGGAGTATACAACACAGATTGGAGAGATTATGCCCTTATCTGCAATAATGATTGGAAACGGGAAGGTTGGCTTTGTCGATGATTGACTTTTTGTGATTGTTAAATCTCAACCTAAACTTGGGGCCCGTCTGACCAACGTAGTTACCTTCCTCGCACGCAGTACAACATAAAAGGTATACAACATTAGGAGTATCACAATCAAGGGAAGGTGGTCGGATAGAAATAGTTGATCCACGTGGAGTAAATGATCGATCTGTTATAATGAACTGACATACTTGACATCTTGGCTTATCACATTTCTTATTACCGGTGCTTAAAGACTGAACTAACTTAGATGATGTAAGAAGAGTCTTTAAGTTAGGAGGCTGTCTCCTGGCTTTTAGAGGAGGGTCCCGAAACAAATGCGATATAGAACTTTGGTTTCGAAGCACATCAAAATCGTGACGAATTATATTGTGTAAGTTCTCGGTTTTAATGGAATAATCGAGAACAAGGGGGATACGAGAACTGCTGGCTTTTGATTTATACAAGAGTAGTTGGGATCTGGAATACCTCGATGCTCTTACAATACTCTCCTTAATTAGTTTGAGCGGATAGTCATTTTCAAGGAAGTAGCCCGCTAGATAACCAACATGCCTGTCGTACTCAAACTGAGAGGAACAGATACGTTTAAAACGAATACATTGTGAAAATACTATGGATTTTTTCAGACTAACATGATGAGAACTATTAAAGTTGAGATAAGTATGTGTATCCGTCGGTTTGCAATATAGGGTTGTAGCAATAACATTATGTCTAAGTTGAACCAGAACATCGAGGAAGGGAATTTCAACATCAGAATAACTATGGGTGAATTTGATAGACGTATGAAAGTCATTACAAGATCTCAAAAACACTTTAAGATTATCGAGTCCATGCGGCCAAATGAAAAATATATCATCAATATACCGAGAGTAATGCAAAGGTTTTAACTGGGAATGTGACAATAACTTACTTTCTAAGTCAGCCATAAATATTATAGCATAACTAGGAGCCATTCTACTGCCCATTGCAGTACCACAGATTTGGAGGTAGTGACTTCCATTAAATTCAAAATTGTTGTGTTTTAGAATAAAGTCAATTAAACACAAAAATTCTTTGATAAAAGAATTCGAGAAACCATTAGCGGAGAGCAAAGATTTACATGCGGAAATACCTTCATCATGAGGGATATTAGTATACAGGGCACTGACATCCATAGTGACCAACAAAGAACCAGGGGGGATGTTATCGAAATCTTCCAAAATTCTAAGGAAGTGCGTAGTGTCCTGCACGTAACTACTTATAGTAGGTAATAATGGATTAAGAACACTATCGATGTAACCTGCGAGATGTTCGGTAAGGGTTCCGATAGAGGACACAATAGGTCTTCCTGGAGGTAAAATGCTAAGGGACTTAGCTAAATCAAACAACTTGTTCATAGTTAGAACTATTTGTACCATTACAGGTAAGGGACTCACTAGTGGAAATTAACTTCTGATCAACTAGTTTCCGGACTTTATGCAACTTAGGAATGGTGAAAAAAGTCCCCGGGCGAGGTGAACTAGGAATAAGGTACTTTACCTTACTAACTACATCGGAAGAAAAATTTTCTACGATGCTGACAAGTTCCTTTTGAAATTCAAAGCAAGGATCAGATGAAAGCTTAGAGTAGAATTTAGAATTATTAAGCTGGGATTCCGCCTCCTGGATATAATCAGACGTGTTTAATACCGTAACCGCACCACCCTTGTCGGCTTGCCTTATGACTATTTCGGCGTTACATCTAAGTGACTTAACAGCAGCGGCTTCGTCTCTGGAGATGTTGCTGGGTGAACGTTTCTTCGAATCAGTTTCGATGAACTTATCCAGATGGGCTTTTGCTGCACTAACGAAGTTATGAATATAAACGTTTCTTCCGCTGCTGGGAGTCCATTCAGGCTTATTAGAAGACACTCGAAGGGTATTAGGCGTAGATCGGATAGTGCCCGTCGTGGCATCATCTTTGAAGAATTCCTTTAGTCTTACCTTCCTAGTGAAGTTATGAAGGTCATAAACTAAGTCCACGGGGTTAGGGTCACGGGTTGGACAAAATGACAGTCCCTTATTCAGGATGGATTTTTCTTCCGAAGTCAAGCAGTGATCGGATAAATTGACAAACTTATTACCATTTTGTTTCGTAGTCACATTTTTGCAGAGCCTCTGAGGAAAGCAATTGGTGAGGCATGAGTGTTTACTAGAAGCTAGGTTTTTAAGAAACGGGTCCTCTTTCACCAATCCATTGATTTTGTTTAATTTACGAGAGAAACATTTCTTCTGATAAGATCTATCTAGACGGTCTAAAACATTGGTCACTTCCTTTCTTATATTAGCCGTTGGCATAGAGTCTAAAAACTGCTTGGAGCAATCGTTAAGTTCTGTCGATAGCCTTTTTTGCTTAGCGTAAGCCTCTCGAATGGCTACGTTCCGGAGTTTATTAGACGCGTCTTGGCAAATACGATCACCCAGTTTTGAACCTATTAATGGGTTCCTAAGTTTGAATCCGTTAAGAATAAGATCTAAACGTTTGCACTGCGTAAGAAAAACAATATCTGACCTGGTCTGAGCCAACTTTTGTTGTAGTTTTTCTACTCTCCTTCGTTCGTGGAGTAAATTCCCGTCCAGTGGTGGTTCAAAATACATATTAGTGAGTTCCACGTATGCTCCACGTATGTTGTGCTACAGCTTTTGTTTGTTTTAATTTTGCTACATTTGTTATAACGCAGTTGAAGGGCACAGGAGTGTCCGAAATATTCGTTTGAAATACAGACTATTGTGCTCTGAATACCGTCGTTTTTATCATTTTTTGGTTTTCTTGTCGATATGGAGCATACGTGGAACTCACTAATATGTATTTTGGACCACCACTGGACGGGAATTTACTCCACGAACGAAGGAGAGTAGAAAAACTACAACAAAAGTTGGCTCAGACCAGGTCAGATATTGTTTTCCTTACGCAGTTTAGATCTTATTCCTAACGGATTCAAACTTAGGAACCCATTAATAGGTTCAAAACTGGGTGATCGTATTTGCCAAGACGCGTCTAATAAACTCCGGAACGTAGCCATTCGAGAGGCTTACGCTAAGCAAAAAAGGCTATCGACAGAACTTAACGATTGCTCCAAGCAGTTTTTAGACTCTATGCCAACGGCTAATATAAGAAAGGAAGTGACCAATGTTTTAGACCGTCTAGATAGATCTTATCAGAAGAAATGTTTCTCTCGTAAATTAAACAAAATCAATGGATTGGTGAAAGAGGACCCGTTTCTTAAAAACCTAGCTTCTAGTAAACACTCATGCCTCACCAATTGCTTTCCTCAGAGGCTCTGCAAAAATGTGACTACGAAACAAAATGGTAATAAGTTTGTCAATTTATCCGATCACTGCTTGACTTCGGAAGAAAAATCCATCCTGAATAAGGGACTGTCATTTTGTCCAACCCGTGACCCTAACCCCGTGGACTTAGTTTATGACCTTCATAACTTCACTAGGAAGGTAAGACTAAAGGAATTCTTCAAAGATGATGCCACGACGGGCACTATCCGATCTACGCCTAATACCCTTCGAGTGTCTTCTAATAAGCCTGAATGGACTCCCAGCAGCGGAAGAAACGTTTATATTCATAACTTCGTTAGTGCAGCAAAAGCCCATCTGGATAAGTTCATCGAAACTGATTCGAAGAAACGTTCACCCAGCAACATCTCCAGAGACGAAGCCGCTGCTGTTAAGTCACTTAGATGTAACGCCGAAATAGTCATAAGGCAAGCCGACAAGGGTGGTGCGGTTACGGTATTAAACACGTCTGATTATATCCAGGAGGCGGAATCCCAGCTTAATAATTCTAAATTCTACTCTAAGCTTTCATCTGATCCTTGCTTTGAATTTCAAAAGGAACTTGTCAGCATCGTAGAAAATTTTTCTTCCGATGTAGTTAGTAAGGTAAAGTACCTTATTCCTAGTTCACCTCGCCCGGGGACTTTTTTCACCATTCCTAAGTTGCATAAAGTCCGGAAACTAGTTGATCAGAAGTTAATTTCCACTAGTGAGTCCCTTACCTGTAATGGTACAAATAGTTCTAACTATGAACAAGTTGTTTGATTTAGCTAAGTCCCTTAGCATTTTACCTCCAGGAAGACCTATTGTGTCCTCTATCGGAACCCTTACCGAACATCTCGCAGGTTACATCGATAGTGTTCTTAATCCATTATTACCTACTATAAGTAGTTACGTGCAGGACACTACGCACTTCCTTAGAATTTTGGAAGATTTCGATAACATCCCCTGGTTCTTTGTTGGTCACTATGGATGTCAGTGCCCTGTATACTAATATCCCTCATGATGAAGGTATTTCCGCATGTAAATCTTTGCTCTCCGCTAATGGTTTCTCGAATTCTTTTATCAAAGAATTTTTGTGTTTAATTGACTTTATTCTAAAACACAACAATTTTGAATTTAATGGAAGTCACTACCTCCAAATCTGTGGTACTGCAATGGGCAGTAGAATGGCTCCTAGTTATGCTATAATATTTATGGCTGACTTAGAAAGTAAGTTATTGTCACATTCCCAGTTAAAACCTTTGCATTACTCTCGGTATATTGATGATATATTTTTCATTTGGCCGCATGGACTCGATAATCTTAAAGTGTTTTTGAGATCTTGTAATGACTTTCATACGTCTATCAAATTCACCCATAGTTATTCTGATGTTGAAATTCCCTTCCTCGATGTTCTGGTTCAACTTAGACATAATGTTATTGCTACAACCCTATATTGCAAACCGACGGATACACATACTTATCTCAACTTTAATAGTTCTCATCATGTTAGTCTGAAAAATCCATAGTATTTTCACAATGTATTCGTATTAAACGTATCTGTTCCTCTCAGTTTGAGTACGACAGGCATGTTGGTTATCTAGCGGGCTACTTCCTTGAAAATGACTATCCGCTCAAACTAATTAAGGAGAGTATTGTAAGAGCATCGAGGTATTCCAGATCCCAACTACTCTTGTATAAATCAAAAGCCAGCAGTTCTCGTATCCCCCTTGTTCTCGATTATTCCATTAAAACCGAGAACTTACACAATATAATTCGTCACGATTTTGATGTGCTTCGAAACCAAAGTTCTATATCGCATTTGTTTCGGGACCCTCCTCTAAAAGCCAGGAGACAGCCTCCTAACTTAAAGACTCTTCTTACATCATCTAAGTTAGTTCAGTCTTTAAGCACCGGTAATAAGAAATGTGATAAGCCAAGATGTCAAGTATGTCAGTTCATTATAACAGATCGATCATTTACTCCACGTGGATCAACTATTTCTATCCGACCACCTTCCCTTGATTGTGATACTCCTAATGTTGTATACCTTTTATGTTGTACTGCGTGCGAGCAAGGTAACTACGTTGG
Organism: Holothuria scabra; assembly: GCA_037179385.1. Lineage (NCBI taxonomy): Eukaryota > Metazoa > Echinodermata > Holothuroidea > Aspidochirotida > Holothuriidae > Holothuria > Holothuria scabra. The sequence goes on along the minus strand of CM074185.1, from coordinate 35,044,340 downwards.
TCAGACGGGCCCCAAGTTTAGGTTGAGATTTAACAATCACAAAAAGTCAATCATCGACAAAGCCAACCTTCCCGTTTCCAATCATTATTGCAGATTAGGGCATAATCTCTCCAATCTGTGTTGTATACTCCTCTGCTCGGGGTTCACTACAACAAACCAGCGACTCCGAGCGGAGAGTAAGTGGATTATAGCCCTTAATACGCACAAACAGGGCCTTAACAAAGACTTGGGCGTTCTCAGTGGTTTTAGCTTTGCTAGCAACCGTTAGTCCTTAGCAACAGTTCACCTTCCTTGCGCGCCGCGACTTTTCTCTCAGAGGAGTTCGTACTGTGCGCATAAATTCATCTCTGCGTGTTTGGCGGTTTGTGCTACAGCTTTTGTTTGTTTCAATTTTGCTACATTTGTTATAACGCAGTTGAAGGGCACAGGAGTGTCCGAAATTTTCGTTTCAAATACAGACTATTGTGCTCTGAATACCGTCGTTTTTATCATTTTCATATATATATATATATAGATTTATATATAGGTCGAACGGCACTTAGGGGGAAAGTTGTTGTTAAAAAGTCGACCTTAGGGGGAAAAAATTTGGGGGGCGAATTATAAGTTTCGCCTTAACGTTTCTACACACTTTTTCTATAAAAGTACGTAAACGGACAAAGACGCCCTCCTAGAATTATAAAGTAGATGCAATTACTTCAATGTTGTCAAATTTACGGACACCTACCTGTTAACACGAACGTATGGCTGGCCATTGAAATAACGTTGTTTATATTTTTAGACGTTAGGGCGAATTCTTTTTCTTATGTATTTTATTGCTATTTTTTCGCCATATGTACGCGCAGATATAACAATTTCCCCCTGAGGTGGGAATTAGCGTTATATATATATATATATATGTAGGTTGAAAAATTGGTAATGATTCGGTCATGAATTTTAATTCAGCCCAAGTACTGGCATAGATAGGACGGAGAGGACGGAGAGGACGGATGGGACGGATGGGACGGATGAGACGATGATTAGATTAGATTAGATTAGATCGGATGGGACGGATGAGACGATGATTAGATTAGATTTAGATTTAGATTTAGATTTAGATTTAGACTTAGATTTAGATTTAGATTTAGATTTAGATTAGATTAGATTAGATTAGATAGATATGCATTTCTTTAAATTGGGATTTAGGTGAAATATAGTATGAAAAAACGCTACTGTTGGAAGAATTCGACCCTTGGGCGAAAAAAAAGTTTTACACAGTTTTATATAGGAATGCGTGAATCTATGCACAAGTCCGATTTGCCACACAATTTCTATGCAGTTACTTCGTTGCTGTCCAACTTACTTACATCTAATACCGATTTCGCCTAACAGGTCGATCCAGTGTTACAAACACACACACACACATACACACACACACACACATATATATATATATATGAAAATATTCAACAAGCTTAAGATGAATGTGCTGACCATTTTGAAGGTCAAACAATTTCCAAATTGGTTAAAATGACCTAACCCTAATTCCGGGTTATTTTGACCTAACAACCGGATGTGACGTCAGAAGGAAATTCTGATTATATTTACGGATAGGTCACGACCGGGCGTATCACTGACGTAAATATCATATCGATCGAGTTTGAAACGGCTGAGTAATTAACTACTCTCTAAGATTAGCTAGGGTTGGGCTCAACTAGGGTTAGCCGCCATTTTGAATTGTTAATGACACAAATTTGAAATTTATGGAGGCCATTTGTAAGATTCAATTTACTTGAATTTTTGCAAAATAGCACCAATCGCGGTTATTAATTTCAATTAAAAAATTAAAATTAGAATTTTGAATTCTATCCGATAACGTTTCCATATTTGTAATAATTTGTACTTTCAAAAGAAAAAAAATATTCCGCGCTCTTTGCGGGCCCCAGATAGCAACCCAAAATGCAGCTCTCGCAGAGACTTCAGTTTGTTAAACCTTTCCGAGCTATGAAAATAACAAAACCGGAAATTTCCCATATGTCACACCAGGCCAGCAAGTTTCACATTCAACTACAGCACGTGGCACAAATTATTTTCATAAATTTATCTTTCATAATATCCAAATTTTCTCCAATATAAGCTCTTGACTTTGTAGGTATTAGGTAACATCATGGTCGCCTTTCAATCTCATGTTTGCCAATAGGAATTTATACAGATTCTTCAGCAATCGCCTTACTTTTCAAATTTCAGTACAGGAAACCCGTAATCTTAAATTCTCTGCACCGAAAGCTCCACAATTTTTTTTTTTTTTTTGAAGATAGCAAAAATTGACGCCCCCAGTACAATGGTGCTTATTTCCGACAGCCAGTGAAGAGGATCATGGGACTTGACAATTTCACGGGATTTGCAGTCCACCACTCATGGCAGTTACGCCAGGCCTTCAGTCCCATTACTGATTTTCTGAGGACAAAATAGTTTCTGCTGCCATCTGCACCAATTGATATTGTTATATGCATATGGCAATATGCGGCCACTTTTAAATAGACCACTGCGGCAAGCCCGTGTGTACCAGTGTCCAACCTTTGTGACCGGAAATAGGAGTGATACATTTCATGTGGTAATTGATCATTTTACAATGTGCAAATGTTTTACTGAACTGGCCTGTGTTGCAAACAAAAGCTCAAATAAACAATTGACTTGGTTCTTCTTACAATCAAGAGAAATGTAATCTCATGCTGTCTGAGTGTCGCAAATTTCACATTTTCTGTACCCTCCCGCCAACCGATGGTCACGCACCGCTAAGATAGTGTCCGTGATAGGTGAATACATCAGCTACACCTCCATTATATTCAGTTAAAAACTGGTTTTGTTAGCCAAAAATCGGATTAAAGTTTTTAAATTACCCGATATATTGCACTTTTATACCCGCGTATCCCTCTCCCCGACATTTTCACCCGGGATCGGTTGACATGGAGTGATAGGTGAATATGTCAGCTACTTCCCGCACACCCATTACATTCAGGTACAAATTGTTTTTGTTAGCCTAATCTGGGAGTGAACTTTTGAAATTAACTGGCTATCAGATGCACTGTGGTATTGTCTTTTCCTCAAGAACTTTATTCTTGTAACGGCCTTTCCACTGCTCCGTATCACTTTTCTGCTTATCGTTCGCTGTTAACGTTCGCGTCACTGTTCGCCACTATTGTTCGCTAACTTTAGCCCGATCTCTTCTGCAAACTTCACCAACTTTTCCGCAGCCATAACTTTTCAACGTTGGAGAAACACTTAAGGGTACATATACGGTCCAGCATGCGCGCGGTCGCATTATTTTGTAAAACCACCATATAGATATAATGTCACAGAACGCATTTGCCCGGATGACTTAATGCTAGGGTCACAGTGCAACATCGCCGCCCTGCAAAGTATCGGCCCCGGTTGCTTTACTCAGACGGCGAGACTAGCCTACTCTGCTACACCGGCATAGACGTACGAGACGGGGACATGGGAGCGAAGGGTGTTCAGGTGTGGTAAGAAATAGTTTGCCATTTATCACGCAGGAGATGTTAAGGGTAAAATCATTAACAGACGGGAGTTCGAGCAGTCAACGACAATATCATCAATTCAGAGGATCTTTAATTTAGCCAAGAGTCACAGTAGAGAAGCATTAGCGTATTTTCAATACCGTTGGATAGTTTTCCCTGAGAAGAATAAAGATCATTTAATACAATAGTGGTAGTACATTTTACTTGGTCATTTTCTGATAGCCTAACATGTTCCTGATTTTATTCTTATTGCAAACAAAAGCTAAACATACAGACAACATATTTAGATTCTCTTTACAAGCTTGAAAACGAGGGAATTAAGGCAATAAAAATTTCGGGAAAATGACGTTAATTCTAATCTAAAATTGGGACAGTGGGAAGTATTTACTTGGGAAGTTAACTCCAGACTTAACTATGGTCTGGTATTTTATTCCCAGGGTTCTGGTTCTGTTTCTGATTCTGGTTTCGGTTAAATGTAACATCCGGTTTCTGGTTGCTAGTCTGGAGGGTAGACAGTGAAGGCGCTGAGACCTGCACCGTGACCCACGTGTACGTGAGCCACTGAAGGCCACGGTATCAATCCTAGTTGACTGGGCGTTGGGATCAAGTCGCACACAGGGGCTCGAGGGTTTTTACTGGCGAATACAATTTTGAGGGGCACGAAGAGTTCATCGTGAGCTACTGAGGGCCACGTACGTTGTTAACCTTGAGTCGAGGTGTCTGAGGCCGAGACTGAAAGCCAGTGAGGAGAGCCAGAGTAAGCCTAGCGACAACTTGTACTACCTAGGGTAACCGGTACAATTTGACGGGACTTCCAAATCCACTTGACAGTGAATCAGATCAGGGTTGACAGAGGTGTTGCGTATGTACTAGTGAGAAGTGTGAGGTACTTTGGTCAATCTGTGGGTTTGTCGGTGGGTATTCTTTTCTTTTGTGCAGACGTCAAGTACGTTCAGACAGTTCATTTCTCGAATTATATTTTTCTTAATCTACAACGGTTGTGTAAGTGTGGTTTTTGAGTCGGTTGGCGGTTGTAATTTTTGCCACTTGTTTCGAGTGTACGGTTTAATGTCTGGTTTCACATAGCCATATAAAACTTTATTACAAGCCGTAATTTTTACAGATCTTTTATAGACATTTTGGAAGTAGTGGACTGATCGGGATGATACCTGAATTGTAACGCTTTTTTGTTTGTTTCCATGGTTACATTAACATAAATTGGTTGAACTTGAAACATTCAGAATAAACACTTGTTTGACTTCAAATTAACCTGTACTCAGACACGTACTTTTCTGCAAAAAGACATCCTTCACATTGAAGGGTATTAATTCACAAATAAGAAAGTGAATTGCTTCTAAGCTGCAAAATTCTTACTCAACTTGAAATATACAGCTCTTCCAGATAAGAAATTTTTGAAAGATCTGTCTCCCCTGTTCAATTAGCTATTAATGAGCAAATAACTGAATTCAGGGAAAGAGTGTAGAGGAAATTAAAGTGTTATTATTTTTAATGTAAAAGAGTCTGAAAAAGAGACGTAGAAGCTCGCAAAGAAAAGGATTTTCAATAATTGGAAAAGTTATGCAAAATGTGAAGTCGGATCTTAATGTCATTGAGAACGTAACAAGATTAGGGAAAAGGAGAGTGATTGAGGGAGGCAAAGTAGAAATCCGACCAATAAATGTTTTATATGATGATGCAAAGTCAAAAAGCAAATTTATGTCAAAATTATTGAGTAATTTGTCTAGAGCCCCTAGTGGTTTAAGGTCTTTGAGTGTGGCCCAGGATATGACTCCAAAGGTAAATCAATAGAGAACTAGAAATGCATTTGCATGTATTTGAACACACGCCTGCATTCATCTTGCTTCTGTGACTAGGCCTACCTTGATTCCCTGCAACTAACGTATACGTAGAAGAGACTTGCCCCGCTCTGCCAGTGTCAAGTGTATCTTGTGTTTGAACAGCAGTCTGTGATATTTTTGATGGCAACTTTTAGTAGAAGGTTTCCTAAAACTAATGCAAGAAAATTGACCCCCAAATCAACGTCCAGGACAAGACCAGCAATGGTCCAAGGGAGGCCATTGCCATGAAAGTGGTGTTTTGTGACTCTCCTTCTACTGATGCTGCTGCTACTACACTGAAAATGCTTCAGAAGGTATTTCACTTCCAACAGGGTCAAAACAAGCAATGCACCAAGGCTTGGACAACCTCTCAGTTGCAAAACAAGTTAATGTTAGATCAAAGGACAACCCAACATCAAAGCTAATACCGAAAGGATCAGATTTTTCACCATGTCAACAGGACTACAGATATGCCACCACAAGTTGACTTCACTGATGCTTAGTGAAAATTTGCCAAACATTTTTAGGCCTATTTAGGCCTACTTTACTTGTAATTTAACCCATCTGTTTTATAAGGCTTTAGGCTAGGCCTAATTTTAATTGACACAAGTGACAGTTCTAGCCTAAGCATAGGCTATAATTCACATTTAGGCCTATACACTGAGCTATCCTTTATCAAACATAGTGTGTAAAAGCCTAGTGTGCATTGCTCTTACCTGTGTAATTTCTGAGAAAATACATGAAGGGTACTTGACATGACCTCCATAACACCGGCATTCTTTCTTGCATGCACACTTTTCTGTGGTTCTTTATACATCTCTAGGAAGATGGGCAGCTACATCAACACACAAAATATTATGACATAAATGTGACTATGCCAAAGTTAACATCATTTATGCCAAAATTCATCTGTGAGCGGGCAGCCATGAACATTATCTGGTTTACAATAGATATTTCTTTTTTTCGATGACAATGGCGGCTTGACGAAGGCTGGCTAACGTCGTTAGACCTAACGTTAGGCCTAAGCGTAGCCAATGGTGTAGCCCTGCCGGGTGACTTTGGTCTTTGTCCCCGTCCATCTCTCTGGCAACCGCTACTCAAACGCTTACTCCTTAATCGTACCTCCTCGGCAGCCAGAACTTGATTCCATAAACGAATATATGCTTTTTAAGTGCATTGAAACGGCACATACAAAACAAAAACAAAAAACTGAAACCGGATCGGGCAAAAACATAAACGCAAAACTATTTACAGACTGCTAAATCAAACAGAAAATTATGTTCATTACAGTAATAAGCTATATATACAGATATTTACAAAACTATATACAGAAAATTATACACACAGATATTTACATACTGTGCTTTTTAAGTGCATTGAAACGGCACATGCAAAACAAGAACAAAAACTGAAACCGGATCGGGCAAAAATCATAAACGCAAACTATTTACAGATTGCTAAATCAAACAGAAAATTGTGTTCATTACAGTAATAAGCTATATGTACAAATATTTACAAAACTATGTACAGAAAATTATGTTCATTACAGTAATAAAGCTATACATACAGATATTTACAACTATTTACAAGCACCTTACAGACCCACCCTATTACAAGTTGACCACCACACGGTTCCCCCTCACCGAAACGAGTGGACCCCATCGCCTACCGAACGCCGACCTTGGCAAACGAACGAAGTCGGACTCAACCCTCAGCCTCACCTCCGCCTTCACCGACGCCAGGACGACGTCCGCAAGCTTCCCCCATCCCCCTAAAAACAACGTTAACATCGGTCTCTCCATAAGGCCAGCTTTATGGAGGCCGAAACAAAGGTAAGTATGCCCTGAATACTTGTATTGCATGGCGGGGGTGAAAGACCATACAAAGCATAGTCCCGGCCGACCGCCCATGTGTTGCCCATCGTCAAGCGATCAGTCAGGACCTGGAACCATTCCCAAAGGAGGGCCACAAATTCACACTGCCAAAACACATGTGACACACTCTCCCACTTCGTGCATCCAGAGCGTGGGCAAATTCCATCTCCAAGACGCCACCGAAGACGCTTGAGATTAGTCACAATCGCATCATGTGCGATTCGCCACAAGTCTCGCCTGCGGTAATCTAATGATCTGCTGTGGACCACACGCCACACTTCCGACCCTGAAGCATAGTGATTGGATTGGACCTGGCCAACCAATTCTTCAAAAACAGCCTGGTATAGGTCTCTTGCACTTAACTGCGAAACGTCCCCAACTCTAGATATCATTAGGAGCGTTTCTCTCATTTGACTGTACGCTTCCGAGGGCCTCCAGCTGTGGGGTTCACTGTTACTAAACAGGGAGGGAAAGAACCGACGGAATGATAATCCCCCCCAATAACGGACAAAATAGGCAAAAGGCATTCTGCTGTCTACAGCACTATAAACACACTTGGTCAGCAGAAAACGGAGTTTGGAAGGAAAATGCACAAGGCCCAACCCACCACGCCTAACATCCTGATATACCATCCCTCTTCTTACGAGCTCCGTCTTCCCTGACCATAAAAACCTAAACACAGCCCTCTCGAGACGCAACAGGACACCCTTTGGAGCAGCCAGAACGGTGCCTGGATACCACAAAAGGGGATAAATAAAACGATTGATAACTGTCACCTTTCCGAACAGGCTAATGTGGCGCTCGCCGAAGTCCTTCAACCTAGCTTCCACCAGGTCCACTTTCTCATTCCAGGTAAGTAACTCGGTTTGCCAATAACCAAACCATATGCCGTTTATCCTTATGGCGTCGTCTACCCATGATGCAGCGAAGGGCAGTCTTCTTGACCGCCACTTACCTAGGCGAAGTCCTTTGGTCTTATTGGGATTCAGTCTGGCACCTGTGGCTCTTTGAAACTTAGACAACGTGCCACTAAGGGCCTTGAAGGAAGCTAGGTCGGAGACTACGCATGTGACGTCATCGGCATACTGAAGGCACTTAACTTCAACACCACCGGGAATGTGAAATGGTTGAAACAAAGGCTCTACTTGAAAGGCTCTTGCTATTGATTCACTAAACAATACGTAAAGGTGATAGGGGGCACCCCTGCCGTACGCCACGTTGGACACTGAAGGGGTCTGACGGTAGGCCATTAACGATAACCCGACTATTTACACTATTGTACAATAAGGAGGTGCATTTAACAAAAACTGGATTCAAACAAAACTTCTTCAAAATTTTAAAGAGGAATCCATGATCAACCATGTCGAAGGCCTTCTCCTGATCGAGGGAGACCAGGGCACATGGAAGATCACGGTCCATCACGTATTTAACTAAGTCCCGCACCACCCAGGGGTTCTGCTGAATACTGTGTCCCCGCACCGCACAAGTCTGAAAGGACCCTACAAGATCTGGCATAACTGTGCCTAGCCTGTTGCAAAGGGCTTTCGCCAGAATCTTGTAATCTACATTTAACAAGGTGATTGGCCGTTTGTTTTTCGGTTCGAGGGGGTCTCCTGACTTAGGCAGCAAAGTAATTATGCCTGTGCGCTGCGAGTGGCTCAATGAGCCAGCAAGGAAGCCAGAGACGAACACGTCGCGGAGATCATGTGCTACGGTACCCCAGAAGCGTTTATAGAATTCTACTGGAATACCGTCGGACCCAGGTGCCTTTCCGCCTTTCATCTTCGCCACTGCCTTCCGGAGCTCATCAATAGTCAAAGGGGAGCCAAGTTCATCATTCTGATCTTTAGAGGGGGTCTTGTCAATATTATCTAATAGGGACTTTTGAAGGTCTTCATCGACATCTGCCTGGGTATACAGCTGCTCATAAAAGTTTTTATACACTTCTACAATGTCGAGAGGGTCCTTATGTACCACACCGTGGGCGTCACGGACAGCTTTTATACTTCGATCGATGGCATTCTTTGTGACGTCCCGGTAGAACTTAATGGTTGGTTTCTCCTTCGCCTCCACACAATGCACACGAGCACGAACCCGGGCCCCGTGTAATTTTCCATCAAGGTACTGCTGGATTGCATGAAGTGCAGAGTGGTCCCCGTTCCTCTCCCTAGAGCAAAGTGAAAGGAACTCCTCCCTTCTTCGACGAGCTCTTGCTACACAATATTCCACTGTAAACTGTTTGATGCGGGTCTTTACATCATCCCACCACTCTAAATCTGTTGAAAAGGCCGGCCTCAAAGTTCGCCACCCTTCGTATCTGGCCTTAAAATCTTTGCTATATTCAGCCTCCGTTAGAATATCTGTGTTCATTTTCCAGAACCCCCTCCCTACTGGCCATGACTCTGGGGGTTTGAATGAGACAGTAACTGCATCATGGTCCGAAATTGGACATGCCACAACTTCGCAATCACTTGGTGACAGAGCCGTTGGAGCGTACACCCTGTCCAACCTTGAGGCGTCCGTGCCATCAGGGCGGTGCCAAGTGAACACGGACAAGCCAGGATGCTGCACTCTCCAAACGTCAACCATATCGTGATTCTTTGTGAACATGTCCAACTCCACCATACCGACACTACAGCTTGAAGATGTGAAGGTGGACATTCGATCAAACCGTGTGTCAGGGACACAGTTGAAGTCTCCAGATAGGATACAAGGGGCACAGCCAGGAACGAAGGATGGCAGGGTAGCAAAAAAATCCCTTCTGTTTGTAGGTTGGTTGGGGGCATAAACGTTACATAAGAAGAAGTTCCCGCAAGGATGTTTGATGGTGATGCATACCAACCGGCCCTCATGATCATGATCAACCTTTCCGACCAGGGAAGTCCATCTTGGAGAAACTAAAATGACAGATCCACAGGAAGATGCGGAACCAAAGGAAGCGTACAAACCCCCACCCCATTCGTAGGACCAGGTGTAGACATCGTCCTCATTAACAATGTGAGTCTCTTGGAGGAAAACGAAGTCCACACCTTATGATTTACAAAATTGGAATATTCTGGACCGCTTCCGACTGTCCCTCATGCCGTTTACATTCAGGGTCATGAGGGACAGGGGACCATTCATGAAATGTGGAGTGTGAAATTACAAAACTGTCTCTGACCTGGCCTTTTTGTTACATGGATCTGGTGCTGGTGGCACAGAAGGACTAACTCCCCCTCCCCGGTCGGACACCTCCCCTGAGGCCGACCTTTTCAACTTAGGCTCAAGTTCAACGGCCTCACACAAATCAGACCAGCCCTCCCCAGATGGTGGGTCCTTTGGTGGAGGCTCTGAGGCAGGTCCTCCCACATCTGACATGACACTGTCAGACTCCGAATCCGATGACAGTTGAAGGTCATTCTCTACTGTCAGTATTCCAGCCTCCCCAGGAACTGGTGCGGATTGTGCCTCAGGTACTAATGTGGAGGGTTGGGAAGGGCCTACCTCAGGGTTCCCACAGACCACCTCACGTCTCTTAGAAGCTAGGAACTCTTGTTCCACCTGATGTGCCACCTCATCAGGCGTAGGGGACCTGGGTTCCTCCACCATTGGTTCAGGGTCTGATAACGAGGGTTCACTTGCCGGCTCCACATCTGCGCTTGCACGCGCAGAGTACGACTTGGGGCAGGCACCAGAGACATGTCCCTCCTCCCCACACAGGTTACACCGCACCTCATTGGGACATGTTGCCCTGTCATGCCCAAACTGCAAGCATCTGCCACAGCGTTTGTCTGGGCATGACTTAGCCTCATGCCCCTCCTCTCTACAATGGAAACATGTGCGGGGCTGGCCAAAATACCTGATGTGGGCCTTAGACCCCCCTATGAACAGGACGGAGGGGATGTCTCGTTTCAGCTCCATACGGAACTGTCTCTTTCCGTTGAGAATACCGGCTAATTCACCCTCACTGTATTTCACCCAACGCCAGTCTGAGACAGTTCCGTACAGTCCTAGAACCCTCGCCACCAGGCTCTTATCTACCTCAAAATTGAGGTACAACACTGTCACCACCACAGAGCGGTCATATGGGGTGACAGTCAGACCCTCCACTCCCTTCAAGGAGGAAACCCCCTTTAATCGAGCAGGATCAGTCCGGAACTTCAAATCATACGTATTTCGGGATGCAAGGGCCTGCAGCATCTCTATATCCTTAACCTCTACCTTATTGTTCTTCAACACAGAAAAAACATGCTGGGGTGTAACATTCCCCCTCGACTCAAACTGTAACTTAACGATACTGCTATCCCGACCTCCGGGCATAGCAGCAAAGGTTTGTGGCACAAGGCCACGCAGCAACTAGAGAGAAAACTTCAGCACAGCACAGCAGTTCAAACCCAGTCAGGGAAAATAGAAAGGGAACCCAACACTAAACTATAGACCAGGCGTGCTTTAAAACGAGCACGGAGACCACGAGCACGTCCCCAAGCGAGAGACCACACCCAATATCCAACAGTAAAACGACAGTAGTAGATGTTAATACAACAAGCAGCACAGCACAATGCCAAAATTCAGCACGATCAGCGAGAGCTCCGCGAAACACGTCCGCTCTCGACGAAGACCTGAACTTCGTGCTATGTAGTTGAAATAAACTAACTAACCTATGTAAGCGAAGCCTTACGTAATTTATACTCTTCTCCAGTATATGATAATGATATGACATCAATCAACCTGCTGAGGCATGCGACGTGCATAACATATGTGCGCTGACTTACCCCGCACGTACATGGACACACATGATCGATCTGGCTTGAACACATTCATCCGTCGGCAATAACAACCCTGTTCATTGACGAGTTTCTTAACCTTCCGGAAAACTGGTACCATACTCTGAAAAAGCATCTAAGCACGAGGATTGAATGGTTCATTCAGGGGTTACACTTTTTTCACGAATAACAACGCTGCTATAGGAAAAATTCAATCTCTTTTTCTGGTACTATTTTATGTCATGTGCAACATGAAAGCTGTGACCGGCCGCAGTGCACTTAATTATGGATAGGTCACAAAGTTGACTAACACGATAGGTTAAGCATCATGAACGTACGGGGACTGGTTGCGTTATTGCTAATTTATCCGCATCTGAACGATTTGCTTCATTTTCGATTTTATAACGGACAAAAATTTTCTCTTAATCTCCTTGTAGAAAATGCTAAATGTAAATAGTATGATTAACTTTATTTACTGATCTGTTATACAATTATAAGGTCTTCGAAAAGAATTAATTGTACTGAGCGTAGTATCATTGTTGTGAAGAATCTTTGGAGCTCTGCTGAACAAGCAAAGTTAAGTTAACTTCGCAGCTAGCGTCCAATATTTGAGGCTATAGAGACCTCTTACGTAAACTTTCTTGTTCAACACGTCGGTGTGCAGGTACTGCCTGCTTGGCCCTAAATGCCAATATTGTAGCGCGCACGCGCACTACAATAACTCATGAAGGTCCTTACCGAGACTACTGTTACTCATGTTTTTTCATAGAAAGTAAACACAAGACATCAACACAAACATCGATGGATATTTCACTTCACTGACCGTCCAATCATTGCGAATTGCTTTCCCTGCACAGGTCTTCTTGGCACATGTACAGTATAATAATGGTTAACAAGCATAAGCGAAGGACAATTTATTACTATAATTGTTAACAGGTATTGGCAACCACTACCCATATTAGACAGTTAATGAAAGTGTGGGTTATTGCTTTGTATATAAATACAGAAGTGGAAGCTGCGGTTGTCTTTCTTTTTTAAGCATTTGTTGCTTTTAAAAATAGAAAGCTCCAGTGTGAATCATGATCACAAAGGCACTTCCAGCGTGTTCATTCATGGTCTCGGAAGACAACTCGACTATTTTCATACATTTAAGGAGGCTCGATGTATGCCAGTTGCACCTTCCTTGCACATATGTACAGTTGATGTTTAGACAGGTACGTCGTTTTGGCTGAGTTTGCTGGAGTTTAATTTCTCAAATTCTAAACGAAGAAACTTTGACGGAAGTTTTTGAAATGTATATTTTTAATTAGGGGTGTCGATTTGATATCCAAAGTATAGGGGGGGGGGGGTACATCTGAGCTGTCCTAGAAAAGTGTCTACAGCGGCGTAGCTATACATTTTTGCGGGAAGGGGAGCTTAGGCAAACATCCAAATTTTACGATTTGTTAAGTGTGAATACCCCTGTACAAAGGATGTAATTTGCGGCGCGCGATGCACGCTGAAAGTTTGCACTTTTTCAAATATTTAACATAATGGAGCTTGTATTGCAGATAAGTTTGTATTCTGGGTTTCATGTGGGGAAATTTGAAAAGTTGGGAAATTACTGACGAATTTGCATTCCCCATTGGCAAATCTGAGATTGAGCGGCGAGCTAAGACCGTTGTTGCTCCATAATGTTATCCAACGCCTACGAAATGAGCCTCGTCGACGAACTTTTTTGAGCCAAGAGCATATATGCTGGAGAAAATTTGGAATTTTTCGAAAGCGAATTTACGAAAAAAGCACTGTTGTTACTGGTGTCACTTGATGATCTCACATATAGCAAACTTTCGATTTTGTCACATCCAGAGCTATGGAAAATTTAAACAAACTGAGGGTATTCTGCTTAGGAATTGCAATTTGAGGTGACCCAAGCACGTGGAAAATTTTTCTCTTTTTTGAAACAAATAATAAAGAATATGGAGCTTTTAGAGCTTTAGAGAGAATTCGGATTTTCGGAATTTCATGAGTTGTCGAAACCACACCAAAGACTGTGAATTCTTCATTTTTCAGAGCCGCCTGCCCCCCCCCCCCCCCGAATCTTCGCCATTGGGACCTAGATGCAAAATGGTGCAAAATGTTTCAATATTTTGAGATAGGAAACTTCAACGCTTTAGTTCAAAACATAGTCTTGAAAGTGTGGGTAGTTACTTCAACGGACTATACGGTCAATGTGAATGTAAATACCGGGTGTACTCTAGAAGTGAATCACAACGAAAATTGTGAAAAGTTCTAATGGAAAGGAACCATTTGAAATGAAAGAAGGTAAAATAAATCCATGAATTGATCAAAAGCACACTTCGATCTACTGCGGGAAAGTCACACGTCGGAAGGGGGGAGGGGTACCGACCCACTGGTGGTACTGAGACACCGTTACATAGGCCTAACGGTATAAGATTGTTGATACAAAAACATTTAAATTTGTCCTTTCGAACTACACCTCATCATACACTATCTGCCGAGGACAGAGGTGTACCTCTAATTCCAGATTGAAGTCTCTTATCTAGCGGACGCCAGTGTGATTTTACTTCTCTGATAATGGTCTAAATACGAAATGGTCGAATCGCTGTACAAATATGTGATGTGTCGAAATTTTGTCATGGGCGTCGATTATGGGGGAAGGGGGACATGTCCCCCACTTTTTTGAGTGGAGGTGACACTAAAGTAAAAGCCCCCCCCACACACACACACACTTTTTATGACCTGAAACTGAAAATTTAGGTACTACCAAAATACTATACATGTTGGTTATTAAATATGTGCTCTACCGATTACGATCGATTTCTGTATCAATGATTACACGTTTATACTTTGCAAATCCCCAAATTTTCGCCGCTCTCCGCGCGGTTGCAGTCTCATTGATGTTCTTTTTCACTTGCATATCAAACATGCATTATTCATCTGTCTCTATGATTATGTCGATTGTTTGAGTGCATAGAGGAGCAGGTGTGGTTATGAAGGAGCACAAAATTTCTCAGTGTACAGTCTGCATGCAACCTTTTCAGAAAAATAAATGATTTCAAATGCAAATTTTCGACACGAGCACATCACTCATTGTTAGAGGAGTAAAATCACACTAGATTGCTAGATTAGAGACTCCAGTCTAGGATAAGAGGTACACCTCCATCCTCTGTCTGAAAAAAGTGTATGATGAGGTGTCGCTCTAAACTTCCAAAGCATATATTTTAATGATTTTTTGTATCAACAATCTTACACCGGCAGGCTTACAGGCGCGGATCCAGACATTTCAAAAAAAGGGGGGGGGGGAATTGCAAGAATTAGTTTAGATTCAGGGTTTCCTGTAAGGTTATTTGAATATTTGGGGGACTATCGAAGAATCTGCGTTTCCTGTTAGCATATATCTGAGATAGCATGTCCACTGAAGATCGTTGTTGTTATATAAGGAGTGCGGATTGAGGCTTCCCGGCGACATTCAAAAGGTTCCTGAAACTTTTTTCAGACAAAATATTTTTTAAAATTAAAAGCCTATATATTCGAAGAAAATGTTAGGGAAACTGCACTGTAGGGGCTCGGAAAAGTTTACCACTGACTGCTTCATGAGCGACTTCTTTTTTGCACTTCCTAATATATGGGCGCAAATCTGAGAATGATTGCACGACGACTGAATCGTTGTTGCTACATAATGTAACCTAAGGCCTACGAACTGACACTCTCCGATGACATTTCAAGTTTCCCAAAGTTTGTTGTCCTTAACCTTTGTCCTTTGTTGTCCAAAATCAAGAGTTTTCATTGAAGAAAATTTGGAATTCTATGAAAGACAGTTTACAAAATAGCAATATAGCTGCCGGTGTCTAGTGATGATGTGGTGTAACATATCATCACATTCGATTTGTCATTTACAGAGCTCGGAAAAGTTTTCCAAACTTTTTTGGGGTTTTCTAAACAAGGAAGTGGGGGACGGAAGCTTGCTTCCTCCCCTCATTTTTCACTGGGTGGCTTTCGGCCCCCAGCCTCCCGCTTCCTACGCCTGTGGAATATCTTATTCTGCCCGAAAGACCAATCAGAGCGCCATCATCTGTTAGCGTGGAGCGCCATCATCTGATAGCGTGGAGCGTAACAGAAAATTCTTCTAAGTAACATCTAAGCAATCATTATTTTGAGCTTTCGTTGTAATAAAATTTATACTTCAATAAAAAAAAAAAAAAAATGAATGCAAAAATGCATTGAGGTTTCGATGATACATACATGCTGTTTTCAATAAAATGCTACATTTTTGTAACAACTGGTGACCCAAAATAACCTTTGTCTCCACCTGTAAGTGACTGGTTTTTCTTTTAACCAAAACATTTCTCTATTCAAAAAGCCAAATTTCATACTGTGCCTTAAGATATTCTGCAAACAAGGTTTTCAGAGTTTGATGCCAGGTGATACCAGATGACCATTGACCTCCACCAAAAACAACAGGTACAGTACTTTCAACTCACCATAACACATCCACATACTAATTAGGAAATTCATCCAAGTTTCCTACCTTAAGATATCACATTTTGACAAGTTTTTCAAAGATTGACTGATCATGACCCCAGATGTCCTTTCACCTCCACAAAAAAAAAAAACCTTATACAGACCATCTTCTCACCATAATTCATTTACATACTAATTTTGAAATCCATCCACCTTTCATACCTTGAGCTATCCTAAACAAGTTTTTCTGAGTTTGACCCCTATGACCCCAAATGCCCTTTGACCTCTACCAAAATCAATAGGCTTCTTCCTCCCATCATAACGCATCAACATATCAAGTTTGAAATTAATCCAAGCTTCCTAACTTGAGATATAGTGTGAACCAGGATTTCGGGGTGTGACCCCAAATGACCTTTGACCTCCACAAAAAAAAATAAATCTGGTTCTTCTATCAGGATTAAAATGAATACAAGTTTCCTACCATAATGTATCATGTAAACAAGGATTTCAAGTTTTGACCCCAAATGACCTTTGACCTCCACGAAAATACATCGGGTTCTTTCTTACATCATAAAACAACATATCAAGTATGAAATTAATCCAAGTTTCCTACCATGAGATATCATGTAAACAAGGATTTCAGGGTTTGACCCGATGTGACCCCAAATGACCTTTGACCTCCACCAAAATCAATAGGGTTCTTCCTTACATCATAACGCATCAACATATCAAGTTTGAAATTAATCCAAGTTTTCTACCATGAGATATTGTGTAAACAAGGATTTAAGGGTTTGACACCATGTGACCCCAAATGACCTTTGACCTCACCAAAATCAATAGGGTTCTTCCTTACATCATAATGCATCAACATATCAAGTTTGAAATTAATCCAAGTTTCCTACCATGAGATATTGTGTAAACAAGGATTTCAGGGTTTGACCCGATGTGACCCCAAATGACCTTTGACCTCCACCAAAATCAATAGGGTTCTTCCTTACATCATAACGCATCAACATATCAAGTTTGAAATTAATCCAAGTTTTCTACCATGAGATATCGTGTAAACAAGGATTTCGGGGTTTGACCCCACGTGACCCCAAATGACCTTTGACCTCCACCAAAATCAATAGGGTTCTTCCTTACATCATAACGCATCAATATATCAAGTTTGAAATTAATCCAAGTTTCCTGTCTTGAGATATTGTGTAAACATGGATTTTGGTTTTTGACCCCCTGTGACCCCAGATGACCTTTGACCTCAACCAAAATAAGTAGGGTTCTTCCTCTCAGTATGGGGTATCTGTGTACTAAGTTTGAGAACTGTCAGATCTTCCCTTCTTAAGATATCGTGTAAACAAGCAAAGTGTCACAAACACACACACATACACACGTACACACACACACGCACATACACACATACATACACACACACGCCATCATGAATGCATAGGTTTCTCTTTTCATCGAAACCAAAAATGAATAAGTTATAAAATGATCAGAAAATTACCAGATAAAATGAAACACTACCATTAGATGAAACGGTTATGTAAAGATTCAAACTATTGACTACTTTGCGACCTTAGACTACGATGAGAAGTAATTCGAGCAACTTCATTGACCGGCGAAAATCCCTTCTGAACTTCAAGGGAGGATGGCAATGTATCACATACCGGCTGCCTAGCCTTTACAAGTTTCATCGAACTTTACAAGGATTCCATGTGTTTGAGCAGCCTGATTAGCTTAAACAGAATGCAAAATCAACGTATACCCCAATTCTCCGTTGTCAGCATTAACAACTATACAAGGGCTTCAATTCTTAACTGTCGCATTATAATTAACACTTAAAACATACTTGAAAATTGTAAAATGCGTTTTGTGTTTATCCGATATGATTGTTTTTGATCGCAGTCCCTCTATACCAGGGGTGTGCATGTGGGTCTTAGCACATTGGTCACTCTAACGGGGGCAGCTTGTGGGCAAGGGGTAACGGTAAGACGCCACCTAATATACACCTACATCTGCTCCACTGTGGCCACCCAGATGGCCACAGCAACATGATTTGGTCCAAAACTTTGCACACCCGGCCCTGCGCTATACCATAATAAGTCACCGTTGGAAACTGCCTATCGTGCCAACTGTTCACAGCCAATACGGCACATTGCACACATGGGCTGACGTGCGACTGTGTGAACATAGTTCAGTTGATAATACTCATAACGTGATGACATAGGCCCATTGGTCGACAGCTATTCACATTATTCAAATCTTGTTGTTGTGGCCAGGGAGTTGCAGCTCCCTGTTGTGGCGAAGGCAAGGCGGCAGGAAAGTTAGCAGATAGCCTATTCACCTGGACTTATTATCATACTGTGAGGTTCGTGTATTTGGATTTGTGTTGTGAGGGAAAGGATGAGCCGGAAATAGCCCCTTGAGCATTCTCGTACATAAACATTGTGCTTATTTTAGTGTATTTGTTATTGTTGATGGGACTCGATCTGTGATTTTCCTGCAGTAAACTGAAGTGTGATTTGATCAGTTGGATTTTACTTCTTCCATCAAAAATGGTTCCTTACTATTAGATATTTTGTACAAATCCTTTGCAAACTATCACAATTTTCGTTGTGATTCTATTTACATATAGATTTTACCCGGTATTTAAATTCACATTGACCGTATAGTCCGTTGAAGTAATTACCCACATTTTCAAGACCATGTTTTGAAAACTTTGAAGTTTCCTAGTTAATACTCAAAATATTGAAAAATTTTGCACCGTTTTGCATCTAATCCCCCTTTCTCAGATACCCAGTGGCGTAGCTACAGAGGGCAGGCGGCTTTGAAGAAATGAAAAATTCCGAAATTTGCCATTTCCATCAAGAAATTCCGAAATTCCACATTCTCTCCAATAAGAGCTCCGTATTCGTCGTTAGTTGTTTCAAAAAAGCAAAATTGTCCACGCGCTTCGCAATTCCTAAGCAGTGCTCGCTCATACCCTCATTTTGCTAAACTTGTCCGAGCTCTGGAGGTGACAAAATCGGAATTCGCTACATGTGACACCAGATCAACATGTGACAACGGTAACTACAGTGCTATTTCATAAATTTTTTTTCATAAAATATCAAATTTTCCCCAATATAAGCTCTTGACTCAAAAAAATTTCGTCGGAGAGCCTCATTTCGTTGGCGTTGGATAACATTACTTGGCAACAACGATCTTTGGTCGCCGCTCAATCTCAGATTTGCCAACAGGATATACAAATTCTTCAGTACCACCAACTTTCCAAATTTCCTTACAAAAAAAAACTCAGAATCCAAACTTTTCTACAATACCAGCTCCATATTTTCAAATATTCGAAAAAGGACAAAATTTCAGCGCGCAAATTACATCCCTAGTACAGTGGTGTTCAAACTCCAAAAAAATCGTAAAATTTGGATGCTTAACTACCAGGCGCGTAGCCAGAATTGTGTCACGGGGTGGGGGGGGGGGGTGGTTGGGGTAGCGACATGAGGAAAAAGTCTAAGGATAGAGAGAAAAACCGCTATTTTAGGTGTTTTTTGCATTGCAAGGTTGGTTCATGGGGTGTTCTTACCCCCAACCCCTATGGCTACGCCACTGTTACCCACCCCCCCCCCCCAAAAAAATGTGTAGCTACGCCGCTGTGGACACCTTACCAGGACAGGAAAAAAATTTAGGCCAGATTGCCCCCCCCCCCCCTCACTTTCAAAATCAAATCGACGCCCCTGAACACTATCAAGAGTAAGTAAACAGGAGAATTTCAAATTTGTCTTAATTAACATATTTGCTTTTTTGTACAGATCACATTTAGCTTCTTTATATTCAATTCATAATATTCTTTCTTAACATTAGCTATGTCACCGGTGGGTTACACCGGAACTTGATATCAATATAGTAATTTTATACTCACCCTGTGCATATGTAACTATAGGTATGACACAAATAGCATGAGTTAGCGTTTCAAGGCCCAGTTTCCAACCGACTGGTTCAAGTCGAGCCGGCCACGGCCATTTTCCCAGTTGTGGCTCACTGGCAGTTTGTTTTCCCAAACAGTTTGAGATTAAACACGATGTCACTTTTTTCCTCCATTATTGTAATATCCGTTTTTCTCATATTACACTTTTGTATGCAATGGTTTGCACTGTTCAAAGGGATTTCAGCGGGAAAAAGAAACGAACCAATGATGTAAAGCGTTGGCCTGAGACGCTGAGGTTCCGACTGTTTTTAAACCGTTAAAGACGTGGTGAAGAGAAAGCCAAAGTTCCGACGTGCATGTTTGGAAAACCATCTGAAGACACATGTCCGAAGAAACTGCAAGTGGTTTTTGTAGAACTCATTAGATGTGGGTGAATAAAAAATAGTCGAGTTGTCTTCTGGAATCATGCATCAACACATTGAAAGTGCATTTATGTTCATGGTTTACTCGTAAGCTCCCTTTTTCGAATGCAAACAAAACCCGTATACCAGGAGACTTGATGGTTTTGCTTTATGATACACATTAAAAAGCTTTTAAATTCTTAGTACATTACTAAGGTCGTTTTATTATTGATGAAAGTTTTGTTTTCCGTTTCAACTTCATTTCACACCTTTTTAAGACTTGAAAGTGTACGAACCTTTCTAAATGTCTTATTTGTTAAACTCACGGACAAAATAAATGTCAAAGCAATGAAGAGTTTTCGTAATCTAAATTGCAGTGAAAGTCTAGTGAAATTAGTAAACACTCCAAAATAAAGACCAAATATTCACTCTAAAAGGGTGAGAATGACTTTTATCGATTGAAACATTAAAACTCTAATTAAAGATTAACCTTTGATATTTCTCTGGAACGTTGATTTGTACCTGCCGGATATTTGAGTGTATTATTACTTTTTAACCTCCAATGACAATTGATGATCGACAAAGAATGGAAGCAGTGCCTTACTGCCTTGGACACTACGTGGTGGTACAAATCGTCGCAAGGTTTAAAGGCGAACTTGTTAGAATTATACTCTCAGTCTGGTTTAATCTGAAGAGTGTTGAAGATTCGGCAGATGTCGCCACTTTGCACTACTCATTAGGACAGATCGAGGATAATTTCTAAACACGTAAAAATATTATTCACATGTTCTTGATTTCCCCCAGATGTCCTTGGCACTTTCTTAATTAATCTTACCTTACATTCCTTAATTCAATTCAAAAGTTTGAAAAAATTACTTATAAATTCAAAGGTTTGCAAAAAGTGAGTCACTAAGGTAATCATCAATTATTGAACCATTACGAGCAATAAAGGAACATACACCAGCTAAAGGTATAGGACGTCAGGCGAAAGTTTATCTTTTATAATTCACCGTACGCATGATGCTTCCACAATGCCCCCACCAGTAAATTGGTTCATGTAATCATGTTGATTGAAAGAGGTGTGTTGTGGGTTACTCGTGGTCATTGGAGGTAAAACTGCAAAAAACTCAAAAATGGTTTATAATTACACCATATATCTCAAGATGATGACTGACACTGACACAATGACTGACACTTCGTATTTTGTACATCCATTTGTCATATTTATTGGGAGGTTCTCTTGTTTTAATTGGAGGTAGAAGGTCACTTGAGGTCACCAGAACTAAAATTGTAAAAACCTTTTGAAGGGCTTACACAGTAAGGCGGAGGAGGAAGGACCTTTTTGTTTTAGTACAGATCAGAGCTCACTTGTCAGACTTTCCAAGATCTTGTCTGAAAATAAATTTCCCAAGAATTTCCAAGATGGGCGAGGAATCACCAAGCCCTTACGGCTTTCTTATAAATTATATCTTCAATGAATTCCACGACGAGTTCTTTATTGGAATTAATACCTAAATTTCCCCGAAATGTGTAACTACAAATTCCGATTTTTCACATTTTTCATGTTGTAATTGCAGTAGTAAATCAGGATTTAATGTAGGATATCTCTTTGGGTGGAGGGGGGGGGGGGGTTGATGGCCAATGACCGACAATTTCATTTCATTCATGTGTTTGAGGATCAATTTTTCCATTATTTAATAGGAGTCAGAATATCCAGCCTCTAGACAATGGTGGTGCAGCTTGGAAAGTGGGCCCCATTTTTGCTAGGTGCAAAAATTATCTACGCGAAAAGGAGAGTACGGAAAATAGTGAAAATCTCGATCCCATAGCCAGCAGGGAATGAAATGTCCCACTCTTCCCACTCTTGTAAGTAGAATGTAATCAATCGGTATTTCGAGCTTTCATGTTTAGGCCAATGAAACATTAGAGCAAATTATCCGAAAATTATCAGGTAAAATGTACCACTACCATTTTGGGGGTAAAACATTGGGCACTGTTACACACAGGGGGGCTGCCATAAATACTTCAGGAGTGGCCAATGATCATATGTCTTTGATAGGACATTTGCTATTCTCATTGGCGTAGCTATGACTTTTTTCCGGAGGGGCAAAAGTGAGCACTGACCACAAACGCGATTTGCGAAGCGCGTCGAGACTGCAGCTTTTAAATAAGTATCTAAAAATATGGAGCTTGTATTGCATAAATGTTTCGCTTCTGGGTTTCCTGTGAGGAAATTTAATAAAAAAAAGGGGGGGGGGGGGATTATTGATTCTTTTAAATTCCCCCCTTAGCAAAATCCGAGACTGCGCGACGACTAAAGATAATTTTTGTTGCATAATGTTATTTTAGACAAACGGATCGAGGCTCTCCGACGACATTTAATACGGCTCTGAATTTTCCTGCCTTTAAAGACGAATATTTTAAGAGCATGTAATGTAACAAATTTGATTTTTTATGAAAACAATATGGGAAAACATCACAGTAGTTGGCCGGTGTCACTTGATAATCTAGTGTCACTTAGGACAAACGTCGTTTTTTTTTTTTCAAGAGCTCGTTAAAGTCAAAATATGGAGTTTGTATTGGAGAGAATCCGGAATATGATTAGATAAGTTGGGAAAACCGCGCTTTAGTTGACCGATATTACCTGATCACCTGGTGTGTCACATACGGCAAATTTCCGAATTTTCTATTTTTCAAAGCCAGTGGGGCAATTGTCCACTGCCCGACCCCCCCCCCCCCCCCCGAAGCCACTGACTGTTCTGAGCGGAGGGGTACTCTCAGTTGGAGCTGAGCGCAGTGGGGAATTTGGTTTGCCAAAAATGCCTCCCAGATTACCGGAAATAGCATTTTTGAGCCCGTTTTAATTATTTTTTTTTGTATTTGCACTTTGCACAACCCGTTAAGTAAATTTCGCGGAAATATACGGAAGCGTAGAAGGGACATGCAAAAGAAAAAAAACCTCTCTCAGCAAAATGACAATTTCCGCAGAATTGACATTTTGACGACTGAAGTCTTCAAAATGACAAAAATCCGAAATTTGGCGTTTTAATTAACTTGTCAAAACGTTAAAATTCCGAAAGTTGTCACTTTGCCGAGTTAAAAAATCTCGACAAAATTCAGAAAACTGTCACTTTGCTGAGTTAGAACATCTCGTCATAATAGCAAAATTCAGAAAATTGTCATTTTGCCGAATTACATAATCTCGTCAAAATGGCAAAATTCAGAAGATTGTCATTTTGGCGAGTTTGAACATCTCGTCAAAATGGCAAAATTCAGAAAAATAACATTTTGACGAGTTTAAACATCTCGTCAAAATCGTAAAATTCAGAAAAATTGTCATCTTGCCGAGTTAGATCATCTCGTCAAAACGGCAATATTCAGAAAAATGTCATTTGGCCGGGTCAGAACTTTTCGTCAAAATGGCAAAATTCAGAAAATTGCCATTTTGTCGAGTTAGATCATCCTAATTAAACGGTGAAATTCAATGGAAGCGTTAAGGTGCCATCAAGTTAAGAACTTAGTCACAGCATTATCTTCACATTTTGTAACAAAAAGATGAAATGTTTACTTATTATCTTAACATTTTGCAGAAAATGATGAAATGCAAACTTATACAATATTTCAACAATTCAAAATTTCACATAAAATTGATAAATTACGCATTTAAGGAATGTTATTAATTCCTCGTTTTGCAGAAAATAAATGAATTACTCATGTATACCAAATTTTTTGTACCATATTTATGTTCTTTTCCCAATTTGGTGAGTTTATGGTACAATCAGGAGTGCAGGCGCTTTACGAACAAGAAGATGAAATATGTAAACAGTGAAATAATTACGTAATAAAATTATGCTAAAAAGTATTCAAAATTTTGGACAGTTTATTTTTCTATGCAATATGTACATTCGGTCTCAGTCTCGGTATTGGACTTTGTCGGTCTCGGTCTCGAATTCTGCCCTGGTCTCGGTCTCGACACCTTCTGGTGTCGGTCTTGGATATGCTGGTCTCTACTAAAACACTGGTTCAGACACCCTGCTTCTAAAAGGATAATTAAACCCCAGTTGTTGTTTTTCAAGTGTCTTAAACCAATTTGTATAGCATTCAAGTAGAAACTATTACAAACTTTAGACTTGCAGCTGTTCAATTTTAAGGGCGTTTAAGGGCGTTTAGACTTTGCTGATATTAACGTCCCAATAAAAACAAAAAACAAGTAATTATAGGGGTCCTTTTGGGAAGGTAGCAGAGAATAGAAAGAAAGTGATTTAATTGTAGAGTCTGATATGTTGCTACACCTTGTACACATATGAAACTAGTAGCATAGCAAGAGGGGAAGAGGCAAAGTGTCCCGGAAAAAGTCAAAGGTAATCGATAAGACAGTAAAAGGAAAGAGATTTCCCCAACCCCAAATTCGAATTTGAGGGGCTCTCTGAAGTCTGGAAGTTTCACCCCGCCTCCTGCCTCAAAAGGTCTGATTGCCCCAAACACACAGATATACAGAAATGTTTCGTTATGAAAACATGTGTATTTAGTTTTAATGACGGCACATTTTATTCTAACTCTTTAAAACGTGGAGATCTAAAGCAGATCCATAATTCGTCATTTTTCTGCAAATTGACAATATGCTAAATTTATCACTTGCAAAAAGTGAGTAATTCATCAGTTTTGTGCAAAAATGTTGAACTTTTGAATATCGTACGTTTGCATTTTATCATTTTTTCTGCAAAATGTTAAGATAATAAGACTCATTTTATCATTTTTTCGCAAAATGTTAAAATATAATGCGATGACTTAGTTCGTAATTTGATGGCACCTAAACGTTTCCATAGAATTTCGCCCTGAAGGTTCTAACTAGGCGAAATGGCAATTTTCCAAATTTGGCCGTTTTGACAAAATGTTTTATCTCGGTGAAATGACATATTTTTCAAATTTGGCCATTTTGACGATGTGCTCTAACTCTGCAAAATGACAAAATTCCAAATTTTGCCATGTTGACGAGATGTTCTAACCCAGCAAAATGGCAATTTTCCAAATTTTGCCATTTTGACAACATGCTTTTACTGGGCAAAATGACAATTTTCTGAATATTGCCATTCTGACGAGATGTTCTATTTCGGCAAAATGACAATTTTCGGAATTTCGCCATTTTGACAACATGTTCGTACTCGGCAAAATAACAATTTTCTGAATTTCGTCATTTTGACGAGGTGTTGTTTGGTCGGCGAAATTTCAATTTTCCGAATTTTGCCATTTTGACGAGATGTTTTATCTTGTCAAAATGACAATTTTCAGAATTTTGCCACTTAAAGAGTCCATTAAATCGTCAAAATGTCAATTTTACGAAAATTGTCACTTTGCCGAGACAGAAATACGTTGAATTGAATTTATACTTGGGGTCAAGCTACGACTTGGGGCACGCACATGCATTCCCTTCCCTAATAGCTTCTCCACTGCTTATACATCTGTGCACCCTCCTGTCTGTCCATATTACATTGGATGAGATTTCTTTTCAACTTTAGGAGGATACTTTGAATTATGACAAACCTAGTGCACGGCGAAGCGCGAAGCCAATCCCGGGTGGGTTCCAGGGTCCCTCCTTAGGGCCTCTGGTGGGGTCCAGGGCGAAGCCTCTGAAGCTCCTGGGTTTTAATACCTCAGAGGCCCCAGAAAGACTGCTTTAAGTGGTATATTTCAGAGGTAATGTTCTTGGGCATTGACATGTTTATACATTTAGGAAAAACTCTTTTGAGCACAAAACTCTTTAATAAGTTGCTCTGGAGGATTTAAATTGAAAAAGAGCAACAATGTACTGTAAAGCTTGAAAAGGCAGGTTTCAACTCATAGGGTTATCCCGGGCAACTAGAATCTTTATTCGAAGACCATTTCATCCTGAAAATTAGCTTAGGAGAACCAGATTATTTGGAATTTGATTCATTCAAATAGTAGAAGTCCATAAACAGATTAATTTATAAAAGTTAAGCTGCATGGATTTCGTGCTAAGACTACAAAAATATTTTGATAAAGTTCCCAAACTATCAGCCATACCTTAAAAAAATCATCAAATTTAGGTAAAATTTGGTACTTATGGGGGTCATCACGGTGCATAAAATTGCGTTTGTTAAAAGGATCGTGAAATATAAAACAGTGAAACGTTCGAACTGTGTCATAATATGGCTTAATCCCCCATCATTCTCAGCGCCTCAAATAACTTGGAATCGATTTTAAATACGTGCTACCATGGAAACATAGAGATTGAAGAATTCCTGACAAAAATGAGCCCACCGATGTTCACGAAAGAATCTTACATTGTGCTTTTCAATGTCTAAAGGAAAGCGTGAGCTTTTTGATCATAAGGCTTATTACAAAAATTGATCGTATAAGGCATTACGGTCTAGGGCGCTGGGGCTTAAGTTTTCTTCTTCGTCGGGCAGGCACGTCTTCTGAAGAAGCCAGCCAAGGTTAAACAAATCATATGTGACCGATCGTGAGTATTTCGGTGAATATTGGAGACCTCCGCGGTTAAATGACGGAAACTTAAAATATGTGACATCTGATGGCTCGAAACATTTTAAGAAATGTAAAAAATATGAAAGCTTTCTGATGTAGCGTACCGAGACAGCATCATTACACACATAGCTTCGATGAACACCTTATCATGTTAAAGTGGAGAATTAATGTACTTGCGGGCAAAAAGAAAATATCACCATACACGTACCTGTAGAATATATATAGAATATATCCAACCGCCGCCCCCCCCCCCACCCCCGGATCAACGCCAATGGCCCACGAAATCTGGCAATTCTCTCTTTTGCAATTTTCTTCGAGTATTCTACCCTCTCGGCCAAAGTATTGTGCAAGACTAAGGAGTAAGGTGGTGTACAAATTGTAACCTTACCATTATGACAACGTCTTTTAAAAGTGAAGTTATCGATAAACTGGGATGTAGTAAAGTTTTGTGCTTTAATATTTGGGCTGAAAAGGTTTCTCATAAAGTTCAAGTAGTAAGAAATATGATGGTCGGATGGGATTAATGATAAAGCATTTCGCAACCGAATTTAGCAAATGGATCATTTAGTATTTATGACAAAACGTTTTGCATTATTTTTTTATTTTTAGAATTATTTATTATTATGATTATTAATTATTATTAAGACATCCGTTCCTGTATTTCCTGCGTTCAGTGAGTGTGTAAACTCAGTATAATTTTAAATGTCAAAGGAAGCGAACTGTGGTTATTTTCCCACATTATGCGATATTATAATAATAGGAAATAGACATTTTAAACTCGCAAGACCAGTTGCAGGATTTTCAGATAAACTATACATGAGTAGACCTATATTTATGTTAAATGTGAACATCAACCGTACGTGACTTTTACAAGTTAAAAGACCCACACCCTGTAAAGTCTTTAAAACATGTCGACGGAAGTGTAGACCTCAAAATTGACATCACTAATGAAAAAATTTGAAATAGCATTCAAAGCTTTAATTTTTATACAGAAAGTGCGTGAAATTCGTGGAAAGGTGAAAGGTTTCTATGCATTTGGAAAAGGAAGCTTCAGCAAAAAGCAAAAATCATGGCCACTAAGGCACCTCCATTGTGGTCATGCATGGTTTCTAAAGGAAATTTGACTTGTAATTTTAAAGGGCTCGATGTAGACCAATTGCAATTCATAAACAGTTGATATTCCAGACAGGTTCGTCAGTTTGGTTTGGTTTGTTGGAATTGATGTCTCAACTTCTAAACGACAAGTAAGTCGGAACTTTGACAGGAGTTTGTAATATCTGTTCACCAACTAACGGTATCTGAGACTAGCACTTCACTTGGCTGATTCTTTTCTGATGGAATCAATTTGAAGATTATAACGATGTCCATAATATACAAAATGCAGAACGTAAGAAAGACAGACAGTTACGTAAAGGAAAAATGTGCTCGTGTGTTTCATCTCATACCGCTTATATCATTCCTTGTGACATTTGTGAAGGGTGAGTATTACATTGTAATTTTGATAAAAAGTGTTTCTCAATCGCGACATACATAATTTGAAAATACAATTATGAAAAAATTAACTATTGAAAGTGCTCATATGATAACCGTCTCCGATGGTTTTCCGACAATGGTTGATAAGATATGAAAAGGGAAGGAAGGGGTAGAGTGTTTATGTCAGGGGCGAATCTAGGATTTCTTACTAGGGGCGCCGATTCCCGATAATCAACGACAAGAATGTTTTTAGAGATCTATCTTCCCAGTGTTTAGGCGGAGTCAAATCAAAGACGAATCGAGAATTTGCCAATACACAGTTTGAAAAGAAGGAGACACTTGTGGCAGGTGGCAAAAATTTTTATGCTGTCCGAAGGACTAGGCTAAGCGGAACGCCACCATGAGTTGACGTGGAGCGTAGAGAAAATTTGGAAAATCGTGACCCCTGAGACAGCCGGATACTGCATCTCCTCGGGTTGTAGTTTACTAGGTGGAATCAAGTTAATTGTTAGTTTGCTTCTTTTTTTGCGAATAAATGTTCACGTCAATACAACATGAACAAATGTACAGCTTCCATTTTGCGAACAAAACTTTGGGCATTGTTGTACAAAGGGTTGCCGCAATGGTTTAATAGAAGTCTAGGGGTCACATATTGCCATATTTCTATGATCGATGGGACATACAATATACTAGCCAGGGCGCCATTATCAGATGATGCTTGGCTAAGAGCCCCTTTTTTGGCAGAAAATACCTCCCAGATCATGAAATTTTTGGGCTCATTGAAATTAATTTTTTTTCTGTTTCTGTACAGTTCTTTTACCCCCTGCAAATAAATGTCGTTCCTCTAATGCCTTGAAGTTAATTTATATTTTGGGTCAATTTCTAACTACTCTTGAAAATTGATTTTTTTTTTTTTTTTTTTTTTGTTAATATACAACTCACTCCACCCCTAAATAAATGTCTCTTAAACAAGTTGTAGTAAATCTGTTTTGAGTCAAACTAGGGGCGTCAATCCGTAATCCTATTGACTTTAAGGGGGTATACACGGTTTTGCACAAACCGATGTAACTATGTAGGCGAAGCGTCGCCATCAGTTAGGCGCGGAGCAAACGTAAAATTTTGAAATATCTGGACCTCTCAGAAAACGGAAAATGGCATTTCCCAGACCTGTTATTAGCAGTTTAAGCTGCAACTATTTTGAAGTTTTGTTCATTTCCATGAAAAAAATGCAAAATGAGAATGTTATCAGATAAATTGTACCACTACAATTTGTCGGGACAAGATTTTGGTCACTGTAACCACCTATCAACAAAAATTTTGCATCTTTTGCCCAAATATTCTATCATGATAGAACATCAGCATTAATCTTTCGAATCCATTGCTTATGTGTAACATTGATGGTGGTTTGATGAAACCTCTTGATTCCCTCAATATCACGGATTAAAACTATAACATTAAGAAGATTTAAGGGATGATGGACCCTACTTATGGCCAACTTCCCTCGCTGCCTGTATTCGTTTATAAGGCAAATGTATCTACCAAATATGAAAACGATCATCAATCCGACTCTGAAAGATAATGTTTTCAAACATGTTTGTTTTTAACCTCTGAATTCAATTGTCCTATTATCTCAATCAAAAGCAAGGATCTTCCAAATAATAAAGCAGATAAGCGAGTAACCTCTGGTTCCCAATGACCTCGAGCACAAGGATAAAATACAGTCTTCAGTTAAAATATTTTTGTGATCATATTAACATTAAATCAGCTTCCATTGAACTGTATTTTGAACGTGGTTCCTCACTCCCATAGCCCGGACGTGAAAACAAGGGCGTCATTTGCATTGCGAGAGATCAAAATCGTTTGTATTTTCAAATGGATCCTTAAAGCTACTGTTTCCGATAGAGGTGGTAGGTCTTTTGAAGTGAAGAGAATTTAAATTACATAAAGCCTTGCAAAATGGGGAATCTAATACCAGAAAGGTGTCAATATCGTGCTGATACTTAGATGTTTCAACCTGAAAATTTCAATAACCGGCTGGTATTTTGGTGGGGGGAAATTCATTCGGATTAACCGATCATAGTTCATAGTGGGAACCCCTGTGAAAACAGTAAATAAAAGTTCAATTTTGATCGGATCTCATACACGTAAGCAGGTGGATGTTCTTCTTTGTAATTGTATTTGTAGAGTCAATGGTAATTTGAGGTAAATTGAGGTCAAATGGGAAATATTAAAAGTGTTACATGAGTGCGAGGATAAATGTGAATACATCTTCATACACTCGACGTGTAGAAAGAACAAAAGTGGTGAATTTGAGAACAGTATTCCTTCTGTCCTAAGGGTAAGTTTAAGTTTACACCAACATATCACATGAAGATGGCATCCTAGCCTGTAAAAAGGTTTTGTCTTTTAAAGGTTATTCTCAACCGTTCATTCGGGATTTCGCCGACATTATCAAATTTATTCTTACTCACAATCATTTTGAATTTAATGGCCAGCCCCCCCCCCCCCTCCGCGCCCATCCAGCAAGCTGCCGTCCCACAAAAAAAACTCAATGGACCCCCCCCCCCCTTCCTCCTGGAATGGCCGCTATTAGTATATCGACTCCTACGTTAAGTCAGCCAGGAGCCACCTTTATAAGTTTACTTTGGACAATTGTCACTGGTGAAACAAAGTTTAACTTAACCTCCAACGAGCGTAAACCTATAAATACATTCCGCAGCGATAATGACATCGCAATTAAGCCAGCAAACGGGGGGTGTCGCAATATTGCCTTTGAACACTGCTGATTTTGTGGCTGAAATCGAACCCCAACTAAGCAGCAAAGATTTCTATGCAAAACTCTTGTAGTCCAATTTTAATGAACTTATAAACAGCCTGAGTTTCGATATTAAGACCGATGTCGAAACCCTCATTCCGGAATAACCCAGAACGGACTTTTTAATACTATTCCCAATCTCCACAAACTCATTGTTTAGTAAGGTTTAGTAAGGATAGATTGCGTGACAATACCATCACCTACATGAAAAAAAGCCGGCGTTAACGCCTTCAATAATCTCACGGAGTTGTATGGAGCGGCCAAAGCTGCCGAAGTCACACTTCCAGGCAGACAAATTGTCTCAGGGATTGGCACACTATGTTTATTACTGGATATGATAGGATACTAAAATATCTGCGATTTTATTAGTTCTGTTCTTTTCCCATAACCACTTTGAATTCGATTCCAGTCACTTTCTTCGGATCCAAGGAACAGCTATGGGGACCAAAAGGTTCCGAGCTATGCTACTACTGCAGTTATAGACGACATATTTTTCATCTGGCGGCTTCATCATGGGTCCACATTTCAAAAGTACCATCCCTTTAACGCCACCAGTTATTAGGAATGAACGGGTTTTGCGAATTAGCAATTTCATCGACGTATGTCATAGCTATATCCGCATAACTACAAGCATATTTGGGCCCCAACGTTGTGCCATTGGTTTGAAGAAAGTGGTTACCATTAAACAAAGAATAATTATAAAGGAGGCATAATTTAACGGCTTCAAGTAAACATTCAGTACTGAGTTTGCTTTGATATCTAGAGGCTACAGCTTTCTGTATCATAGAAAGGACTAATTTGTTATAGATATTAGGAAACATTACTGTAACATCTCAAGAAATCCGAATAGCATTACCAGGGATACAAGTTCAATAACAAAATGATTTTAAGTAACATAAATAATCGGTAGAATCTTTAATGAAGATCTTAGAGGGAGCGAGAGTTGTTTTAGAAAAACAGACAGACAGATTTTCTGTCGCAGTACCGCACCCTGAGGAAATAAAGTTGCCCTCTTTATGGGTCCTAATACTTAGCTTCATGGTGGATCTTGATAAAGCTAAACGCTTTACCAGGCTTGGAATTGGGATTTTGTAGCCAAGTGGCAACTTTTTGGTTTATTCACCTCGTTCAAGCCATTTATCGGCCCTGTTCGAAAATAAGTTCAACATGAGACAATCTAGGTTCATTATCAAGATTACATTGATAAGACTTTTAAAGTTCATTACCCTTTTACTTCCTTGTGCATTTAGCCTTTTATATAGAGGAAGTTATTTTATTAGTCGTACAGTTGGTTCAGAAAAACTGAATAGTGCTTTTTACGTGCGTAGAAACGGGCACAGACAAACAAACGAAAAATCCCAAACCGGACCGGATGAAAACATAACTGTGAACTATTAACTTACCGATTTACATGGGCTGACAAACGAAATTTCTGTGGCACACATGTACAACACCCACATGTCAATCCCCTCCCGACCACCCCACACTCGAGCTATTTACACAACATTATGTACAGGTAAATTAATATTTACAAGTTAACTATCACCCAGCCAGCCCGCACCGAAACAAGCGGATCCCAATGCCTGCCGAACTTCGACCTTGGCAAACGAACGAAGTCAGTCTCCACCCTCACCTTAACCTCCGCTTTTACCGATGCCAGGACGACGTCCGCAGGCCTTACCTCTCCCCTAAATACAATATTACATCGGTATCTCCATAAGGTCAGCTTTATGGAGGCCGAAACTAAGGTAAGTATGCTGCAAACACTCGTATTGCATGGCGGGGGTGAAAGACCATACAAAGCGTAGTCCTGACTGACAGTTGTTGCAAAACGTGAGGCGATCAGAAAGGACTTGAAACCATTCCCAGAGGAGGGCCACAAAGTCACACTGCCAAAACACATGGAGCACACTCTCCCACTTTGTGCATCCAGTACGGGGGCAAATGCCATCTCCAAGACGCCACCGAAGGCGCTTGAGATTAGTTACAATGGCGTCGTGTGTGATTCGCCACAGCAGGTCTCGCCGGCGGTAATCGAGTGAATTGCTGTGGACTACACGCCACACTTCCGGCCCCGACGCATAGTTGTTGGATCGTGCCTGTCCAACCATGTTATCAAAAATGGCCCGGTACAGATCCCCGCACTGGACTGTAAAACGTCCCTCACTGTTGACATAATACGAAGAGTGTCCCTCTTATTGCAATATACTTCCGTTGGCCTCCAGCTGTGAGGTACACTGTTGCTAAAAAGGGAGGGGAAAAACCAACGAAATGATAAGCCCCCTTCCCCAATAACGAACAAAGCATATGAACGTTACACCATCTTTCTTCTGACTAGCTCCGTTTTCCCTGACCACAGAAACCCAAAAGTGGCCCTCTGAAGTCGTATCAGGACTCTCTCTCTGGAGCAGCCAGAACAATGCCCGGATACCACAAGAGAGGGTAAACAAAACGGTTGATTACTGTCACCTTTCCCAAAAGAGTTAGATATCTATCGCCTAAGGACCTCAACCTAGCCTCCACCAGGTCCGCTTTTTCATTCCAGGTAAGTGACTCTGGTGAACCATAACCAAACCATAGGCCATTAATTTAAATGGCGTGGTCGACCCACGATGCTGTGAAAGGAAGGGGCTTCAACCGCCAGTTACCTAGACGGAGTCCCTTGGTTTTAATCGGTCGGAGGTCGGAGACTACACAAGTGACATCATCAGCATACTGGAGGCATTTGATTTTGGCTCCACTAGGTATGTGAAAGGGTTGGAACAAAGACTACTTGTAAGGCTCTAGTTAGAGATTCACTGAATAACACATAAAGTAGGGGTGACAGTGGGCACCCCTGACGTACCCCACGTCGGACCTTGAAGGGGTCTGACGGTAGACCATTAACAACAACCCGACTATATCCACTATTATACAACAAGGTTACCTGTTTAACAAAGGTTGGGCTGAACTTAAATTTCCTCAATACTTTAAAATGGAACCATGATCCACCATGTCGAAGGCCTTCTCCTGATCGAGGGAGACAAGCGCACATGGCAGATCACGGACCTTCACATACTCAACTAGGTCCTGCACCAACCAGAGGTTCTGCTGAATACTGTATCCACGCACCGCACATGTCTGGTAAGGCCCTACAAGATCCGGCATAACAGTGCCCAGCCTGTTACAAAGAGTTTTCGCCAGGATCTTGTAATCCACATTCAACACGGTGATTGGCCGTTTGACGGATGAACAGCTACACACCGGGAGCTAACAAAATGACATAAAAACTGACCACTTCTTGAGTTGACCCATGTATTTTATGCATCTCAGTCTAGCCTCCGGACTGCATATGCAATGACAATGAAATTAAACCTGGCTTAAGCAGCCCCTCTACTGGTGTCATATATAGGCCCTATGCCTATGACGTGTCGAACAAATACAGGAATACGAGATGACGAGATATTACCTTAGAGATGACGAGATGATGAAAAGTACAAACAGAGAGATTATTACTCCACAGCACGAGTTTCACTCAAATATTCTGCGGCATAAGACATGAACACTCAAAACCCTTCAGGGATCCCTTACCCTCAATATGCATTAATAATACACTAAAGGTTTTCGCTAATTAAGGTAATACACACATTTTCTTTATGGCAATTTTCTGACTACAATTGCAACTACACATACACAGTAGCCGACTATAACCACACTGTCCCATCATTTCAACACCACGTGACTTAAACGGGCTCACAGTACTGTGAAAGGTACTCCCTACCATTCAACTTGGTGTACATCATCCATACAGTTTCTTTAGCTTAGGCGCCCATCACACGCAACAGCGTGGCACAAGTTTCCACAACAGAATACATTTACATAACCCATAAAGATGGAGAATTATCACCCCTACAGGGATCCTTGACTCCCAAATTACTCTCCATGAGGTCCACATAGGCCTCTTATATAAATATAACATAAACTTACAACTTTGGGTCTGTCTGCTAACCCCTGGGTGTTGATTGTCAACGATTCGTTCACGCACCATCGGTCGGTTTTCCAAAAACGAATAGCGCCCCCAGATATTATGCAAAAAATAAACCTCATCCAGGACATCCCGGCCCCTAAATGTCAAACCATCGGGTGACATTTACTACTACATAACACACTAACTTCAACTCCTTTACTTCTTAATTCAGAAGCATAATATAAATACAAATGAAACAAAGAACTACATAACACTACTGCTAAACAAGCTCCGCTTGCTGTATGGCCTCCAAAAGACATAACTTGGTGATAGGTCGACACAAAACATTATCCCCAACCTTTACCTTCACTGTCGTAGCAAGTCCATCTCTCCCTGGTATGGTTTCAACTATTCTCCCCATCACCCACTTATTTCTGGGTTCCTCAGAATCCACTAATAGCACTATATCTCCCACTTGAAAATTCCTAACTGCCTGCTCCCACTTCTGCCTTGCTTGTAAGAGTGGCAGATATTCCCTTAACCACCTTTTCCAGAAGACGCTTTCTAAATATTGCACTTGCCTCCATTTACTCTTGCAATACATACCCCTTTTGTCAAACACATCTAATGGGAAAGCTGTCCCTTTACGGAGTAACAATAAATGGTTTGGAGTCAGCGGCTCTGGGTCCCTCGAGTCATCTGAAATATTGGTCAAAGGAAGACTGTTAACATATGAGTGTAGACAGCCGCTCATCAGCAAGTACCTGATCTTTCATAATAGAACTTAGAACCTTTCGTGTAATCTTAATCATGCGCTCACACCCCCCTCTCATGTGTGAGACTCTTGGAGTATTTAACTTCCAAGTGATCATACTTTGCTTAAGGAAACTGTGTACAGTATTCTGGTTCCATGATTCTGTTATTTCTCTGAGTTGGCGCTCGGTCCCCACAAAGTTGGTACCATTATCAGATCTCAAAACTTGAGGCTTACCTCTCCTCGCCATAAACCTCTGGAGGGCACAAATTAAAGAATCTACACCAAGTGTATGCACTACCTCAATATGAACGGCCCTCAAACATAGACATGTGAATAAAGATCCATATCTTTTTTCTACACTGCGGCCTCTTTTAACTAAAAAGGGCCCGAAATAATCTACATCTACATGAGAGAAGGGTGGCAAATCTGGCACTACCTTATCCTCAGGGGAAAATGATTAATAAGTATTTATACTTCTTTTTTCTCCTTTTCCGTGCAATGATGTCAAACTCATCTTTCTTTAAACTATTAAACTGTGTATGTACATGCTGTACACTGTATATGTTCATTGCTGGAATAAAAAAAAAAAAAAAAAAAATCTGCCATTTTCTGTTTATCTGGTGCAGCAGACATTCTCTTACATACAAAACATTGGCCAAGTACCCTTCGTACAACCTTTCTTGCCCCAATGACCCAGAATGCTCTCTAAGAAGTGCTAGAACATGTTCCCGTCCTGCATGTCCAGATTCCTCGTGGATATATGACAGGGTGTTTTGCACTGTGCTGCAGTGGAGCACTTCTCAAGCGACCACCCACCACCAGGACACCTGACTCTGATACTCTGGGATCATAAATAGAGTCTGATATACCTGACCTATTGGTCTTGTCCTTACAAACAGACTGACTCTGTACGTATCTCAGAATGGCAGTGTCTGATAATTCTAACCCTTCCACGGTTATTGCTGGTTCAGTAAAGACTGGACTTTGACCTTTGACCTTAGCAGCAAGAAACTTAATGAAACGCATCAACCATGCTACATCTACCTTTAACTGGTGCCAATCTGACTTCCTGTTTAGTAAACGGTCCAGCACATTTTCTTCAACATCCACCACATATGACTGAACACTACGCTTGAAGGTTCTTACCTCTGTGCATGACTCACCATCTAGTTTACCCAGTTCTGGCTGTTTCGGCCAGCTTTCCTGTGACAATGAAAGAAATTCTGGACCATTGGACCCTACCTTACTGTCGGTCAGCTCCTGTGCAGGCAACCCCCTAGACACTACATCAGCTACATTTAACTTTGATGGCACATGACGCCACTGAGAGGTAAGGCATTGTGAATAACTGCAATTCTGTTAGAAACAAAGGTTTTAAACCTCCTTTCAGTGTTGCAGATATACTGAAGCACTAGAATGCTGTCTGTCCAAAAAATAGAATTTTGCAACTGAATGTCCAACTCACGCCTGATCATTGTATCAACTTTGGCTGCCAACATTGCTGCTGAGAGTTCTAAGCGAGGAATGGACATACTCTTCAATGGTGCCACATGACTCTTTGACAAAAGTATGTTACAATGAACTTGACCATTCGAGTCCATAGACCTCAAATATGATACACACCCATACGCCTTCTCCGACGCATCTGAAAATGATGGAGTTCATATTGGGAACACTCGTCATAACCTAACGGTTTCAGACACCTGTCAATTTTCAGCTGACCTAGTTTTGGAAGCTCCTTCACCCAACCTGACCATTTTTCCCTTGATTCCTTCTCAGGTATGGGATCATCCCATCCCAAGCTTAAGCGGCAAAGATTCTGCATTATGCCTTTCGCCCTAATAGTAAATGGTGATGCTAAGTCCAGTGGATCGCAAATAGAGCTAACTGTACTCAGTAAACCTCGCGTCATTGTAGGCTTGTCCTTACTATAGAACTTGAATCCAAACACATCTTCCCTCATATTCCAGTACACACCTAGTGCCCTTTCTAAAGGCACTGCATCGCCTTCATAGTCAAGTTCCTTTACTGATTTAGCCCTTGCTACCTCTGGAATGTGATCCAACACTCTTTTGCTACTACTACACCACTTAGTTAGATTGAATCCACCCCTTTCCAATAAGGTTGTCAACTCTTCTTGCAACTGAATGGCCTGTTCCTCTGTGTCCACTGACTTTAAACAATCGTCTACATAAAAATTGTGTTTCACTGTCTTAATGGCTTCTTCACTGAAATTATGACTGTTATCCTCAGCGGTCCTCTGAAGTACAAAGGTACAGCAACTGGGTGACCAGGTCCCACCAAAGAGGTGTACCCCCATTCGGTATACTTCAGGTTCACTGTTCATATCACCTCCCGGCCACCGTAGAAACCTCAGTGCATCTTGATCCTCAGGGACCACCCTCACCTGGTGGAACATGGCCTGAATATCCCCCATCAGTGCCACCCTATTTTCTTTAAACCTTAGTAGTACACCTAACAAGTTATTTGTAAGGTCAGGTCCCTGGTGCACTTGACTGTTCAAAGATTCACCCATAAAGGAAGCTTCACAATTAAATACAATTCGTAGTTTTTCAGGTTTCAGGGAATTCACAACCGGTTGATGTGGCAAATACCATGTTCTACCTTCAGAACCCACTAAATCTTTGTCTGGAACCAAGTGAAAATAACCCTTTCCAAGGTTTTCCTTCATCCCTGCATGATATTTCTGATACAAGCTTTGATCTCTCTTCAGCTGTTTACCTAATGACTGAAGTCTACTTTCGGCCATTTCCCTATTGTTTGCTTACTTTGGGAGTC
This sequence comes from Holothuria scabra, assembly GCA_037179385.1. Taxonomy (NCBI): domain Eukaryota; kingdom Metazoa; phylum Echinodermata; class Holothuroidea; order Aspidochirotida; family Holothuriidae; genus Holothuria; species Holothuria scabra. Next base: position 35,005,287 of record CM074185.1, on the reverse strand, counting down.
TTTCCTTAAATGGAATAGCCATTTGATAATGGTCATCTATGTGACTTATTGTTTCCTCCCATATTGACAGCACCTTCCTATCATTCACAGACAAACCCTTTGTCTCATCTAGTAACAAATTATTCGAATCCATTTCCCAAAATTTTTCCACTTGCAATTCTTCACTGCTACTTACAAAGTGGGAAGTGCCATGACAAACTTGGCTAGGCCCAAATGGACCATTCAATGTCCAACCGAAGTTACTCCTTATAGCATACGGTTCACCCTTTTTTTGTTTGGCACCCGATCTTTCTTTTTACGAATTAGTCTAACTTCCCTTATCCACCTATTTCTTACAAACCCTGGCAGGCATTCAACTATTGACAATATCACCTTCTGTGTATTTACTTCTAAGAGATGGCCCATTGCATCCAAGGTTTGGTAGCAATTCTTCAAATCATCTGCGAACTCGCGCATTCCACGCTTGTCATGCCAAGCTATAGCTCCTTTTCCTTTCACCTTGTTAATCCATGCATCGGCTGTTATATAATTGCTACCAAAAGGCTCCTTAAGTAGGTTAATGGCCTTGCAGTACCCATCCTTTGGATCCATCACTGTGTAATGCTGTATGACTCTTCCCTTGCAGTACTGCAGCAACCTTGTTAATTTGGCTCCATCACTCAAACTAGATTTTGCTACGCTATTCTCAAAGGCCCTCATAAATACCCAGAACTGCAGTGGGTCTCCCTCATATATTATTAACTCAGCCTTTGGAAGGTGGAGTGCCTCCAGCAACTGCTGCTGGTGTTGTGCCTGGACATTGTTGTCATTATTGGTACATTCAGAACAATTTGGTGGGTCTGGAGGTATAAAGGTGGCATTATATCAGGTGGCTTCCACTCTTGGGCATTTGGATTAAGTTGCCTATCCGTACTTTCCTGTTGACTGACTTCAGGCTTGGAATTTGTGACCCCAGAAAGGATACCATTATCAGCATTTTCCTCAGCAGTTGCCATGGCAACCTCTGTCAGAAGTTCAAATTCTTCCCTTTTCTGTTTCAGCTTTAATTCTTCAAGCTCTAATTTCTGATGTTGTTCAAGACTCGCTGCCTTTGCCTGTAGTGCTGCCCTCTTAGCAGCAGCTCTTGCCCTAGCACTGGACGGAGCACTAACTTGACTAGCTGAGTCCCCCAGCTTCAGTGATGGGAACTTTTCCTCGTGCTGACTGACCCACGAGTTCACATCATCTAGTAATGCCTTCCCACTTGTTTCTTACTGCCAGTCCTTAAGCATCTGCCTCCTCCTTGTCATCCTCATCATTTAACATACCGTAATACTGTTCATGAACTGCTTTAAATTCTTCAAGTGCTTCTTTGTAACCTTGTTGTTTGTCCTTAACAGCTGTTGTATTATCGGGTGTAACTTCTGATGTCATGAACTGCCTAAGCTCTTTACCCTTTTTGGTCAGGTTGCCCTTAGCAACACCATAAGTTTTTTGTGTTTTTAATTTCCTCATTTTTCTGGACCTTGTCCATTCCTTCATTAGGTGACGTCATAGTGTCGCTGTCTTAAATCTAGACATAGATTGCCAAGTACAAGCCAGTCATTGTACTTTATGTGACGGATGAACAGCTACACACTAGGAGCTAACAAAATGACATAACAAACTGACCACTTCTTGAGTTGATCCATGTATTTTATGTATCTCAGTTTAGCCTCTGGACTGCATATGCAATGACAATGAAATTAAACCTGGCTTAAGCAGCCCCCTCTACTGGTGTCATATATACAGTAGGCCCTATGCCTATGACGTGTCGAACAAATACAGGAAAACGAGATGACGAGATATAACCTTAGAGAAGACGAGATGAGATGGTACAATCTGAAAAGTACAAACAGAGAAATAACTACTCCACAGCACGAGTTTCACTCAAATATTTTGCATAATACATGAACACTCACAACCCTTCAGGGTTCCATTACCCTCAATATGCATTAATAATAAAGGTTTTCGCTAATTCATGTAATACACACAATTCCTCTATGGCAATTTTCTGACTACAATTACAACTTTACATACACAGTAGCCACACTGTCCCATCATTTCAACACCAGGTGACTTAATCGGACTCACAGTACTGTGAAAGGTACTCCCTACGATTCATCTTGGCGTACATCATCCATACAGTTGCTTTAGCTTAGGCGGTCATCACACGAAACAGCGTGACAAAGTTTTCACAACATAAAACATTTAAGTAACCCATAAAGATGGTGAATTATCACCCCTACAGGGATCCTTAACTCCCAAACTACTCTCCATGAGGTCCACAAAGGCCTCTTATATAAATATAACATAAACTTACGACTTTGGGTCTGTCTTCTAACCCGTGGGTGTTGATTGTCAACGATTCGTTCACTCACCACCGGTCGGTTTTCTAAAAAACGAATAGCGCCCCCAGAGATTATTAAAAAAAAACCTCATCCAGGACAGGCCGCTTTTTTTGGCTCGAGTGGATCTCTAGACTTGGGTAGCAAGGTTATTACGCCAGTGCGCTGCGAGAGGCTCGATGAGCCAGCAAGGAAGGCAGAGACGTATACATCACGAAGATCATGGAATACCGTCGGACCCAGGTGCCTTTCCGCCTTGCATCTTTGCTACTGCCTTCCAGGGCTCGATAACAGTCAATGTGGCGCAAAGTTCATCATTCTGCTCTTTAGTGGAGGACTTGTCAATATTACCTAACAGGGGTGATCGAAGTCCCTCATCGAGATCTACCCGGGTGTAAAGTTTTTCATAGAAACTTCTAAATACATCCACGATGTCAAGAGGGTCTTTCTATACTGTACCATGAGCGTCTCCCGTCGCCTTTATCCGGCGGTCGATGGCGTACTGCGAGGCATCCCGGCAGAACTTGATTGTAGGCTTTTCCTCCGACTCCACGCAATGCACGTGGACACAAATACGGGCCCCATGCAGTTTTTTTTTCAAGATGTTGCTGGGTTGCCTAAAGAGCGGAGGAGTCCCCATTCCTCTCCCTTGAGCAGATTGAGAGGAACTCCTCCCTTCTTCGACGAGCTCTTGCTACACAGTACTCAATAGTGAACTGCTTGATGCGGGACTTAACGTCATCCCACCATTCTAAACCCGTTGGGAAGGCTGTTCGTTATATTCTGTCTCTGTTAAAATATCAATATTCATTTTCCAGAACCCCTCCCTGCTGGCCATGACTTGAGGGGTTGAAAGGAGACAGTAACTGCATCATGATCCGAAATTGGACATGGCACAACATAACAGTTGGTTGGTGACAGAGCCGGTGGAGAGTAAACCCGGTCCAGCCTTGAGGCCTCCGTGCCATCTGGTCGGTGCCAATTGAACACGGACAAACCCAGGTGTTGTGCTCTCCAAACGTCAACCATGGTTCTTCGTAAACACGAGGACAGTCTGTCGAGCCGTGTGTCGGGGACGCAGTTAAAGTCTACACCCAGGATACATGGGGCACCGCTAGGGACGAAGGATGGTAGGGTGGTGAAAAAGACCTTCCTGTCGGAGGGCCGATTTGGCGCGTAGACATTACATAGTAGGAAGCTTCCACTGGGGTGCTTTGTGGTAGCACAAACCAAACGGCCCTCGTGATCAGATTCAACTTTTCCAACCAGGGAGGTCCACCTTGGTGAAATTAAAATAACTGTTCCACAAGGAAATGCTGAACCAAGGGAATCATGCAATCCTCCACCCCACTCGAAGGACCAGCTGTGGACATCGTCTTCATTCACTATGTGCGTCTCTTGGAGTAAAACGAAGTCCAGACCTAGTGACTTACAAAACTGAAATATTCTGGCCCGCTTCCGACTGTCCCTCATACCGTCGACGTTTAGGGTCAAGAGGGATAGGGGCACAGCCATGGAGGGGTGGGTATCTAAACATTTGTCTGGAGCCTACTGACCTTATTACGAGGGGTTGGTTTGTGGGCCTCAGAGACTTGAATATCCTGGTCCGACACTTCACCTGAGGCAGATCTCTTTAACGAGGATTCAGGTACCCCTTCACTTGTATCAACCCAGCTCTCTCCCAACTCTAGCCCCCTTATTGGGTGACCTGGGGCAGACTCCCCAACATCTGACATGGCAGTCCCAGAATCCGAGTCAGAGGAGAGCTGGAGTCTGCCTCACGGATCCCTATCCCCTCCCCCACACTGCTTTTAGGCGAGGAACTCCTGCTCTATTTTACGAGCCACCCTCTCCAGTTCCTCAGGTGCATCTGGATCCTCAAGCATAGGTTCTGGGTCTGATTGCGTGGGTTCGGCCTTGTCGTGTCCCAACTGCCGGCACCTCCCATAACGTCTGTTGGGACACGACCTGGCCTCGTGCCCCTCCTCTCCACACTTCAAACAGGTGCGGGGCTGCCCAAAGTAACGAATATGGGCTTTGGCATCCCCTATGAAGAGGAAGGACGGAATGTCTCTCTTAAATACCATACGGAACTGCCTCTTACCGTTCAGTATGTCCTTCAACTCACCGTCACCGTAGGTGTACCACATACTGGTTTTAGACAGTTCCGTACTGCCCAAGACCCCTCGCAACCAGGCCCTGTCCGACCTCAAAGGGAAGGTACAGCACTTTCACCGCCACAGAGCGATCATATGGGAAGACGGTGAGCCCTTGTACCCCCTTCAGGCGAGATCCACCATCCAACCGGGCTGCGTCTGACCTGAACTTCAGGTCAAACGTGTTGCGGGCTTGAAGCGCCTGCAACGTCTCAATTTGTTTAACCTCAATACCATTATTCTTTAGCACACTAAACACTTGAGGAGGTGACACATTTGCCGCCGACTCAAACTGCAACTTAACAATGCAACTATCCCTACACGCGGGCATAGCAGCAAAAGGTTTGTTGCACGGGGCCATACAGTCACAGGAGAAAAAAAAACTTCAGTACCGTGAGTCAAACCAAGGTAGGGGAAAATAGTAAGGTAACCCAACACAAAATCACAATTATAGAGCAGGCGTGCTTTAAATAAAACAATCACGACCAAACCTCTGTCCTCAAGAGAGAGAGAGAGACCACACCCAACGCTTTAATAATATGACAGTAGTATAGTATAGTATAACAAGTAAGCCAGCACAGCGCAGCAATACAATGTTAAAATTCAGCACGGTCAACGAGAGCTCGCGAAAACACGTCCGCTCTCGACGAAGACCAGGACTGAACTGAATAGTCTAATGTTTCCAACAACACCGAGTCATGTGGAACGCAGTTGAAAATGATATTTTCTACTCCATTTATACAGTCCACTAGAATGAATAATAGGTGGAAATTTGCATTACAACAGTTTGTGTACCCTGCGGTCTTCTCTGAGTATCAAACGTTTCGTTGCGCGCGGATGTAAACAAATCAGCGGGTTGGACAATGACGCCTCGTCACAAGCAAAGAATTTGCCTTTGTTGCTATTGCACTGAGGAGTTCACCACTGTTGTGCATTTTTTCAATTAGTCCACAAATTTGTATTTTTTGCAAGTCTATTGCGTCTGCACAATTTCAAACATATTTCTGACATCACAAATTATCAACAGCTCTATCAGTTCTTCGATATATGTAAGCCAACTTCATGTAGTATATTACATCTTTGGGGGACGGGTTTCCAAGCTGGGAAAGGTCTCTCTCTTTTTTTTTTTTTTTTTTTTTGACCTCTGCCATGTTATTGTTACTTCCCTTTTTGCTACTGTATTAGCTTTTTTGTGTTTTTTCAGTAGTCTGCTTGTTTTTTTTTTTTTTTTTCTTCTTCTCAGGGAGTGCACGTTTTCAAGCCCCCGGGGTTTTTGTGTACTTCCTTTCGCTTTTATATGTCCTTATATTCTTTTGTTGAGTTTATACTCTACATGTGTATGTTTATATGTAAAAGCGATAAAACAATAAACGAAACGAAACATCTTACTTTTTCTAACCTGTTTTAAGATAGAACGTTCTACATTTAAACATCAAGTAATGAATAATTCATATCAATTTTTTTTTTTTTTTTTTTTGTCCGATGGGTAAATTTGAGCTTTGTCGTTGCCGATGTACTTTTAGTGTAATGGGCGTAACAGACGAGAAAATCAGCGGTAAAAGAGTGGTGAGAGCTGATGATGTCATACAGTTAAATTTTCAATGGGCATTTACTGCATAAGCTTACAAGTGATTTCGTTGTAGAAAACTTTACCAGTCCGGTGGTTATTTTGTTATTTTCTGTACAGATCAAGCCGCAAAATGAAAGCAGGTAAATTTATCAATCATATAATGGTTGTACTTCATAATTTGCGAGTGTTGGAACCTGATAAACCAAAATTTACCCCAAACCAACTGCCTCCCACGCATACATATTGCCCACATCTTGCCATCCGAAGCACACCTTCACTAGTATCCCAGTAGCCAGGAAATTGTTCTAACGCGGATAGCACAACTCACCACTAAAACGAACTCCAAATCCACTTTACGAGTAGAGGTTATGGCCCATGAACTGTTAGCAAACAAGTTAAGCGAGCTAAGCAAATTCCAGAAAAACAAACGTACACCCCTAGTTGTCACATACGCCCGATTTTCGCGAGCCTCCTCAGAAAATTACACAAATGTTCTGGACACTTACTTAAATTCCCCTGAACTTAGATCAACTTTCAAGGAGCCTACTATGGTGGCATTAAGACGTCCCCGATCAATAAGTGACCTCCTCGTGAGGGCTAGAGAACCCACGCCCATAAGGCACAGCACAAACAGGTCCGAAAGCCCCAGACTCTTCCCATCTTCCCATGTAACACAAGAAAATTTATGCTACACACATTAATGCTACGAATAAATTCAGAAGCACCCAAACAAACCAAGAAATTCCCGTAACATCACACACTAACTGTAAAAGCACCTGGATAATCTACCTCATTACATGCACTGATTGTGAAAAACAATATGAAGGCAAAACCAAAACAAACCTCTACACTCGATCCAGTTACACTAGGTCAGAAATTAACAACTTTCATGAAACATTCAGGCAAAACGTCTTCCTTAAACTTTATATTTCAACTCGGCTCACCACTCAATAGAAAACGACAGCATCACTGGTGTAGAATCTGTCACAAAAGATAGAGCAGGGAATCATTTTGGACCAGAAAGCCAAAAGGCTTAGTGATTCCTTGCCATCAAATACCTTACCTTCTTTAAAATTGACAGTGTTTGATAGATTTTTCTTAACATTTTAGGCACAGAATTTTTGCAATTTTACCACTGGTGACCTCAAATGACCTTTGACCTCTACCAAAAACAATAGGCTTCTTTCTCTCAACATGACAAATCTATATATCAATATGAAGGGTATCGGTCACTCCTATCTGAAGATATCGTGTTTACAAGCCATTTTCGGTGTTTTCGCAATTTTACCGCTGGTGACCTCAAATGACCTTTGGCCTCTACCAAAAGCAATAGGCTTCTTTCTCTCACCATGTCAAATCTATATACCTACCATGAAGAGTATAAGTCACTCCTATCTGAAGATATCATGTTTACAAGCCATTTTCGAAGTTTTCGCAATTTTAACGCTGGTGACCTCAAATGACCTTTGACCTCTACCAAAAACAATCGGCTTCCTTCTCTCAATATTGCAAATCTATATACCAAATATGAAGAGTATCGGTCTGAAGATATTGTGTTTACAAGCCATTTCCATTGTTTTCGCAGTTTTACCGCTGGTGACCTCAAATGACCTTTGACCTCTACCAAAAACAATAAGGTTCTTCCTCTCAACATGATAAATGTATATACCAAGTATGAAAAGTGTCGGTTACTCCTGTCTGAAGATATCGTGTTTACAGGCCATTTTCGAAATTTTCGCAATTTTACAGCTGGTGACCTCAAATGACCTTTGACCTCTACCAAAACAATAGGGTTCTTCCTCTCAACATGACAAATCTATATACTAAATATGAAAAGTGTCGGACATTCCTACCTTGAGATATCATGTTTACAAGCAAGTGTCACAAACACACACACACACACGACATCACCATCGCAAAGATTCCTTGCCTGCCTGTGGCAAGGAATCAATAAACAAATTCTTCACATTCCATCCCGACGGGATCAATGTTGAAAGATAATCATGCTCACACACACACACACGTTTATATATATATATATATATATATATATATATATATATATATATATATATATATATATATATATATATATATATATATATATAGTATCTTTAATATGCACCACCCTTACAAAAAAAAGGTGAGGCAATTGGTTCCAAATCCGCAGGTTTTCACAGGTTTTTTCCAGGGGTTATCACAGGTTTTTGCATGAAAACTTGTGTTTTCCCTTGACATTGACGCAGGTTGATCATTTGCCATAGGTTTGACACAAGTTTGCCACGGGTTTGACACAGGTTTTATGTGCAAAACGTGTGGTAATAAAAACTAAGGTTAACAAAGAATTCTTCAACAAAACCTGTGGCTTGATTTTAAACGCAAGGAAAGGTGTGCAAAAGCTGCGTCAAATCTGTGAGTAGAAGGTTCCAAAAACGAAGCTTTGCCACCCAAGAACAAGCGTGATTTCCTTTGTTTTTCCACGCATGATCACACATGTTGCAGACACAGGTTGACGCACCTTTTTTTGTAAGGGCATATATAAGGCCGTAGGAAATACTTTCAAAAAATAGGAAATAGGGTTATTGGTGTTTTTACTTTAAAAAAATCGATTTAAAAATTAACGTATAATTTTTTCCAGTAAAATATTTCACTTTATTTATGATTCCTTAGAATAGCGACTTTCAGAGGGAAAAATTGAATTTTGTTTGGAAGCAGTTAATAAAGTCTCTGTTTCATCATTAAATATCTAACTTTAAAAGCACACATGAACATTTTTCAATTTTAGAAGCGTAAAATATGACTTCAACAAGAAACAGTAATGTGACTTTGAAAAAACAAATTTATTATAGAAAACAGCAAAAAGCTGGATATACATTGTTAAGAATATAACAACAACACACAACTTTTTATTTTGGACAAGTCTCCATTTTGTAACAGTGCGATACTTGCCATGGATATACCGAGATGGAAATTCATTACACAAGTACGAAGTTATCAAGGTTGTACTGGTACAAAGCCCATACCATTACCGCTAATCTGTAATAACGCGCTCTCAGATCATCTAAGCTTTTGTTCATGTTCTACAGGTAGTCTTGAATAATGCGTTCATGTGCCACACCAAGGGCTTATCAGCTTATATCGGTTGCACCTATAAAGGTTGTACTGGTACAAGCCCAGTAACCATGCAGTGAATAATGCACTCATTTGTCAAATCACGGGCCTACATATAGGCTGCAGCTGTAAAAGCTGTACTGAAAACCGATAATCCATAGCCTATTCTTGAAAAATACTTCTTTGTCATAAAAAGAGAGTGCAACTGTAACGGTTGTACTGGTACAAGCCCGGTAACCAGTAGTCTTGAAATAGCGCGCATTTGTCAAATCGCGAACATACATAGTGGCTGTAACTACAAAGGTTGTACTGGTACCAGCTCGATAATCCATAGCCCAGTCCTGAATAATTCGCTCCTTTTCCATATAAAGCGTTGACATCTATAAAGGTGCTTTAACCAATGTCCACAACAATCTGGCGAAATGCCAGGAGCGAAACCCTATTTGACATTCTGCGTTAATTTAATTTTCAGTCATTGTAGAACGGGACCGCTCATAACAGACCCATGATATAAATAGAGATCTGACAGAAGGTTGAGAGGTTGGTCAAGTTTGTGTCCTTCAGGGACATATAGCTCCTTTAGGAAGCGTATGTAACTCTTTTAGAGAGCAGGGCTCCGTCGGGAGTATTATTTTGGTTTCGCCCCTGACATTTTGCCAGAGTGTCGGGGGACTTTTGAAAAAGTTATAGTGAATAATTTAATTTTTAAAGAAACGTTATAGCCTGTTTTAGAAATACATCGGATATATGTATACAAAATCACGTCATTATGATCAGCTTAGTAAAGGTGCAGGAGGCATAGTGTTATAATTCCCTATAATGTTGATCACTGCTGAAATGTCGATCTTATACTTTGTGACAAAACTGCAGTGCTGTGCAGGTGGCGGGTCCTTTTTTCTCTCTTTTTCGAACTCGTAGGATGGAGTTAGATGAGATTTATCGACAAACCACACGAATGTGTTATACAGTGTCAATTAGATAAAACTTAAGTTTAAATGCGGTTTCAAAAATGGTACAACCCGTTAGAAACCGTACAAGTCCTTCCCTTTACTCGCCTCTTGAGACAGGCAGGAAAAACCGTATGCATATCCTACACCCCAGCCCACAGAGGGCTTCTTGGGTCTCTTGGGATGGATATGAAAGAATTGGGCCAGTGGACTAATCAGCTTTTTTTTTAAATTGGCCTAGATCCACAATAAAACCTTCCCTACACTTTTATCGTAATTAGGAAAGGTTGGAAAAGAACGGTCCATAGCCCCGTTTCACCCCATATTCTAATCAAAACAATGATTTTGAACCAAATTTATTTAAAAGGGGGATACATCCGTTCCCATCATACGAATTGAAAACCAGCTCACGGGTGCGGGATGTGAAATTTCCTCCCAATACAGACTGGTAGGAAAGATACGGTAAACAGTATATCATTTGAGTACAAATAGGCAAGTAAACATGTTTGCGTTGCTTACCTTTGTGCGATGAATTGGCGAAATCTTAGGCTTAAAATGTTCATAACGTTATGCTTTTCTACCCGAGGCTGTGACCCCGATAAGACAGTTTTCATGCTGAGTATCCGTTGGCGGGCCGGACCTAGTGTACTTGAGTATCGTATCAACCAATTCCAAATCGAAGTAGGAAATAATGCTAGTATTCTGACAGTATTCTAGCCAGGCCATTCAAACTGGGTGCTGCACCCAGTTTGAATTTACTTTTTTGAGTCAGCACCCAGTTTGAAATTTCAACACCCAGTTTGAACGTCATTGCCCAGTTTGATTTTCATCACACTCATAGTGTAATTTACATTAGGATACACAGTATCAGATACATAACATCCAATTGAATGATTGTACTGGTATTGTCAATAACGAAAAATTATGTAACTGACCACAGACTATGTCATTTAGATCTTGAGATAAGGCCAGCATTACGTGAGAATGACATAATGTCAATGAACTCCCACTCGGTTGGGCATTTTTCCTGGCTAGAACCCTGAATTCATGTGCTCTGATGTCGCTTTTCATTTCCTTGTTTTAGCTCAGTTTTATTACCCAGTCCTAAACCACACTTCTCATAACTTTTCCTTTTAGAAAACATTTTATTTTTCCTTGCTGGACTATGTATGGTGATAAAAATTTTGAACTTCCGGATTGTATTTAGAACGGTGGCGAATGCAGAATGTCCACTATCATTCCTCCATTCGGCAAATAAAAATGAAATTATTTAAGCCTACCGGCCTTTTTCAGCGCTGTACGTTGCTCCCAAGCGTATCTCATCATAGGAATCTTCAGAATACAGAAACTACTGTACTGACTGAAGTCTCTCGATTGTCATACTAGTCATTATACTGTAAAAATGGCAAAAGTGGACACCGACCCCTCGCGACCCTTTCGGATGGTGGCCCTTCGAGGCAGCTACTTGTTTGGTGGTTGTGGCTCTTCGTGAGCAGTGTTCGTGGTTTTCTATGGGAAGGTGGTGTTTCGTTTTTCGATTGGCGAGTTCAGCTTACTTAGAATTTTTAGGGACTGACGTGGCTCTTCGGGAGTGGTATTATAGTTCCACTGGTTTCCGTTTATGAGGGTAATGTTGGTATTCAGTCTTTTCGGATTTCGGCCATGGATTATGAATCTTTTCACCGTCTGGCCCTGTCCGTTTTTCAGCACGTAAATAGCACAGTCACTATACAGCTATATAGTCAATGAAATAATGAAGATAAACCCGTATTTGTACATACAACGTCTCACTCAAGATACTTTCATCGGTCTCTGTTGATCGATGAGAAACATGTTAACCAGATCAGAGATATGAGCTAACCTTCGAAGTTGAAAGTAATTCAAATTTATAATGTCGTTGTGCCGACTCTTGCGTGATAGTTCACTCTTGCGGGCCCTTGTAGACCTGGTTGCCTATTGCCGGCTAAATCAAATCATCGTCCATGACAGGTTGGCTTTATCGATCTAGATCTAACACAGAGTAAACTGGCGGTTGCCGAACTATGAAGAATATCATGATTCGCATAAGTTGGTGAAACACTTCTTTACGGCATTTATTTTTTTACCAATTGTTCCTCTCTAAAGTTGTTAAGATCCGGCAAAGAGCCTATGTTATGATCTTTAGGCCTATTCAGGCTTTTTGTTCATCACTGAAAAACCAGTTCCAAACAACGATATTTCCATGACAAGCTGGTGTGAAAATAAATAGGAAGACATCCAACCAGAGCAATATTTCCTGTAGATTTTCTCTTTCATACGGCGCACCGAAGAACTGTCTATGGACACTGCCTGCCTACCATTTAAACTTCAACTTGTCGATTCCGCTATAATAGATAAACACATATGTATAGGTTCGTAGTTGTCACAAAACTATACAGTTTCAACTTCTTTCCTCTGAGTTACTAATCCTTCTGTTATAAAACAAACTACGATAACTAGCTGGGCCTACTGTATGTAGTACTTTCACTCTCAAACACGAATTACTAGACCTTTCACGGAGGTCACGTACGGTTAGCAACTCCCTTGTCTGTAATCTAAATAAAGTAATAATTCTTTCATATCTCACCGCGAAGACGATTTGAGGAAAGCCAGCAGCTGACAGTGTTACTAAGGGCAGCTCCCTTCAGGTTTGAAGTGCACGTACGCCGGTCCTAGTACTTTGACTTGTAGCTATATATGGGTTTAGTTTATCGACCAGACACGGGCAGTTTGACCCAGATGTAGGCTTCTCTTCTTGAAGGTCATGCCCAAAAGTGACAGATCCCTGAACGAACGGACATATTCCAGTACCGTTGCTTTGTTGTTTTTTAATTTCCCAATTTCTATGTTTTACAATCTCAGTACTTATTATTAAAATACGCAATGAATCCAAGACCCCTTATTATTTTTTAGAATTATAGTTAAGTCCTCATTCAGAGTGGCAGGAGATGACTAGGGACTGGTCTTAAGAGACTATTTTGGCTCTGGGAAAAAAAGAAGCGAAGCCCAGTGGATTTTTGTGAGGAGGGGACAGTTTTACAATTGCGGAAATAATCAACGCATCTTTAAGTGGCGTATGGTGGGCACGGTGGGCACGGTGGGGTTCGGTAATTCGGGCAAATATTTAGACTTTTTTAACATTTATACTACTCATGCATATTCAACTCAGTAGAACAGTAGCATACCGTAGACTACCAAAGAAGGAGAGAAATTTCTCAATGAACTTTCAGTTTTTTTTTTTTTATATAAGATGACAGTTCTGTAGGCTTATATTTCAGTTCCCCGTATACTTTTCGACAAAGGTTAGAAGGTCGAGCGAATTACTTTAAAATAGGCTATACATATACGGCTTTTTGAATTTTCTTATAAGCCATAAAAAGGCCCATTTCTGAAAAACTGGGCAGGCATATTTCTCAAAACATTTCTTTGGACATCGCGCAGCAGCAGATGGTTAAGCCTTGATTGCTTCATGGTAATTCCTAAAGGGCCCACAGAAAATAAAAAATGAGTCATACTAGCCTAAAACAAGCCCTGTCCCGTAGAGACTTACTTACCCAAAGTGAGTCACCACGGAGACAAATTGGCTTATAGGCCCCTATAGTTTAACTTGCTGGAGTAACAAGAATTAATCTGAGTACCTTTTCAACTTGTTGGAATATTTTTCGAACATCAGGGTTCATTGTTTCAAACATTTCATGGAAGTCACTGATGTAGGTAATAGGTACCCGAAAATTGTTCTGAAAAATGCAAGTTCGTTTTCTTAATGAACAGTCAATTCAGGTTAACGTCCAACAACTATGTTTGATTGAGGAGCTGTTATGGACTACTATATAGGTAATGGTTTGTCTAAGTTGTGTCATTTTGAGTACTCCAAATGCAGTAGATCGGTGGGTTATGTATCAAACACAGTATAGTCCCACCATTTCACTGTTTCTACTGTACCTTCTGCTGCACCTTCCATCACATCCGACAACCTAAATCCTTGTACACTTATAAAGAGGAAATTACCTCCTCTTTCCCCAGTTGATCTATTTAAAATTGTTGGCAGTTTTATGCACATGCTCAAGGACGGTCAGTAAATGTTCCATATAGATCTACTTCAATGCAAATACAGAGGTTTTGCTTTATTATGTTATAGAGCTGCTCCCTTTTTGTTTTCCCCATTTAAAGTTAAACATTCTTGAAGTAAAACTTACCTCCCACTCTCATCCCTACCGTAATATCAGTTCCTCAAGGAGGTCAGAATACAACTATTTCATCTAGGAAAGGAGGTGTGTGACTGAAATATCAGAAGTTTAATCAGAAGAGCGGTGTCAAGACTTGCCCGACAGCAGGAAGCAAAGTTCCAAATGCACTACAGGGGACCAATGACCCGATGCCACGACCAAGGCTTTTAGTTGTGACAAAGATGAGCCTTGTGGAATTTTGGGTTGTTTCAAATCAAGTTAAAAAAATGAAATTTCGAGTTTTATTGAATGAATCTTCAAAAAATAAACTTTTATGACAAAAATGAGGGGAATAGTTCTATTTTAATAGAAGAATGGCTCCTCTGGCGAAGAGTCGCCCTTTCTATGAGCAAAATCATGCATATAATTGTCTGGGCAACCAGCGATTGCGATAATATGTTATCCTACGGATTTAGGCTGCCGACGGAATCGAAAAATTTCCTTCACTCAAGGCGGCACCAATCTTCAAAGGGATATTACTTCCTACCTGCCCCTGGAGTCACATTGCACATCCTTGAACATGGAAAGTACATAAAGTGGAGGATACCGCTCGAGCAAGAGTTCTTTTACGTACACAGAAAGGGGCACGGAGAAACAAAAACTAGAACCAAAACAAGGCACATACGGACAAAAACAACTGAAACCGGACCGGGCAGAAACATAAACGGAAAAACTATTTAGGCCTACAAACTGCTAAATCAAACACAAATTTATGGTCGGAACAAGAACAGAACTATTAACTATTTACATACCGATTTACAAGGGCTGGGAAACGAAACTTCGCGGCATACATGTACACCACCCACATGCCAATCCCCTCCCGACCCCCACACCCTAATCCCCTCCCGACATCCCACACTCGAGCTATTTACACAACATTATGTACAGCTTATTAAACATTTACAGGTTAACTATCACCTGACCACCCCGCACCGAGACAAGCGGACCCCACCGCCTGCCGAACGTCGACCTTGGCAAACGAACGAGGTTAAGAAGCGGGTGCATTGCCCCTCGCTCCTCCGAGCAAGGGTCAATGCATGAGGACGTAAGCATTTACACACGAGTGTGCGTTATTTATTGGCGTGGATGTATCTCCCAAAGTTGGTCGGTGGATTACTGTTTTAATTATTAGTGCGAATCGCTGTTTTTATAAGGAGGGACCAAAGGGGTGGGGTGACCCTAGCTTCACTTTGTAAAATGTTTCCAACCGCCACGTATCCATAAGCATAATTTCCTTTTCTCCCCTTTCTAATTCTTTAAAACTGAAAAAGAAAGGATCTTCCATCCATAGTGCCCGTCCTGGTAACATCCATTTGTATCCTATTATGAGTTCAGTCTGCATATTTTGGAACCATATTGGAGGACTTTTCTGTACCATTCACTGCACTATCCATCAACTAACTCTCTGGGGTTGAAATTGTTACTGGGGTCAGATCGAGTCACGCAAGTTTCGCTAGCTACAGTATCTATGTATCTTTTCCACCCTATCCACGAGATTATAGGTCTAAATTACACATCAACTGATATAAACTGACAAAAGAGGCGAGAAGTAATTAAAGCAATTTTCCATTAAGGACTGCAGTACGTGTCAAAGGTGGGTGAACAAAACAATTTTGGCACATGTAGCCAGATAAGCTCTTTATTCTAGTATGTTTTACCAGGGAGCTATAACATCCCTGGTTTACCACCATACAGAAGCAGAAAGCATAAACAAAAGGAACAAATCCCAATACGAAAGGTTGTAAAGTCAACTGCTCCGACGCTAAAAGAACGCGAGGGTGCCAAGGGAAAATTGTGTTGAAAAGTTCACTTTGGCGGGATTTATAACGGGTGTTAGGAGAATTTAAACAGCATATCGAAGTGGCGGATCAAGGGTTTTCCAGAAGAGGGTCTGAAGTGGTATCGCTAGCCAGGCGGATGGGTGGTGTCTCCTTAATAAAAGTTTGCAATTTCAAAAGATAATTGTAAAACGCAATTTGGGGCACTCTAGCATACGCAATTTTCCGCAAAGAAAATGGAAAGGAATTGAGGAAAGTTTAATCAAGAAATGAAAGAGTGGTTTTTAACCGAGTGTTGAGGAATTTAACTTACTTCCGCCCCATAATTTTCACTGGATGGCTAGACCAAAACAAGCCTGGAGGAAAAAGTGGACTACTAGTTAACTGCACCACCCGACGGTGCTCTTGTCCGACAACCTCGTCAAGTGGGCAACTGATTTTAGTGGCAAACATAATGCCAAGTGGGTTGCCAGTGAAAGACAGGATACCCTGAGGAAACCCCTGCATGAACATCCCCACGGGATCTGAACCAATGATCATGTGAATCACATTATGGCTCAGTCACTGGAAAAGACCACTCTGCCATTCCACGACCGAAGACCTCGCAGGTCTTGGCTGTCAAGCCTTCAAGGTATAGAATTTTGTCCACATAAGCAACCTCGACTTATATATAGTGTCCGTAACCAGTGATGATAAAGTAATGATCCTATAAACCTGTGCAGCTTGCATCATCATGCATATCTTAAATTAAACAAAAAGAAAAACCTTAAGACAATACTGAGGTCGGCTGCATGCTATAGTTGATTGGATTGGATCAAAAGACATACCCTATTTGTAAGGACAATCTCCCTCGTGGTGCACATGTGTAAAATTGGCGTTTCAAAAGTGTTGGTGGCCAAGAACAGCTTGGGAGAAATATGCATCCGTAATAAACAGATAAAAAAGATGTGTTTTGACTCCGAATAGTCAATCTGATCATATATAGTATCTGTACAAAAATATCTTCGCCACGAATAAAATTTCCAACACGTGGTTGATGACATTTGTCTTATTACTTTGAAGAGAATTTCCTATGGAACCATATGCAGGGCTTCGCTGATAGGTGAAACACCAAGAAGTGAAAAAGCGAAGTTGTAAAGTACGATACTTCTCTACACAGCTATTCATCAAGATTTCTCACTAAGTCACCAGACCTGTAACCACTAGGAGTGGGGAATGTGTGAGTAAAAAATGTTTTGCATTAAAGAATAAAAAAATATTACACCAAAACACCACAACTAAACCAGTGGCGGAGCTAGGGATTTTGGTCAGAGGGGGCGAAAATGGTCTACAGGGGCGCTTCGAAGGAGTGAATACCCTGAGCCTTAGCACGATCGAAGCCATGGCATTTCAGACTTCCATTTGATTTTCCGCACCTGGTAGAAGACACTTTGCCATTTCTCTTCAGCAAGTTTTCTATTAAAACATGTTTAAATTTTCTATCCATGGGCCTCCGCAGAAGATCAATCGGGTGGGGGAAGGGGGAGGTACAAAATTCCACTAAGATCGCTGGAAATGGTATTTCTAAAGCCTGTTTACGGCATATAAACAGGGGGAACACTGAGTGAACTGTTAAAAAATTGTTGATGCTAATTTTTTCTTCGTCTTTTTCTTTGTTTCCTTCGTTTTTTCAGGTTTTTTATTTTTCAAGGGACCACAAGTCCCCCGCCCCAACCTGCGGACGCCCATGTTTCTATCCCTCTCTTTCACATTCTAGTATGAAGGCGGTAATTACATTTTGTGTTATTGTCAGGTGTAGATTTAAGATTTTAATGTAATAATGGGCTTCTTTGTGAAGAAAAAGACTAAACAAACCTGCTAGAGCTAAATAGCAAGCAATCTTACGGCGGGGGGGGGGGGGGGAGTTTTGGAAATTAATCACCGTTAAATGTACAATTTTGGCATCTGGAAATCAAGATAAGTACACGAAGAAACATTAAGTAACGTAAGTTACATCCTGTGACCTTTTTGAAATAGCCATTAATAAAGTACATTGCAAGAAATAGCCCAAGACAAAAGGTCTGCTTGGCCTTCTAGATACCGAATTCATAAAAAAATAATAGTACCCTACACCTATTAGGTTAATTAGATGCAATTTTCTGGCTTTTGGGACTACGAAAGTACAGAAACAATCATTTTCATGGGATTATCGTGCATTGTCAGCATTTGCCATTTATCATGAGAATGGTCACTTGAAGGAAAACAAAATTAAAACTGCTTATTAAAACTCTTAAACCATTATCACTCTGATAACAGATTTATTTTATTTTATTTTAATCTGAATGCTCTCTTCAAATGATTTTGAAAAATGTTGTGGAAGCTATTTTGGTATCTTTGTAAACTTTTTTATTGTCTATGTTAACAATTATCCCTGGCAGCAAGAGGCCTATTTGCGCTACAATTATTGTTGCGCCCTTTGCAACATTTTTTATTGGCCTGGGGGGTTAATTTAATGTCAGTCTGTGCATTTTGTAAGCTTTAAACACGCTTGGTATGGAAAGAATTAACTTGGCACAGCGACAACATTCATTAGTGCGTATAAAGCATGAAGATACGTTTTACTGGTGGCTGTTTCAGTATTTTTTTGTTATCGGTGCCTTAAAACAACGCTATTAAATTATATCTTTTGCCAATAACGGTGCAAGAGTAAAGTACTTTAAAAAACCTAAAAAGGGCGCCTGCAGACGATCTTGGGCCGTCGGGGGGGGGGGGGGCATAATATGACCATATGGCAGCTCCGCCACTGAACTAAACCTTCGAGTTCAAAGTTAGTTCTCCCAGTCTCAAAAATTGCGCACCATTTTGCATCTAGGCTCTCAAGAAAGGCTTAAAATTTGCAAGGGATAAGAGGACTGGACACCCTTCCTGGGCCATTGAAACTCTTGTATGGGTGTGCCCCAAAAAGGGTTACTCGTTCTACAAACCTGGTTAAAACCCCAAATGGTGTAATCTTTGGGACAGCTTCGAACAAAGTAGTTATACACTCCTCAAGTCCCTTTTTAAGTCCCTTGTGATATCCTTTTTGGTTGACCCAAACTAAGGGTGCTGTCCACTGCACTTGAAGGCTATTCTCTTTTGGGGAATACGCCTTTTCAGACAAATTATTGGATACTGAAACCTTCTACATTGATATTGTAAGCTTTTAATTAACTTAGTGAAAGAAGGCACTTTCAAGTTGAATTGATAGAGAGAAAAATAAAGATTGATCATAAGCTTTTTATATTTTTCTTACTTTCACGTTGTACAGCAGTTGGCTGTCACATTTTTGGTGCCCTCAGCAATGAAATAGGTTAATTTTTATCATTTCGCTTTCCGGGGGCAATGGTTAATGTGTCATTAATTTGATGAGAAGAAGTTACAACATCTCCATAAATTTCAGAAATCTCTTTAACTGAGTTTTAATGTGCAAAACACATTCAAACATACACAGGTCATTACAGTTTCCAACAGAAGAAAAAACCATGTCCTAGTTGTTAAGGCTTTTATCTTCATTAAGTAGAGTGAATGATTATGTCGGTTACCATTTGGATTAAGAGGCATAAGTTATTTTGACCATATCTCCGAGCATATGACTATGCGAATTTTCTCGAACATGTACCATCACTTAACGGTAGACAGATTTGTGATTCGTTTCTGTACCTGTAAAAATAGTTTAGACTTGTAGACAGTCTTGTAAGACCAGAGTTACCGACAGTGGACCAAGCTCCCCGACAGGGAACCGGTGGGGGTAATAACACAAAACCTCTGACAGAGGCGGTGAGTTCCTTAATGGTAAGGAAGGCAAAATTTTCGATGAAAAATTAAGGGTTCTTTTAGCCTGCAAATTCTGGTTTCTTTTATTACAAAAAAACCTGTCTTTCTTAAGAGAAAAATTGAGTATCATTGTCGACTGACGACAGGGGTTGTTGTTATTCTACATGTTATCGTGAGGATGAAGGGAGGGAAAAACTGGATTTATTGATATGCCAAGGAACAATGGCATGGAACGGGGGTGGGTTCCAGAACAAAGGATATCTCACGTGTTTTTGTCTCTTCGTATTTTTCTGCTTTAAACACGTTTTAGTTTACCAACAAGTTTTGGTGATTTCATTCAGTTTTTCCTGTTATAGAAAGACAGTCCAGCAATAGTAGAGCAATACTACAAGTTGGAAAAAAGTACTTTGCAATCATGACTTCATAACATGTTAATACCGAAAGCAGCCTTCTTCACAGGGGTCTACCCGGTGTTCCCTGGGTCCAATGTTCCCAAGGTTCGATGTTCCCCGTTTTCATGATATCTCGATGACTTGGAGATGATTACAAAGTTCGTTATTCACGAGGTTCGATATTCCCAGAAGTGAGGATGTTCCTAAGATTCTCGGGAACATCGAACCTTGGGGAACATTTGCATAGCCCCTTCTTCGCCAGCCTGGTAAAATTAATACACAGCGATGTTGTACATGCAGCCCTTGCATGGCAAAGCAGGCTTTGTCCGACAGGAGCCAAGTTCCCTGACAGGGACAGAACAGACAAGCCCTGATAAAGACGAAGGATGTCGAATGGAATGTGTAATGAAAAGTTTTTGGCTTGTTTTCAAGGAACACTTTCGGTTATTGTTGAAAATATTGGATCTTCATTGAACGCATAAAAATTCTGATAGACTCTGTTGTAGGAGATTTAAAAATGTGGGGTTTTATATTGAGAGAAAGAATTCTTTGGAGTAATTTTGAAATGATTTCTTTCCTGAAAGCCAGGTCAAGTACATCACCGAGGGATTACATATTTTATCGTACAGATTAAAGCCTGTTCTCAAAGAAAATAGAAAATCCCCGGCCGGCATACATTTCTCGTCCCCTTCCCTGGTTAAAAACCTGCGACAATGTGGGAACAGTTTTTATTTACAGCTAATATGATAAGTAAGCATTTTTTTACCCATACACGCAAACACTCATTAGAGTCCTCACCGTCCCCTCCTGCATCACTGAAATGAATGTAAGCATTATGTCCAATTCCAAAATGGCCAAACAACTGTACTGTACTACCCTAGACGGTTGAGCAGACAATGAGCATGGGAGAAATATGAAACAAGCAGCAAGCAGGTTATTAGTGTACGTTTGACTTCTACGGAGTTTTTAAGGTGTCATGAAGAGATCGATAAAGTTATGGACATTCTTGCATCGTATTCACATAAGACTAATAATTTTGTTCAAATGAAATATTGACATCCGAAACAGGCTTATCGCATCTCAGTGTAGTTCTACCCATGCAGGTAGGAACGTCGAATTGATTTTCAAAGTGTAGAAGACATCTGGCCTAAATTTTTTCTCATGCCCTGGTAAGGTGTCCACAGCGGAGTAGCTACACATTCCTACGGGAAGGGGGAGGGGTGGGTAGACATTTAATTTTACGATTTTAAGTGTGAGCAGCGCGGTACTAGGGATGTAACTTGTGGCGCTCAAAGGGCGCTGAAATTATTTTCTTTCTTCAGATATTTGAAAATATGGAGCTTGTATTGAAGAAAAGTGTGGATTCTGAGTTTCTTGTAAGGAAATTTGAAAAGATGGGGTTTACTGAAGGACATATCCTATTGGAATATCTGAGACTGAGCGGCAACCAAACATCGTTGTTGCTTCATAATGTTTTCCAACGCCTACAGAATGAGGCTCTCTGGCGAATATTTTTTTAAGTCAAGAGGGTTGGAGAAATTTTGGAGTTTTATGAAGAAAATTTATAAAAATAGCACTGTAGTTACTGGTGCTACTTGATGATCTGGTTTCGGATTTTCTCACCTCCAGAGCTCGGATAAGTTTACCAAATTGAAGGTATAAGCGAGCATCTCTGCTTAAGAATTGCAATTTGCACGGGCGAAAAATGTTGCTCTTTTGAAGCAAAACATGTCCAATATATGGCGCTTTTTTGGAGAGAAATTGGGAGTTCGGAATTTCATAAGTTGTCAAAACCACACAGTAGACTGGTTCCACAAAAATGGCAAATTTCTGAATTCTTCAATTTTTCAAAGCCGCCAGGGTGTGCATAAATGATTAGTAATGATGTATGGTTAAATCCCGCAAGCAGGCTTAGTCAGGGATGGTGCCATTCTAGGATTTTCCAGAGGTTGGAGGGTTGGCCTCCCGGTGGAGACATGCAGAACACTGCACACAAATTAGTCTGTAACAGTGCCTGAATCGACCAATCACGTAGTCAACAATATGGACTAATATTTGACC
Source organism: Holothuria scabra (assembly GCA_037179385.1). Taxonomy (NCBI): domain Eukaryota; kingdom Metazoa; phylum Echinodermata; class Holothuroidea; order Aspidochirotida; family Holothuriidae; genus Holothuria; species Holothuria scabra. The sequence goes on along the minus strand of CM074185.1, from coordinate 34,982,870 downwards.
CAATTGAATAAGTCCCTGAAAAATATTATTAAGTATTAAGTTTGATTAAAACTGATATCCTTTAGTCCTTTACTAAGAAATAAACAAATTAGTCAAATATTAGTGGCTGGCGTGGTTAGTCAACTCAGACACCACTTGGCTATTTTGTACTTAATGTGCACTGAACCCGAAGCCACGAAAGATGTGAAACCAATCGTTTTCATCAATAAGCGCCTTTTAGATACTTCTTAATTTTGGTAAAACATCGGCATGCATGCTATTTTGGGGTGTTCACATGTAAATGGGGACACGGTGCTCAACATGGGGTGCCATGTCGTGCATATCCTAGACAGTCCACAGGTCTGCATTCATGCATCAGTTTGACCCATACTCTGCTCTAACTCTAAAAATAAATATCTCACGCCAAAAAAGCCAAAACAGCAAAAATTTCACTCCAAGAAGATTGAAAAAATTTGACACTTTCTTTTTAAAGTAAATGTCACTCTTCTTGGAGAACTAACATTCTATTATATAGTGAATTTCTATACTTTTCACTCTGTTAGAGAGTGACTAGATTCAATCTCACTCTCTTGTTTTAAGAGTGCATGTACTAGTTAAAGAAGTTAGGCTTGTTACAAAGTTGCATTTCAAACACCCAATTATTGGAAGGAAGTTTGAGACGTTACCGATGGTTATTTGTCGTATTGATAACAGCAGTAGAAACCTATCCTGCTGAAGTGTATTTGTTGATCACTGAATACTAAAATATTTCAAAACTTGTTTAACTATACTGAATTTGCTAAAACTTGTTTTAAAAAATGTTTAGCTTAAAGAACTATTTGAAACTTTTCTTCTTTTCCTTGTTGAAGTTATTGACGGACTTCAGCACAACTTCTTGTCCGTTTAAAATAATCGTTTGAACTACACTGCGTCTTCCTAAACATGGAAAATAATAACAGCTGCGGTGAATTCTGTCCTAACATAATAGAGGGATGAGAACAAAGAGGCTCCCCGAAGTATATGAAAAATGTGAGGTCTCAAGCACTGCGATCCCTTCTGCCAAATTCGTGTAATCCTTATCTCTTAATTGCTTACGCTTTTAAACATACAAACGTTTCCATTTCCATCCTAACGTTTTCAATCGACGTGGACTGCATATATAAGTACTATGGTCTAGAAATTGACATTTCAGGATGCTCACAGGACCACATTTAAAATATTTACCCCTCCCCAGCTCGTTGTGGCAGTGGCAGTATTTACACCCCGAAATAATGTATTTGCTAGTGGAAATTTAGATATTTTTCTCTAACTGAGATATTTGTTGAAATATCAAACATTATCATCTTCATCATCATCATCGTCGTCGTCGTCATCATCAAAATTTCAATATCAATATCCTTCTCATAAAAATGCTAAAATATAAAGACACTTAATATACAGTTCTTCTAATATACTACACTAACGCATTAAAGTATCTGGGAGCCAATGTTAAAAAGGACGATAGACCTACGTTACTTCACAAGATAGTCAAATTAGTTCAGATATAAGGTCTATTACATTACACCTTAAAAGCTCCGTAGTCCACTACGCATGCCTGTAGCAATGTGGCAGCAATGAGCTAGCTACTTAAACCTTCGCTAGTGAAAAAGAGTACTTCAAGATACGGAAGAAAGTGCATCTGTAAGGAAGCCCGTGTGGTGCATATTTATGTCAGCGTGTTGCCTGTAAATTCACGAACATATCGTTCTCACTTTAATAGTGGATAGCTAGAATACCGAAATCATTTTGAAGATTTGTTCTGATCACTGCTCGAAGTAATTTTAAACACTCAAGTGGTAGTCCATAACCATAACAATGACGATGGGAGGGAGGGTCCTTGACATGTATTCATGGTTGGTACTGTGTTTGGTATAGGCTATAAGTCAATTTCATATAGTCCTGCTTGCTAAAATTATTTTGTCAGCTTTATGTCTATGCACCCAATTCCAAATGTTCCAGCTTCCTTATGGTTACCCAAGTCTCGAGATCTTTGTAACTAACCAATCCAAGGTGATTTCTGTAAATTTTTCTTACACTTAATTTGACGCATAGGACAGTTTCTTTGGAAAATATCACAAAGTTTATTATTAAATTTAGTAAAAGCAGACTGAGCGTTATTGTTACACAAAATATCATGTCAATCAGTAGAATCTAATTCCAGTTTCATATTCAATATTTTAGAAGTACTAGTATCACGCTTAAAAATAACAGGCCTAGTGAAATTCCTTCTACACGGACTTAAATGTTCACAAATAATAGCAATGGGATAATGGTCAGATAAATCAGTTCTAATGATGGTAGATCTAGTTGCGAAATTAATATATGTAAATATGTTATCAATAAGTGTTTCCGATACTTCTGTCACCCTAGTGGGTTTATCAATTACAGGATAGAATGAGAATGATAATAATGTATTTTTAAGTAAGTCCGCCTTTTGTCCAGACAGTAGATTAACATTGAAATCCCCTGCAATAAAACAAACACTGCGATTATTATTTAAGGTATTTAAAATACTATTAAATTCAAGAATAAATTCATCAACATCTTCCCTTGGAGGTCGGTAAATAACTCCAGTAATAATTGTTTTACAAACCGCCGTTTTAATTTTCACAAATAATGATTCAAAATGATTCGAATTAGTTATATTATCCATAACGACAAACTCCATATCTGTTCGAACATAAAGAGATAGTAATGACTCTGTTACATATTCAGTGCTGTTGTTGAGTCCAACAAGCCATGGGTTACGCCAGGGTCCGCACGATGGGGGAGGGGCAGCATTTCAAAGCCCCGTAAAGGTGATAAGGCAGTCCTGGTTGGACGCGACTAGTGGTAGAATTTCAAGTGCAGTGCCCCGATACTTTGGGCTTCTTTTCTACAAATATTTAACACAACGGAGCTTGTTTTGAAGAAAACTTGAGAATTTTGGTAGAAATTCGTTAGCTTATTGTAAGGTCTGTGTTTATTGAAGAATCTGCAGTACATATGAGCAAAATTAGAAAAGTACTATTGGATACTGAAATTCGTTGGGGTACTCATTTTATTGTAAGTCTACGTACTGCCCTCATCAGTGGCCAATATCTGGGGGTCACTTATCGGGAAGAGGGGGCAAATGACCACATTTACTCAATGAAAATTCCCCTTCCTCCCCACCCCACTCTCGTTCGCAAAGGTTTCACATGGTACATCAGAGGCCGAGGGCTATTTGTTATAAGAAACCTGCGTAAAGGTAGGCCACAGAGTCACCATGAGTTTTTGAAATTTTTGAAAAACTGTGACACCTCAGATGGCCGGAAATGGCATTCCCTTTAGGCTTGTGAATACATCTTATTAGTTTTTCCTTTGAATTTTCTGTTGCAATAACGTGCTCACTTTAACAAAAATGGGCAGATTAGCATTGAAAGTAGAAAATTACCACATAAAATGTACCTCTACCATATTTGGGGGGCAAAATGTTTAGTACATACATGGGCCTACACCTGTCCACTCCTGTCTTCCCGTACAATTTCCGGCAAAGTGTTGACCAAGACTATGAAGTGACGCTGACAAATAGCGGTTTTACAAGCTTTCCCAACGAGTCTCGGTGTTTTAAATCGTGTTAATTTTCCACGAAAATTTCACAATAATGCGTTGTTATTTTTCAGAAAATGTTTTGAAAGGACTGAGGCACTCGTATAGGCTCGGTTTCAAAATAGTCAAATATTTAAACCTTTTTAGGTGTAGTGCCCATTTGATCCTTGTCCAGTTCAAATTCAATCGGAAGTTTTTAGAGTATAGGAGTTTTCGGAGAAATATTTTACAATTTCGGCGGACGATTTTTAAGACTGCTTTCAATACTTATGAAGTAGAACTGAGGGAAGATTTTAGAGTAAGCCGCCTGAATTTGTCACAAATCTTCGTAATTCGTTATTTTTTTGAAAATTTTGCTTAGCCATCAATAGACCTGTAAACCATATTAGCCAAACGTCACAAGGGCAATTCAGATTTAATGGTCACTTTGGGCATAGTGTCGCGCAAGACTGAAAACCTGCCTGAGATGGCTTAGGAATCATTGTTTCTTTTAGGCCATTGACTTCCCCAGGGCGTCATTTTATTATATTATCTTTAGTGTTTTTCATGAAAATGTTAAAAAGAATTCTTTTTATTTATTTGAATAAATGTCTGAAAGGATTTGGATTGACCAAATTGGGCATTGTGTTGACTCTGAAGAAAAACTCACGAATAATAACTCTTTTCCTTTGCCTGCCGACTGTGTACACTCTAAAAACATCCTGGTTAAATTTAACCAGAATCGACGGAGGGCAATAATTAGTTCCTTTTTTTTCTTTCTTTTTAACCAGGAAGTGTATGGGTAATCGTTGACCCCGTTCTGGTTAAATTAACCAGGACTTAACCAGGATGTTTTTAGAGTGTAGCCAAGTCTTGCAATCTTGCTAACTTTTCATGAAAATTTTACCCTGAATGTGTTTTGCCCCTTTTTCGAGCAAATCGTTTTTTACGATTCCGAGCACGCTTGGAAGTTGTTCTTGTAACTAAAATAATATCAGAATTCAGTTTTTATATCTCAATGTCTGTCCGAAATTGTCCCACATTCCTTTCCGAATTTTAAAGTTTGCCAAAATTTGTTGGGGGCGGGAGTCTGGTCACCGCGACTCCTCCCCGTCTCAAACGCCTTAGTATATTGGAAAAATTGTATGCAGAAATTTTCCTTACACAATGCAAGTTTTGTCACGGAAATCACAGGTAATGCAAGTTCAGTATTTTACGCGCGAATTCGTCATGGTTTGCACTCCATCTCTGAAACATCATTTAAGTTACAAAGTTTTTACACCCAAAGCACGTCCGATTTCGCCTCCTTAACTGAACAAAAATTTCTCAAAGGTAAGGAGTTTGGGAAGACGCGGCATCGTACATTCTCCCTTGGCGCGACACACGACATGCCGACAGTCTCAAAGTCACGGCGTCGAGTCCGTTTATGCCTTTCCCCTGTAGCATATACCACGGTTTCGAGTTTCTGTCGTCTTTGGTGAACACAACCCCATTCTGTATCAGAAATTTTAGGTCCATACGGGTATTATTTTCTTGTGCCTTTCATATCAGAGTGATTCCTTTCAACTAATATGGTTTAAAAGCAGTATAGCGTGGTCAGAAAGTGACGATTAGGTCGGGTGGGGGGGGGGGGGGATGGAGCAAAGAAAGATATTCCGGCAAATTTTTTCGTGCACAGTGCGCGACCGAGCCTTAACTTGTAGCCACAACTCCTGCAGATGGGGATCCAAAGCAAAGTCCCGGAAGCTCTGCGATTTTAGCATTTCTCTGGATGAAAAATTAGGTTTCAAGAGTGGTATAGGCTTAGCTCATTCTCATCTTTTTGGTTAACCTAACTCCAGAATCATCTAACCTGGGCGGGGAGGGGAAGGAAAAAATCCGCCGGGCAAATCCCCTTTCGACCCCTCTCTTCTCCCGTAGCTCCGACGCTGAAAAGGGATTCTGTTGCATCCGTTCTCTGTGACCGCCTGGCTTCACTGACTTCAGTGAAAGTTACCGTAGCTTTAAAACTATAGCCTACTACCTATAGGTTGCACCCAGTAAGTTGAATTCATTCGTGTTCTATTACATCCGTTTATTTCTCCATGCACAGACCTCTTGAAATGTTGTTAGTGACTGCCCTGACCTGTTACCTTCTATTGACTTAGGGGAGCAATTTTTCACAAGTGGTATGCGCCCGTGCGACCTTTCCTATTTTCACTAAGGTTCAATTAGAGCTGTCAAAAATTGGATTTTCCCGCCTGTAAAGAGGAAACAAATGAGTCACTAGATTATTGTCATCGAATGGATTTCTCTTGCTTCTAAAGGAGGACTATGTAAAACGAATCCTGCAACAATATTTGGAAGTATCTTTCAGAAAGATCGAAGAATCAGTAGCCAGCTTTGTGAATACTAAGCGCGTGTTCCTGAGTATTTACAATTATTTTCTGCCTGGAAAACGAATGTTTATGCTCACCCTGTGGTGAACATAGCATTCAAAAATGACTTCGCTTTGTAACTTAAGGCCGCACATACAGGCCACAGGTTGAGTCGCAGGGGTATAGGAATGAATGTTGTATTACTTCGTAGCTTCGGAATTAGAATACCCGGCGGCATTCCATTCAGTGGTTATATTAAACAAGTTAAGATTCAAGATTTAGCGGAAGCATATGAATGCTCGTGGTTCTTTTATTTTCAAAATGTTACTCCATAATTGACTGAATTGATACTTTTGGAAATTTTCCCCCAAATTTTTTGACTTCCTTTTAATTTGAAAATTTTGAAATTTTTATTAACGAAACTATGAAATTATATGGCATAAAATGTGTTAAAAATGGGTTTATTTGTAAAGAAGAATTAAAAAATATGGGGTCTTAATTGAAGAATAAAGGGAAAACTGAAGGTTGGTGAGGTTTCATATTTTGTCGTACGTAGAAACGCTCTTCAAAGGACATTGGAAAACTTTGGGGCTTTCTTTTCACAATTTTTACAAAACCTGGAGCTAATATTGTAGAAGTTTATTGAAAATTTTGCATTTTCGTTGAAAAATTGGAATTTTGATGGTTTCCTTGCAGAGCCTGCTCTTTTCGTAAAATCAAAATCAAGACAGATTGAAGTTAATCGCATCTTTTATCGTTAGCGCAAGTTAAGGCTCCCTGACGAAATTGGGCCAATTCAAGGACGGAGGGGTGAGAGATAGCGGCCCGACGGTCAAGTTGCCGGTATGGCGGCGCCCAGCCTCTTGCTTCAAACTAGTGACGTAATAATACTTAATTTATGCTAAACTGACAAATGAGTTCTAATATACTAAAAAAGGCAATATCCTGCACAGGCTTGTGCATCACAAACATGGACAAGGGAGCTGGCGGGACATATATAGGGCCACAAAACAATGACAAACATTATAAGCAGTAAAAGAATAATACTAAACAGCTTCAACTTCCTTGATAATACAAGTTTCAGCCGTACTTGCCGGCACCCCAGAAGTGATAATTCCATAACAAGTGATAATTCCATAACAGTATAAAGTTAAAAACATATATCACGTACTGTGCACAAAAAGTACCGGTATTGCATGCAACACAAACTGTCAATATCGTTATGGTGAGTTATTTATAGACGTGTTTGAGGTCAACCCCTTCCTGTCTGCTTTGCTTAGCCTAAAAACTGACGAAAGCAAGGAAGCCGAGGAGACATTGGGATGAAAAGTTCATATTGGCGGGAATTTGTAACGGACGTTAAAAAGAAAAATGACATTTATTGTAATTTTGCCATTTTCATCCATCTTCAACTGGAAAAGGTGTTTTTATGTTGTAATTGCGTCAAAATCATTTCTCTACGTTAAATTTTTCCTAAAATATCAGTGAAAATGGCGTCTCTCTGCAAGCGACACTACAGAAAGTTGATTGGGTGACATTTGTGTACCTTGGGAAAGGTACTCTCAAGTACAATTAAGGCTTTCACTAGATCGGTGTTCACCAGTAATTAAGGCAGAGGCAAACTACTTCAATATTTGGTATGTTGTTTTTCTCCTGTCGGGGAGCTTCCCCCCTCCCCTGCTGAGGAAATCCTGGAGCCCCCCCCCCCGTTTAGATACAGTAAAATTTCCAAACAGTTTTAACGTAGGTGTGATCATCGTTCCTGCAAATCTCGTTACCGTACAGCACCTTTGACCTCAGTTTCAGCCTGAGGAATAAAGAAAGCACCTGTGATGAACCGAATTCTTTTTCTTTTTTTAATACTGTTTTTTAAATACTGTTTCGATATTTTATTTACTCAGCTTCGGAGTGCGCTTCTTATAGTGATTCACAGAGATCGTCCCAACCCATATGCATTCAGTTCAGGCCTTTCAACCTAGCATTCCCTTCGCACGGTGAGGTCTCGGGTTCAATTCCAGGCCGGTTTCATGACCAAATTCATTAGTAAATATGCATATATTTGCATTACTAATTACCATAATTTGTCAAAACAATAGGCCTAAGCTGTATAGAATCCTCGAAATGTGACCTTTCCAATGATGTATAGGACTCACTAAAAATTTTGTTCTACACGTGCACCTAAACCAAACCCCCTGTTTGCATTTCCTTTGGACCTCTGAAACCTTCTTGAAAAAGGTTGGGACTTAAAAAATAATGGAAACTACTTTCCTTGTGCGAAATGCAATGAAGTATGGGGAACAAGCCAGTGAGCCACGGCTGGAAAAAGTCCGTGGGCACCTCGACTTGACTGGCCAATTGTTTGAAAACTGAACCGTTAAACCTCATCTAACTAGCTAGCTAACTTAAACCTAAGCTCAATTGGTGTCGAACTGTGATATTTTTGGAGTGACAACTCCTAGTTAAGTCTATATACCTGGAATTATATTTGTCGGTGTACGACGCCGTCCTTGCAACCTTCTCATGAACAAGGAATAACTGCTTAGTTTACCTTGAATATCTAGTCCTAGTATGAATGGCACCAAAAGACATAAAGATAACCTGGGATTTGCCTATTTTTCTCAAAATAAGTTAAGAGTGACTTGCTGACTGTGTATGTCCACGGGGGGAAGGGGGTTACGTCAATTCTTTGATTAAAGAATTTGTATCTTAGAATCTAATAAATGTATAAGGTATATTCGGACCGAAATGTATCAGAGGAACCCTTAATATATTTTCAAGTACGCTTTGCCCTGTACATTAGTTCAACCCTGACTGCGAGGCTGCTGTACTTGTAACACTGTTGTGTCTTCCCATGCGGTGATTTGCATATTAAAATCCGGAGTTCGTGGCAGCTCCCTGTTAAATAATTTAAGGAATGGAAATGAAATTATTTGATGCTCTGCAGTTTGCAGTTGTCTTCATGGCTATCAAACCAGGGAGCTGCTAACTCTTAGTTCCCTGATCAAACCATTAGGTTATAGAGCCCGGCCTAAACCCTTCGAAATTCATATGCTATGGACCTTGTCTCCCTGTGATTTTTTTCGAAAACTGCTGCCTTGCATTAGGCTATTAACTGGCTGTCTGTATAGTAACCTACATTGAAAGCTCCGCGGTTCACCTCATGAATCCTGTCTGCAGACTCTAATCAGGCTACTTTTTTACGAACATAAATAGTTCAGCAAAATTAAACTATTGCCATGGTAATACGTACACCATGCAGTTGACCTGATCTCGGGTCAGCATTTCAGAATGACAGGTGTTTCGCTTCTGCGAGCTCAGGAGAAATATGAGTTCTCAAAGAGCTTTCGTTGTTATGATTGATGTTACCATTATCAATTACCCGCCACGATGAATATCAGAAAACTAATAAATATTTCTTTAACAAGTTACGGTTACCAAAGACGCGCCTTTTACTTATAGCGGATGTTTTGCCATGGGTGATCGATCCCTGGCTATATATACACTTCATGCAAAGTACAGTGTTTCATTTGATGAGTTAATCATCATTTTTTAATGCATGCACACAATTTTTTTTTTTTCGTACTTAGGCAATAACACTTGGATAGTAGACGAAATGCCCAAGCAAGTGTCAGGAACATGGAACTAGAGTTATAGTCAAGACGCCATCTTGTAAACACGTTAATGATTTTATTTCATGATATCTGTAAGCACCATGTTGTTATAAATTAACGAAAATTAACATTTACATAAAAAACATTTAGATGTGGTTACGGTGTGCGCTTTTGTTGACATTGCTTATCAGGTGTTAGCGGGGCTCATTAAGTTTGCCCACAAAATTCATAATTTCCGTCACACATGCTGAGTTTTACTCTTAACTTGATGCTTAATAGTCAAACTAAGAGATTCTAAACATCTGACTCTAGTTAATGATAGTGCCAATGATAGGATCATTAAAGATTTAATACATGTGTTTCAAATTGGTGAACAGACACTTTTCACCATTGAGTGTAAATCATATGCAATCCCTGTACATAAAAACTACAATTGTTTACATTTTTTGGTAAATAAAGGAGCGCACACATGAGTAATCAGGCTTATTAAAAGCATAATCATGCATTGATTTCTTTCAAACTCATCACAATATAATCGATATCACCTCATTGAGCCCCTTTAAGCGTTCACTCATTGAATGCGCTTATTTCTTTTTTATTTCTCCAACCTCATAACGTGTTCTTTTTACGGTGCGGTATTGGTGACAAGACAGCTGGACAGAGTCAATCCGAATTAAAATGTGAGATGGAGGGCAAATATATGTAACTTCAAAACATATCATGAAAGCAGCGGCGCAACCAAGGGGCCAAATGGGGTGATCGCCTCCCCAAATGATGGTGAAGAAAAAGAAAAAAAAGAGAAAAAGAGAAAAGGGGAAAAGAGGGAATTGAGAGGGGATTGCGGTATTAACGCCCTGTAGACCATGAAGTTGTGGAGGGAGAGGTAAATCCCAGGAGGGAAAACAAGGTGTGGATTCTTGGTGTGTTAAGGCATAAAGTTTGAGCTAACATCGACACCCTGCCGGGACACTTTCCAGACGCCGCTGATGCCGCCACTAAGAGGGGGAGAAGAAAAACAAGTTTAAATGTTCTATTCCTGTATTCCCATATTAGCCTTGGCAAATTAATTAAGCAAACAGCAGATACATTTCACCGGCAATATAGACCACTGGTATCCTACACACTCCCACCAAAGAGTTGGCCCAAATGTGGTAGTTCTACACGCCTAAAACAGTGCTTTCCCAGAAAAGTATCCAGCACACAGTTAACAATACATAAGTGAACTTATAACGTATGAATAATAATTGGCAATTTTAGAACCCATCAAATCGCAAAGCTTCCGAGGTACTACATGCACAGGCACACCCTTCATACATGGAAGTACCGTACCTCGGAAGTAGTACTTCCATGCTTCAGAGGAATAAACGCAGGCTCCTTGGCATGCATTTTTTTTCGGTCGGGTAAGAAATTTTAAAGGCAGTCATTCGTCACCCCAAACCACAGTTTCAGTATACATATATCAAAACTCTCAATTGGTACAGCTCTTTGATGGCATCACATTCAAATAATGCATCATAGCTCAATTACACAGCGTGGGCACTGAGAGTGTCTTGATTACACATTATGGACTTGTATGGCCACTGGGACAAGCCATGAAGCAATAAACTAGGACTGTGTCTGGATAAAGATGAGTTTTAGATAAATGTGGGAGGGGCTAGAGTAAGACGGTTGGGAGAATTGGAACTGCTTGGGATGATGGAAACATGCCTTTAAATACCAGAGCTTCACCACTGCGTTCCTCACTAGGACTCTACCCTTATACACAGAACAGGAATTTGTTATTTTAAGAAGTATACACCGTACATGTATTGTGATGTTTTGCTGTTGTCATACCACCAGTATGACCATGGTGGCACTTCCATGGTCATACTAACTGGTGTATCAGGCGGCCGGCATGTACTGTATATTTCGGGGAACGACCTGATCTTCAGGTACTAGAATTCAGGCAGCATTTGAGTCCGTCGAAAGGTTGCCATGTTTTTAAAGAGTAGTCGCCCCTAAACTTTTATGAAAGGACCACTAAATTTCACAAATTTCTTCCTCTTTCTCTTCCATGTTTCTTTCAAAATATTTCGAGACTAAAATGTTGCATAATTAGGTTAAATCAAGGGTTCAATTGTCATAAATTTTACAATTCAATGAGAAAAACAGTGTCACATTATTTTCGAGAGCCATTCATGAATTAAAATAGACTATTACAATAATTCAAATTGGGGTGACTGCTTTTGCCCTCTTATTACAGAAAACTCCAAGCAGGCCCAGATTCCTTGAAAACAATTGCCCGATCAGTACAAACACATCATAGTCACGTAATGATTTTACACACAAAAATATCAACTTTACAAAATTAACCCCGAATTATTCGAACAGCCTAGGCTGAACCAACCAGTCCTCAAAACTCTTCGTTGCGGTTTACAGGCTACGCTAAATGTTGCAAAAACACTTAAATATTGAATAATTAAGAATTTCATGGTAAACGCAGTCTCTTGCAACTCCCTGGTAAACGCAAGTAGCCACTCAAAGTAAATCCCATAGTTAGCTGGAAAAAAAAAAACTGTCACAGGCATGATTTTCAAGAACCGTTCTTGTGATAGGACACATCGAAAGTTCATAGGGGTGACCGGGGTGACTGCAACCTTTATTTATGGGAGCTCTTTCTGTCACTGTTTACGGAACCTTCTTGGTAAGGAATTTCGTAACCGCAAAACTGCGAAGAGGTTTGAGAGACCAACAAGGGAGCTGCTACTCGGAGCTGGACAAATAATCCCAACCAAGCGTGAGACACAGCCGTAGCCTACATGCAAAGCACAAAAGTAGACTCGAAAGTTGTTTTAAGTTTGTGGACTTTTCGTTACACCTGTCAACCATTTTTCGGTGTAAATATGGCTTGTACTGTTGTAGCACCATACAGGGGGCTTGTATGCGTTCTTCGTCAGATTGGTCTTTCCCATTGTGCTGTTTAGATCTACTGCCTATGTTTCTTTCAGTCACCCTGGAAACACCAAAACTGATCCATCGTTTGCCACATCATCAATTTTACCGGCAGATATGTGACATATTCGTCTAAAACGATCTTTTATATTGTGTTCTTTCGGAGGAACGTACCTCACCGTGACAACTCTACTAATAGGAAGAATGGCGTGTTTGGATTTTGCATACACTTTGTTTTAATTTATTCTTTAACGCAACTAATAATTGCAAGTGAGGTGGTCTTGTGGGAAGATATTTATGTGAAATGGGGTGACTGTTACAAGGACGGTAGGACGTCGACAGTTCATCACAGCCTTGCAATGGGAATGAGTTTTTTTCTTGGCCAACGGAAGGATACAGAAGTCGTATCTCTGCCCTAAAAGTCAACTTTATGTCATTATACCGCAATCATGAACAGACGAAAAAAAAGGTAAATTAAGTTTCAAGTCCATCATCCGTTCATTGACACTCAACAGAGGATTTTGCAAATTTTTTCAGTTTTAACTCCCCACCGACTTTGCACGTGAATCACTTTTCAAAAATTTTCTAAGTCCAGATGTCCGTGAGGGGGTGAGTTTTGTTTTGCCCGAAGAGGCCACTCCCGATGGGCCAACGCCCTGAACTTCACACACGTCTAGAGTGAAACTAGGATTTTTCACCCCCCCCCCCTTTATGTGGTATCTCCCTGTTCGCTTGAGAAGGGGAAGCCCCGAGTAAGCCCCGAGTAAGCCAACGAACAGGGAGATACCCCATAATCGGGTTTTAGAAAAATGATTCACGTGCACGGTCAATGGGAGACAAATTGCAGGAGTAAGCCGACTTTGGGGGCTTCCCCTTTCCAGACGAACAGGGAGATACTCCATAAAGGGGGTTGAAAAAATTCTAGTGTCTTAAAATGGTTTTTAAGCGATTTACTTTTGCGACTTAAATACCACCGGCTGGTGGGAGGTAAATGTCTGTCCTGCCCCTGTGGGTTCGCCCCTGACTCAGCAACCCCTAACTGGCAGTGACTTCGTACAGCCTCTATAGCTGGCCTAGTATAGAAGTGCAGCAAATAGTTCCTTATCGTCTCCATGACTTATCAAGTTTGTTTTGTAAAACTCTTACGGCTGGTCCAGTTTAAAGCTTTTCCTTACCTACCAAAGGCCCCCGGGGGGTTGGGGGTTGTAGAATATGCCCAAGCTATTCACCGCCTTTCGTTAGAGGCTAATTAAGGGGAGGACTTGCATTGGTATTTGAACTGTTTTTGTAACTGAACTTGAATCGTATTTATCTAGTTGATACTATATAACACATTCGTGTTGGTGTCTCGTTAAATTTCATCTAAATAACATACTGGCCAAAATATTTCAAGCTTGTACCGGTACAACCTCTATAGCTGGTATAATTAAGATATGACGGCAATATTACCCCAGTTGCCATGACATATCAAGTTTGTACCAAGCACAATCTCTATAGCTGGGTTAGTTTATAAATGCAGCAAATATGTTCTTACTCGCCATGACTTACCAAGGTTGTACCAGTACAAACTCTGTAGCTGGTCTAGTTAAGAAGTGAAGCAATATTTCCTTACTAGCCATGACTTATCAAGGTTGTACCAGTACAACCTTTATAGCTGGTCTAGTTTAGAACTGCAGCAAATACAGTAGCCTGTTTCCTCACTCGTCTTGACTTATGGAGGTTGTACGAATACAGCCGCTATAGCTGATCTAGTTTAGAAGTGAAGCAATATAGCATTGACCTATCAAGGCTGTACCAGTACGACCGCTATAGCTGGTCTAGTAAAGATATGCAGCAAATACTTCCCCACTCGCCATGACTTATGGGTGTTGTACGAGTACAGCCGCCGTAGCTGAAAGGGTATTATAATAACGTTTTCTTCTTTCACTACGACGTAATGAGGTTAATGTTATTTGCACCAGTTTCAATTCCGCAATTTGTTTATCTTTCACCGGTTTGCTGACCATTTTAGTAAAATGTGGTAGGTGGCAATTCTTCGAGGCTAAATGTCGTGTTGTGCAATGGAAAAAGCAACAATTACTAAAATGGTATGAAAATGTTATTTTTATAATCAAAATTATACATTTTCTTTCTCAATTGTCTGCATTTCGTCATTATCTAATCGTAAAAGACTACTTTGTAGAGAAAGAAGAGAATCATCAAAATTTCCGGGATAAAAAGCAACAATTACTAAAATGGTATGAAAATGTTATTTTTATAATCAAAATTATACATTTTCTTTCTCAATTGTCTGCATTTCGTCATTATCTAATCGTAAAAGACTACTTTGTAGAGAAAGAAGAGAATCATCAAAATTTCCGGGATAAAAAGCAACAATTACTAAAATGGTATGAAAATGTTATTTTTATAATCAAAATTATACATTTTCTTTCTCAATTGTCTGCATTTCGTCATTATCTAATCGTAAAAGACTACTTTGTAGAGAAAGGAGAGAATCATCAAAATTTGTGGGATAATAATCGTTTCTGAAAATATGAAGAAAACTATTTCAGTCTAATAAACTGTTTACTGATAAGTGAATTTTTGTTGTCATTGCCTCTTTTTGCGTTTTTCTTCTTAAATTTCATTATCATTTCTTCTTAGATTTCACTATTACGATATTTGTCCTGAAAATTCCATCCACGAAACTATATTTCAAATTTTGCACCATGAAATTTACAATCTGTGACAAAATAAAACAGAAAAGTTGAATATTTACCTCGAAATCTGAGAAACGGCAATTTCCTATTATTTGGAAATATTTCCTACCGCCTTATATGCACAAGGTTTTATTAAATATTCAATTATTCAAAGGTTTTGTTTAACAATTTTGTGTCAACTTCTCAATGCACATTTTTAGAGCACGCTGGTGAAACATCCATTTTTTCACGTGGAAGTGTATATGTATTGCGTACAAAGTAAGATGCCCATGTGAAGGTATATAAGGAATTGTGTTCAAGTATGGGTGAAATAGTTCGACGAACATGTCCACCTATGGCAAATGTCGATCTTAATAGCCACGTAATGTTGACCGAAATTAGGGCAATTCTGCTCCCTTCATGAATCTACATAGCAGAAACTGTGTATAATGTAAATCATTTTAGTTGAGCTACAGCATCACTAATGCCCTTGTTTATTCTTGTTTTGAAGGTTTTACAGGAGACAATATCCGATTAGTAAATGGATATGCAAATTACTCCGGACGTGTGGAGGTGAGGTTTGGCACATTTTGGTCGACTGTGTGTGATGATGAATGGAACTTACATGACGCTTACGTGACTTGTCGTGAGCTTGGATTCAAGGATGCTGTTTTAAATTATAGTAACGCTTTTTTTGGTAAAGGATCTGGAAAAATTGAAATTCAAGGAGTACTGTGTGAGAGTGACTCATCTTCTTTTCTAAGTTGTATCGAAAATGCATACCGCACAGTTTGTGCTCCCGGAATTGATCACAAAAGTATGAATACTACTTCGGAATTACCACTACATCATGGAAATACTACTACATGGGATTGCAGCAAATGTTTTGGATATAGCGCCCACAATCGTTGGTTATGCCTTGCGAAATGTCCAGAGGCAGGTCGTACACGACGATCGTCCTCCTCATGCACAACAACAAGATACCCGTCTTGTCGCCATAATAAAGATGTGGGCGTTCTTTGTAAAGGTAAAAATGAGGCATGGTCTCTTTGATTCCTCTTTAAATGAAAACATGCACATGCATTTCAAATTGGCGGTTTCTGTCGGCCGTTAACGTTTTACTAAGAATCTTGTCCACAACATGACTCTTTGTTCATTGTTCGATTGCTTTTGAAACGGAAATTTCATCATGATCTCATTTCTCATTTAAATGAGTTAATATTTTGTTTTTAATTGCCGGAATGTATTGAGGACTCGAGAATTTTGACGTAGAATAGCATTGGACGATCCCTGCAAATGGACAAATAAATTTCTCAACCAGAAAACCAAAAGACTTTGTGATTCCTTACCAAAGGACATTTTTCGCTTTTTTACCTCTTGTGACCTCAGATGATAATCTTGGAAATTCTTCGGAAATTCCACCTTTTCATGGCTGACCTGAATCTAGCCTCCCAAAAACAATTAGCTATATTTTGTTAACCATATTGCATCCCCATAGCAATTATGAAATCCTTCCAACTGTGTTGCTTGAAGGTATCATGTTAAAGAAGTTTGTAACCCCTTATGATCTCATGACATTTGAACTCTGGTGAACTAGCATTTGACCTCTGTTGTTGACCTAGCATTTGACCTCTGGTGATATGGAATATGACCTCTGTTGACCTAGCACATGGCATCTAGTACCTGCAACATAAACTCTGGTAACCTGGCTTTTGACCCCTGGTGACCTGGCATGTCACCTCTATAATATCCGGCCACGGGACCTCTGGTGACCTGGCACATAACCTCCGGTGACCTGGCATATGACCTCTGGTGACCGGACATTTGACGCATGGTGGCCTAGCATTTGACCTCTGGTGACATGGAATTCGACCTCCGTGACACTTGATATCAGGTGCCTTGGCGTTTGACCTATGGTGACCTGTAATATGATCTCTGGTGACTTAGCACATGACCTATGGTGACGGGGCAGATGACATCTGGTGACACTTGCATTAGACCTTGGATGACTTGGCACATGGCCTCTGGTGACGTGGCACATGACCGTTGATGGCCTGACACATGACCTCTGGTGAGCTGGTACGTGACCTCTGGTTTCCTAGCAGGCGACCTCTGGTCACCTGGCACATTACTTCTAGTGACCTGACATTTGACCTCTGGTGCCTTACACTTGCCATCTGGAGATTTGGCCCATGACCTCTGTCGACACGAATTTTGACCTCTGTGACCTGACATGTTACCTCTTCGTACCTAGTACATGACCCCTGGGGAACTGGCATATGACCCCTGGTGACGTTGCATTTGACCCCTGGTTGCCTTACAAGCCATTAGATTTTCGCATAGTTGGTGCCTGTGAGGTCAAATGACCTTTGACCTTTATTCAAGAAGAACAGCAAATTTATGAACCAAACACAGAAACTGTCCTTCCATTGCTGTCTTGAGATATTGTGATAACAAGCCCTTCAAGCCCGTGGGTAGGCAAGGCACTGAAGGGAACAAATGTTTTGGGAGGGGCAGGGTACAGGGGAATCTTTTCAGCGGGCACAATGGATTCCTGCAACAAACTTCAAAATCTCTAGGGGACAAAAATTTGAAACTTGAAGAAAACTACTTGGTTTTAACAGTGTAACCTCTGGTAACCTGAAACGACCTTTGACCCCAACCGTAAACATTAGGGATCTTCCACTCGAAATGACAAATCTATATGCCAAATATGAAAAGTGTCCGTCATTCACAACTTGAGATATCATGCTAGCGAGGTTTTTGGTGTTTTTACCTCTAGTGATCTCAACTGACCTTTGACCCCAACCACAAACAAAAAGGTTTTTCCTTCCCAAGATTCCTAAATTGAGATATCCTGTTTACGAGTTTTTTCTTGTTTTGACCACTAGTGACCCAAATTACCTCTAACCTCCACCGAAATCAAGAGGGTTCTTTTTCTAAAGATAACAATTTACATGTCAAATATGAAAAGTGTCGGTCACTCCTATGTTGAGATTTCATGTTTACAAGGTTCTCGGTTTTCGCTCTGGTAACCTCAAGTGACCTTTGACTTCCACCGAAATAAATATGGTTCTTCCTCTCAAGATGAAGAATTTATATACCAAATATGAAAAGTTTTTAAGACATGCCTATTTTTAGATATCGTGTTTACAAGCGAAGTGTCACAAAAAGACGTACATACACATATACACAAACGACATCATCATCGCATAGATTCCTAGAATGCCTTCGGCGAGGAATAAAAAACAGGCCACACCACAAAGTCGAAAATAACAACACTTCGACCCATTTGTTGTAGTTAAGACAACGGGTTATGAAAGAAATTACCAAATCTGACTATTCTTAATTGTTAAGACCTGGGGAACCCTAATTTTAGCCGTTACCCTTTTACATTTTAAACCAATATTTACTTCGCGAAATGAAACTCTTAGGTGCAATGCCTAATTGACCGTTGTTTAGGGAGGGACTTCCTCCAACCCTGTTTTGGAACGTTTGAGATTTCAGACGACAATACATATATGACAACTTTTGAAGCATATTTATGTCCTATATTTTCTTTGACGTGTGTATAACGACAGCGTAAAAAGATGCAGTGTATATCAATATGACAGATAAAAGCCTAAATGTTTCGATCACATAGTCCTGTAGTGGGAGTGCACAGTGGTTTATTTTAAGTGTCAATTCAAGGTAACTAACAGTGCGGTACCAAAGTTTCTCTCAAGGGTGGCCATGCGGTATGTTGAGTAATCGCCGGTCTGTGGGAGGAATCTAAGGGGAAGGAGTGTCTCTTCCCCTTAAAAGTTTTGGTCTTTTCAAGGAGCCTAGATGCAAAATGTTGCAAGATTTTCGACTTTGACACGAATAATCTAATAGTGGAATTGTGGTTTTTAATGGGGATAAAACTGACAATCTTGTGTCTTTACATGCAATCTCATGCCATGTGTCCTACCTCTCGAAGTACAATTTGCTTTTTAATTTGCGTGCTTATATGTCAAAATTAAAGAGCATCAGTGATCGGCATAGGCGGACGGCAGCATCTCAGTTTTGAGGGATTTTTTTGCCCAAAACTAAACTTGATCTTGCCAAAAAGACTGTGTAGGCGGAGCGCCACCATTGGTTGGCGCAAAGCGTTCAGAAATTTTAAAAAATGCGACCTCTCAAGTGACAGAAAATTGCGTTTTCATGCTCTTGCTTGCAAAGGGGATCTTAACAGTCTTCATTTTTGGGTTTCATTTACAATAATAAAACAAATTGCAACTTCAGTGCTAAGTGATCAGACAGTTACCAAGTAAAAAGTACCACTACCATTAGATTACTCAGTCTTGAATCTTTTCTTGGGACAACGAAATTGGAGATATGCTAGTATATCTCTTTGA
This sequence comes from Holothuria scabra, assembly GCA_037179385.1. NCBI lineage: Eukaryota > Metazoa > Echinodermata > Holothuroidea > Aspidochirotida > Holothuriidae > Holothuria > Holothuria scabra. The sequence continues at coordinate 34,963,347 of CM074185.1, read as the reverse complement.
CTCTTGGCTAAATTCAAGATCCGCTCAGTGAATTGATTTAAATGCCTTTTTGACTGCCAGGACACCCGACTATAAATGATTTCCTCTCCTAACATTTTTCATGATGAATGGCAAACTATTGCTCACAGACCTAGACGCCCTAGGGTGTTCAGGTCCCCGCTCCCTCGCCCCGTCCCTTACGTCAGACCTTTCCATTCCCTCCCTCAAATATCTTACAAACAAATGTGATATCTCAGGATCACATCAGACAACCAAGTATTTGTTATTTTCCCCGAGAAACAAGCCGTTTTAAAAGTTACCAAATTTATCGTACCAAGAGACAAGCGTTATATCATCACACAAACTCAACGGGGACTTAAATGCGTCAATACACTGTATTGGTCGTTATGACCGGATGGTTATGCATACGTAGTTCCGCGCCACGAAACATTTTTCAGTCAGTCGGTTCTTTGAGTCGGTCATTACAGTTGGGTCATTCGTTGTTGCATATACTTAGGAATTCTCTGTATATCATGCCGTTTAGTACCAAACGTATTAAAATGTTACATCAAAAGTTTTTATACTCGTATATGTGTAGTATGACTGCTAATCAAGTTGTGAAAAGGCTAATATTAGCGATCACCGTACTTACTAGTGTCTCACTCTGCAGTGCATGACGGCTAGTCGACTTGAAAAAAATGCCTGACACCCCTCCACTCTTGATTCCGCGAAATTTTCGGCGATTACCATCATTGCGAATACTGCGAGATAGATTTTGTTTGTGCCAAAGTAGGCTAAATGTATATACCTCAGCACTTTTTTTTACCATAGCCAATTTCTTTTTCGTGAGGGCTGCCCGCAGACTGTTGGGTATTGTTCCCCGTAGTAGCGTGTACTGTCACTGAGACATGTACCACAGTATTGGCTTTCAGGGTACCCTTATGACCTTTGAACTGTCAGACCCGTTGTAACTCTGAACAGGCTTACTGAGTTAGTGCTTCCACATGAGACTTAAGAATTAATCGAAGCCACAGCTTCCTCCCCCATATACTTTTCAGCCTTCATGTGCGGTCGGGCGGCTTAATATTACATCCGTGTTCCGTTTGAATACAACAAACAATCGCACACTACTTATTGGTGCCAAGGAACAGCAGCGCAGTTATCTTAAGTAGTTCTGTGGGGTGGTTTTCAACAAAGTTTCACAATTTCTTTATAAGGGGATTTGTTCCGACAACTCCTGTATAGTAAGGTGGTAATGTGCAAATAAAGAAGTAGAAGAAGTAGTTCCACATTCAAAGGTATTGCTCTGCATTGAAGGCTTCTTGTCTGGTTAAGAAAAGATGTAAATATAATTTGAAATCAATTTAAACCTTTCTGGGATTTCAAAATAAATTAAACGAAGCCCACGGCTTCGATTATAGGATTTCCAGACTTGCTCGGGTGTTTTTCCGCCTACTTATGTGGCTCGTTGTCAGACAAATGTTCTTATCTGCCGTATTCATTGGCACGTGATCACTGCAGACGTATCCACTCCATTGAACAACTACGCAGGGCAATTTCGCCACGTTGTTTCGCAGTGTTTGTATGAACAGAGGGAATTTTCAATATTATGGTCTCATATTGCCTTAAATGTCATATTTATTGCCTAGATTAAACACAAATAACTTTTCCGTAGCTACTTGGATTAACGCACATAAAAAGAATGAAAAACATCTAGATCATATTTGCCAAATAATTCTTTCCTAAAAATTGAAAGATCAGTGTTGTGGAATCAGTAGAATTACCCTGCTCGTGTGAAAAGGCCTAGTGAAGGGGGATTCTCAATTTTCTCTCCAGTGTTTCCATATTTAACAACAATTTTCCAAGGATACCGTCTTAACTTTCTCAATTTTCATATCCAGTGCCTGGATTATATAAAATCCATCTTTCTCTAGCTATTTTTGTTCTTCAGCAGGGCATAAACACATGTAAAGAATGACAAAACATCCAGTTCACTTTCTCCAAATTATTGTTTTCTGAAAATTTACCCACCAGTGTTGTAGGAAGTGGAAGTGCTGTTCAATTGTTTTTCAATCTCCCCTTTCGTGTAAACACATATTTGTACAATACTTGTACCGTTAGTGTGAGACAGTATACCTACCGATCGAATGTGTGTGTAGGTAATAATTGTATAACATGGCGAGGCGTGTACATGTACATGTAGGCTACGTACGTATAATTCTCAAACGAACATGCAATGCACAATTGGAATTTATTCAGTGAAATCGTTTAGTCGGTTCGTTAGATGCAGTTATACGGCTCAGTTGCCATCCAATTGGTTGAGTGAGTCTTGTTTTTCCAACTTCTTTGTCATATCATGAGCCCCAAGCGCAATTTAGTGCTGTATTTGGTGCGTAATACTAATAATAGGCCAACCATGCCGCTGATCGAGCAGGGATCCGGAGCTGCCATTACAGCTCCCTGGATCGAGTGCTAGTATACACACTGTGCATTTACTGTCAGTTTAATGTGAATCTTTCCCAAGAGAGTTTGAGGACATGCAGCTAGAGGGAAGGCCTCTCCTGCTGATACGTCACTTCCTGACATTGACATGGAATGTAGAATTTCCTTTTTTTTAGCCAGTTGTTTTGGGATCAGTGTGGACTCGGAGGTTGAGGTTACTAGCATTGGGACACGTACGTCGTTATATGGGTTAAGTTAAGGATAAGGGTTATTGTTCCAAGCATTTTGCGGCACTTCTATCTATCATGTGCACCCGAATTCAGGTGGTGGGGTGGGGGCAAATGGTGAATTCCGCCAACTGAAATGGACAGGGCCGGTACCGGGACACCGACAATTTTCCCCATCAAACTGACTCACTGAAAAATCATGTCTCGTACATAACGCCAACAATGGGAAGGTACTAGATGATGTAGCTGAAGGAGGGGTATGTCAGGAATTGAAGGGGAACAAACGCGTGAAAACCTAATGTAGGACCAATGGGATGGGCATAGATTACTTGCTCGTATCTGGCACACATAGGATTTCCATGCACATTTCACATTTCAAGATGCTTGGAATAATTAAGTACCCCTCAACCATTTCAAAACTTATTTGTGTCCAAAGCCAACTGGCTCATTCAAACTAGCCATTTCCGAGTCTTCAACAAAGACCGATCCCCAATTCAAGGGTCAAAAGGCTTCGCAACTGTACATGCCTGCAAATGCAGTCTGTCCAGATAACACAGGTACTGTACATAACTTCAATTCAAAACAAACTGTGACACTATTTACATTCTGCATTCATTTCCACTGCAATAAGGCTCCACCGCTCGTTACCGTGACTAGTTATCCAGATATTAAGAACACTGCATCGGTGACGTATATTAATTTGAAAATACGAAGCTGTGGCAATAAGTATGCCATTAAGTACTCCAAATCTCTATAATTGTTCACACTAATCCTCTTACCCCTTTTTTTTTTATTTCAGATGAGAGTGACTTAGGTAAATCAGTTTAAAATCTTTTCCTTCTGAATCCTATTTAAAACTAAAGATAGACCTATTTTGTTTTTTATACTTTGTACAGAAGACTTTACAACTGCACGAATAATTGTGAATATTTTATGTACAATATGATTTGCAAAGTAACACTGAAAATGTAATTACAGTCTCATTTTGAATGCTCACTGAAGAATAAGGGAAGCTGGCATTGCATTACTAATGCTGAAATATTACGTAACGTTGGTGAAGAAAACCCAGTTCTGTTGTAGGAGCTCTCCTGTTCGCAAGGACAAAGGATTTGATTTCACCATAAGGATCAAATTCATAGTTAAAGAAGTTTATTTTTTCAATTCTTCTTTTCGTAGGTGATAAATACTGGGGTAAGTACTTGATTTGAGTCTTTGTTTAGACAGAAAAATTATTTATTTGTTTGTTGTTCTATTATGAATATATCAGTGGCATTTTAATCCCAAGCAAAAGGTATGCGTAAGAGACTGACCTCTTACAAAAAGCCCAAGAAGAAATAAATGTCAAAAGAGACATCACTCAAGTCAAGTTCTAACTTGAAGAGAGTCTGCCCAATCTACCAGTTGAAGGATCTCCCTTTCAGTCTGAGATTGCAGTACAATCCCCATTGCAATTGGGGAGACCTTATCTCGTCCAAATCAGAACTTTTAATTAAGAATAGCCCCAGCAAAGAAAAGGTACCAGTAAAGGGTAAGGGGTTACTTCAACATTTTGGCTTTGCTCCAGCTGATAAAAGTTACTGCTATCAGACAGAGGAGAAGTGGTATTGATCATGAGAGGTTGATCCCCAAAAACACACAGTCGTACAGTCTAAGTATCCAGTCATAAATCTAATTCAACAGGTGCACAGGTATTGTGATCTTTTGTCTACTTTTCCCCTTCCAGTTAAAATGTTCATTAAACTCGAACTTGACCAAATTTACATCAAGAAAGGTGTAAATTTTCCAAATAATCTGAATTTTTTGACAACATTTTTGCTAAATGCATTGTTTTGAAGAAAACACTGTATCAAAATATATCCAGTACACGCAACCTTGGAAGTCCATTAACTTAACTGGCTGTGAAGGATGAATCTCCCAATTCGTTGCCAGACTTTCCCAATTCATTGCAAATTCAGATGACTATCCGTTCTGTGGAATCTCAATCAACCTCTACTGAATTTCGTTTGGTATGGTAACTTGAACGCAGACGTTTGTAGAAATCTTTGACATATCAGTTTTAAAGCTTTAGAAGTTTGAAAGGCAGATTGAAATCAATTTCTCTCTAATACGGCTGTGTGGATAGACTTTTATATTTTAATGAACCAGACACTCAGAACTTCTAGTGGATATTCAGAGGAAACCATGAAATTAAAAGGCATATTCTGGTGGTATTCACCTGGTACTTGTAAGATAAAGGTATTCAAAACCGTGCCCTTCATTACCCGTCTAAATAACATTTCCCCTAACTCAAGCTATCTCACTTTAAAGATTGGTTAGTCTTTTTTTTTTTTTTTATAATACCTCTGCTTTCCAACAAAGCCACAGAAAGTTATGTAATGTGGGCATATTGCCTCAGATTCCCTTTGTTTTTTTTTAAATTGAACGTCCCGGTTATCCTTAAATCTGATACTGTTGGAATGTTTGAATATCTTTTCCTTTTAATCTAGCATTACACTTTACCATGATACATAGAAAACAACTAGCACTGTTGCTTTATTCTGCCCGCAGTAGCATCAGAATGTAAGTAAATTGAGTGCAATGTCAAATTAATGTGCCGCGACGACATCAAAGATATCCAATGATGCAACAAATCTCAAGAAAAAAATGCATTACCTCCAAATTTTGTATCTTCAGAACGCTATATGCTATTGGAATGCAGTTTCCACCTCCTAAGAGAGAAAAATTTTCCTGCATATTTTGGACCTTATGAACTTTGACTTCGAAATATGCCTTTAACTCTACAAGAGCAAAGTAGTAGTATATCAGTATACTTTATGAGAGCGTGGTATAGTCAGTTTTCATATCTGATAAATTCATTGACAGTCTCACGAGAGGTTGATCCCACAGAACACACAGTAGTACAGTCTAAGTATCTAGTTGTAAATCTAATTCAACAGGTGCAAAGGAATTGTGATCTTTTGTCTACTTTTCCCCTTTCAGGTTAAATGTTCATTAAACTCGAACTTGACAAAATTTACATGAACAAAGGTGTAAATTTTCCATAGAATCTGAATTTATGGATAAAATTATTGCTAAATGCATCGTTTTGAAGAAAATACTGTATCAAAATACACCAAGTACACAAAACCTTGAGAAGTCCATAAAATAAACTGGCAGTGAAGGACGAATCTCCCAATTAGTTGCCAGACTTTCCCAATTCATTGCCAATTCAGACGACCGTCAGATCTGTGGAATCATCTTGGCATGTCCGATATACAAAAAATGCGCAAAGTTTCTTAACATTTGGGTTTAGGTAATATCTGGACCAGCCAAGTGTGCGTTTATTGTTTTTTACACATGTGAAAACAATGAAAGTAGATCATGTAACAAACCCGGATATCAGTTACACCCTTCATCTACAGGGGTGTCTTTGTTGCACACTTAAGAAGCAACGTATGATCATGTCTCTTAGAAGAGCCATCATCTGTTGGCGCTTATCGTACCGAAGGTATTGAGAATCGTGACCCCAGACCGCCGGAAATGGTATTTTCAGGCTCGTAGGTGGAATTTATGTAGTCGTCATTTTCAGATTTTGTTTGCAAAACAATCACTTCAATAAAACATGGACACATTGCAAAATAATCAAAAGAACTCTAGGTCTACCTGCAATACTGTGCCACCATTGGAAAAAATGGCTACGTAATAAAGTAAGGATAATATAGGGGAATAAGTTTCTTTGTACGGTTAACCATAAAATAACATTAAAAATGGACATCTCTTTAAAGAGTGAACTTCGCTGAGAGACAACTGACGCGGATCGCGACCATTAGTTCGCGAGCAGCGCCCCGCCAGAAAATGCTTCTAGATTGCTAGAAGCGGTACTTAATATGACTGCATGCCAAGAATTGCCATTTTCATGTTTCACCCTCATGGAACTTTCAAGGAAACATTCCGAAGCCTACAAGAATGTGTTTTGCTGGCAGCCTAAAACTGAATGTAAGTATATCTTGATAATGAAGGTGAAATAATACCAAGAGATATATAAATGGGGAATAATTCGTTCCAGGGACTTTAAAGTGTCTCTTAAAACGATATGTGTAGACTTGCCCTCTGTCTTTCACGGTTTCCTTCCATCCACCTTTCATTTTATTTCTGTTACATCACGGTGATTCCATCGCATTGTGTTAAAATGCAACCATTTGGATTTCTTCTCACTGCCCGTTGCTGCATCTGCCACGAGCTAGTGCTGTAACACTTGTTTACAATAGTCGGCCTTAGAGACTGAGACTAGGCTGCTATCACACACAAGCCTGCTGAGCGGCCAGTGCATACTTGCGGCTTGTCCTGAGAGACTTGTATCTTTTGCAAATGTTTAGTTTACCGTATCATCCAATCGGCTTCGGCATTGTGCGACATTTGCTGGGTATTCATAAAGATCATCGTGTGAAGAACGTTGCGTTTTTCTGCCTGGTTACATGTTGAAAGCTTTTCACTGGCTACAGAGATTAGCGGTGTAAAACCGGACGGCCCAAAATGCTACCGCATGTCACCAGATGCAGAAGATAAAAGTCCCTCGAGCAAGATACATCTCCTCTTGTTGATATATGCACAGTGTATGGACGAATCCGATTAGCGCTTGTGTTTAGTGACTGTAGGCGGCCATTACTGGGGTCCGTAAGCCTTAAATCGTCTTCATTTTTTGTCTACATGAATTTCAACCCCTCATATTCAGTGTAATGAAAGAAATTAAAGATACAATTTAGTTTACAACCATCCATGATACTGGTAAGCAACGGAATTGAAAGATTAGAAGGTGAATACCCAAGTTATGGCCGACTGAAAACAGTATATCACTTGCTGTCCGGATTCGTGTTTAAATATAAATAGGAATCTGCCACGCACGATCGTTACAATGACTTCGTGTAGAAAAATTCGTTGTAAGAACTTGTTAGCGGGCATTACCGCTCGAGCCTCGTTGCAAGGTTGATGTGGGTTTGTTAGTACAGTGTGTATTGGCGGTACAATGAGTGGAAGTGGAAAAAGGGGGGGGGGGTGAAAAGTTGGTTAACCTGCAGCACTGACTTGGGAGAGGTTTAATGGGCGGCCTTACGAGGGAATAATGACAGAAGAGAATCTTAATAGATCAGAGAGAACATCTCGAGAGACTTTGGCCAAGTCTATTGTATTTGATACTGTTTTTAAACTCTGCAACAAAGCCATGACGGACCATATGAAAACTTTGGCACCTCTGGCAGATTAAATGCATTGTCTTTTGTCAGATTGTTATTGGGCGTAAATTATTGGGCGTAATGTATCATGTATAGACAGAATTGTCACTCGTTCATAATCAAGAAATCCACACCCGCAGGAAAAGTCATTTGCATTATAAGTGGACGTTTTTCACTAGATGAAAACACTGCTTGAGAAACCGATGTTACATCGTACGATTACGCCAAAGTAGGTGCCTCTCAAACTGAATGCATAAGAATTGACAGCCCTGAGGACATCCTTCCCCCATCAAATTACAGTGGCTGACCATGTTGCAGCGGGGTTAAAAAAAAAACTTCCATTGAGCATTTTTTTTTTTTAAATCAACTTTGCAAAGGATGTGTGTAAGATAGTTAAAGGGCTAAGCTTGTACAAACATCTTGTTAGTTGAAACTGTAACGTACAAGAGTCCCCCGAAATTATGGATATTAAGCCAAGCCTAGCATTGTTTTGGAGTGCAACGTCGAACAGGAAGTTGTTAGGGAACAACAATTCCCCTTCCTCAATCAGCCTGGCTTCACATAGGTTTGCTGCTAGAAATCAATTTAGGCAGTTAAACCTTGTACATCAAACCAAGTATAGAGAGGCCCGCGTACAAAATAGAGAAGAGTTCTCATTCCGCCTAATTATAAAGGTGTAAATTTATACTTTTTTACTGACTGTGTTATGGTTCGATTGTATCACATAGATTTGACTAATGTCAGCTGTGAAAAGCAACGATGTGATTCGTTTGGCATCTTATCGACCGAATCCGAAGATTACTGTTTTCGTTGTCAATATTTCGATCCTTGGTCTTTTCAAGAAGTATCCAAAATGATAAAAAACGCAGGATATTCTGATGGAATGTAAGTATTACTTAAGTTTGTTGCCGTCATTGGCAAAGCCAGAGGGGGAATGCCCAATCGAGTTTGATTATTTTCTTGTAGTGCGGAAAGAAAATATGATTTTACGCAGGTGCTACCTCCATGCTTATCTTCCATCTGTCGTAGACATTTCCGCAGTACAGTGTTTACATAATCACGATGTACAATGATTTTACACAGGTTCTACCTCCATGCTTATATTTCATCTGCGGTAGATATTTCCGAATTGCAGTGTTTCACGCAATTTAACCATGTGCACCACCTTTTCGTATCTTTTACAGATTACCAAAATTTTCGCGCGCTTACAGTCTGTTTGATGTATTTACTATAACGTCGCAAACGAATTCACTCAATTCATCGGCCCGATTTGGTTGATTGTTTGTGTTTATAGTCGAATGGTCGAGATTATAGATGAAAAGATCATTCAAGTATGCAAAGAAGGGGATTTCAGTAATTTTTTAAAAGCCTTTCAATTTGCATGCGCTTGGTACACTTTTATCTTCGGTTCTATTGTTTTATTCTTTCATACCGTCGAAATCTCTTTCAATTTGTTTAACGATATGGTGGGTTCCACATCAGTAATAATGCAATATTTTGACCGGCTTTGCAGCCTGGCAATTGCAACGGTTTACACTCTTATATCTCAGTGACACCGGCATGAGGAAATTGGAGCACATGCCCCATCGACTTCGCAAAGCTCCTGACCCCCTACCTCGCAAAATAAAACGTCGTACATGTCCATGCCGTATCCCCTCCCTATACTTTAAAATTCTCGGACGGTGTCCCTTCCCCTTGGACCACTACCCGAGACCGACAATTAGGTCTTGCATTTGGCGTCCTCCAATCGAAAATTCTGACAGCTCCAGCGGCAACAAGCGTTGCGGCATATAACATGCCGAATTCTTAAATTCTTTTTTCAAAATTAATTTGGTTGACGTTCAGAAAAATGTTTTCAATCAATATTTTACAACTCATGTCCTTATGTTATATTTTTGGGTAAGGGTAGACATCTCCTGTTTTTCCGGCAAAACATAAATTCCACCTATAAAAAGCAAGTAACTCAACCACAAGGGGTTTAATGGGCTTCAATTACTCTGCAACTAGTCTGGTCGGCCTATAGTGGTTAGAGCATCCTTCTCCCAGCCGGGAGTCCGGGATTCAAATCCTGGTAGAGTCATACCAGCGACATTCAGAATGAGACCTCTTGTCTTCTTGTTTGGTGTTCAGCATATTAAGAGATGAGAGCAGGGTATAACAATACATATCGAGTGTTAAAACTGTGAGCGCCGAAATTGCCGTTAGGTTTGTATTTCCTAGGGGCCTGAGAAGGAATTTGAAATGAACAGTTTGTGAATGATGTATGCATAACGCATTGAGCTATATAATATGTGCGCTCTATAAATCGAGGAGTTATTATTACTATTGTTAAATAGGATCATTTCTTATGTGCGAGACCACAGTATTACACTATAAAATGATACTCATGAATATCATAATAAAAAGAGAATAACAAAGCATATTTTTGTAAACAAATGTTTTTATGAAGTTTTTATTTTATTTCTCTAAGTTTACTTCAAATATGACAATTTAGTGCTAAGCGAAAAAATTGTGAAAAGTTTCTTTTTAGTAAAGTTTCTTTTGGCTCTTTTCAAATATTCAAATATGTGCGCGGAAGAAATGGTATTTATTCACTTGGACTTCCTTAGTAAAGAAAAGTTCAAAGAGAACTTTTTCTAAAATTCTCCCGACCCTCTGGCAAAGGGCCTTTTGGCGAAACCAAAACTTTCACTGCTTCCCGAAGAAGCTATTACGGTCCACTGAATGACAATACGTGACCAACCTCAGTTAAAAGAGATCAATAGCATGAACGATTGCCATTCTACAAGCATGAAAGGTTTCACTTGTACAACTATATTTCCGAGGAATACGTCCTCTATCCCAGAAAATCATATTCTCAAAGTCTATGTTTAGTCAATACTAACGTGGTTCCTAATTGTTTCTTTGTCTTTGCTAGCATTCTCATAGGACGATCACGGTCATCATCAAGTGGTACTTTCACTGATGCCTTGGGCAGGTGGATGACAAAATATGTGAAAGAGTTTACTATTGGGTAAGAAAATGTGTTGCATTATTTTACTTTCAATGATAGTAATAGGTCCTGATAGGCAGACACCTATCTTACGACGCTAGGGCTATATTCGACTCCCCGTTTTCAGCCTTTTCTGGGACAGAGAAGAGTGCTCCCCGTACAAGTCGATCACAACAGAACACTTTTATGACAAGCCAAATTCCCCTATAAAGCAAAACACTTGGTTTTCTGGTTGAATAAACCAAGTTCATTAACCTGTGTTCCACAGTGCAGAAGCAGTTCCCATCAAAGGGTGGAGATCTGGTTTGTGGAGTGCAGGACAAAAGTTTTCCAACAGCCTCAGATCTTAAAAAAAAAGCTTAAATGTCATGTGAATACCAAAATTTTATATTTCGTTTATTCTGCCTGTTGTGTTCTGTTTTAATCTGCCTGAATTATTGGGGGCAAAACGATTTGTTTTTTTTTTTCCTGATGAATTGTCCCCCCCCCCCCCTCCCGATCGACACTCCTGGTTTCCATGTTCTCGGCATAATGCTTGTTGTTTAGCTTCAGCTTTAGCAATGAAGCAGGGAAAACAAGCCAGTGAGCGACAACTGGGAAAAAGCCAAAATCAAGAACAGGGTCACGTGACGAATACAGCATTAGCCACCACGAATAGTGGATAAGCGTGTAGCTTATGAGTTAAAACTTTACGTCGGGTGCAAACAGATCAAATTTGGTGTTTCCGAATGGCCAGTTCAGATGGAAATGCCGTAGATTCCTCTTAGATGAAAATCCCACCTTAGTTTGACCCGACCAGGATTCAAATTCCAGACCTCCCGGTTGCTTAACTTCATCGCATCAAATGCCACCGTCCTCATTCACTCTGCCACAACATCGGTTGAATGAACCTTCAGATACCAACACAGTGGAAATACCAGACCAAGTGGATGGCTTGTCTTATTAGGACCCGTTGTCATGCCACGTTAAAGATTAAATGCAAACGATAAAAGAATACAGTACAACTTTGTCAGAAGAGGAAATGTTAAGTCTTTCACGTAGGAAGATTTTGTTTCTCTGTTCTTCACGTTGTACACGACATTATTATCACGACAAACAAAAAACTGAATTTGGATTATTTGAATTTTCCAAATATCACAAGCAGGTGAACTAAGCCTTAAACTGTTACAGTAATTTAAACTAGAAGTGGCAAAACAACAACTAGATTCACTTATTTCTCTGTCCAGTCTGGTCTAGAATGAATATAGGAAGAAAGATATGATTGCAATATTTTTATGTTCAGGCCCGGATCCAGACATTCCAGAAAAGGGGGCTGACTTAAGAGAAAGCAGGGTTTGCGAGGTAGTTGCATCGCTAATTTCCCGTGTTTTTTGTTTGCCATGGCAGCGAAAAGGGAGGTCTGAGGCCTTAAAAGTCCACCCCTCTTGGATCCGCGACTGATGTTCTTCCATTACGGAAATGTTTGTCTCATTTCCCCATTGAACGCGACGGACCAAATTTCCCGCGCAAATCCCACACCGTTGAACGTGTACGGCGGGTTGCATTTCGACCCATTTTCTCATTTTTATACCTTCGCAAATCGTGAAGTACATTCATGACATGATGGACAGAAGTCTTTCCTTTGATTCTACGGCTTGTTATATATTGAAAACTACAAAATACCAACTGGACTGTTATGATTTTCTTCAACAAAATCACCTGTGAGGCTATGCACGCTAAATACACACACATCGAAGCACTGACGTCAAAATCTCTGACGTCATCATCTTCTCCACCCAAATCACTATGATTTTCTCGTTTGTTACGCCCATGACAGTAAAAGTACATTGATAAAAAGAAAGGGGGTGTTCCGAACTGCCTATACATATGCATATCACTATTCAAATCTGAAAGTTTTCCACAGGACCAGTTGCAAAAACTGAAACATGAATTATTCATTACTTATTCATTACCTATCGTATCGTATATTGAACGTACCATTTTTAGTACAGGTAAGACAAAAAGGATGTAAACAGCACATGTTGCTGTTGAACATAAAATGAGTAAAACTTACGTAGCAACTGTTGCTGCATTATGGTGTTAAAGAGAAAAGAAAATTTAAGACATATTTCGACTTCAAAGTAATAAAAAAAAAAAATTCATTAAAAAACACATAAACGTCGTTCGTACGAAAACGTTACGGCAAGGTATGAAGGTGAACTCATGATACAGGTTGTACGTACTGCACTTCATTACGAAGGTGTGTATAGATAATATGCTTACATAACAGCGGCACGGTAACGAAATCGCTTTCTAGAATGAATTGTGGATGCATGGGGGAAGGGGACGGGGAAGGGAGGCATATTAACTGATAAGAGGTCAAGTCCCATTAATTTTATCAATCTTGTCCTTAGAGTAGCAATAAGAGGCCCACCCTTTGATCCTTTCTCACTGGCGTAGGAAGAGAGGCCTGGGGTGCTTAGCCTCCAATCAAAAATGCGGGTGCTGGAGTATACCTCCGCCCCCCCCCCCCCCAGATCCGAGGCCAAAAACCGCTTTTTGTCACTTCTGTACGAAATGCCAAAACTTTGCAGTAATTTTCCTTAAAAATTGCATCTGAAGACCCTACAAATACCCAAAAATTTCTCAAAGGGGAGGGGATCCCCTCTTCCAGGCCAGCGATCCAAAACATGGTTAACCCCCCCCCCCCGGTCTCGGAAAGCTTCATACGTCTTTGTTCTTATGGCTTGTTGTGTCACCATCGCTTTGATATAAGGGGTTCAACAGGTCTCAATTTACAGTAGGCCCGGCTACTTCATGGTTAAATGGACCAAACTGCACTCATCTATTATGGGTGGGGAGGAGAGGACGGATTCAATTAAAATTGTCAACTTAGGCAAAATTCCTCCAGTAGTAGTTAGGAAGGAAGAGTTCTTTCCATGTTGTAGAGTTCTCGATTTATTAAAAATCCACAGGAAACACAGTTTTGTATGAAGTTTGAATGGTGACACACAATGACTCCATCTTTGACTTAGGTGAGGTGGTCATAGGCCCTGGTACCATTTGGTGATCATCATGATTCTTGTGGGAGTGTTTCACAACCTATGATATTCCTTATCTTTGGCTAATGCATGTTTCATTGTTGTGACAGGCACATAGCCATGGATGGGAGGAAGAGATAGGAATGAAGGTCAACTTCCCCTAACTCTACCCCTAACCCTTAAAATTGTTCAATGAATAAGTTTATAATTAACAGGAGAAATGCAGTTCAGGAAGAAGATTAAAATATTGCAACCCAAGGCATACAGTATGCTACAAAAAAAAACCCATTCCCAAAGGAAAATGAAAGCCCTGTCTCATTTAACCCCTTTCATGAACTTTGGTTGTTTTATGTTAGTGGCCCCCTCCTTCTTAACTGTTCACCCCCTGCTTTGGGCTAGGTATGAAGAAAGGCAATTAAATGAGTTATTGTTACTCTTTGTTCAATTCAATCATATTAAAGATTTGGATTAATTGCAGGAGCAAGCTAACACTTTATTGAACAGTTATAGTTAAAGGAAAACAAAATCAAAAGATAAAGGTCAAGTTTAACAACTGTTTATTGTTAACATCAATCTAATCATTCTACAAAACAACAAGAATAAAATAAAACTTCCCTTTTTGTTTTAAAAGATTGAAATAGATATGAAGAGGTAGTGTTTATTATTGTTTTGTTGAAGGACATACTGTAATGTACAGTACAGTATCTTGCTGATACATATTTGAGATGTATGAAAGCCAGTGTATTGCTTTATTAATAACAGTGTAGAAAGTTCACTGCATCAAAAAAAGATATTGTAATTATGCACACAGATACTGGACGGATGTCTTGCCAAGTTTTGAAGCAAAGATGAGTAATTGCAGAATATCTTGAAAAGAACATGCAATTACTGTACCTAAATAGGTTTTGGACGGATGTCTAGAAAAGCTTTAAAGCAAGTACTGTATTAGTATGCTCACACTCTTAAACCCTACCTAGTACTAAATAAGTACAAAACAACAGTAAACATTAAAAATGTAAGTAACAGTAAAAATGTAACACTAAAGGCATGGTATAGGTAGAGTAAAACAGATGTTAATAGAAACAATAAAATTATACATGGTAATACCATTTACATACTGTACAAGTCTGTCAGAAACATTGCAGTAGGCTGCAAGAAAGGGTGCGGAAGGGGCATACCCCATTAACAAATTTTCACCTTTACATACTTTCCCTTCAAAGATTACTGACATTGGCTGTGTTTGGAATTCAGCCAAAAATTAACTCAGGAAATGCCCAGATCTACTGCCCAAAAGATCTCAGGTACCTTTTAACACCCAACCCAAACCCCTAACCCTCTTCTAGTAACCCTGGTGTTCTAACTTCATTTGTAGTAAGGCTAACTTTAGAACATGTCTTGGAATTGTGTCCAGATGCTTTACACAACGAACATGTTTTTGTAATATCAGGAAGCTTCACATTAAGCTTTGCTAACCAAAGAGCCCTATTATGTCTGTGCATAATTTGCTTAAGGGCCTCCCCTCCATGCCTGTGATTTGTGCCCTGGAAATAATTTACTGTAGTTATGTCATTCAGTTTCTCCAAACCTTGAGTACTGAACTCATTCAAGCAACCATGTTTTCTGACTATCTCTGAAGCATGCTTTGCAAATAAATGCATATAGGGTGTGACATTTTTGGACAAAAACACAGAGCTAAATAAATCAACCCATTGCTCAACTTGCTGCTGAAATGCATCAACCAGCTCTGCTTGCAAAGATTTAAGAGTTGTGTGTAGCTTGAAGTAATCTTTCCAAACAGTTTTCATCAACTTTACATCACTTTCATTCAATGACCTAAGTAAGAGAAATAATTCATCTACATGGGTGAAGAGGTGCACCTTTTCTGGTCCAGTAAGGTCTCTATACTTCAAAGATTTGCTCTCCCTGCCTATATAGAATGAAAATCCCACTATCCCAATTTTTTCTAAGAACTGTTCATAGGCATGACAATTAGGGAGATTATCTCTTTCAAAGTCTTTAAAACGCTTAGTACTATGAATACCATCCAATCTACGAAGTTCAAGGATAAAAAGTGATATCAATACATCAGAAATTCTCAAGAACATATGCAGTACATCAACTACAGTTCTTTCAATGGGGATAGCTTTGAATATTGGAGGAGCTTTACACCCAAATCGTTTTGACATTGAAAACTGAACAATTTCTTCAATACTTCTCTGGTTTGCACTTGCTTTCATATCACTAAAGGTTCCCTTGTGCTGATAACAGTATATGCATGGATAATTCGAATTTGCACTTGATAAGCCTAATACACATAAAAGAAATTTGTAGTCACCACTCAGAAAATATTCAATTGTATATGTTACATCATTATACATGTATGTAGTGAATGACTCAACAACAGATGTGATGTCAGCAAGGTGTTGTCTTAAAGGCTCATACTTTTCGGAATCACAGATTATTGCAATTGGATAGTTTCCTTTAGCAGAGTTAAGAGTTTCAGTTTCATTTAGAATAACACATGTAAAATTGACAAAATGAATTCGTTTTCCAACATTTGTACCATCACCACTCAGTTTCACTCGTAGTTTGTTATGATTTTCATTGATCATCCCAGAATCTGACAGTTCCTTAATTTTTTGCTGCAACAGCTCTCTTAGATTCCTCTGGATACCACACTTTTCACCAGGTGTTTTAGATATGGAAACTGAACTTTCAATTTCATGCATTCGTTTCTTTACTGCATAAAGAGTTGGCAGATTGCAGATTTTTGTCAAAGAAATGTACGCTTTATCTCCAATATGGAATTTATCTTTTAAAAGTATAGCCAAATTAACTTTCCTGGCTGCATCACACAAGATAGGAGCACGTGAGGTAAATGAATGATCAATTTCAGAAATTAAATCTTCCACATCATTGCTTACTTTATTCCTCACAGTAATCCTTTCAACTTTGTAACCACAATTATTTAAAAATTCTAACTTGGATGTACAAATTTGCTTCAGATGCTTTTTTATTTTATACTTGTAACTCCTGCTACATTCCTTAGTCCTCTTGAAGGATTTCTTCTGCAACAAAAATGAAACAAACTTTGACTTCTTCTTGAGGTTGTTGTACTTACTCTTAATTCTTGTTACATCAATTACTAACTTTTTATTTTTGTTTTTAAGAATTTCAGTACTTTCTTGCAATGATTTGTTTTCCTCTATTAACTTCTTAAGAATAACTTCCCCCTGTAAAACCTTAAAGCTCCATTGCTTGGTATTTTTAATCCAAGTTTGAAACAACAATTTTGATTTCCCACCACCCCAACTCTTTTTGATTTTCGGAATGAAACGAGTTAAATATGTTTTCAGTTGATTCTCAATTCGACTTGTATAATGCAGCTCAACATTGTGTTTCTCACAAATTACATGGAAGACTTCTTTGCAAAGATCTTTTTTACATTTGTACAAACTTCCACTAACTACATTATACAATAAATGTAGATCAACATCAAGGTAATGCCATGAAGCCAGGATTATGTGAAACAATATACCGGAATACTGAAACGGTGATTAAGGTACAGTACCGTATTTACTCTTATATATGCCCCCTCTCTAATAAACGCCCCTCTTGATTTATTTGTCACATTGGATGCAGAGAAACGCAAATTCCTGTTACATGCACTTGTCAAGAGAAAAGTCGTGAATCTTTTGTTACAGTATTTTGTAAAGCATTTGGGAAGAATCACAGTTAGGTACTTAGGTTCAGTTCAATGGAGAGTCTCCATTGGAGACATATCAAGACTGCTGGCTGACTAGAGCTTTGAACTGACTTTATCTTGCTCTCAATCTTGTATACAGCATCTGTGTTAGCTTTAACAGGTATAGTGTAATGCTTACTGTCCTTGCCAGTGTCATGTCTTCCTTCTACTGTAGTACGCTTTCCAACTTTCTGGCTGTTCCCTCATCTCTGACGAACCGGAATGATACAAAGTGCCCACAGTATAGCCACTTCTCCCTCAATAAACCTCTTTCCAACACGAACTCCTTTATTGGTCGATGCCTACCTAGCTTTACTAGGATTGTCCCATCAATGATGTAACAGAATTCCTTCCTTCTGTTAAGTATTTTAACATGCCAATTTTTTCCAAGAATCTGTTCAAATTCTGCAATGCTAATGTTATACCATGCACCTTGTTTGTTTTGGTTGGAGATGGTGGCACCAAATACAAACTCAAACACTTGATCCTTGCAGTTCAGTGAAAAATTGCAATGAGGATCTTTCAGCCTATGATAAGAAAGAGATTTCTTAAAAGAGTACAGAATACGCTTTTTCAAGTCGTCTGCTCCCTCTTCAACTTTAGACTCCTCCCAAATATCTGTGCCAGCTGGAACTCTTTCTACCAGATCCTCTTTAGGAATCCAACAGTCCCATTTTGGCATCCAACCAGTATAGTGAATAAAATACTGTGTTTCTGTCTCCTCCAAAATCTGTGAAAAAATATGCAAGAAATTTCACCTGTCATTGAGATAGAAACCTTACAACAGTGTCAACACATAAATGTAAAAAATATCATTCACTTCCATCTTACAGTACCTACAAGAGATATCAGATATGGCCCTTCTTTTATATGTAAAAACTTTAAGTGACCACAGGCATCAGCTTCAAAGCTATTTTGTAAATTGAATAAATTTACAGACTGAATGGTAAACACCAGTCAGGTATCACTTAAAGAGATGGCCATTCAAATAATGCTTTGAAGAAAAAACATAGAGGTTGCTTCACATACTCAGGTCCATAGTCAAAGGGAGATGGGGGCAAGGGGGCTTCCAACAACTTTTTTCACCTTAAAATTTTACAAGTTGCTATGACTTAACCACTTTGGCATTTTTTACACGTTTTTCTCCCCTGAAATTTTTTTTGCCCACAGGGATGCCATTTGGTCCCCCTTTGAGGCATTGTCTGCCCTCCCCTCCCTGAACGTAACTAGTACCTGATGACTGTACAGTACCCAGCAGAAGATTTGTACTTCATTTAAATACCCCAAAACAACCTCATCCCAAGGTGATTACATACTTCAACCTGTTATTTTTAGAAAAAACTAATTTTACTATTGTATGTTGCCTGTGATAATGTGCAATTTACTGAAATATTCATTCCAAACAAAATATTACAATGAATGAATTCCCTCTCATTTCATTTTCTTATTTAAGGAAACTCTTGTACAATTCTCATTCAGTCATCGGAGTCAAGCACTACCTAACCCTTGAATAGTGCTCTGTCATTCTGTTTCACTTCCACATAGCTCTTGTCCATTGTGTTCAAATTTTTGTCACTACCCAGACTAGGCTAATAGTTATGTCAGAAAGACTGGCTCACGCTTTTATATTACGGTACAATATTTTCTCACCAAACTCGCTCCGTCAATTCTCTTTAATATAGTACACATGCAGATGATACAACTATCCTGATTTCTCTTTTTTTTCTAAAAAGTAGGTCCTACACCTGACCTGCGTGACTGGGAGCTGAAATAAGGCTGCATACTAGTACTGCTATGACTATCAATGTTGGAACATGTCCGCACACCAATATCATGCATGTGGACCGCTCAGTTCCTTAGGCTTATTAAGCGTACGTAATCCCTCCAAAACCCCCATCCTTCCGCTCAAGTTTCAACACTAACCTAGTCTTCTGTAGGCCTATATAACTCCCTGTCCAACTGTACTTTTACTCCGTACTGTAGAATGTAGGCCTACAGTTTTACAAAGCCATTTATCTTGTTGTAGCCTAGTACTGTGCAGTTGCTCCAACTGTTACAGTGCTAGCTTAGGTGGTGTATGAATTAAAAATGTCACCAATCTTACCGAGGGCATGGATTTAATACTTCCACGGGGACACGGACTACTTCAACTGCTATAAAAATGATAATTATTTGTGCGGCATCATACTAATAACTTGCTGTTACTGAAAATTTGTGAGACAATGTAGGTCCATTAGTCGGTATCATTAATGTTGGGACGTGAGACGCGAAAATTCAAGCAGCACCCCTTCAAAATAGTATAAGGTTTAAACTAACGTTAGGCCTATGCTCAGTGAACAGTCCTGGAATACGTCAGGAAATCATGCAAAATATGCTCACCTCAGCGTCAAAAACTTGATTAGCTTGCCATGTAGGACTTTTGGATCTTCTTGCTCGTACCTTTTGGTCCGGGTTCGTAAGAAGTTTCTTATAAAAACCTGCTTCCTTCCTAGCACTTGTTCGGCGGGAAATTCTTCGCTCCATTGTGCACTGTGCATGCAGTTAGTAGTACAGTATGTTGCTGTGTTATGTAGAAGCAGTGCTTCCACAAATAACAATCAATATTTGCTAAATCAGTGACCAAAAATTTCGCCATAATTAATTCAGGGAGCTTTATTTTACACAAATTTTATACACGGATAATGATTTCTTGCAAAAGAGTCACCGGTTAAGGAGTTTTCATTGCCTGGCGCGACAAAATTGTTAAGTCCCAAGTCCCCAACCTTCATTTCCAACTTTGCTTCATATCATATTAATAGACAATACAAACTATACACTACCTGAGTGTAACTTGTGACATCATAGCCAGTAGGAGGGATTGGTTGCCAAGGATAAGTTTTCCATTTTCATCAGAATATAAATCACTGTTCATAAATTTTCGGTGAATTTCCTTGCATTTCCATTGCTTTTTTACTAAATAACTTCGATTTCCAAAAGTGGAAATGCTGTGCATTCGACTCCATAGCCGGTAGCGCACATTGCAATGTGCATGGTAAAAAGGTACTGAATATTTAGCTAGCATTGCCCAATCCGTTGCTTTGTTTTCATGCTCATGCAGCGAGGCATGGCGACACTTATAGAAGACCCGACTGTGTACGTACTGTTGTAATGCATATCGTTGAACAAAATTTCATCAGCTAAACTACACGCGTATAGAAATTCAAATAGATGAGAGTAGAATACAACGAACAAACTCCTGTTTTACTTGTATCAATTACCTTCCTTTAAAGGTATTTCAACCATTTGGGCATAACAAAAGCAGGCAACAACGATTTTGAAGATTTTCTCCAAATGATGATATTGTAAGTAAAGAGAACCGTTAGACCAAGGGACCGTCCGTTGGTGTTAACAGATTCGCATTCCTAAATTCGTCAACATTGAAGTACTATCATAAAGATTAGAACAACAGCAGGTAGTCATTTTCTCCCAAATCAACGGTATCATCAGGAGATGTCGGTCGATAACGAACTCGAGGATTTTCTGTGCTCGGTTTTAACCCTTTCCCGCTTGAGTGACTTCCTTGGGTGTGTGATAGTGGTAGCATTGTAAGAGGCACTCGGCTGAGATCACAAGTAACAACTTGATACATTCATACGTAGGCATGTCTGGCGGGTTCTTCAAAGACAGGCACAACAACCACAAAGAATCTTTTTACCTAGCATCTATTAACCCCCGAAAAAATATCAGGGGTCTGAAAACACGTCTGGTCTTTAAAACGGAATTTTCAATACGATGGTAGCTATTAGCACAGTCACAAACATGCTTACGTTCGGACTTTAGCAACCTTTTCAAGCCAAAATACTTGACAAGATCGATCATCGCTCTCGCAAAAATGAACAAAAGATTCGAGATCCAGTGTCAGGATGCCACCACTATCGCATTCAGACGACCTAAAAACTCCATCACAGGAAAGTATCAAATTATTTGCATAACTGACAACTGTCGCAAGGGGGAGAGAGGTCATGAAGTATATTATATAACCGCTAGCCGGGGGAGGTTAAAGCCGAAGGAATAGTGCTCAACCTAGTTAAAACATTTTAAAATCCAAAGTCCCTGCATGCGATCGGGCGCCACCATTAATGCTACCTTCTGAAGAAAAATTTTGAGTTAAAAAAGTAGGACTGTATTTTAAGGACCTAAACAAAACCACCTGTGAGGGGGCATAACCTAATGATCTGCTGGATACTACACTACTGTATCCTATGCAGTAAACATGCGGAATGTCCTGTCGCTGCACGTCAGTGTTATATGTTGCAATTTCTTTCTCTGTTTCTCAAGATTCACTTGAATGCCTTTTGAGGCTTAATTTATTATGCTTTCGTGGCTTACACTCTTAAAAACACCGAGGTCACATTTAACCAGGGTCTGTGTTCTATTTACTCCAAAACAATCCTGGTTAAATATTGTTACGCAAATCATGGTTACACTAATCATGGTTACACTAACTCAAATCCTAGTTATTTCAACCAAAATTTGTGTTAGTTTAACCAGGATTTGCATTAACATTTTATCAAGATTGTGTTGGAGTAAATAGAACTCCGACTCTGGTTAAATTTAACGCCAATGTTTTAAGAGTGTATGCGTTTTTTCGCAGGAACCTGACTAACAATCTCATTTGAAAGATATCAAATGACTCATTTCCAGCCATGAATGTCAAAGAACTGAAAATGTTGAAATTTAAATGCATTTCCATGTGGTACAAAAATGTACATTCTAGTATTTTGAAACATTTTAAAGCTTTATTAAAAATTTTCGTTAGGAAATAAGCAAATCGAGTAGATGCGCACTGTTTAACAAGGTGTCTCGTGATTGGCTGTTGCCATTGTCTTGTAAAGATTGTATCCTTTGTTAGGGCTAGGGACTATATAAGGGATTAGGTTTATCGTTAGCGATTTAGGAAATTTCTTGTTAAACAGTGCGCATCGCCCCAACAAATCCATTGGTGTGGGGAGCATGACCCAATGGTCTGTCGCGAGCTACGCTACTGAATTTTATACCTTCATGAATGCCCTCTCGATTGATATCATTGCCATATGATGCAATTGCTTTCTGTGTTCTCCAAGATTTAGATGAATGTTTTTTTTTTGTTTAATCTATGATTCTGTCGTGGCTTATGTGCTTCTGTTTCAGGAACCTGGCCAACAATCTCATTTCGAAGATATCAAACGATTCATTTCCAGCGAGTGTCAAAGATCTGTAAATATTACAATTAACTTGCATAACGGTGTGGTTTGAAAGTGTATATTCTAGTACCTTTGAGCGTTTAAAGAGTTTCATTTTTGAAAAAAATAATATACCCTTGTTATTAAATAAACTTCTTTTGATCTTCTTCATCTCCAAGATGCACTCAATAGAACAATGCGTGGCCCAAGAGTGCAAGTACTTAAGTACTGCTCTGCATCATTTTGCAGAAATTAACATCGGAGACAATAGTTACTATGGCAACATTTAAGAAGTTGCCGTGTAACCCTCCATGAAAAAAAATATTACAAGCTAAAGGACTTACTAACACGCTTATTCATTTCATTCGGTGAGACTTATCTCACCAAGGCCTATTTACTTCACAGCAGTGAGAGGTCATATTAAGCGCGCGGAATTGATTTTCGAAGTGGGGGTATCGGCCTAAATTTTCCTCCTGTCCTGGTAAGGTGTCTAAGAGGAGAGGGCCAAGATGCTAAATGATAGAAATGTTGCCATATTTGGAGGTACTAGGAAAATTCCAATGCTTTCAAAATATGGTGTGGGTAATTGATTCAACTGACTACGGTCATTCTGAATTTAAGACCGGGTGTACTCAACAAGTGGTTACAGTCACAACGAAAATTGTGATGGTTAAAATAAATCCATGACTTGATCAAAAACACATCTCAGTCTACCGTAGGAGAGTAACAAATTACAGCAGGGGCTGTTACCAACTGTTGCTACTGAGACACCGTTGCATTCCGGTGTAAGATTGTTGATACAAAAACATTAAAATACATCCATTATCCTTTCGAACGACACCCCATCATACACCATCTGCAGATGGTGTAAGATGGGGTCCATACAGAGGATGGAGGTGTAACTCTCATTCCAAATTGAACTTATCTAGCAAACGTCCTTGTGGTTTCACGTCTCTGATAAAGGCCTATCCACAAAAATGTTTGCCAAATTCGGCCTGCTGCCTGGTCATTCACTAATTAAAAGATTACAGATTTTATCAAACAAAGTAGGGAACAACTCCTTAAAAGTCCTGAATGTTGGGCTCCTCCATAACCACACCTACTGGCCAATAAACACGAACAATTGATTTAATCATAGAGACCGATCAATAGTGTATGTAATCATAAAGACCGATCAATAGTGTATGTTTGAGATGCAACTTATACGAAGAACATCAATGCGAGTGCAAGGGCGCAGATCGCGCGAAAATGTTGGGTATTTGCAAAGTAAATAGGCTGGAATGAATGCCAATCACAAGTATCGGCAATCGATTAATCGGTAAAAGCTAGGCACCTTACATAACCTACATGTATACTTTTTTGGTAGTAGGCTACCTGGATTATAGGTTTCAGGTCACAAAAATTGTGTTGGGGGACTTTTTCGTTAAGTGTCCCGTCCTCTCAAAGGAGGGGAAATGTCCGCCCAAATTGACGCCCATGCGCAATAGTACGGTCCTGGCGTACAGAAGTTAGTGAGAGACGCCATAAACTAAACAAACTCATTCTAAAAATATAATTTCCGATATTTTGGAATATGTTTTGTAATAAATGCTACAAAACAATGGCACAAAAGAAGCATTCGAAAACTATAGAATGCACATAAACAGGATTTCCGTAACGGTGATCCTTATTTAAGACGTGTGACCAATTCTTACAATTTCTCAATTTGAGGTGTCCGGTCTGGAAATTCAAAAGGATTAAAGGGAAGAATTAAAAGAAACCTGTTGTATCATAGACTTGCCCATAGTCAAAGGATTGAGGAGAGGTGCCCAATCTTCTAACCCCCCAATCCCACCTGATAAAGTGTCTATCGCCTTGGGATTCTTAGTTAGGCTAATTGGCTACTTGACTGACTGACTGACTGGCTGACTGGCTGACCGGCTGACCGGCTGGCCGGCTGGCCGGCTGGCCGGCTGGCCGGCTGGCCGGCTGGCCGGCTGGTCGGTTGGTCGGTTGGTCGGTTGGTCGGTTAGTCAGTTAGTTAGTTAGATGGGACTAAACGACACACTAACACGAATGTGTTATTTAGTGTCACCGAGTTAGAAAAAGTACAATGTTGGGGTTAAACTACCTAAAAAGTAAGAAATAAAATTATGCAACGGGTGGACAATTTCTACTGAAAGGAAAGCAAGCGGGAGCCATGTCAGAATTTTTTTATAAAGTTTGCTTTCTTTGAGGAAGCCAAGAATAAGTAAATACCTTTGCGGTAATTTTACAGCTTATCTTCATTCCTTTAAGTTGGCCTTAAAGTATCAGCATAAATTAAAATTTCCGTCACATCTCCTTCCAAATAACAGCTCCTTGTCCATACCAAGTGATGCAATTTCTTGCGGTGATCCCCAGTATTGACATAAATGCGTTTTACTAACTTGTGCAATTTCAGTCACAGTCCTGTTTTATATATCTTCTTGTATCTTTGTATTGCAGGAACCTGTCTAACAATCTCATTTTTGAAATATCAAAGAAGGTATTCCCAGCGAGTGTCGAAAAACTGTAAATATTATCATTACTATATTATAAGTATTATGTGATTTCAAAATGGTACTTACTTTAGAACAGTCACGAAAAGTTTCAATTTTGCATTAAGTGATATGAACATTGTTCTGAAAGACAACTGTCTTGGTCTTCTTCAATTACATAATCCGCTATGACCCTAACACACGAATTCATAGTCCAAGCGTTCAAAGCTAAAGTAATGATCTTCATGATTTCACAGAAACTAATTTTCATTTTAGCAAAGTATACCCTTGGCATTGCTGAAACACGTCGTTCTGAAAATAAAACTAAGCGTATTTAAAAATGACTGAATACAAAAAAGCTTAGAAACAGAGAGTGGTGCTGCAAGAGCTTCCAGAGCAGACCAAACCCACGTAAGGACAGTTACTGCTCACAAATATGGGATCCTTTCTCCACTAGTAATGATTATGCCTTCCTAACTAGAAAAATTCAGCGAAAAATAAGCTCGTGTTTACACGATCATTACAGCATTACAATATGTTCCTTCCTTTTCTTCCATTCCAGAGACTTGTCCAACAATAAGATTTCTACGATATCGCCTGGTACAATTCCTCCAACTGTCCGTTTCTTGTAAGCGTAAAGATATCACGCCTCGAGTTTGCGTCTTAAGAATTGAACAAAGACACTTCATGAGATCAAAGGCAGTGTGGGGTGAAACTCGTATCCGACTTTGTCACGTTTGTACCCTCAAGTGATATATGCTTTCACTGTGTTCACGCTGCGTGAAAAGCAATTACTGCCAATTAAACCCGCTAGCTGACCCCAAATGTAACCTAACTTCTTCTGCATTTTCTTATATTCGGTAGGCTTACTGTCAATCAATTAGTCAGGTGTGAAATGTAGTATGTTTCATTTCCTCCGTGACGCAATAAGATATAATCAGGCAGAGAACTGCAGACGCGAATCCATAGGTTTCAAAACGGTCCAGACCTCCATTCTTTGGCCACCAAAAATTTTCAAAAGCCGCCAATTTTAAGCATGTGCGTTATGAGAGCGGTTATCCTTTCAAGTCAGGTGTGTCTTTTCATCCAGCCAATTGAACTATATAGCGTGCACGTGACCTGAAAGGGTTCAAAATCCAATTTTTCGCGCGCTACGCATGCCTGCTAGTTTCATAAATTCCTTTAAATACCGCCTCAAACATATTCACATTAGTACCATTGACCCGTTTAGGTTGGTTGCTTGAGTGCAAAGGCAATAATGGATTTTTGTATGGAGGGGGGGGGGGGGCCCATAGCATTAAAGAAAGGAACGAAGGAGATAACTTTGCCTTCCTCGTTTTTAAAATTATCTTAAATGAAAATTTAAGGTCTTATCGGATGTCCAGGCAACAAATTCTCCTTGTAAGATGTCTAGGCGTAGTCTGTCATTAAAATACATAATTTCGTCAGACGAATGTGATAGAATTCGTTCGCATTTTTTATCAGATTAATTTTAACGGAAAAATATATCCATCCTCTCTCTGCAGAAGTATATGTTGCTGGAACGAATAATTGATGCGTCTTTTCCAATTTCTAACCCCTTTTTTCTAATTTGCCAATTTCGTGCGATCAACTCAACCTTTGCTTCTATTGTTTTATCCAATAAACTCCATTTCCATTTCAATAGCAATTAGAGTGGTTAACGGTAGTGGATTTTCAATAGTGCTGATGCAAAACTTCGTCGCGCTTAGCGCAATTGAATGTTAACACTCCAGGGTCTCAGTGGCGCATGGGCGGTGAATGGGTGCTCCTTCCCATCAATTTCCGATTTTCCGCAACTCCTGGTGAGCTGAGGAATGCCTTTTATCAAGTTGATATTTAATACACTATAGTGTAATCATGTTCTATCACAAATTGTTCTCAAACTTCTACCACTGCACCAAATTCCATTTCAGGACCTTTGAAAATTAAAAAATTTTCAACACAGGGACACCCTTCCTTTCATACTCCTCCCCCAGTCCGGCAATCACACTTCGGACCCCTCTATAGAAAAAATTCCTGGATCCACCCCTGAATTGGGATTGTTTCAAAAATAAGAAAGAAGGTTTCATCATGTAACCGTATCGCCTTTGTTTAAGACACGTGGAAACAATTAGACAATGCAACATTTTGTTCAAAGCGTTTATAAGTTGGAAATAGTGATTAAACCATTTGCTTTTGCAAATGTGGTTGACTAATGATAGCCGAGTCCGGTGATCAGTCAGTGTTTACACCGCTCCGTACTGGCTCTGCGACGCTACTGTAATGTAACTGATAAATAAATTCAGTAAACAGGTTTAGGACGACTTTGGTGTTTTCATGACACAATTTAATTCCCCATTTTAAAACTTTTGCACACATTTGGGACTACAATATACTTATTATAATTTTACATTGAACCTATCATATCCACAGTTTCGCCTCCGTTCCATTTCATGATTTAAGGAAGTAATGCCATGTGACAAAAAATGACTAATCCTTTGCTTGGACTTTTGTTAGTCTTATAGTTGTTGCAAAAATTGGTACACAAACTTAGTTAGTAAAACAGACATTCACACCGTTATTTTTACCCTATCTTTATCTGCAGATACTTAACTGGAAACTTAATCAGTAAAATGTCTTGGGCAGAAAATTCTATGGAGCTGAGAGGATTGTAAGTAATCACAGTTAAGTACTGTTTTGATGAAAGTATGGATGATAAGAACGTTCTTCCCTGATTTACGGACAAATCTCGAACAAGACCAGACAACATGAATGTGTAAGAGATTTTAAATTTACAATACAATTGTTTAATGTGAAAGTATATTAATTACACTGAGAATATGGAATATGTATAAAAACTTAGATTGTTGAGCAGATGTCTGGCTGTAGAGCTATTTTTAAAGACACGCTTCACACGTACATAATCATTCTTTATAAAGAAGGTCATATTACTGTTACAATGCTTGTTAAAAGATGAAACATGCATCTACAATAATAGGTTGCACATCTTGCCTCCTTCGCTATGCACGTTCTTCGAATTTGCTTGGAGGATAGTATTATGAACCATATTTGTACGAGTCATGTACCTGAATTACTAAATCAGTGGTCAGCTTGGATATCTTCTAGATTGCTAAAGTTGACATAACACAACTTGAAATCCTTCCATAACGCATACCGGCCATGGGCCACTGGAATCACTAAAACTCTTTATAGATTAATTCCAATCGTACTCGACAGCCCGTGTGACGAGAAAAATATGGAGAGAAACCCCCTTGCTAGCTGTATATACACATACATATAGGTCGAAAAAAGGTAGTAAAAAGTGCTTAAAAGTTTGCGGAAAACTCCACGACTTTTCGGGTATAAACCTTTCATCAGGTGGCAAAAACCAAACTAAACAACCAACAGTAACAATTGGACACGACAAACATTAAATCCGAAGCAGTCAGTGTAAAAACAGAACCGGACGAGAAAACATATATATATATATATAAGGCAAAACATAGTATGAAAAACGCAACTGTTGGGAGAACTCGACCCTTGCCGTTTCGCCTTAACGTTTTGCATACTGTTTTATATGGGAGTGCGTAACTCTATACGCAAGTCCGATTTACCACATAATGTCTATGCAATTACTTCGACGTTGACCAACTTACGTACATTTTTCCGTTAACACTAAGGACCTAGGGCCATTGAAATAACGTGCATGTATATCTCAAAACCAAAAGGGGAAATATAATATGTATTTTATCGTTTTTATTTTCTCCGGTTGTACTGGCGGTATACCGATTTCGCCTAACAGGTCGATCTAGCGTAATATATATATATATATATATATATATATATATATATATATATATATATATATATATATATATCTGCTTGTACATAGGGCGAAAAAATTACAATAAAATGCATAAGAAAAAGAATTCGCCCTAACGTCGAAACATATAATTAACGTTATTTCAATGGCCATCTGTCTGTTCGTGTTAACAACTAGGTGTCCGTAAATTTGAAAACTTTGAAGTAATTATATCTAGTTTGTAAATCTAGGAGGGCGCCTTTGTCCGTTTACGTATTCCTATAGAAAAAGTGTGTGGAAACGTTAAGGCGAGACTAATATTTCGCCCCAAAATATATATATATATAAATATATATAATATTTCTCTAATTGCTGTGAAGAGGATTTTCCTAGTGTTGATGGGTTACACCCGAGTAATCCGATCAGACCCTCCCGGTCAATCAACCTGCTCAATTGCCTTAAGAAGGTTTATCCTGTCACAATAGAGGTGAGACCATTCTCTACACCTTTAAAATTTCTCACTCCTTGTCATTCTTTGACCTAGTATTGATAAAGAGGTAGTATTCCTCGAAAGCTCTACTTCAAACCATTTGGCTGTTTAATTTATCTAAATTCTAGCCTTCCGCTATTTGTATCTCCTCGGAGATCCAGCCTTTCAATTCTGTAGCACCGTTGTTTTACAGTTTCTCCGTCATGTTTATATATATATATATATATGTATGTATGTATATATATATATATATATATATATATATATATTCCCCTTTTCTTTCAAAGATATAAATACACGTTATTTCATTGGCCACGCATTAATTGGTGTTAACGGATACATGTACGCAAGTTGGTACACATTGAAGTCATTATATGTACTACGTATGGTATACAGGAGTTTACCATAGAGTTACGTATTTCCATTGAAAATGTGTGTTAAAACGTTAAGGGGAAACAGTTTCTCCGCCCTCTTGTGCAGACCTAAATGTACGTTAAAACATATTGTCACTACGGAACTGCAGAACTGCATTGAGTAATTTCATTTACTCTCTAAACGTCATCCGTTCATAACACAAAGTCTTTGTATTCAAACACAATTTATAGTTGTTTAACCCTTTTTTTTTTTTGCTTCGCACTCATTAGATATCTGCAGAACAACAAGATTTCACAAATTGGGAGAACTACGTTCCCAAGTGGTCTGCAATATTTGTAAGTATTTTATTCAGACATCTTAATATAATTTCCACTTCATTTTTTCAAGCTTTTTTAGAAAAAGTAGCATATACCACTCAACTGCTGAGAAACTCAACTCTCTCTGTCAATGACTTCAACAATAGAAATGCATTGAAAGAGAAAACACGCACCTTTCGATGAACTAATATAATAACAACTGACATTAGATGACTATATACTAGTGGCAGGCAAAATTTGTTTTTGCTTAAAAGCTCCCCTCCCCGAACTTTTCAAATCTTAAAAAAAAAATCTTTCATTATATATCTAATTACACAACTGGAAACGGGGCAGTCAAGCTTTAGATTAATCTACAGCAATTTATCAAAAAATGACAAAAGTGTTGTCACGTGATAGAAAGGAACCATTCCTGCATTCCCTTACAAAAAAAAAATCCTCATGAGATCTTCTGCGATTTCATGAGAATATCATGATAATTTATTATATTTCATTGAAATTCTCTTTAAAAGATCATAAAACCTCCGAGATCTCACAACGCTCTCATTAGATCTCATGAGATTTTTATTTCATGAGGAATTTGCGATATCTTTTTTTCACAATGAACGGTACTTTATATATTTAGTTATCAGTAAGGAATGTCATATTTCTTCAATCATGGAACACAACAAGGGTCTATTTTCACCCACTCCTCGAGGCATCTTTTTATTGGGGCCCCCAAGATCAAACCTAACTGCTATAGGCCTATGAATAGCATCAAACTGCTGGCGCGTCCTCGACGGTCAGGACCCCCTCACAGCCATGGCCTTTTCTCAAGGTGCGTGCATATGCAATGGAACATCGCGCATAGACCTATGTCAGTTTTCTGGGGTATTTCCCTATTGCCTATAGGGCCAACCTTTGCCAAGTATTTCGTTGGGTGGAGGAGGTGGGGCGGGGACTAATTTAACTTTTGGGTGATCAACTAACTGAGGCACCAATGAAAATGTTTTACTTTTAAGCAAATGTCTTTTGAAAAAAAAAAATGCTACATGAACATGCCCTCCGCACACTCTTCAGAAGTTCAACACTTCCCACACTGCATCAGTTTGACCGGAGAGCTGTTATTTTCCCCGGTTTGACCGTAGAAGTAATATTACACGTGTTTTCTACTGATTTTGTGCTTGCATGGTACGGCTTACATGCTCTACTGAATTTCAAAGAGGAATTCCATTGTGGTTGGTCTATTGCGAGACATGATCTAAGTAACAAAGAGTCTTTTCAAATGCTGCATAAAACTATGGTCAAGGCACACCAACAAATAACCTGCAACTTGAACTGGTTACAAAGAGTGATCACGGCACACAACTACACAACAACGTGCACTATGGGCTTCTTGATCTCTGTCCTGGGCTTTAAGGTTTGCCTGAACTAGGTGCATGGTGTATACGTCAGCCCACAAGACTTGAGTTACGCGCAGTGTTACAGGAATAAAGCAGAAAAGGAAAGTGCCAGTGCTACTGAGTACTGTTCTGAGTTTCCTCACTACTAGTTATATGTTTGTGACGTAATGGTTCCTGGGATTTTGCCTACATGCATGCTAGCCCAAGTTGTTTGACGATTTTACTGGAATTTCAGTCACCATTGGAGACACAGTTTATTACTCAAATGGACTCAGCTACAGTTGGGCTTTTTACGTACACAGAAACGGGGACGGAGAACCAACAAGAGAACTCAGACCAGACGGGACAAAAACATAACTTGAACTATGTACAGCTACAGTTGTGATGTCAGGGGAAACTCTTAATATGTGAACTGCCAAGGAATACCAGTTGAACTTTAGAGGACTATATACATGCAGTTTGCATTGCTTGAAAAGCGTACAAAGCAGAAAGCATGCAACGAATTCGACATGATGGCTACAATAAAACCTTGCACTATTGGATAGATAGACAAAAAAGCATATGCATGTTTAATATATTCTCCCAAAACAGTTTCCCTTCATTAACACTGACGAAAACATATGGCAACTTTACGTGGGAATCGCCTACTAGTGTTATTTTCAAAGGCATAATCTTTAATTTGGTTCTTACTCTGACCATTCATACTAGCTTTTATTACAGCAAATTATGTGCAATCATGACTTATTTCTCACATGACGATCTTATTGGAAATCCTCATGAGATTCTCGTGAGAAATTAAGAAATGAAAAATATCTCAAGAGAATATCATGGCAAATTTATCACAAGAGTTTCATGAGTATATTGATTTCTGATGGAAACCATTTCTCGTATGCGCAATTTCTCACGAGAATCTCATCGAGTGAGCACTTATCATGAATTCTCATGAGTAAGGGTTACAATACCAGATTATGAAAACTTATGATATTATTATGGTATTATTATGGCTGCATTTCCCTGTTAGACCATTAAAAAGATGCCTGCTTTGTGTTTTCCAATCATGAAACAGAGGCTAAACACTATTGCTAGTTAATAGTGCTGGGACAGGTAAGCAAATTTTGTATACGGTTACTCGCAAAATATTTGCGAACGGTTAACGAATAACCGCAATGCCGGTAAACGTTGTGTATTTCGCAAGAAGTTTAATTAGAAAGTACAGGTAGGGCTAGTTTGAAAACATATACGGCGATTGATTAGTAACACATCGACCGGCAGCATACAATGCCCCATGTGTAAGAGAGCTTTTTAAGTGCATAAAACGGCAAGTACAAACAAAAACTCAAACCGGATCGGGCAGAAACATAAACGAAAAACTATTTACAATCTGCTAAATCTAACAGAAAATTATGTTCATTGCAATACTATTTACATACCAATTTACATGGGCCGGCAAACGAAATTCCTGTGGCATACATGTACAACACCCACATGCCAATCCCCTCCCGACCACCCCGCACTCTAGCTATATACACAACATTATGTACAGGTAAGACAATATTTACAAGTTAACTATCACCCGGCCAGCCCGCACCGAAACAAGCGGACCCCACCGCCTGCCGAACGTCGACCTTGCAAACGAACGAAGTCAGCCTCCACCCTTAACTTAACCTCCGCTTTTACCGATGCCAGGACGACGTCCGCAGGCCTTCCCTCCCCCCTAAATACAACTTTGCACCGGTCTCTCCACAAGGCAAGCTTTATGGAGGCCGAAGCAAAGGTAAGTATACTGCAAACACTCGTATTGCATGGCGGGGGTGAAAGACCATACAAAGCGTAGTCCCGACTGACCGCCCACCTGTTGCAAAACGTGCGGCGATCAGCCAGGACTTGGAACCATTCCCAGAGGAGGGCCACAAAGTCACAATTCCAAAACACATGGGACACACTCTCCCACTTTGTGCATCCAGTACGGGGGCAAATGCTGTCTCCAAGACCCCACCGAAGGGGCTTGAGATTAGTTACAATGGCGTCGTGTGCGATTCGCCACAGCAGGTCTCGTCGGCGGTAATCGAGGGACTTGCTGTGGACTACACGCCACACTTCCGGCCCCGACGCATAGTTGTTGGGCCTGACCTGTCCAACCATGTCATCAAAAATGGCCCGGTACAGGTCCCCCGCACTGGACTGCAAAACGTCCCCCACTGTTGACGAAGAGTGTCCCTCATATTGCAATATGCCCCCGTTGGCCTCCAGCGGTGGGGTACACTGTTGCTAAAAAGGGAGGGGAAGTACCCCCCCCCCCCCCCCCATAACGAACAAAGTGTGTGAACGGCGACTGGCTCTCGACGGCACTAAAAACACATCTGGTCAGGAGAAAACTGAGCTTCGAGGGAAGGTGTACAAGACCCAAACCCCCGTACTTACATTCCTGGTACACCATCTTTCTTCTGACTACCTCCGTTTTCCCTGACCACAAAAACCCAAATATGGCCCTCTCAACTCTTATCAGGACTCTCTCTGGAGCAGCCAGAACAGTGCCTGGGTACCACAAGAGAGGGTAAACAAAACGGTTGATTACTGTCACTTTTCCCAAAAGAGTTAGATATCTGTCACCAAAGGACGTCAACCTAGCTTCCCCCAGGTCCGCTTTTTCATTCCAGGAAAGTGACTCTGGTGAACCATAACCAAAACATAGGCCATTAATTTTAATGGCGTCGTCAACCCACGATGCTGTGAAAGGAAGGGGCTTCCACCGCCACTTACCAAGATGGAGTCCCTTGGTTTTAGTGGGATTCAGTCTGGCACCTGTCGCCCTCTGAAAGGTGGGCAGCGTGTCAGAAAGGGGCCTGAAGGAAAGTAGGTCGGAGAGTACACAAGTGACATCATCAGCATACTGGAGGCATTTGACTTTGGCTCCACCAGGTATGTGGAAGGGTTGGAACAAAGACTCTACTTGTAAGGCTCTAGTTAGAGATTCACTGAATAACACAAAAAAGTAGGGGGACAGTGGGCACCCCTGACGTACCCCACGTCGGAACTTGAAGGGGTCTGACGGTAGACCATTAACAACAACCCGACTATATACACTATCATACAACAAGGTTACCCATTTAACAAAGGTTGGGCTTAACTTAAATTTCCTCAATACTTTAAAACGAAACCCATGATCCACCATGTCGAAGGCCTTCTCCTGATCGAGGGAGACAAGCGCACATGGCAGATCACGGTCCTTCACATACTCAACTAGGTCCCGCACTAACCAGAGGTTCTGCTGAATACTGTGTCCACGCACCGCGCATGTCTGGTAAGGCCCTACAAGATCCGGCACAACAGTGCCCAGTCTGTTACAAAGACCTTTCGCCAGGACCTTGTAGTCCACATTCAACAGGGTGATTGGCCGCTTATTTTTTGGCTCGAGTGGATCTTCAGACTTGGGTAGCAAGGTTATTACGCCAGTGCGCTGCGAGGGGCTCAATGAGCCAGCAAGGACGGGGGAGACGTATACATCACGAAGATCATGTCCAACGGTACCCTAGAAGCGTTTGTAAAATTCCACTGGAATACCGTCTGACCCAGGTGCCTTTCCGCCTTTCATCTTTGCTACTGCCTTCCAGAGCTCGACGACATTCAATGGGGCGCCAAGATCATCATTCTGCTTCTTAGTGGGGGACTTGTCGATATTCTTTAACAGGGGTAATTGAAGACCCTCGTCGACATTTACCTGGGTGTAAAGCTTTTCATAGAAGCTTCTAAATACCTCAACGATGTCAAGAGGGTCCTTCTGTACTGTACCATGGGCGTCTCGCAACGTCTTTATGCGGCGGTCGATGGCGTACTGCGAGGCATCCCGGTAGAACTTGATTGTAGGCTTTTCCTCCGCCTCCACGAAATGCACGCGGGCACGAATACGGGCCCCATGCAGTTTTTTATCAAGATGTTGCTGAATTGCGTGAAGAGCGGAGTAGTCCCCATTCCTCTCCCTGGAGCAGAGCGAGAGGAACTCCTCCCTTCTTCGACGAGCTCTTGCTACACAGTACTCAATAGTGAACTGCTTGATTCGGGACTTAACGTCATCCCACCAGTCTAAACCCGTTGGGAAGGCTGGCTTCAATGTTCGCCACGCTTCGTACCTGGCTTTAAAGTGATCGTTATATTCTGTCTGTGTTAAAATATCAATATTCATTTTCCTGAACCCCCTCCCTGCTGGCCATGGCTTGAGGGGTTGAAAGGAGACAGTAACTGCATCATGATCCGAAATTGTACATGGCACAACATAACAGTTGGTTGGTGACAGAGCAGGTGGAGAGTAAACCCGGTCCAGCCTTGAGACCTGCGTGCCATCTGGTCGGTGCCAAGTGAACACGGACAAACCCGGGTGCTGTGCTCTCCAAACGTCAACCATGTCGTGGTTCTTCGTGAACATGTCCAATTCCGACATACCAACACCACGGCCGGAAGACGTACACGAGGATAGTGTCGAGCCGTGTGTCGGGGACGCAGTTAAAGTCCCCAGCCAGGATACATGGGGCACCGCCAGGAACGAAGGATGGTAGGGTCGTTGCTCCTGTCGGAGGGCCTATTTGGCGCGTACACATTACATAGTAAGAAGCTACCACTGGGGTGCTTTATGGTAATACATACCAAACGGCCCTCGTGATCAGAATCAACTTTTCCAACCAGGGAGGCCCACCTTGGTGAAATTAAAATAACTGTTCTACAAGAAGATACTGAACCAAGGGAAGCATGCAATCCTGCACCCCACTCGAAGGACCAGGTGTGGACATCGTCCTCATTCACTATGTGCGTCTCTTGGAGTAAAACGAAGTCCACACCTAGTGACTTACAAAACTGAAATATTCTGGCCCACTTCTGACTGTCCCTCATACCGTTGACGTTCAGGGTCAAGAGGGATAGGGGCACAGCCATGGAGGGGTGGGTATCTAGACATTTGTCTGGAGCCTACTGACCTTATTCCGAGGGGGCGGTGTTGGCGCCTCAGAGACTTGAATATCCTGGTCCAACACTTCACCTGAGGCAGATCTCTTTAACGAGGATTCAGGTTCCCCTTCACCTGAATCGAACCAGCTCTCCCCCCCAACGGTAGCTCTCTTATTGGGTGATCTGGGGCAGACTCCCCAGCATCTGACATGGCAGTTCCAGACTCCGAGTCAGAGGAGAGCTGTAGGTCCTCCTCTACCGTTTTCACTACAGCCTCCTCAGGTGCCAGGGGTGGAGAGTCTGCCTCAGGGATCCCTGTTCCCTCCCTACACTGCTTTGAGGTGAGGAACTCCTGCTCTACTTCACGAGCCACCCTCTCCAGTTCTTCAGGTGCAGCCGAATCCTCAAGCATGGGTTCTGGGTCTGATTGCGTGGGTTCGGGTGCCGGCCCCACATCCCCACTGACACGGGCAGAGTAGGACGTCGGACAGGCACCAGAGATGTGTCCATCCTTCCCACAAAGGTTGCACCTCACGTCATTGGGACACTCAGCCTTGTCATGTCCCAACTGCCGGCACCTCCCACAACGTCTGTTGGATACGACCTGGCATCGTGCCCCTCCTCTCCACATTTAAATCAGGTGCGGGGCTGCCCAAAGTAACGAATATGGGCTTTGGCACCCCCTATAAAGAGGAAGGATGGAATGTCCCTTTTCAATACCATACGGAACTGCCTCTTGCCGTTCAGTATGCCCTTCAACTCACCATCACCGTAGGTGCACCACATACTACTTGAGACAGTTCCGCACTTCCCAAGAACCCTCGCAACCAGACCCTGTCCCACCTCAAAGGGCGGGTACAGCACTTTCACCGCCACAGAGCGATCATATGGGGTGACGGTGAGCCCTTGTACCCCCTTCAGGCGAGACACACCAACCAAAAGGGCTGCGTCTCACCTGAACTTCAGGTCATACGTGTTGCGGGCTTGAAGCGCCTGCAACATCTCAATTTGTTTAACCTCAATACCACTTTACTTGAGTACACTAAACACTTGAGGAGGTGACACATTTGCCGCCGACTCAAACAGCAACTTAACAATGCTACTATCCCTGCACGAGGGCATAGCAGCAAAGTTCTTTTTTTAGACGTACATCGAAACGGGCACGTTGCAACAAGAGGACAACTCAAACCGGCCGGACAAAAACACAAAGGCTAACCATGACCATCCACACACGAACACGGAACGAAAACGTCTGTCAGAAACATAAAAGACGCACCAAACCCCACCCCAGCACCCAAAAAACCCGCCAACTCACCACCCGACACCAACCCTACACCAACCTCCAAGACAAATCAAGAACAACCCACCCACGCCCGAAGGCCATACCACGAGGTACCACGTCTCTATGTATCTACCTCGGGCTTGACCACTTTACTCCTTGGGCTCGGTATAGGTGCCCCAGAATGGTCATCCCCAGAAAGATCATCAATCGACATCTTTAGTGAAGGCTCCGGAACCCCACCCTCACAAAAATGAAACCAGCCCTCCCCTGATGGTGGATCCCTGGGAAGAGGCTCTGAGGCAGGCTCTCCACCGTCCGACAAACCCGTTTCAGACTTTAAATCTGAGGAGAGCCGGAGGTCCTCCTCAACCATCATCATTTCAACCTCCCCAGGTGTCAGTGGGGAGGACGGTGGAGACTCAGCCTGAATACCCCCACTGCTACCCTCACACCCCTTAGAGGCTAGAAACTCCTGCTCCACCTCTTGTGCTGCCTCCCTCCAGTTCCTGAGTGGAAAAATCTGAAACTGATTGCAAGGGTTCTGGTGCCGGCCCTACATCCCCACCAGCACGGGCAGAATATGATACGGGTCAGGCACCAAACACATGTCCCTCCTCCCCCACAAAGGTTGCACCGCACCCCGTTGGGACACTCAGCCTTGCCATGCCCCAACTCCAGGCATTTTCCACAACGTCTATTGGGACACGACTTGGCTTCATGCCCCTCCATTCCACATTTAAAACAGGTACGGGGCTGCCCCAAATACCTAATGTGAGCCTTTGAACACCCCCCCCCCCCCCCATGAAGAGAAAAGACGGTATGTCCTTCTTCAGCACCATAGAAAACTGTCTCCTGCCATTAAGTATACCCTGCATCTTACCTTCCCCATATTTGCACCACCACATATCTGTGACAGTTCCATACTGCCCGAGAACCCTTGCAACCAGGCCCTGATCGACCTAAAAGTTCAGGTACAACACTGTCACCACCACTGAGCGAACATATGGGGTGACAGTGAGCCCTTCAATTCCCTTTAGATTAGGCACACCCTTCATTAGGGCTGCATACGACCTGAATTTTAGGTCGTACGTGTTGCGGGCTTCAAGTGCCTGCAACATCTCTATTTCTCTGATCTCAATTCCTTTGTTCTTTAATAACTTAAAAACCTGCTGGGGTGTAACATTCACCCCCGACCTAAACTCTAACTTAACAATGCTTCTATCCCTACACACGGGCATAGCAGCGATGGATTTGTGGCTCTAGGTCACACACAGCACCAGGAGGAAAAGCCTCAACATTCTAGCAAGTACACGAAAAAAGAGGACCCAACAAAACTTAATAACAAAACAGCGTGCTTGAAAACGAGCACGACGAAGTTCCTGCCTTCAAAGACCACACCCCAACGATACCATACTATAGTATGGTATAGTAGTATAATATGACAGCACAACAAGCAAACCAGCACAACACAATGCAGCACGAGCGATCGACGAGAGCTCGCGAAAACACGTCCGCTCTCGACGAAGACCAGAATCCAGCCAACATGCCCAGCTGGGCCCCAACTGGGTTTCAGTTGGGCTGCTTGCTGGGCCCCAGCTGGGACCCATTCGTGTTTGTCAGGTGTTCCCACGTGGGGCCCAACTGGGCTAGCCTTTCCCAGCTGATGCCCAGATGAAGCCCAGCTGGGCCCGCTTCAATAACTGAAGCCTAGCTGGGCTTCAGCTGGGAAAGGCTAGCCCAGTTGGGCCCCACGTGGGAACACCTGACAAACACGAATGGGTCCCAGCTGGGGTCCAGCAATTGCAAGTTGCCCAGCTGAAACCTGCAGCTGGGGCCCAGCTGGGCATGTTTGCTGGGAACTGAACTGAACATAGCAGCAAAAGGTTAGTGGCACGAGGCCACACAGCAACAGGAGAGAAAAAAAACTGCAGCACCGCAAGTCCAACCAAGGCAGGGGAAAATAGTAAGGTAACCCAACACAAAATCACAACTGTAGAACAGGCGTGCTTTAAAACGAGCACGACCAAAACTTTATCCTCAAGAGAGAGACGACACCCAACGCGTTAATAATATAACAGTAGTATAGTATAGTATAACAAATATGCCAGCACAGCGCAGCAGTACAATGTTAAAATTCAGCACGAGCAATTGACGAGAGCTCCGCGAAAACACTTCCGCTCTCGACGAAGACCAGAACTGAATGCCACATATGTAAGTAGTAACTGTTGCTTTTTACGTACATAGAAACGGGCACGGAGAACCAATAAGAGAACTCAGACCAGACGGGACGAAAACATAAGTTGAACTATGTACAGAATTCATACCATTGCGGACGCAAACCAGATTTTTGTGTCAATAATTAACAAAACCCACCCAGAACCCAACCCAGTACCCAGGGCTATTTACAAACTCACCTATTTACACATTACCAAATCAAGCAGAAAACATGTACATAGAAACGGCCACAGAGAAGCAAATTACACATGACGCTAGAAAGCTATAGTCATTTTAGCCAAGAGGCCATATCCACAAGAGGATTCACCTCATTGAACTTAGTATAAACAAGGAGTTCCCTGGTGTACACAAAGCTACAGAAATGAGGTGAAAGGCCAGTGGAGGTCAGGTCCTGCACCAGTGTAATCCCATTGACACTGTTTATGTGTCAGTCTGTGTGTGTACAATACCTACTGTACAAGCAGCAGGCATGTAGCTCATTGTATTGTGATAATGGAAGCTGACAACACTCTGGTCATTCATAGTGGGTATCACAAACCAATCCGTGTAGTGATCAGGTAGTTATTACATAGTTTGAGATTCAGGGAAGGGAGTGTCTCAGGACTCAAAGCAGATAAGAAAGTAAAGTGTAGGCTGTATGGGATGGGGATTTAGCTTCTCAATAATGTATCTACCACAAGTAAGGAAAACGTGGCATTCATATTGAGAATTTAGAAAAAATGATTCCAAAACTAATTTAAGGGACCATATTAACCTACTATATATATTTTATTTGGTCAGCCCAGT
Source organism: Holothuria scabra (assembly GCA_037179385.1). Taxonomy (NCBI): domain Eukaryota; kingdom Metazoa; phylum Echinodermata; class Holothuroidea; order Aspidochirotida; family Holothuriidae; genus Holothuria; species Holothuria scabra. The sequence goes on along the minus strand of CM074185.1, from coordinate 34,922,435 downwards.
TTATCTTAAACTTTTGTGACAGTCCAGTCGAAATGGAAATAAGAAATGTTTACAGTACTTACGGAAGCCAGTGGGTATTGGAAAGGCGCAACTACTGTGAAAATATTGCACATTTATTATACATTTAAGTGTAGGCACTTATATTTATCATTACCTGGCAATTAAGGATTGAGGGCATGCATCATTTGATTCATTGGCATAGACGAGGGGGATGTAAGTGTTCAAAACCATCCCCACTGTGCAAGACTGAAAAAAATTTGATAAGGAACCAATGTCTTAAAAAAAATTAATGAAACATGATTTCCTCCAAAATCCTACAAGGGGAAGTATTTGATCATAAATCAGTTTTGACTTTATCGAGGTCTGAAAATGAAAAAGTCACCAAAGTTTGCCACATGTGATTCTCAATGGTGTCACCACATGTCCTGCTGGAAGATCTTGTGTGCCCCCCCCCCCCCCCCCCCCACACACACTATGTGTCTCCCAACTGAGATTTCAGATTTTCAAAAAATGATATATCTTCTGTACTGTAGTCAGAGTGTGACTACAAAATTTTTTAAGATTTCATTCTTGTTGTGACAAAAAAGGCAGTAATTTTCATGTTCTTCATATGTAAATATTGCTAAAAAAGCTTCAATTTTTTTTTCCAGCTTCGGGTTGCGTTTTTTTTTTTTAATTTTCTGCGCATGCACTTCCAACCTCATCAATTGAAGGTGGCACATGATTCAGGTAGCCATTCAGGTGGGTAGGATGATCGGGCCCCTCTACATCTTTCCTTAATAGTTCTAATCACATTAAAGTGCCATCAACAGCTTTCTTTCTTTTTTATTTTAGTTCCGCTCCCCCTTTTCAAAATGTCAGCCGAATCTGCTCTAGCAGTATCACTAGTAGGCCAGTGTAATGACAACAGAATTACCCTTACATTACAACCTTAATACCTCACAAGCACCTCCAGACTGATGATCTTCCGGGGGCTTCACCCCCTGGACCCCCACTGGGACACTCACATTAAACTGCCCATCTCTATACAGCTCATCTCCCCTCTTTCAAAATGTCAGCCGGATCCACTCTTGGTAGTAGCTTCACTAGACTTTTACCAACAGGCTTTCTTGAAGTTACAGTACCTTGGAGGTAATTTTTAGACCAGTCTTAAGTCAACAGAATTTCCCTTAAATAATGACCTTAATGCATACCTCACATGCAGTGAGCCACAACTGGAAAAGGGGTTGGTGGCCCGCTCGACTTGAAACAATTGGTTGGAAACTGGGTTGTAAAACTGCATCTTACCTAACCTAACCCAACCTTATTACCTCACAAACACCCTAAAACAAGTGGAGCTTCTAAGGGCTTTGCCCACTGGACCCCCACAAGGCTTCCCCCTGGACCCCACTAGGGGCCCTATGTGTGTAATATCTTTTTTATTTTTTTTTTATCAAGGAAACACATCCATATCTTAAACATCCACAATGGGGGCAATTCAGTCATATAATGATCAAAATCTTTAATTCAATTACCACTGAAGCAACTGACCAAACGTTGGCAAAAGTTTGTTGGTAAAGACTCTTAGTCTGTGCCTATGCAATAATGTGGAAATTTCGAAAATTGCTCAGACAGCTTGAAATTTGGAATATCCCACGCTTGTAACTAGAAGCAAAGCAATCATTTTCGAGTTATCGAGTTTTCGATTATAATTAATTTTTCACCCGGCCTCACTTTAAAAAAAAATATCTATTACCCGAATTTTGGATGTAGGGGAAGGACAGATGGCAAACTAATGGACACTGCACCTGAAAACCCTTCTGTTTCCCATGTAATTAGGCAATCGAAAACTTTCCAGTTCCTTTTTCAACTTTGTCCTGAGTATTTTTCGTTATTGCAGGACTAGAGTATGAAGTGGGGAAAGGGAAAAATTTTTCCATTAACTGCCGAAACATGTTGCAAATGTTTGAAATTCGTATTTTCCATGAAAATTTTGTTTGGTGTTACTCAGATAATGCTTTATTCGTTTTTTCCCCCTTCTTTCTCTCCTTTTTTTTTTTTTTTTTTTTTTTGAGAGGGCAGTTTTGAAAAAAAAATCAGATAATCAGCCATTTCTCTCATTTTGTTGCACAAAATTTAAAAACAGGCAGAAGAATGATTGTCTCTTCTTTTAAGCGATGGACTTCTTAAATGTGCCACAATTTTTATTTTTTGATTTTCAGGAAAATGTTACCCTTCCTATTTTTTCGCGTAATTTTGAAAGAATTTTGACATCCGATCATTTGAGTATTGTGTTGCGAAAGACTGTGAAGTATATCTCACATATAAGTTTTTTGCACTTCCCAAAAATGTACTGTAGCTAAATTTTGTAAGTGTTGATTTTTATGAAAATTTTACCATATCACTATGATGTTTTCCTGTTTGGGGACATAGGCCTACGTTTTTAAATTTTTGGGCACATTTTCTGAGTAAGTGAAACCATGCCATATTTTTCAAACTCAAACTAACTGCCAGAACTTTTTTCCAAATTCCTGCCCGAATAGACCTACATGTTGCATATATTGAAATTTATGTGGCAGTCTGCATGTCTCAACCCTGTCTCATACACCTATGAGTTTAGAGGGAGGGTGGAAACTCCCATAAAATGCAACACGAGTGAGGTCCAAAGCAGTGTTGGTGCTAGGGTTTATTTATTATATAGGAAAGTTTATCTTCCGTTTCTTCCATTTTTTATGTCCTTGCGTCAATTGGCATATCTTTCATTGCTCCAAACACCCGAAATTTAAAAAAAAAAAAAGACCAAAATAACGTGAGCCAACACATGTGAGCCAACTGGATAGATGGATAGAAAAACTTGTCAATGTTATAACCTTGACCTCTAAGAGTATTAATATTTAAACCAGTAAATAGCCTGCACCTGTTTAACAATGCAAGTAATACATGATACAAGCCTATGGCCATAAGGCTACAGTAAGACTATGACCTGTGCTTCACATTTAATTTGTAGAATGTTTGAATTTGTCATAGCAAGCTTTAATTTGTGCACTCTAAAATGGATTTTCAAATTGGAGAGGGAACTTATTAAATGGGCATTGGATAAAACAAAATATTAAGGTTAGTTTCAGAGGTGATTACAATTGATTCCTATTTTAACCTCCCTAATCAAACTTTGAAGAGTTTTCCTAGTACTACTGTACGCGCTAGCTCTAGCGCTGCATGGCTCCATTTACTTCTATGATTTACTTCTAATTCTTTTGTGAATTTTAAAAAAAATCATGATTTTAAAAGCCTCCAACACTGTACAGAAACTAAGGTGAAGAATTAGGAAATGATGCCCTCACCTGACAGCAATTAACGCAATAAATGAACAACTTTACCTCAGCAAAATAGGTTGGCACAGAGTACAGACAGTACTTTTGTCAGAAGTTTTTATACCATGGGTAACATTTAACCATCACTCACTCCTACAAGAGTTATCATTTTCAAGGATTCTGATAGTCCTTGAAAGAAGAACCAACTTCACAGACCACCTTCTTGATGTTAAACTTGGTATGTGTAATCAAAGGTGATGGTATTTGACCGTAAGATCCCGGAGGGACACTGTCTGGCAGGTGTGTTTACATAAGTTACAAGCTAGACCCACTTCTGCCAAACTCTGTGGAGTTGAGTTATGATAATCACCTATTGGTTGTCAAAGTATAGACTCTGATATGGATCATTAATTACCCTGGAATAAGCCATATTCCCGGGTATTTATGGCTTAATTTGACCATAGATTCTAGCGGCATGCAGGACTATTTACAAATTAACTATCACCCGCCCCGCCCGCACCGAAACAATTGGCCCCCAACGTCTGCCGAACGTGGACCTCGGCAAACGAACAAAGTCGGCCTCGACCCTCAGTTTAATTCCCGTCCTTACCGACGCCAACACGACGTCGGCAGGCCTCCCTTCACCCCTAAAAACAATATTACATCCTTCTCTCCAAACAGCCAGCTTAATGGAGGCCGAAACAAAGGTGAGTAGGCCACGAACACTTGTATTGCATGGTGGGGGCGATAGACCATACAATGCATAGTCCTGGCTGACCGCCCAAGTGTTGCAAAACGTTAGCCGGTCAGCCAGGACTTGAAACCACTCCCAGAGGAGGGCCACAAAACCACAATGCCAAAACACATGGGGCACACTCTCCCACTTTGTACATCCAGCGCGGGGGCATATGCCATCTCCAAGACGCCACCGAGGGCGCTTGAGATTGGTTACAATGGCATCATGTGCAATTCGCCACAGCGGGTCGCGCCGGCGGTAGTCTAGTGACTTGCTGTGCACTACGGTCCACACTTTCGGCTGTAAGGCATAGTCGCTTGGATGGACCCGGCCAGCCAAGTCATCAAAAATGGCCCGGTACAGGTCCCCCGCGCTGGACTGCGAAACCTCCCCTACAAGTGACATCATACGGAGAGTATCCCTCATGTGACAATATGTCTTCGAGGGTCTCCCGCTGTGGGGCATACTATTACTAAACAGGGACGGAAAGAACCCACGGAATGACAATCCCCCCAATAACGGACAAAGTACGCAAAGGGCATCTCACTGTCAACAGCACTAAACACACACCTTGCCAGGAGAAAACGGAGCTTTGAGGGAAAATGCACAAGGCCCAGGCCCCCATGTCTAAGTTCCTGGTACACCACCTTTCTTCTGACCAGCTCCGTTTTCCCTGACCATAGGAACTTAAATACGGCCCTCTCAAGTCGCACAAGGGCACCCTCTGGAGCAGCCAGAACAGTGCCCGGGTACCACAAGAGAGGGTAAATGAAACGATTGATAACTGTTACTTTCCCCATTAGACTAATGTAGCGCTCCCCATAGTCTGTCATCCTAGTCTCCGCCAGGTCCACCTTCTCGTTCCAGGTAAGTGACTCAGGTGAGCCGTAACCAAACCATATATCATTGATTTTCATGGCATCATCAACCAAAGATGCCACGAAGGGCAGTTGTTTTCACCGCCACTTACCCAGACGGAGTCCTTTTGTCTTTGCGGGGTTCAGTCTGGCACCAGTCGCTCTTTGAAAGGTAGACAGGGTGTCAGACAGGGCCCTGAAGGAAGCTAGGTCAAAGACTACACACGTGACATCATCAGCATACTGGAGGGACTTGACTGTGGCTCTACCAAGAATGTCAAAAGGTCGGAACAAAGGCTCTTCATGGAGTGCTCTCGCAAGGGATTCACTAAACAATACATAGAGTAAAGGTGACAGGGGCATCCCTGCCGTACCCCACGTTGGACTCTGAAGGGGTCCGACGGTATGCAATTAACAATAACACGACTATATACATTATTATACAATAAAGCAATCCATTTAACAAAGAAGGAGTTCGGACAAAACTTCTTTAAGACTTAGTAGTAACTGTTGCATCCGCTACCGAATAGCTCTGTCCCTCAATCTTGCGAATACCTAGGTTTTGTCAGTGTACTTTGTGGGCCGTGTGAGTAACCCATCACTGCTGATTTTCTGTACAACTTTTAGCGGGGCTTAATACGTGCTTGGAAAAGGACACGATCGAAAATAATCTAAACGAAAAACCTTTAGATCCCACCAAACTATCCACACCTTGCGATTGTGTATTGCTGCCCCTGTGTAAGGCAACCAGTCCAACCTAGTTCAACTCCACCCCAATAACCCAAACCCAACAACATCACCCGGGCTCAACAACCACAAACCACCCCAAAACGTCCAACCTATCACCCAACCAGCTCAAGAATGCAAACATTTCCGAAGGCAACAACACGCCCCAAAGGCATCAATATACATGTTTAGCTGTTAGCGGATGTTGTCACCTCGGCGAGGGGAGCTAACCAGCCAATCACAATTCGCGACACGGTCAGTACAAATTTGGTGTATTTTGGCATGAAGCAAATAAATGGAAGTCTCCAGTGTTTGGAGAAGCCGCTGCTTGCAGCAGTATATATCTGTGACCAGCTACAGCAAAGTTAACGACCAGTCACTGTGGACGAATTAGGCAGCAATGAAATAAGCCATTGGCCCACAACTGAAAAATGACCGTGTGTCCCACTAGATAAAAGGCGGTTAGAAGTTTAGTCCTAATACCCCAACAAACCAAACCAATCTATGTTGACGAATGTACGGATATATATACTTGCCATACTTTTTTCAACACACATTTTCAATGATTGAAGGTATGCCGTCCAAAGATTCAACCACCCTTACTCAAATCCATATAGACCTTGTGCATATCATGTCACAGAGCGAAAAGTAATCCTTCCTTTGGGGGCAAAACAAACCACCACAGACAAATGCAGACAGCTGATTTGTCAACCAGTCGAACACGCGCATGGTCTGCTACACGTGCAGGGCGAATTTTTATGCGTGCGGCCACGTGTGCTATTGTTTTGCCCCCAAGGATGACGTCTATGTGTCGTCAAAGCACAAGGTCTCTATGGCCATATATGGAAATTTATATCTGTCCCATATCTGGTCCAGATATGGAATTTGTATCTGGCAGTAACAAAAATTTAGCAGATATAACTTGATATAATATGAAGGAGTATATGGCCCAAATAAAATTTGATACGGCTCAAATTTTATATGGGAAAGATATGGTGCACATGCGTACCATATAGGGGAATTTATGTCCAGTCCGTATCTGGACCATATATATCTGAAGCATATGAGAAGATTTGCTTAGCCAGTCTAATGTAAGGATTATCTGGACATCCCTAACAACGTTTAATGTCCACTATATTACATTGACTTAAGTATTTGAAGATGTTAAACTACTTAAAAGTGAAGAGCAAAACTGCTCTGAAATTTCCACTTTTTAACATGTACACTGCTTTCATGTTTTAAATAACCGTATGGGGCAATATTCCAACATAAATTCTGTTGATCAACCTTCGAAGGTTTTATGATTTTTCACATTTTACTTCCTTAATCATAAGAAAAAGGAGAATCGCGGCTCTAAATTCCTGCCCACGCCCACATAGGAAATTCATTTGCATATATTTGTTTAATATGACTGAATATTAATAAAGTGGTTTGAATGTTATGATTTGGGTTTGCTGATCCTTATTTAGCTTCCAGAGAAGGCCTTTGTGTGGGAGAGGTACACATATTAAACCAAAAAGTATTAAAAGAGGGGTTTAAGGTCATACCAAGAGTTGATATGTTAGAGGGGTACTTACTAAGCATTTTGGTGAGATTTGCATTGAAATGCGACGTGTGGTTTTCAAGATAGGAGCAAATAAAGTTGTCACATTTTCAACAACAAGTGAACTTGAAGCAAGCACAAGTGACATTATATCCCCACATAAATGGAAAGTCTTTTGTTTTTCTTTAAATTTGACAGCTTATTTTCTCCTCAACAATCCCATATTACAAGAATGTGGATGCGTTAGTGGCATGAGAACTTAAAAAACTTTGCATTCCCCTAAGGGAGTCCTATTCCTATTAACTTCAAGGTCAACACAACAGTGTGAAAAACAGAGGGAAACAAAGCATTCCTTTTCAATGTGTGGAAGTGATATAACCCCTGCTGCCCGCCCTCAAGTTCACTTTTGAAGTCAAATCTAGTAACTTCATTTACTGATATCTCGAGAAATATATGTCCGATTTGAAAGCAAATGTTACCACCTCGGGTACATTTGGTTGTTCTTTTACTTATGAAAATTTATTTTTTGCTTAAACTTCCCCTTAAATATGGCCATATAAAAATTTATGTATATCTGGCATGGTATTTTAATCAGTTGTATCTGGTTTGATATGGCCATATAAAACTTTATTTGCAATCCTGGACAAACATTTTATCAAGTAATATGTGGCTTGATATGGCCATCTGAAACTTTATTAACATATCTGGACTGGCGTTTCATCAAGTTATGTCTGGCTTGATATGACCATATAAAACTTTATATTTCCAGATATAAGCTAGATATAAATTTTGAGTAAGGGCACCCTTGGCTACTACTGTGGACAATGTGAATCTGGTGATGGATTCTTATAAATATTGAATATTGACATAAAGTCTCACAACGTCAGTAAACCTTCCAAAAAAGTGTTGCATATGGAGGGGAACTTAACTTCTCGTACGACAATTGTGCGTAAATGGGGCTTAACTAAGTATGCCGAGCTAATGAATGGCAAGAGTTTCATTCAAGTATTATTTACTTTACTCACACTGTGTTGTCAAATTTCCACTTGGGTATTTGCCTTGATTTAAAGTTGCTACACATCATCATGCATATGACTTCTTTTCTTTTATGAACATCCTCGCGTCAACTGGGTTTAGTGCGGATGCACTGCATGACCATATGCGGATGCACTGCATGTTATATTTCCTTGGAGAATATACTGGATGGATGAGCTCAAGTAAAAATCAGAAAATAGAAGTGTTTGTGAGATACATTGGGGATCCAGGATTCCAAGTTGGTGTTGGAAAGGGCATAGTCATCCATTTGAGCACAGTATCTAGAACATTTACTGATGTTTTTGACAAAGTTGTGGAGAAAGCAGACACGTAAATCCAGTTCTCTTATGGCCATATACACTTTCAAGCATCCAAGGATGTTTTTTCTAAAGTCCTCCCGACCCTCTGGCGGCAAAGGGCCTTTAGGCGAAACCAAAACTGCTTCCCGAAGAAGCTATTACGTCCACTAAAGGACAATACGTGACCAACTTCCAAGCCTTCAGACCATTTACATTATTGGTCTGTCATACATGGCTCCATTCTAGACTGGATGAAAAGAACAGATACTACACATGATCTTAGCCAAGGATGCATGGCAAAAGAGATATACATTTCCATGTGCGATCGGAGCATTAGACTCTCCATACTCATGTGCAATAAGAGAACCCTTAACAGTATGGCGATGAATACATCTGCCAGAAATGGATGGCAACTTGGAATGTGCAAGCCACATAATTATGATGCCTCAGAAAGGTTCACAAGTGTCTCGACGAACTGGCCAGGATCCGTCCATGCCAGCAGAGTTTTAAGAAATTCTGATGTGGGGGTTCTAATTTCAAATTTTGGAACTGATGCCCCGTTGCTAGGTGATGAGGGTTACGACGTTTCACCTTGGTCATTAGTTCAAATCTTTGTGACGTTGGTCCTCCCAAAACAGTGCACAAAAGGCATAAGACAATGCAATTGCTAATACACCTGTTCCATTTTGAAAGTCTTTGCAAACCTACTGAAGGATATCTGTATGATCTGAATGGTCTTTTGTATGAGGGTTCTATAGGCTGACCACAAGGAGGATTTACTGAATTCATTAGCAGATACTAGTCAAGTATAGCATCTACTACGAAGTAAAAGTGAAAGATTTTGCATACCAAATCCAGTTTTTGCTTTTACGTAACTAGCAACAACTTTTACTTTTTACTGAAAGTAATTACTTCCTTTTTATGCATACGGCCCAATGAGTAACAGAAGTCCAGTGTCTCAATGTCCTTGCCCGCTCAGCAGACGTGCATAACTGCACCTTAGGTTGGGTGCACTCCTAATACCAACGGTACATGACTAACTACTGCTACGAAGGTCACTTTGTGGCAACCAAGTGACCCACTTCCAGTTCATATCGTACTATGTGCTTGTGTTTCTAGGCCACTTACTAGCTTGAGTTCCCGGGGATGCAAATACCAATTGTATTATCGCTGAACTCGTAGTTATCTAAAATCTCGGCGAGAGTTTCGAGTGTGAATGGAAGAATTGTGTAAATTTTGTATGGAAAATATAACATATTTTTTTGGAATCAACGTTAAAACATTACAAAATTAATGATAAGTGGGATACATATTTCTATCACTCCTTGGAAAGTCTAGAGATAATAATGTAGACCAGCCCCTCCTTGTCAAAAAGTCAGGGATATATCCCCCATCTTCGAGGATTTTTATATGCAATATTATGTTTAAATTTTGCCTACAATCTGACATCTCGTGACGTCAATGCATAAGGTATACTGTTTCTTGTACAATATTTTGTATTTTTTTAAGGAATCTAATGGAAAATGAAATCAACGAAATTGACAGAGATACCTTTTCTGACCTTCAAAATTTAATCAACGTGTAAGTCATCTAAAAATCAAATATAACTTCTTTCAGCAGTTTTATTAATTTTTGTTTTAATGATCAAACTTTTGCATACAGTTTCAGTTTGTAGTTTCCTTTGATAAAATACAGTGGTGTGGCCACGGGAGGGTCTTTGGGGTTAGAACCTCCCCCATGACCCAACCGTGCAATGCAAAAAACACCTAAAAAAGCGGTTTGTCTCTCTATCTTTAGGCTTTTCCCTCATATCGTGCCCCAACTTCCCCCATGACACCAAAAACCAAAAAATGTTAGGCGAAATCGGTATAGCGCCAGTACAACCGGAGAAAATAAAAACAATAAAATACATAAGATTATATTTCCCATATTGGTTCTGAGATATACATGCACGTTATTTGGATGGCCCATAAGTCCTTATTGCTAACGGATAGATGTAAGTTATTTGGTCAACATCGAAGTAATTCAATAGACATCATGTGGTAAATCGGACTTGCGTATAGAGTTACGCATTCCCATATAAAACAGTGTGTAAAACGTAAAGGTGAAACGGTTTTTCGCCCAAGGGTCGAGTTCTCCGAACAGTCGCGTTTTTTCATAGTATATTTCACCTAAATCCCAATTTAGAGAAATACATATATATATATATATATATATATATATATATATATATATATATATATATATATATATATATATATATATATATATATATATATATATATATATATATATATATATATATATATATATATATATATATATATATATATATATATATATATATATATATATATATATATATATATATATATATATATATATATATATATATATATATATATATATATATATATATATATATATATATATATATATATATATATATATATATATATATATATATATATATATATATATATATATATATATATATATATATATATATATATATATATATATATATATATATATATATATATATATATATATATATATATATATATATATATATATATATATATATATATATATATATATATATATATATATATATATATATATATATATATATATATATATATATACATATATGACATAAACTTTCTTTCACTTCTAACTGTGAGAGTGCTCGATACTGTAAAGCAGAGCTAGTACACACATAAAAGCACACAATACAATTGTAGTCCCTTTGTTACTCTGAGTTTCACACACGCACCTTTACTGTACGGTGATCATCAGACAGATGACTACAGCCAACGTTACACACGGTTCAACACTACAAAGCTATCGTGTTTGTTTCGTACGGCCCGGTGGTTTTCCTTTGTGCAAGTTGCCGTGGCGACACGTGGAGACTAGCTCAGTTCTCTTGTTCAAGACAGAACGGCACCCAAGCCAGCATTTGTCACCATCAAAGACCATAAGGAAAATTTCCAAACTAATACCAAATGTAGGCTCATTAATCCCACTAAACCCGAGATGGGACGTGTGAGCAAAACAATTCTGGACCGTATTAATAACAGCAAAAGGTCCAGGATCCGTGTAAACCAATGGAAAAACACCTCTGTGCTGGAATGGTTCAAAAATTTACCTGGAAAAAAATAAACTCACCTTCCTGGTATTCGACATCGTAGACTTCTACCCTTCAATATCGGGGAACCTCCTTGGCAAATGTTTAGATTGGGCGGAGCGTTACACCAACATAAACAGTATTGAACGCAACGCCATTTTGAACGCAAGACGCTCACTCCTATATGACCACAGAGGCAATACGTGGGAGAAAAGGGAGACAAACCATTTCATGTCTCTATGGGAGCCTACGATGGGGCGAAAGTATGTGAGCTAGTGGGCTTATACATCCTGCACCAACTAGACCATCAACTTAAAGTTGAACGCGTAGGACTGAACAGAGATGACGGACTGGCGGTTATGAGGTCGCACTCGGGCAGCAAAGCCGACCGCGTGAGGAAAGACCTAATAAAGGTTTTCCAAGCATGTGGACTGAAAATCACCGTCCAAACTAACCTAAAGACCGTCAACTTCCTTGACGTAACCTTAGACCTTAACACTGCCTCATACCAGCCTTACAGGAAACCTAATGACAACCCCATCTACATTAACCGCCTTTCCAATCACCCACCCACCATCATAAAGAACATCCCACAGGCTATAGGAAGAAGGATCTCAGAACTATCCTCCAACGAGGAAGCCTTCTATAAGGCCATCCCTGCGTATAACGATGCCCTGAAATCCGCTGGGAACGAGTACGAAATAGAATACCAGAACACGCTCCCCACCAGACAGAGGAAAAACAGGTCAAGGAAGGTCATATGGTACAACCCGCCATTCAGTAAAAGTGTGAGGACTAATATTGGGACACAATTCTTAAAACTCATCAGCAAACACTACCCAAAGGGTAGCAAGCTACACAAAATATTTAATAAAAACACGGTTAAAGTGAGCTACAGCTGCATGAGAAACATACAACAAATCATTAAATCCCACAACTCTGAGGTCATTAAAAGAACCAACCAGGAACCCTTGCAAAAAACATGCAATTGTAGACAACCCTTGAATTGCCCCCTTCGAGGGAGTTGTCTCACCAGTGATGTAATTTACAAGACCACATTCACATCAGACAACACTGAAGCATCATACATAGGCCTTGCAAGCGGCCAATTCAAAAACAGGTACAATAACCATACAAAATTATTCAGACACGACCGCTGTAAAAACAACACAGAACTCTTCAAGCACATCTGGGAACTAACAGCAAAAAATAAGAACTATTCAATCAGATGGGACATACTAAGAAAATCGAACACGATCAAACGTCAATCCGGACTCTATGCAATCTATGCATCGAGGAGAAACTAGCAATAATCCGCTGCAGTGAAAACAACTTGAACAAGAGAACTGAGCTAGTCTCCACGTGTCGCCACGACAACTTGCACAAAGGAAAACCACCGGGCCGTACGAAACAAACACGATAGCTTTGTAGTGTTGAACCGTGTATAACGTTGGCTGTAGTCATTTGTCTGATGATCACCGTGCAGTTAAGGTGCGTGTGTGAAACTCAGAGTAACAAAGAGACTAGAATTGTATTGTGTGCTTTTATGTATGTATATATGTATATATATATATATAGCTCGGTGTCCGTAAATGTGACGACGTTGAAGTAATTGTATCTACTTTGTAAATCTAGGAGGGCGCCCTTGTCCGTTTACGTATTCGTATAGAAAAAGTGTGTAGAAACGTTAAGGCGAAACTTATATTGCGCCCCAAAATTTTTTCCCCCTAAGGTCGACTTTTCAACAACTTTCCCCCTAAGTGCCGAATTAGGCATATATATATATATATATATATATATATATATATATATATATATGTATATATATATATATATATATATATATATATATTCGAGTTCGAATCCCGGTGGAGTCAACATCGTTTTTTCACCTCAGCCAGATTTTCCAGCTTTACCAATTTGATTTATATATTCCACGCAGTTGTCGTCAGCGTTTATTTTCACTTCATCTCTGCTTTCACAGGTTTCTGTATCTCTTCGGAGATCCGCTGGCGAATAAACAATTGTGTTCAGCTGGATGGCATCAACTTTGATCTTTGGTTAGGGTTTGCGTCAAACGAGAACTAGTGCTGTTCCAAAAAATTAGGCGCCTGCTCAGGAGGTGAATTGCGAGTTGCTTCATCTGTTAATTGAACAAAGGCCAAACCAACTTGGCTTCATGGCTCAGTGGTTGGAGCGTCCGCACTAGAAAGCGGGAGGTCCCGAGTTCGAATCCCGTTGGAGTCAACATCGTTTTTTCACCTCAGCCAGATTTTCCAGCTTTACCAATTTGATATATATATATATATATATTATATAAAATATTTATATGTACATATTGCATCGGACCACAGGATCGTTAAACGACCGACTACCATACTTATTTTCGCTGTCCATTCTTACGTCGAAAATCTAATGACATTGTCATTGTATTTCTTATTTTTCAATCAGAGTAACAGAAAACTATGGGATTTGCTGTCTTATTCAGAGCAACGACCCCGGAGTTAATTGTACGGCTCCTTGTTCACCCTTCAATACTTGTAAGAAGATGCTGTCAAGTCCAGTTCTTCGTGTTATTTTGTGGTTAGTTGGCTCTGTGTCTTTGCTGGCAAACTTTGCTGTGATAGCTAGTCGGGTGAAAAGTAAGAATAACTTTATAAACAAAGTTATCCAAATAACTACAGCAAATAAAAGTCAAAATACATTTCTTTTGAATCTAGCAATTGCTGACTTCCTCATGGGGGTCTACCTTTTCTCCATTGGATCAGCAGACGTGTTTTTTGGTGAGGGATACATCGTTTCTGCTCCTACGTGGAGAACAGGATTAATGTGCAAAATAATTGGATTTGTTGGTGTAATGACAAATATAGCGTCACTCCTTATTTTATCTTTAATAAGTATTGAAAGGTTCGTTGCAGTTGTACTACCGTTCTATGTGCATCGCTTTGGATCGAAGTTTGCAAAAATGTCATGCGCAACAGTGTGGACAACGAGTGTGTTCGTGGCACTAATACCCATCATCCTGTCTGACTTTGTCGAAGGTGTCTTTGGATTGTCTGATATTTGCTCGGGTCTACCTTTCGTAACAATTACAATACGTAAAGATACAGAGATTATCACCACAGACTATAAGGATGGGATAATGATTTCGGGAGTCAGAGATGTCCCAAGGACACAATGGATATATTCACAAATAATGTACATTTACCTCAGTGGGATATGTGCTTTCGTAGTAACAGTTTGCTATGTATCAATGTTTGTTTCAGCTAAGATGACAACGAATCTTGCTGGAAGAAATGCAAACAATGCAGAAGAGCTAAAAATGGCAGCTAAAATGGCCATTATAGTTGGTACTGATCTATTGTGTTGGATTCCAATTATAACAGCAGGTGTATTAACAGAAACCGGTTTGGAAATTACCATCGAATTGTACGCTTGGCTTGTTGCGGTTGTCATGCCTATTAATTCTGCCCTAAATCCTTTCATATATACGTTTTCTCTAATGAAAAGAAAAAAACATAACGAACCCTCATTTATTGGCGAACAGAGACAGCAAAAGATAAGTAATACTAAGAACTTACACAAGAAGTGAATTCCACCAAGGCCTGCCAGGTGCTGTCCCCAACCACTTAGATTCCAGTGCCAACATTACACTATATATGATAAAATTGTAGCCTAGCTCGTGATTTAATTAATCTGACTAGCATTTATCGTGATAACGGTCCGGGTTTTCTCTGTATCGTGTAATAAACATAATGAGTCGGTCGGTTAATTAGTCTAGGCTGCTTTGTACAGCTTGATGAAAACTTTGAAGCAAGTTTCAGTCACCCGTCATGCTGGTTATATCATTTCAACAAATTGTTTGCTTTAGTTTTATTTTAATTTTTCCGCAACTTGATGTAAAAAGTAAGTATAGGGTAAAATGTAGCACTTGTTAAATACAAATGGAACTCCCATTTTATCATCGTACCAATTGTTATAACTTGATGCCGTGCTTGCTTAAAAGCAAAATAACCCGGTTTTTTTAATTGACAACATTTCAATTTATATTCTAGTAAATAGTTTAGCTGAAATACTGAAAATACTTTAACTGAAATAGCATAATCTGGAAGGAGTTTCCAAGAAAACACTATACGCAAGGGGCTTAACAGCTATTAACAAGTTTCTCAAGCGTAACATATTTGAAAGCGAGTAAATATTGTTCCAATAAATGGAAGACCTAAACAAATAGAATAAATCTTTGGGAGTAAGGGAGAACTATGCATGGACTTTATTGCTCTCAACGCTTCCCAAGTAATTTTGCATTACGAATGTCTGTGGCCCGAAGCCACCATTTAGGACTTTTAATACAATAAAATCTCACGAAGTCGCTAATTCAGTTGGAAATCAAAACGACTTTAGCAGTTTCGACCAACCAGAGAGAATCTTTAAGACCGTTCATATATTTCTAAACATAATAAGGGTGATGCAAAATACCTTTCAAACATCACTTTAAAAATGCAATAAATAATCTGGATATAATAACAAAGAGATGACTTTGTGTTAACTTATAACATGACAAGTAACATAACAAGTAAAACAACAGAATTTAGACGTGAAAACTTGTGTAACCTCATATTTGCAAGACGTGCAAATACAAAGTTACACAAATTGATACTAAATCGATACCAATCTTTTGCTTTATTCATAACCGGAACTTTGGCAATCCAATTGTTGAAAGGCTTTAGTTCACCTTGAAAGAAATGAGTTTTGCTATAAACAAATAAAATGCAAAATTATGTGACTCTTTGTAGCTGAGATGCGCCATGGACTCACTATTAACATTCATGCACTGGTCAGTTTAAAGTAGCGTCGATGTAATTTAAGGTTAACAAACGATAAACCGCACATTTGCACACGATAATACCCGTGGAGGGTTTCCTGCAAATGATGCATTATGGCGCAGAGGTAGTGCATCGAGCGATAACACATCCCCCCCCCCCCCCCCAAGTTGTATTTCCTGTTCTTTCGCAGGGAGCTGTGTAACCTTGTGAATTCACACACAGATATATTTTGATTCGAAAATATAAAACCTTTTTAGTTATTGACCGCAAAAATAGAAGAACTTGAATTTAATAGATCAGGCCACGATACGCGCATGTAATCGGATAAACCCCTTACTGTGAGGTTGTAGGGGAAGAGTACATGGTCATCTAGCCGGAACAATATGCACTTGAAAACATGGACTGGAAGACTTTTCAACAGATTAAATGAATTGGTAGCTTCATCTTCTAGGAAACAGATCGCTGCATTACGCATAAAAATGAAATACTGTCAAACGAGACAAAAACCTGTTATTAATGTACTGCTATCGTGTCTTTAAATAAGCATTGATACTTGGTTGATCGAGTTGGGGATATTTTATCATCTACTGTCCCTCAAACTGTGACAAACCTTGGTTGAAATGTATCGACAGGTATCTTATCAAAATTCGCTATCTATTAAGACCATTTGGAAGTTCCGTTCAGAGATAGGGGCTTTTTTAAATCGAAATGGCAAGAACGGTGGGATTTCTTACCCCAAAATAAATTGTACAGAGTTACCCAACGGGCGGAACTGGGGAAAAGGGAACCTCCAGTAAAAGAAAAGATGATTCAGTCCGACAAGGGCGCGCATTGGTCACACCTACGTTAACCATATGCCTTGTTGCTCCACAGGGATTAAAAAAAAAACACTGTATACGATTTCATTGTGCTGTCACCGTACGTCGGTCACTTCCCCGTAGACTGCTCTGAATACTCCCTTAAATTCTCCCTTATTCGCCAGTAGCATAAGGCTGTCCCCGGCCTTAAAACTTTATTTGAGAAGGCACATCCTTTAACTATCCCAAGCTTTCTCAAGGAAAGTAAACTGTATAGAAATTTGTGACATAACTGTCGCTAGCCCAAACACTGCACCATTTTAGTTTCATATTTTTTAGTTTTCTATATCACTATATAACACATTCGTGTTGATGTGTCGACAAAATCCATCCATGACGTTTACAAGTTGTTAGGTTTCCTTACACAAATGAAGTAACTGATTTTATTTGTATGCCAGTGAGTCACAACTGGAAAAAGGCCGTGGCTGGCTCGACTTGAACCAAAAGGTTGGAAACTGGGCCGTTAAACTCCATCTAACTAACTATATGTATGCACTCTACATCGAATTAAATATCAGGAACATCGTTGTAAGTAAAAAAGAATAAAAGAACAGGAATTTGGTACAGGGTTTCCTTTTGTTTTGAATAAAGTATTACTTTGTGACGGGGAACGGCTGGATAGCCTCGGCCAAAATATTGCTTAAAAGAGAAACTGAAAAGCACAGAAGAAAGAGCTATTATTTATTGTGCGCTTGTTTGTGTCCGCTATTGAAAAGCAAGCCTAACCCTGGATGCAGTTGTAAGATTAAACAAAGCTTAGAGTAAATAGTAACTACACTTATCCATCTTTGTGTCACCATTTCTTAAATACCAATATGAGCACTATGACAAAAAATCAAGTAGACCAATCCCCAACAGTGTCGAAATCATTGCAACAGAAGAAAATCTTCGAAGCTTTGCCGATGACCAAACGTTTGGAAAGGCCACATAATTTTAAGTACTAAGAAATTTTTCTGCGAATTAAATTTGTCCTAATGTCTGACTACGTCAACATATTTGTTGGTTTTGCTTTGACCGTACAGTAAATTTTGTGTAATCCTAGATATAAATGTGTTATGGTGATTATTGTCCAGTGTTGCAGCGTTTTGAATAAATTTTAAAATGAAAGTAACGTATCTTTTAGTTACTTTTTGTTGTACATTTTCTTGTAACTTAAACCAATTATCAATTGCTACACAATATAAAAAAGGCATCTGAAATCAAACGACAAACGCAGGGAGATTGTTCTATCCCAGTAGAAGTGAAATTGACAAATAAAATAAGTTAAACGTGAAGGTCTTCTTAGATTAGAACCCTCACTTCTTTTGGATCAGCTTCATACAAGGCGTTTGTTTAAAAGGTTTTGGTAATGATCCCCCTACCATATCCCAGACACTTTATAAAGAAGAGGCCGACTCTCCAAAAACTCAGTGACGTGATCGAAGACCAGTATGCTCGTGGTAATTTAAACCAAGATGAAAGGTTAAACTCTTGAGTTCGCTTAAAAATTTTTCTTGATGTTGGAGTATATAACCCGGCAAAGAATAATTTAGCAACTTTTTAGGATGTGTTTAATAGGAAGCCCAAAGGTCTCAGTTTTAAATGATTTTGTGACTTTGTTAGGTAAAAGGCCATAGCGTGGTATGCTATTGCTAGACACGTTTAGTCCAGAAAGATTATTTTCGGGGCTCATCAGAAGCATGGTATATAGGAAATAGGCAGTGGTGCCAGAGTGTCACGTATAAACGGGTAGGATATTTTACAAATAAAACAAAAATGGAATCCACGGTCGAGTCACAAGAGCAAAAAGTAATAGCTCTTTTTAAGTGCTTGGAAACGGACACTGTCAAAACAGATAAATCCCCAAAACCCGACTTGACAGAAAACAACCCTGAACAATTTACAAGTATTTACACTTATGCTTTAAAACAACAAACAAAAATTTTTGTGGCTAACATACATAACTCCCCGCCCACCGTTAACAAACAGGAAAAGGGAATCAAACAGTTACAGATTAACCATAACCCGGCCCGCCCTCACCGAAACAAGACGACCCCACCTCCTGTCGAACGTCGCCCTCGGTAGGCGAACATGGTTCAACCTGAGCCTAACCTCCGTCTTCACCAAAGCAATGACGAAATCCGCAGGCCTCCCCCTCCCCAACGATACTACCAAAACACGTGAGGTACACTCTCCCGCTGAGTCCAGTACGGGGGCAAGTGCCATCTCCAAGACGCCACCGGAGGCGCTTGAGATTAGTTACGATGGCGTCGTGTGCGATTCGCCACAGCAGGTCTCGCCGGCGGTAGTGACCTGCTGTGAACCACATACCACACTTCCGACCCTGACACATAGTTCTTTGGATGAACCTGACCAACCAAGTCATCGAATATGGCTTGGCACTGGTCCCCAGCACTGGATTGCGAAACGTCCTCAGCAGCTGACATAACACGTAGTGTTTCCCTCATGAGACAGTATGCCTTAGTGGGCCTGCAGCTGTAAGGTGCACTGTTGCTAAACAGAGTAGGAAAGAACCAACAGAATGATAATCCCCCTCCCCATTACGGAAAAATAGGCAAACTGCATCTGCCTGTCAACGGCATTAAAAACACATCTAGTTAGGAGAAAACGAAGTTCTGAAGGAGAGTGCATGCCCCACCCTCTAGGATCCTGGCACATTACTCATCTCCTTACCAGCTGCGTTTTCCCAGACCATACCTCTCGAGTCCCATAAGGAGCAGCCAGAATAGAGCCTGGATACCACCAGAGAGGGTAAATGAACCTAATAATAACTGCTACATTCCCCAGCAGACTAATGTGGCGATTGCTGAAGTCCATCAACCTAGCTTCCACCAGGTCCACTTTCTCGTTCCAGGTAAGTAACTCAGATAATGAACCATATCCAACCATATGCCATTGATTATCAAGTCATCGTCTACCCATGATGCCGCGAAGAGCAGATGTTTCGATGTCACCGCCACTTATCTAGACGGAGTCCCTTTGTCTTGGTGGGCTCAGTCTGGCACCCGTCGCTCTTTGAAAGGTAGACAGCCTTCCAGTAAGGGCCCTGAAGGAGGCCAGATCAGAGACTAAACACGAGACGTCGTCAGCATACTAGAGGCACTTGACTCCAGCTCCACCGGTAAGTAAACAGACTTCAACGAAGGCTTAACTTGTAGGGCTCTTGCAAGGGATTCTCAAAACAATTCATACCGAAGCGGTGACAGGGGGCACCCCTGCCGAACCCCACGGTGGACTTTGAAGGTTTCCGACGGTTGAACAATAACAATAACCCGTCTATATACACTATTATACAGTGAAGAGGTCCATTTAGCAAAAACCGGATTCAACGTACTCCTGTTAAAGATTTTAAGGAGGACGCCATCATCAACCATGTCGAATGCCGCTTCCATTATACACTCACAAACGGTCTTGATGAATATCTATATTTGGAACAAAAGATACAATAGGAAAAATTAACAGTCACAATATTCTTCCCTTCCATGGTTCAGTAACTACGGTGTTCATTAATAATGCATTATTAACATATTTTCATAGCCTGTTTGAATTAAACGTTTCTTTAAAACGCACAAAGCGTATTGCATTGTTATTTTTATTCAAAATATAATGTTTGACTTGTAAGGAGAAAGCACATTTATGAAAAAAGGTTAATGCATCAGGCGTTTTCTACTTTGTTTACAGTTGAAAAGAAAATACTTTGAATAAAGTAGGAGGAAGTTGATAGCATGAGAAGTATCATCCAGATAACCAAATTTTGTATGCTCAAAAAAGACATCAAATTGGGTATTGACCAGGGTATGAAAAACGCATTTCCAAAAGTCGTTTTCACAAAGACATAGGCCTAGTCAAACGAGATGGTCTAAAGTTTCACTAGGAGAGTTGCAAAAGCTACATAAGGGCGAGTCTTTAATTTTGTACAAAAATCTGTTTGTTCCTTTTACTCTATGTATGAATCTGAACTGGAAATATTGTATCTTAGAATCTCTAACTAAAAATATCATTCCAAATATACGAATTACCATTACCATCGTCTTCCCACCTAGATCCTGCTTTTGGCTGCGACACGTTTTCTTAAAGAAAGTAGTTGTATGTAACCTTAGAAGGTTGAGCATTTTGGAGGAAGTAGTGAAGTCTTTGAGTGCTTTCATTAAGCCCTTCAAGAGGTTTAAAGATTAATTTTAAACTTCCGGGATAGCAGACGTTATACCATAATAGAGTGTTAATGAAAAAGTCTCAGTAATATAAAATTTTGTGATAAATGAATCATAGCTTAGGATATTACCTTTATCGCAAAAAAAATCGCTAACAAGAACAGCTCTTTTCTGTTTCAGCAAATCAAAAAATAAAAAAAAATATTATCACGTAAATCTTAACATAGGAATTATTTAGAACACATTGATTTTAACATTTGATATCATTTAATGGACGAAAGTTGAAATCAGATCATTCACTACAGACATTAAAAATGAATGGGTTTGAAATCTTTATATTATGCTTTGAAAAATTACATTCAAATAAGAAGCTCCCTTCGTATTTTCGTAATGAATAATCAAAAAAGTTCCCAAGGGCCAGGTCTTTCCTCTAGGTACATCTCACTCATTTACACTTCAGAATTTGGGCAAATTAGGTCATACTTATCATATTTAGTCCACCGTTCACTTTCTTGTTAATCAGTACTGATCGTTGGACTTTATCAGGTTTATTTGACGACAAAAATTTGTAAAACATACTGTCTAATTCTTTAAAATAGTGTAAAGGAGGATCCGGCAACATTGTAAGTACATAAACAAGCTGAGAGATGGCAAAGGTTTTGAGAACAGTAATTCTGCCAATTGGAGTTAAATCCCTCGATGACCAAATATGTAACAAGGCTTTGATCCGAGAAAGTATGTAATTTAACTTAAAAAAATCTTCCTTGTGGTGCGTAAAAGAAATGCCAGAAAAGACATGCATTAATGTTAGTAATAGCATCATCACTTAGCACGTATCGCAAGTTTTTGAAATACAGAGGAGGGTTAGAAAACAAGGGACCTAGAGGAAAGAGGTAAGACTTTTCTCAATTTACAAATTTTTGTGCTTCAAATAAATCACACATATCACCCACAGTGTGCTCTGTTGTAGTAAAGATATGTGCAGCAGAAAATGCAATTTGTAAGAGCGGGGATGGTAATGGTTTCCTAAGGCTTTTGAATCAATTTCTCCACTGATATATTTGATGAGAGCTCAGAAAGTAGCCGGAAAAAATCTCAAGACATAGTTTAGTTTCTTTCATGTTCGCCTCAATAGAGCCCTGTTTCAATTATTTCACTTTGTCTTTCCTCTTTCTTTTACTTAACATGTGCCATACCACTGAGTATGATTAGAAAATATTCCATAGTCAAACTGAAGTTTTGTATAACTTAAGCTTAGTACCATGGACGTTAAAGGATGTGTTATTTGATATCATTCATAGGTTAGCACCGTAGTTGTGGATATCTCAAAAAATATGATTAATGTGATCACTAGGACCAATTTTTGCCCCAGTAGCTCCTTTGTCAAATTTTCCCTTAGCCTTCTTCCCCAGCGATGGCAATTGTGTTGTACCCATGCAATTCGGTCTTGAAACCTTAAGACCTTTACCTTGTGATTACATGTACGTGAGATTCGCGCATATCCAAGAGTTTCCACATCACCACAAAACTTCCAGTCAGTGGGGTCTTTGTTTCTGATAGATCATCTACACACATGACTATATTCATGTTCTTTCAAATTGTCCTTTATTTCACACATGAAACGCAACCATTGGCAGGAAGTTTTAAAGTGGTTTCCTTTTGATGATATAAACTTCAACATCTTTAACACGACGTCCACCAATGAGAAATTGATGTCACTACAGTGTTTTTGAAAAGACACGAAAAGCATCGCGTACTGTAAACGCACTCAGTGAAACAAATTTTGAAAATCTTCTATAACGATACAGCGTTTACCTCTGCCGCCTCTTTCTCCTGCTGTTTTCTTTCTCGCTTGTACTTTAAATTCCAATCCTAAGTGATGTCTCCCCGTTCTATAAGCTGAAATTTGCAGTGATTGATGATCGTGAAAATCCCCGTGAGTTTCGACGATCACCATCCCCTAGATATAGGTACTACCGTAATTCCTGAATGGCGCCCTAAGCCAGAGAGCAAATACTACAGAGATCAGAGAACACCAGATCGAAAACGGTACAGGCCACCCTCACCACGACCGGTACAAGACAGAGGAGACAGACAAAAAGATAATTTCAGTCTGTACCAAAGAGGTTTTGGCCCCAAAGACAGTACAAAAAAAAAAAACTATGAAGGATGGACGGATAGACAAACTTACCATCAAAATGACCGAGGGGACCAAGACCAATTATAATACAGGCAGTAACAGGAGCCCAAACAAATATAACCGCCGATCTGTTCATTTCCAGGATCCTTTAAACTAAATGGAGTTGATGCAACGGGTCGTTCACCAACTTCTCACACTCCATTGACCCAAAACACAACGAACAAAGAAGCAAATCATAATAAAACTGGCGACAACGAGATAAATGTAATAACAACGGAAGAAATTATGCCGTACATATCGATTACTGTAGAAGATGTCTCAGTTGATGCATTAATAGATACTGGCTCTGACCTGACCCTCATCAGTGGAGAACTCCGAAACACAATTCCTTCCCTGTGCAGACAACCTAAACACCGACCGCATTCCCTTGGTAAGTCCGTAACCTGAGAAACTATTGATGCAGTACGCAGAGTAACAGCGACTGTGTCAATTGGTTCCAATCTTCTACTAGATGAGTTCCACGTGGCAAAGAATGTTTCGAAACAACTAATATTAGGATGTGATTTTCTGTTACGCCACAAGGCATCCAAAGATATAACTAAAGGAGCCATGACCCTAGGAAAGGAAGAGGTACCCCCACTGAGGAGACGAAGTGGCGCACCGTTATGCTGTAACCTGATCCAACAAAGCTCTGTGATTATTCCACCAGGAACCCAGATACAATTTAAGGCAAAATTAGAGGCATCACCACACAGAGTGCTTCCGGATAAGTATGAAGGTGTCATTGAACCAAGATATTTTGACGAACCCAACATTTTGATACCAAGAGCTTTGGTACAAATCGAATGGGGCCTAACAGTAACCACAATAGTAAACCCTACAAGAGTCCCAGTGCAGGTAAATGGAAATAATCTTATTGGGAAGGTATTTGCCACTAATGCAGTTGAAAATGCTGAGTAAACTGTTCTCAATGATGTAAAAAGTCAGATTGCCCCAGCACAAAACACCACAAATAAGGATGAATATGAAGCAAATATCGATGACGAAAACTTAACAGTTGAACAGCAAGCTGAGGTCCGTAAGATCTTCTGTAACAAACCAGGAAGGACAAGTCTGGTGAAATACTCAGTAAGAAAAGATGAACCCCACCAATACAACAAAAGAACATCTCCAAAAATGAAAGTTGAAGTACAAAAGCGAATACGAAACCTGCTTGAGAATGATATCATAGAGGAAAGTCAGAGTCCTTGGGAAGGAAGGGAAGGAAAGAAAGGAAAAAGAGGGGGGAGAAGAGAAAAGGAAAAAAGAGTAAAAGGAGGGGAAGGAAAGAAAGGCAGAAAAAAGGAAAACGGAAAAGAAGGGGAAAGGAAAAAAAGAAAAATGAAGAAAGAAAGAAAGTGGGCCAATTATAACATCAAAAGCAAGATTTATCTACATTCATGGAACACTGTTTTGGTCAGTATATGAACATTCATTTAGAAAAATATATGAACATTCATTTAGTCACCTAAAGTTAACAAAATAATATCTGAGGTCCACTTTATCGGAGGAAGAACTTTCCTCTCTTGCTCTTTGCCAGACAGTCGGGAGGACGTTAGAAAAGCAATCATTCTCAGATTTGCCACCAATATTTGAAGGAAGTGTAGATTCTTCAGTAATACCCCAACTCTTTAAACTTAAAGATTTCTGCAATATAAGCTCCATATCAAAAAATTACTGTTTCAAAAGAGTAGAAATACATCCCTGATACAGTGGTGTTCACATTTGCAAGAAGAAGCCCGAGACATGCCATTTCCGGCTGTTTGAGGGGTCGCAATTTTTCAAAATTTTCTTTACGCTCAGTGCCAACTGAAGATTTCATATTCAAGGCAGGGGAACCATTGGCCTACCGTACTCAAATGCTCTCATACACACCTGTCATCAGATACCTTTCAACCCTGTCAGTTGTGTAGTCTTTGTAGATAGGTTCTTTAGTTATTGAAGTGTCAAAGTTTTATCAATGTTTAATGTTGCAGAGCAGTGGCGTAGCTACAGGAGGCAAGGGCGATTGCGCCCTTGCTCGAAAAAGTGAAAAATTGAAAAATTTGCCATTTGAGATGGTTTTCAAAGTTCTTTCATAAAATTCCGAATTCTCTTAATAAAAGTTCCATATTTGAAATTATTTGTTTTAAAACGACAAAATTGCAAGCCTTAAATTGCAAGCCTTAAAGCTGCAAGTGATCACTCATAAAGCAGTCAGTGGATAATATGTCCTAGTCGCCACAATGCCGTTTCCCTAAACTTTTCTTCAATATAGGCTTTAATTTTTGTTTAAAAAAGGTTTTCCAAGTTTTCCTTCATAAAATTCCGAATTCTTCCTAATAAAAGTTCCATATTTGAAATTATTAGTTTTAAAACGACAAAATTGCAAGCCTTAAATTGCAAGCCTTAAAGCTGCAAGTGATCACTCATAAAGCAGTCAGTGGATAATTTGCCCTAGTCGCCACAGTGCCTTTTCCCTAAACTTTTCTTCAATATAGGCTTTAATTTTTGTTTAAAAAAGACAAAGTTGCGAGAGTTTTTAATGTCGCCGAGAAGCCTTAATCCGCACTCCTTGGATAACACGATCTTCAGTCGATATGCTATCTCAGATATATGCTAATAGGAAACGCAGATTCTTCGATAGTCCCCCAAATATGAAAATTTCCTTACAGGGAACCCTTAATCTAATCTATTTTCTGCAATACAAGCTCCATATTCACAGATGTGTATAAGGATTCAAATTTTCTGTACGTACCTGATACGGTAGTGTTCACACTTAAGAAAAAAAATCAGATTTATTTAAAAAATGTTGTTCTGGCTTGTAGAAAAAGAAAAAAAAAACTTATCATAAAAATTTACCTTTTGGTCAATGGGGTAGGATGAGTAGCATGGTCCCAAATTACCCCCCCCCCCCCAACATTTCCCTTAAGGCCCTAATACACCCGCAAAGTAGCACAGCTCAACTTCAAGAAATCAAGAAACCTTTATGCTATTTCCCCCACCCCCGGACAGTCGGGTCTGGTTACTCTACTGGTCATCGCCGATAGTTATGGTAAAGACGAAAGGCAATACTTACCGATTTTGTGTCGACTATCGGAAATTCAACTCTTTTACAATTAAAGACTATCATCCATTACCAAGGACATCATTTCATTTTCATTTCAAAGTGATGCCTATGGGGCTCATAAACGCACCACCCACATTTCAAAGGCTCATGCAGCTAGTTTTCAGAGGTATTCGCTGGACAACATGCCTCGTCTATTTAGATGACGTCATTATACTTGGTAAAAAACTTTAAAACTCACCTTATCAACGTAGAAGAAGTTCTCAAACGTTTCCGTCAAGCTGGTTTGACAGTTAATCCAAAAAATGTCATTTATTTCAACGTGAGGTAAAGTTTCTTGGATATGTGGTGAATCACGTGGGCATCATACAAGATCCTTCAAATACTAAGAAAGTTATACAATGGTCAACACCTCGGAACCCGACTGAAGTACGCACCTTTCCAGGTAAGGCGACTTACTATCGTAAATATATTCGAAATTTTGCTCATCTGGCCCCTCCATTGCATGACCTTACTAGAAAGGATGTTCCATTCTAATGGTCTCCCGAGTTTCAACTTGGCTTTGAAATTTTAAAGATGAAACTCACCTTACCAACCTTACTAGGTTATCCAGACTTCACGAGAGATTTCATTCTTTATACGGATGCTTCACTCACAACAGTAGGTGCAGTTCTCAGCCAAGTGCATGATGGAAAATAGGTAGTTGTCTCATATGCAAGCCATAGATTTGCTAAACATGAACGAAAATGGTCAACCCATAACAAAGAATTGTATGCATTGTGTGGTCTGTGAGACACTTTAAACACTATCTAATAAATTCAATTTTTTTTTATATTTACAGATCACCAACCTTTAGTCGGGCTGAGGAAAATACCAATACAGAACGATTCTACCGGCAGAAGAGCACGATTGGGTGTGGAGATGGACCTGCATGACTTGGAAATAAAATATCGCCCAGGAAGGTCTAATGGAAATGCAGATGCGATGTCTGGAATTCCTCACCAACCAAGCAGGTTATAACGACGAAAGTGGAAGTTTAGAGGATGATCCTCAAAAGTGGGACCCAATACCGGCGGTACACACACTGTGACGAACCATCAAGTACTGGTCATGAGCATGAAGGAATGAAGGGGGTAAATACTCTCGAAGAGAAAGATGTGAGAAGAAAGTATTCCTGAGTCAATTACCCAACAACCAGATAATCGTCATTCTACACCTTCCTTAAGCGTTGATGACAACGAGGTTCGTAAGAGACAACAATCAGATGTTATTCTAAGGCAGGTAATACAATGGCTCGAAGACGGAGAAAGACCCCCGAAATCAGATCTTGCTGGTTTAGACCGTTCACTCCGTAAACTACGGTGGGAATATCCTAAGCTAAGCTGTATCGATGGTGTATAAATTTATAAAATACCTTTCCAGATATGCAAAAAAAAGTTTGATATGGCCATATCAAGCCAGATATAAATTGATGAAATGTCTTCCTAGATATGCAAATAAAGTTTTATATGGCCATATCAAGCCAGATATAACTTGATTCAATCCCTGTCCAGATATGCAAATAAAGTTTGATATGGCCATATCAAGCCAGATATAAATTGATGAAATACCTTCCAAGATATACGAATAAAGTTTTATATGGCCATATCAAGCCAGATATAAGTTGATGCAATTCCTTCCCAGATATGCAAATAAAGTTTTATATGGCCATATCAAGCAAGATATAAATTGATGAAATACCTTCCCATATATACAAATAAAGTTTTATATGGCCATATCAAGCCAGATATAAATTTATAAGATGCCTTTCCAGATATGCAAAAGTTTGATATGGCCATATCAAGCCAGATATAAGTTGATGAAATTCCTTCCCAGAAATGCAAATTAAGTTTGATATGGCCATATCAAGCCAGATATAAATTGATGAAATACCTTCCCAGATATAAAAATAATGTTTTATATGGCCATATCAAGCAAGATATAAATTGATGAAATACCTTCCCATATATACAAATAAAGTTTTATATGGCCATATCAAGCCAGATATAAGTTGATGAAATTCTTTCCCAGATATGCAAATAAAGTTTGATATGGCCATATCAAGCCAGATATAAATTGATGAAATACCTTCCAAGATATACGAATAAAGTTTTATATGGCCATATCAAGCCAGATATAAGTTGATGCAATTCCTTCCCAGATATGCAAATAAAGTTTTATATGGCCATATCAAGCAAGATATAAATTGATGAAATACCTTCCCATATATACAAATAAAGTTTTATATGGCCATATCAAGCCAGATATAAATTTATAAGATGCCTTTCCAGATATGCAAAAGTTTGATATGGCCATATCAAGCCAGATATAAGTTGATGAAATTCCTTCCCAGAAATACAAATAAAGTTTGATATGGCCATATCAAGCCAGATATAAATTGATGAAATACCTTCCCAGATATAAAAATAATGTTTTATATGGCCATATCAAGCAAGATATAAATTGATGGAACACCTTCCCAGATATACAAATAAAGTTTTATATGGCCATATCAAGCCAGATATAAGTTGATGAAATTCCTTCCCAGAAATGCAAATAAAGTTTGATATGGCCATATCAAGCCAGATATAAATTGATGAAATACCTTCCCAGATATAAAAATAATGTTTTATATGGCCATATCAAGCCAGATATAAATTAATGAAACACCTTCCCAGATATGCAAATAAAGTTTTATATGGCCATATCAAGCCAGATATAAATTTATAAAATCCCTTTCCAGATATGCAAAAAAAGTTTGATATGGCCATATCAAGCCAGATATAAGTTGATGAAATTCCTTCCCAGAAATACAAATAAAGTTTGATATGGCCATATCAAGCCAGATATAAGTTGATGAAATTCCTTCCCAGAAATGCAAATAAAGTTTGATATGGCCATATCAAGCCAGATATAAATTGATGAAATGTCTTCCAAATACGCAAATAAAGTTTGATATGGCCATATCAAGCCAGATATAAATTGATGAAATGCCTTCCCGGATATGCAAATAAAGTTTTATATGGCCATATCAAGCCAGATATAAATTGATGAAACACCTTCCCAGATATACAAATAAAGTTTTATATGGCCATATCAAGCCAGATATAAATTGATAAAATGCCATCCCAGATATGCAAATTAAGTTTTATATGGCCATATCAAGCCAGATATAAATTGATCAAATACCTTCCCAGATATACAAATAAAGTTTTATATGGCCATATCAAGCCAGATATAAATTTATAAAATGCCTTCCCAGATATGCAAATAAAGTTTGATATGGCCATATCAAGCCAGAAATAAGTTGATGAAATTCTTACCCAGATATGCAAAAAAAGTTTTATATGACCATATCAAGCCAGATATAACTTCATTCAATCCCTGTCCAGATACGCAAATAAAGTTTGATATGGCCATATCAAGCCAGATATAAATTGATGAAATGCCTTCCCGGATAAGCAAATAAAGTTTGATATGGCCATATCAAGCCAGATATAAGTTGATGAAATTCTTTCCCAGATTCGCAACTAAAGTTTGATATGGCCATATCAAGCCAGATGTAAATTGATGAAATGCCTTCCCGGATAAGCAAATAAAGTTTGATATGGCCATATCAAGCCAGATATAAGTTGATGAAATTCTTTCCCAGATTCGCAAATAAAGTTTGATATGGCCATTTCAAGCCAGATATAAATTGATGGAACACCTTCCCAGATATACAAATAAAGTTTTATATGGCCATATCAAGCCAGATATAAATTTATAAGATGCCTTTCCAGATATGCAAAAGTTTGATATGGCCATATCAAGCCAGATATAAGTTGATGAAATTCCTTCCCAGAAATGCAAATAAAGTTTGATATGGCCATATCAAGCCAGATATAAATTGATGAAATACCTTCCCAGATATAAAAATAATGTTTTATATGGCCATATCAAGCCAGATATAAATTAATGAAACACCTTCCCAGATATGCAAATAAAGTTTTATATGGCCATATCAAGCCAGATATAAATTTATAAAATCCCTTTCCAGATATGCAAAAAAAGTTTGATATGGCCATATCAAGCCAGATATAAGTTGATGAAATTCCTTCCCAGAAATACAAATAAAGTTTGATATGGCCATATCAAGCCAGATATAAGTTGATGAAATTCCTTCCCAGAAATGCAAATAAAGTTTGATATGGCCATATCAAGCCAGATATAAATTGATGAAATGCCTTCCCGGATATGCAAATAAAGTTTTATATGGCCATATCAAGCCAGATATAAATTGATGAAACACCTTCCCAGATATACAAATAAAGTTTTATATGGCCATATCAAGCCAGATATAAATTGATAAAATGCCATCCCAGATATGCAAATTAAGTTTTATATGGCCATATCAAGCCAGATATAAATTGATCAAATACCTTCCCAGATATACAAATAAAGTTTTATATGGCCATATCAAGCCAGATATAAATTAATAAAATGCCTTCCCAGATATGCAAATAAAGTTTGATATGGCCATATCAAGCCAGAAATAAGTTGATGAAATTCTTTCCCAGATATGCAAAAAAAGTTTTATATGACCATATCAAGCCAGATATAACTTCATTCAATCCCTGTCCAGATACGCAAATAAAGTTTGATATGGCCATATCAAGCCAGATATAAATTGATGAAATGCCTTCCCGGATAAGCAAATAAAGTTTGATATGGCCATATCAAGCCAGATATAAGTTGATGAAATTCTTTCCCAGATTCGCAAATAAAGTTTGATATGGCCATTTCAAGCCAGATATAAATTGATGGAACACCTTCCCAGATATACAAATAAAGTTTTATATGGCCATATCAAGCCAGATATAAATTTATAAGATGCCTTTCCAGATATGCAAAAGTTTGATATGGCCATATCAAGCCAGATATAAGTTGATGAAATTCCTTCCCAGAAATGCAAATAAAGTTTGATATGGCCATATCAAGCCAGATATAAATTGATGAAATACCTTCCCAGATATAAAAATAATGTTTTATATGGCCATATCAAGCCAGATATAAATTAATGAAACACCTTCCCAGATATGCAAATAAAGTTTTATATGGCCATATCAAGCCAGATATAAATTTATAAAATGCCTTTCCAGATATGCAAAAAAAGTTTGATATGGCCATATCAAGCCAGATATAAGTTGATCAAATTCCTTCCCAGAAATACAAATAAAGTTTGATATGGCCATATCAAGCCAGATATAAGTTGATGAAATTCCTTCCCAGAAATGCAAATAAAGTTTGATATGGCCATATCAAGCCAGATATAAATTGATGAAATGTCTTCCAAATACGCAAATAAAGTTTGATATGGCCATATCAAGCCAGATATAAATTGATGAAATGCCTTCCCGGATATGCAAATAAAGTTTTATATGGCCATATCAAGCCAGATATAAATTGATGAAACACCTTCCCAGATATACAAATAAAGTTTTATATGGCCATATCAAGCCAGATATAAATTGATAAAATGCCATCCCAGATATGCAAATTAAGTTTTATATGGCCATATCAAGCCAGATATAAATTGATCAAATACCTTCCCAGATATACAAATAAAGTTTTATATGGCCATATCAAGCCAGATATAAATTTATAAAATGCCTTCCCAGATATGCAAATAAAGTTTGATATGGCCATATCAAGCCAGAAATAAGTTGATGAAATTCTTACCCAGATATGCAAAAAAAGTTTTATATGACCATATCAAGCCAGATATAACTTCATTCAATCCCTGTCCAGATACGCAAATAAAGTTTGATATGGCCATATCAAGCCAGATATAAATTGATGAAATGCCTTCCCGGATAAGCAAATAAAGTTTGATATGGCCATATCAAGCCAGATATAAGTTGATGAAATTCTTTCCCAGATTCGCAACTAAAGTTTGATATGGCCATATCAAGCCAGATGTAAATTGATGAAATGCCTTCCCGGATAAGCAAATAAAGTTTGATATGGCCATATCAAGCCAGATATAAGTTGATGAAATTCTTTCCCAGATTCGCAAATAAAGTTTGATATGGCCATTTCAAGCCAGATATAAATTGATGGAACACCTTCCCAGATATACAAATAAAGTTTTATATGGCCATATCAAGCCAGATATAAATTTATAAGATGCCTTTCCAGATATGCAAAAGTTTGATATGGCCATATCAAGCCAGATATAAGTTGATGAAATTCCTTCCCAGAAATGCAAATAAAGTTTGATATGGCCATATCAAGCCAGATATAAATTGATGAAATACCTTCCCAGATATAAAAATAATGTTTTATATGGCCATATCAAGCCAGATATAAATTAATGAAACACCTTCCCAGATATGCAAATAAAGTTTTATATGACCATATCAAGCCAGATATAAATTTATAAAATCCCTTTCCAGATATGCAAAAAAAGTTTGATATGGCCATATCAAGCCAGATATAAGTTGATGAAATTCCTTCCCAGAAATACAAATAAAGTTTGATATGGCCATATCAAGCCAGATATAAGTTGATGAAATTCCTTCCCAGAAATGCAAATAAAGTTCGATATGGCCATATCAAGCCAGATATAAATTGATGAAATGCCTTCCCGGATATGCAAATAAAGTTTTATATGGCCATATCAAGCCAGATATAAATTGATGAAACACCTTCCCAGATATACAAATAAAGTTTTATATGGCCATATCAAGCCAGATATAAATTGATAAAATTCCTTCCCAGATATGCAAATTAAGTTTTATATGGCCATATCAAGCCAGATATAAATTGATCAAATACCTTCCCAGATATACAAATAAAGTTTTATATGGCCATATCAAGCCAGATATAAATTAATAAAATGCCTTCCCACATATGCAAATAAAGTTTGATATGGCCATATCAAGCCAGAAATAAGTTGATGAAATTCTTTCCCAGATATGCAAAAAAAGTTTTATATGACCATATCAAGCCAGATATAACTTCATTCAATCCCTGTCCAGATACGCAAATAAAGTTTGATATGGCCATATCAAGCCAGATATAAATTGATGAAATGCCTTCCCGGATATGCAAATAAAGTTTGATATGGCCATATCAAGCCAGATATAAGTTGATGAAATTCTTTCCCAGATTCGCAAATAAAGTTTGATATGGCCATTTCAAGCCAGATATAAATTGATGAAATGCCTTCCCGGATATGCAAATAAAGTTTTATATGGCCATATCAAGCCAGATATAAATTGATGAAACACCTTCCCAGATATACAAATAAAGTTTTATATGGCCATATCAAGCCAGATACAAATTTATAAGATACCTTTCCAGATATGCAAAAGTTTGATATGGCCATATCAAGCCAGATATAAGTTGATGAAATTCCTTCCCAGAAATGCAAATAAAGTTTGATATGGCCATATCAAGCCAGATATAAATTGATGAAATACCTTCCCAGATATAAAAATAATGTTTTATATGGCCATATCAAGCCAGATATAAATTAATGAAACACCTTCCCAGATATGCAAATAAAGTTTTATATGGCCATATCAAGCCAGATATCAATTTATAAAATGCCTTTCCAGATATGCAAAAAAAGTTTGATATGGCCATATCAAGCCAGATATAAGTTGATGAAATTCCTTCCCAGAAATGCAAATAAAGTTTGATATGGCCATATCAAGCCAGATATAAATTGATGAAATGCCTTCCCGGATATGCAAATAAAGTTTTATATGGCCATATCAAGCCAGATATAAATTGATGAAACACCTTCCCAGATATACAAATAAAGTTTTATATTGCCATATCAAGCCAGATATAAATTGATAAAATGCCTTCCCAGATATGCAAATTAAGTTTTATATGGCCATATCAACCCAGATATAAATTGATCAAATACCTTCTCAGATATACAAATAAAGTTTTATATGGCCATATCAAGCCAGATATAAATTAATAAAATGCCTTCCCAGATATGCAAATAAAGTTTGATATGGCCATATCAAGCCAGAAATAAGTTGATGAAATTCTTTCCCAGATATGCAAAAAAAGTTTTATATGACCATATCAAGCCAGATAAAACTTCATTCAATCCCTGTCCAGATACGCAAATAAAGTTTGATATGGCCATATCAAGCCAGATATAAATTGATGAAATGCCTTCCCGGATATGCAAATAAAGTTTGATATGGCCATATCAAGCCAGATATAAGTTGATGAAATTCTTTCCCAGATTCGCAAATAAAGTTTGATATGGCCATTTCAAGCCAGATATAAATTGATGA
This sequence comes from Holothuria scabra, assembly GCA_037179385.1. Classification (NCBI taxonomy): domain Eukaryota; kingdom Metazoa; phylum Echinodermata; class Holothuroidea; order Aspidochirotida; family Holothuriidae; genus Holothuria; species Holothuria scabra. The sequence goes on along the minus strand of CM074185.1, from coordinate 34,887,418 downwards.
AATGCCTTCCCGGATATGCAAATAAAGTTTTATATGGCCATATCAAGCCAGATATAAATTGATGAAACACCTTCCCAGATATACAAATAGTGTTTTATATTGCCATATCAAGCCAGATATAAATTGATAAAATGCCTTCCCAGATATGCAAATTAAGTTTTATATGGCCATATCAAGCCAGATATAAATTGATCAAATACCTTCCCAGATATACAAATAAAGTTTTATATGGCCATATCAAGCCAGATATAAATTAATAAAATGCCTTCCCAGATATGCAAATAAAGTTTGATATGGCCATATCAAGCCAGAAATAAGTTGATGAAATTCTTTCCCAGATATGCAAAAAAAGTTTTATATGACCATATCAAGCCAGATATAACTTCATTCAATCCCTGTCCAGATACGCAAATAAAGTTTGATATGGCCATATCAAGCCAGATATAAATTGATGAAATGCCTTCCCGGATATGCAAATAAAGTTTGATATGGCCATATCAAGCCAGATATAAGTTGATGAAATTCTTTCCCAGATTCGCAAATAAAGTTTGATATGGCCATTTCAAGCCAGATATAAATTGATGAAATGCCTTCCCGGATATGCAAATAAAGTTTTATATGGCCATATCAAGCCAGATATAAATTGATGAAACACCTTCCCAGATATACAAATAAAGTTTTATATGGCCATATCAAGCCAGATACAAATTTATAAGATGCCTTTCCAGATATGCAAAAGTTTGATATGGCCATATCAAGCCAGATATAAGTTGATGAAATTCCTTCCCAGAAATGCAAATAAAGTTTGATATGGCCATATCAAGCCAGATATAAATTGATGAAATACCTTCCCAGATATAAAAATAATGTTTTATATGGCCATATCAAGCCAGATATAAATTAATGAAACACCTTCCCAGATATGCAAATAAAGTTTTATATGGCCATATCAAGCCAGATATCAATTTATAAAATGCCTTTCCAGATATGCAAAAAAAGTTTGATATGGCCATATCAAGCCAGATATAAGTTGATGAAATTCCTTCCCAGAAATGCAAATAAAGTTTGATATGGCCATATCAAGCCAGATATAAATTGATGAAATGCCTTCCCGGATATGCAAATAAAGTTTTATATGGCCATATCAAGCCAGATATAAATTGATCAAATACCTTCCCAGATATACAAATAAAGTTTTATATGGCCATATCAAGCCAGATATAAATTAATAAAATGCCTTCCCAGATATGCAAATAAAGTTTGATATGGCCATATCAAGCCAGAAATAAGTTGATGAAATTCTTTCCCAGATATGCAAAAAAAGTTTTATATGACCATATCAAGCCAGATATAACTTCATTCAATCCCTGTCCAGATACGCAAATAAAGTTTGATATGGCCATATCAAGCCAGATATAAATTGATGAAATGCCTTCCCGGATATGCAAATAAAGTTTGATATGGCCATATCAAGCCAGATATAAGTTGATGAAATTCTTTCCCAGATTCGCAAATAAAGTTTGATATGGCCATTTCAAGCCAGATATAAATTGATGAAATGCCTTCCCGGATATGCAAATAAAGTTTTATATGGCCACATCAAGCCAGATATAAATTGATGAAACACCTTCCCAGATATACAAATAAAGTTTTATATGGCCATATCAAGCCAGATACAAATATTTAAAATGCCTTTCCAGATATGCAAAAGTTTGATATGGCCATATCAAGCCAGATATAAGTTGATGAAATTCCTTCCCAGAAATGCAAATAAAGTTTGATATGGCCATATCAAGCCAGATATAAATTGATGAAATACCTTCCCAGATATAAAAATGTTTTATATGGCCATATCAAGCCAGATATAAATTAATGAAACACCTTCCCAGATATGCAAATAAAGTTTTATATGGCCATATCAAGCCAGATATCAATTTATAAAATGCCTTTCCAGATATGCAAAAAAAGTTTGATATGGCCATATCAAGCCAGATATAAGTTGATGAAATTCCTCCCCAGAAATGCAAATAAAGTTTGATATGGCCATATCAAGCCAGATATAAATTGATGAGATACCTTCCCAGATATAAAAATGTTTTATATGGCCATATCAAGCCAGATATAAATTGATGAAATGCCTTTCCAGATATGCAAATAAAGTTTGATATGGCCATATCAAGCCAGATATAAATTGATGAAATACCTTCCCAGATATACAAATAGTGTTTTATATGGCCATATCAAGCCAGATATAAATTTATAAAATGCCTTCCCAGATATGCAAATAAAGTTTGATATGACCATATCAAGCCAGATATAAGTTGATGAAATTCTTTCCCAGATATGCAAATAAAGTTTTATATGGCCATATCAAGCCGGATATAACTTCATTCAATCCCTGTCCAGATATGCAAATAAAGTTTGATATGGCCATATCAAGCCAGATATAAATTGATGAAATGCCTTCCCAGATATGCAAATAAAGTTTGATATGGCCATATCAAGCCAGATATAACTGATTAAAATACCATGACAGAATTACATATAAACTTTTACACATCCATATTGATACTTTTCTGTTTAATTTGTGTACCTGTCCTACATTAAGACCTTCTCTGGAAGCTGAACAAGTATCAGCAAACAAAAATCAGAAGGAATTTCAAAGCAGTTTTTTTTCTTCACTATTAAGTAATTTAACAACTTCAAATACTTCAGTAAATGTTATACAATGGGCATTAAACTTTGTTATAGATGTTCAGATAGCCCTTTACATTATGCTGGCTCAGAAGGCTTCTGATACGCTTTACACAAAGGTAATGCACTAACAAATTTTGGTCCAGTCATATGTGGTCCAGATATGGGACATATATGCACCATAATTGTCTCCTTAATATGGGATCAATACAGTAAATCTTTATATAAACCAGATATGGCACCGACTGCTTTATATGGGATCAATACAACACACCTTTATATAAACCAGATATGGTATTGCTTTATATGGGATCAGTATGGAATAGCTTTATATAAACCATATATGGTATTGCATTATATGGTTCATATCTGTTCCAGGTAAAGACCTGATCCAGATAAAATTTTATCTGGCCCATATATGGATTAGATCTGGTTCTGGTACAGATCAAGGTTACATCTGCCCAATTTTTTATCTGGCCCAGATATAAATCCCATATCTGCAGCAGATACGGGCCAGATATGAAATCCATACCTGGCCCATGTATGGAATTTCATATCTGGCCCATATCTGGATTTGGAGTAAGGGCCGAGACCGAGACCGAATGTACATGTTGCATCGGAAAATAAACTGTTCAAAATTTTGAATACCTTTTTACCTACTGTAACCTTACTGCAGTTACTTTATGCCCTATAATGACATGTAGCACCAAAAGTGTATCATCTTTGATTTTGTACATGTTTTATCATATTCATAACTGTACGCGACGGGAGGCTGGGGGCCGTGACCCCCAATTGGCCAAGACCTTGCTTGCTGAGTCGGGCAGACTTCAGTGCCTCAGTGGGGCAGAAATTATGCCCTTATTTGGGGATCTAGAAAAGTGCAAAAGATCACCGAAGAGTCCATTATGGTTATGTTCATATTCCAAAACATGCAGGGAGCTTTCAGTTGCCTGACCAAACATAGCATAGGTGGTCCTGCTAATCAAATCAGAGCCAGTGAGTTCTACAGGTCTTAATTCACAGAATAAAGGTGAAGGGCCTATCCTCTCACCCCAAACTACAATTATGATAGTAGTCTACAAAAATTACCTATATTGGCTAGTTCAAACAATGCAGAGTATTAAAGCTTATATTTCACAGCATGAACTGTACTTGTGAGTGTTTTGATTAATACACGTTGCTCTTTTAAAGTCACCCTGAAGCAATGAAGTGAGATTACGACTGGAAGAGGATGAATTTTAGACAATTGTGGGATGGGCTTAAATGAGAAGTTTAGGCAAATTGGTGAGAGATTTGGACCTTTAGGCCCTTGTAGATGGAGTGTGGGGACTCATTACATGAATACTTTTTCCTCAATGATTAGCCTATTTTTCAAAGCAATTGGCGTTTTTGAAAAGTATACTCAGTCAATGAGTTAATAAAGGTAAGGTGAGGTTCAGTGAAATAAGCAATTTTTCTCTGAAGGGGGGGGAATGCAGTTTGTTGAGTGATTGCCGGTAGAGGAGGGGTCTAAGGGAGAGGATTTCACTTTCCCCTTTGGAAATTCTTGGCCTTTTCAAGGAGCCTTAATGCAAAATGGTGCAAGATTTTGAACTTTACAGGAATAGTCTTTAAAGTTGAATTGTGGTGGTTGATGGGGTAAAACTGAACATTTGTGTCTTTACATGGAATCAGATGCCATGTACGCTACCGGTACCTATTCGAAGTAAAATTTGTTTTTAAATTTGCATACTTTTAGCAGTCAAAATAAAAAGGCATTAGTGATGGACTTAAGGGCACGGGAGCATGTCAGTTTTTTATTTTTATGCACAAAAAAAGTCATTCTACCATAAATACAATACTATCTAAGTTGAGCGCCATCATCAGTTGGTGTGGAGAGAAAAGAACATTTTGAAAAATTTTTACTCCTCAGATGGCCGAAATTGTGTTATCATGCTTTTAAAAGTGTATCTAAATAGTCTTTATTTTTAGCTTTCCTTTGCAATTCCAGCAACTTGCTAAGAGATCAGAAATTTACCAAAAAATGTACCATAACATTACATGAAACGGCATTTAATCTTCAGGGGGAAACTACAACGGAATTGAAAATATGCTAATGCTTCCCTATTGCAACTCTTGGCTAAATTCAAGATCCGCTGAATTGATGCAATTGTGTATGTAAATGTCCGAACTCCCGACTATAAATGGTTGTACTCCTAACACCTGTTGCACGATAAATGTAAGACTATTGCTCACCACACCTGAACATCCTCCACTCCCGTGCCCCTTTCTCGTACGCCTTAACCGGCTGAGAAACGAGCCTAAGGGATGGCCCCCTTTGAAATTTTTTGTAAAAGTTGGTGTCCTTCTATGCAATCTGGTGTCACATATGCTACCTTCTGTGAGGAAGGGGTGGGGTGGCATGGCCGAATGCCCCTCCCTGATTATTTCACTGGTGGGAGAAGATAAAATTTATTGATGTCAATCAAAAAGTAACAAGGAACAAAAAGGACTCACTTAAAAAATGAATTAATAAATAGTTAAAGTTATCTATGCGTCTTACAACGTACGTAATATTCATTTTTTTTATTTTTGGACATTTATCCTATTTAAACAAAAAATAAAAACAACAAATTTTTGGCCGGTCTCGAAGCGAGACCAGGACCATTTCCGAGACCGCAAGGGTCCGAGACCGAGACCTCAGGGTGTCGACACCGAGACCGGTCTCGAGCACTACAACACTGCAGCCGACACGGAGTTACAAAGCCCCGCTACAGAACATAACAGTTTCCCGACCCTTTCAAGTTGTGTGTGCAGATATAACAGAACTACCAATCACCCCGAAAGGAAACCGCTACGTACTGGAGGTTATGGATCACTTCTCCAAATACTTCAATCTCTATCCAATGCCAGACCAATGGGCAATAACCGTTTCAAACTGTATTTTTGAACAGTATATCCGACAACATGGGATACCGGAACAAATCCATACCGATCAAAGGATGCAATTTAAAAGTGAGCTTGTTGCTTCTTTGTGCAGAGCATTGGGAATGAAGAAAACACGAACAACCCCTACCATCCCCAGTCAGACGGCCTCATAGAGAGATTCAATCGGACACTAAAAGATCAACTTTCAAAATTCATCATAGACAGCCGAGGTCATTGGGACGATTACTTAGGACAAGTAGAATTCGCCTACAACTCGTCATGTCACTCAACCACGGGATTATGTCCTTATTTCATATTGCATGGTAGAAAATCACGAATTCCTGCATCGTTAATGTCTGCTCCCCCAGTTCGTTCTACTGCAACACCAGGAGCTCCGGCAGAATTTTGCACGATTTTAAAGGAACGATTGCGATGTGCTTTCCAGTATGTAATGGATGGAGGTCAGGCTGTTCAACAAAAGCAGAAGTACTATTACGACAGAAGACAGAAATACATCCCGTATAACGTGGGAGACTTTGCAATGTTAGACAACACCGCACAAAGTAGATCCAAGGTGACCCTAAAGAGGCATGGCCCATTCAAAGTCATATCACTGAAGACACCACTTGGCGAGCAGACCCCAAAGTACGAAATCCAAGATCAAAGCAACCCACGAAGGACACAGATTGTTCACTTCAATCGCCTAAACCCCTTCATACAGAGACCTACCGAGGGACGAAATTTTGTGCCTGAACAAACCTCACCCCAGCCATTGACCGACATGTCACTCCAACATACAAACAAGGTCACTTATCCTAACCATTTTCCCTTTGTACCTCAACGGGTATTCAATGAAAGATTTCATAATAATGTGTTTTCCCCAACTTCAAGTCCTTATTAAGTAACGAGATGAGGAAGATCAGTCAAAAGCCAGATCGTTTAAGTTTATGACTGTTGTCGAATTGTGAGTTTGCTTAGTATGTTATTTTGGTATGTTATTTGTATGTGTTGCATAAAAAGGTGTTACCTTTATAACCATTTCGTTGGAATAAATTGAGTTACGGATAGTACGCTACATAATTCGAAATATTAAAAAATTGCATGCGGAATTCATACTTTTGGCTAATTCATAATATCAAGAAAATGGAACATATTCGAGTGAAATAATTACAAGAGGCAATCGATCAAAGGGCAACTCTTACTCTTTGCGTATACATTCGGGTTTTACAATGAATTGCTTTAATGTTTCATACCATGGCAAATATTTCATGTGTAATGTCTTTGCCATCATTAATTATGAATGTATAAACTTTCACTAGACAGAATTAATGTATATAATGTATATAGCTACACTAAATTTAACAAAGTGTCCTGTGGAAATGTATACATCTTAGTTTAGTTAAAATGTTCGCAATGATGTGGTTTGTATCAAAATATATATATAATATGGGTATGTAACAAATAAAAAGTTATAAATCGAATACGATTTATTTCCTATAGGGGGAAGTATGTAGCAATTAAAAACGACTGAACCCGAAAGACCAAAACTTAAATAGCAGCTGCAGTTTGTAGAAATGTACAAATCTTCTTCACTATGTTTAGCTTTCCGTTACACCTGTTTTAGTTCGACGTATTTTGTAAGTATTCGAACAAGCAGATAGGCAGATCAGAACAAGCGCATTCCAAGCCTGTGCCGTGTTATTTTTGAATTATACGAAACCCGTACGCCTGGCCTTAACCACGCCGGCACGCCATATATGGAACAAGTTTTGGCTTCTTCTAGTCTTTCTTAACAAGGACACTTGAACATGAACGCACAGAGACTGGTTTAGAGTTTATGGACATAGTGGTTGGTCAGTTTCTATGGTTTCTTCACAAGCGCACATCGTTTAGGCCTCCATGGGGAGTCACCGCACCATTTTAAGTTTGGTATCTATGCTTGTAGTATCTTTGAAAATACACAATCAAGAAAGCGAGCACATAACAGGTTTCCAGTTCACCCTGAGGACAACATTAGTGATGATCCTCCGCCGCATTACGAGTCATTACAGCCTTCAAGGATCTCTTCATGGCTGCCGCAAAATTTTAGGGGAAAAATGCAGTTGCCAATGAAGTACCTGACAGATGGTTTATTACTCCAATTAGCTGCTTTAATGAGCACAAGTTTTGAAAACCATTCTGGTACAATGGAGGCCCAACAACTGGGGGCTAAAATAACAACTAACAACAAATTCTGAAGTTAGTGATGATGGGGATCAAATTAGTTAAAGTGCGTTGAAGGGCTGCATCTCTTTTCAGTTTATTCTAAGATATATTTCTATCAAATGTAAACAGTTATGGCTATTTTGAAATGCCTAAATGTGCATATGAACGGTACTGAGAAAATTTCTGGCCCAGATTGAGCATGGTATTTTTTGGAGACCCAAGTGTGACTTAATGAAGCCATAGATCATGTAGTTTAGTCAAGGTAGGTTAGTTAGTTAGCTAGTTAGATATGCTTTTTCAGTTTCTAATCAATTGATTTAAGTCGGACTGACCACAGCCTTTTTTTCCAATTGCAGCACACTGGCTTGTTTTCCGTACTCCATTGCTTATGTTAAGCACAAGGTACAGTGGCAGTCTTTTTCATTTTTGGAGTCGGTAAACTTGTTACTCGTTGTGTTCAGTTAATTATGCAGGACAAAGTTCATTAGGAATTTGGTTTCCGCATCTAAAGAGAAGGTTTAGTTTCAGGTAACATGAATTGGCAGTGTACCCTCACTCTCCAGAAGTGAGGAAAGTACAGTATCTTTGCTAACCAAAGTTTGTAGTTCCTTAACAATACACTTCTGCAAGTCAACGTGAACTAAGTAATTTAGTAATTAGTAACTGCCTAATTAACTGAAATCTAATACAGCAAGTGTGCATGTCCCAAGTTCGATATGGGCCATCTGAAGTGCAATTGATTACACAGAAGCTTGCATGTGGTGACGTAAGATTCGCTTAAAAGTTATTTTCACCCGCGAGGTGCGACATTCACATAACAGTCTTTAAGTTTGCCTTCCAACTTCTATGATACATCTGCATAGAAGGCATATGGATTAAAAGTCATATCAGATGCTGTACTCGAGACCTCTTAAAAGGTGTGCATATAGGCCCAACGATGCAGATATTGCCTTTCTGAAGTTGGCCACCTCTGCACCTTGTGAAATCCTGAATCCGCTCTGGGTAGATGCAATTGACAAGCTCAACAACGCTATCTCAAGTGGGAAAATTTCAACTGGAATTTTTTTAGACTTGTCAAAAGCTTTTGACACCGTGGACCATAATATATTGTTAACTAAACTCGCCCATTACGGTATTAGAGGCCTTCCTCTCGATTGGTTCGAAAGTTGTTTGACCTGCAGGAAACAGCATACTCACTTAAAAAATGCGGACTCTTAACTTGGCTACCGTACGTTGTGGAGTTCCCCAATATTCAATCCTTGGCCCCCTCGTCTTTATTATTTATGTAAATGATACAGGGGTGACGCCAGCGGGGGGGGGGAGGGGCGGGCGGGGGCCATGGCCCCCCGTCGGGGAGCACTGCCCCCTCCCCGTCGGGGAAGATCGACGGTTTCGTCGGGGAGGCATAAAATAATAAAAAAAAAAATAATAATAAACATAAAAGGACTGAAATTACTGGATGGGCGATCTTGAACATATTTTTTGTTTTGAAATGTTTTATTAAACATATCGGAATCGATTTTCAATCACTTCTTCTTAGCTCCGTATACCTCATTCCATGTACCTTTTCCTACCTCCTCCCCCGTCGGGGAAGAACTGCAGTTCCCTTCAGGAATACTTAAAATGAATGTAAAGGACTGGGATGATCATGACATGTGTTTTTTTTTCTTTATGAACTGTTTCTTCTGTGACGCTATTTTAATGCTTATCTGAATCTGTTTTAATCACTAGTTCTGCTATCCCTCATCCCTTTTACAAAGGCCATGTCCCGTCGGGGAAGGCTGCCCTCTCCCTGTTGTTGAGAAAATCAAATTTCGTCGGGGAGCCTTCATCTTCATGCCCACGATAAACTGATAAAATGTGCTGGTGTGATAAACTTCAGTAACCCGGACGATCTTCTTGATTTTGATCACTAGAAGACCATATTCTTCAAGGAAACTCACAATTCCGAATTTTCCTTACAAAAACGGACGAGATGGGTTGTTCATGTGGATGAAGTGTCCAATGGTGTGCCCTCTGGCCCGCCCCGACAGCCGATTCTATAAAGCAATGGTAATGAAAATCTACCTGGCCGTTTCAGCTACCCATAGTGAAAAACAGTAGTGTGAGAATGTCTCCAATACTGTCATAAGTCTGACTAAAAATTCTTTTGAATCCATCATGTAACGTGACATATTTTCAAATACGTTGGAAGTAAAAATCATTGATATGTTGGAGTTCGTGCAGTCACGTAGAAAATCTCATCTATTTTAGCGGACCTTTCAATTTAATACAACGAAGATTCTGAATAGAGTCAAAAACACTTATTATGTTTTCAACTCTGTTGTACAGTTTTTCCCCCAAAAGAGACAAGAACTTTATATCTAGTTGTAGCAGTACCTTTTATTTGGTAACTTTCTTATCACTTAGCAAGTTGGGTTTTTTTCTGTTAAAGTGAAACTTTCATTTCAAAGGAAACCTCGAAACGACGACTGCTTTATTTCCTGTTACAAGCCTTTTAGATGCTATTTTCGGCTGTCTGAGGGGTTAGATTTTTTAACAATTTTCTGCACGCTCCGCGCCAACTGATGGTGGCGCTCCGCTTAGATAGTATTTTGGTCGAACAGTTTACTTTACAGAACAATGCATGTTTGCAAATTATTCTTCGTTTGGGGGCAATATTATGAAGTGGAAATTTTATTGAGAAAGAAAGCTCAAATTAATGACTGCTTTTTTTAGTTAGGAGCCCAGGAAATGCCATTTCCTGCTGTCTGGGGGTTCTCAATTTTCAAAAATTTCTGTGCTCTGCACTTTGATAATCTTTCGGTCATAATTACATTTTTTTCGAACAAAAAAAACAATTCTCCCCCACCCAAACTGAAACGCTCTCGAGAGTCTATGTCAATATGTAAAATATAAATCTTCAAATATATGGGAAGCCAAACTTTTTCCGTGGGAAAATTTTCCAGTATGTCTCGAAGGCATTAATCTGCATGCTGATATTCAGTTACCCAACAAAACTACAGATCACCCCTACTTGATTTTTCTCATAACAAGATTAGATTCTTCCATAAAACCCCAAAATCTGTCATAAAATTACAATTTTTCTCCAAAAGTGGCAAAATTGTCCAATTTTGATATTCCGAACAATAAATAACCAAAGCCAACTTTGTTAATCCCCCGACATTCTAGTGACCTGAATTTGCTCTTGAAAAGTATATCACTTAATAAGAAAACCCAAATTTTTTATTATAACCGTACAAAAAAATTCTTCCATTAAATTCCAAAATTTCACCAACAAAATAAGCTCTAGATACAAATCTTCGTTGAAAAAGGAAAAAATTTTTGGGCAAACCATGTAGTCTCGTGTTGAAGCCTTAGTACGTGGGCCTAGTACGATTAAATGCTTAACCCCAAAATGTTTTCAGCTAATGCCTAAATAACGTTTTGGATTTTCCCCATATTAAGGACAGATTCTTCAATAAACACCTCAACTTTTTAATGCTCCTAAGCCAATTTTTTTTTTTATAAAATGACAAATTTTGTCTTCAAAAGAAACTCCTGATTTTTAACAATTTGTTGAAACGAAAGCCCAAAATCTCGCTCGCTACGCGCGCCCCAAAATCTGCTTAGTCACGTCCCTTCGGGACTAACTCAAAACTTTTGTGCCTGACACCACTCATCGTGCTGGGGCACTATTGAGCATGAAGTGCAAGGCTGTCGGGGCCTTGAAATGCTGGCCCCCTGTCGGGCAAATCCTGGCGCCACCCCTGAAATGATATAACCTCTGTTTCTCAACGGTCTTCACTTGTTCTATTTGCAAATGATAGAGATATTTTTTTATTCTGATAATGAACCGTATCGCCTGCATGGAGCACACTATCTGTACTGAACTTACAAAAATACTGTTATTCGTTCTGGGTAAAAATAGTATTTGTAAATATTGGTAACACAAAGTATATGGTCTTTAATAACTGTAAGTGCCACAGTCACTTAATTTCAGCATAAATATAAACGTAGACAATCTTGAATTAATTTACAGAATAAAACTCATGGGGATTTTTCTTGACTCAAAACTAACATGGCAAGATCATATTCATTATTTATCCTCCTACTTGCGAAAGTAGTAGGTGTAGGGATACCATTTGTAGACTAAAGTATATTCTCCCCGGAAGTGTCCTTTGTACCTTGTATGTTATTCTGATTTATCCGCATTTCCTTCACATCATTGTGGACTTAGTCATCCCATGCTTAACTGATGTAAATTAATATCTGTTATATGTTTGTATACTTTTATGATGATGTGTAATGTAATGATGATGTGAAATGAAATGAAATTACATAAGGAACCTACGGTGCACATTACGAGAATGTCTTTTCAGTGTTGTGACAATGTATACTAGATAACACTATGCATTTACTCAAATATAGTAACTGAATGAGTCGATGCTAATTGTAAAGTACAAAAACTGAATAAGTCATTGGGTTACTTGTAGTTACCATGCATAGAACTGGGACCCAATACATGTTTCACTGACAACAAACAAACAGCGGTGATCAAACAACTAGGAGTAGCAATGGAAAGCGTACGTTGGTATCTTTGTTTTGAAAATCAAACAGATACAAATATTTCAATAACGCTTTATCGTGATAGGACAACAGACCTAGTAATATTGCTTGTGAGTCGCGTGTCGCTGTCCGACTCTTGATAGGATTAAACTAAGATAAGCGATGTATATTTAGAGCCATTCCCAAAAGTGGTTAGAATCTGAAGATTTGTTAATTGACTTAAAATGGCCAGCCTGTGTGGAAGCACAAAGAGTCAATCCTCCTCTTCCATTGTTAAAAATAGACTGATCAAATCACTGAAAACAAAAACTAGTCAGGATGGTGCCTCGACTGACTAATTTGACTGACTAGAATATCAATGAGTTTGTGGATTAGTTAGTGTTTACAAACTAGTCAGTTGATTAGTCAAGCCCCACGGACTAATCCACTTGTGGATCACTAGCTTGGTTTTCATAGAAATTTTTCTATTATCAAAATCTTCGGTAAAACCCGGCCAGGAGTCGAACTTCAGACCTCCTGGCTACAAGTTGAATTTTTTAACCACTTGAACATGTAGTTGCTTGAGTTATTTAGTCGATGGGAACCATCGCACCCACTTTTAGACCTGCTTCGTTGAAACTACCCTGAATACACAAGTAACGTCATTAGGGTGTCAAAATGAGGGAGCAGTGAGGTAAATAAGGTAAATGAATAGCCAGCAAATAATCAAGATACATGCAGACACCTGTCAAAGGGGTCTGACTTCACAAGTCACCCTGCATAGGTGTGGCTGTGGCCTTCATCCCGACTGGCCCGTAACCGGAAATTTTACAACCTAACATGTAAAGAAAGCACCAACGGTTAAGGAAAAGATGATTAACATATAACCAACATTTGGTTAATGCATTTGCCCAACAGCTTAATAAAAGAAGTGCCCAACAAGTGGGTATGTTTATAAATGCTAATTTACCAAACAGTTGGGTAATCTCCTGCCCAACAGTTGGGTTCAAACTTTACCAAATTTGGTTGGTTAAAGTTTTGCCCAACTGTTTAGGTTGTTGAAGAGATGCCCAGTGTTGGTCAAAAAGTTGGGCAAAATTTGCCCACTTTTTTAAGAGTGTGCTATGATACATTTCATACGATATTCTATTGTTAATGAACACACGATAGTCCAGCCGGTCCTGTCTTTTTTCCAGTTGTGACACACTGGCTTGTTTTCACTATTCCATTGCTATAGAATTTTCAATTATACTCGCATTCGCTTGCATGATCCGAAAGGCACACTTAAAGAGGGTAAAATGCAGGGAACAAAACGAGTAGGTTGTAATCAGTGCCCAAACGCGTTCAAATCGTCAAATTAATTTACATCCTGAAGCGGCTGGCAATATTAAGGCAAAGGACAAATTTCTCGATCTTCTGTTCGAAATCTAGCAGACGACTCACGCTGTTTGAAATTAGTTCCTAACACCTGTTAAGCCTATGGAGTCGTAAAAAACAACACACAAAAGAGATTAGTGTCCGCAACTATTGGATAAGTGCGCACTGCCTAAAAAAGGGTTTCTTGATTGGCTGTTGCCATTGTCTTGTGCTGGTTTTAACTTTGTTAGGGTTAGGGATTAGGTTGGGGATTGGCGCTATCGTTAGCCAGTTAGAATGTGCGTATGACCCTCAACTGTTAGGGCCCAAGGTTCTTAATGATGGATCTCCATACTTTATCTAATCAGGAAGCTGTAAGTTACCTGATCTAATATTCATCCCTGCTAAAATCAAGATGCTGCTCTTTCGGCTACACAAGCACACACAGGTGGTAGGTTATAGTGGCTATACTAGGAGGGGATCAGGTACCACCATAAGGCAGGTTTGTTGCAGTTAACTATGGTTTTGGTAACATTCAAAGGGAAATTACCCGATTGTCCGAGGAATAGAAACAGTAGCATTAGAATTTTATTAGGATTGTGAATTACCACATGGAAAAAACATTTTTTTTTCACTATGAAAAAAATTTCCAAGGCGACAAAGTTAAATTTGTTAATGAATGCATGGAAGAAGCAAAGCTAGCTTCAAATAAATATTATGCCACAGTCATCATGTCTAACATATTAATCAAGAATTTAGAGTAATTGGGAAAAAATAAAATGTTTGAACGGAAATAAACTTTGAAATTTAGATAGTCTTGCCGCGCCTAACCCTGAGTGTGTCATCGAGACGTTCGTTTCATCTTCGAAATGAAATGCAATAAACGACAGTGCAGAGTATATACGGTATCTAATGTAGTGAAAGTAGGCATTTTTTTAAAGTTATTACTTGATTTTATACGTGCGCACAAAGTGTGTTTAACACACATTCATGCATGTTTTCTACATTGTTGCACATATCATTTATTTACTGTTTTTGAAGGAAATACTTCAAAGTTTATTTCCGTTCAAACATTTACTTTATCAGGACGCAAAAAATCTGGGGGTTGAAGAAAATCTGGGGGCCTAGGCCCCCCACCCTCCCATGGCTACGCCACTGATTAAAAGATAGGAATTGGGTTACAACTGTAATCACCAGCCCTTGTACAGCTGGCCTAGATATCCAGGGTCTCGAATATCGCTCACTAAATGATGCATTGGAAACCTGTACAGGTATCTTCTGCTTTTAAAATGGAATTGATATTACAATTGGGCGTCAATGAAGTTAAATATTGCAAGAAAACATCTTGTGTTAATTAACTGTATTTATTGTAAATACCTGTTGTTGCACAATTATTAAGCTCGGAACAACGAATTTGAAAATCTGTCCGGTCATCATAAACTGTTGAAGGGAGAGGGCAGTAGTCTGTCGCCGAAAATTAATAAACCCAAATACCTGCTCAAACTCTTAAATCTTTTAAGTTTTGCTTGAAGGTATTTTGACTCATATTTGTAAAAAAAAAAAACATTTATTAACAAGTATTAAAAATTTGGTCAAATGAGATGACAGCGTACACCAATTGTCTAAGAACACTCCGAAGACCTAAAAAAAACCTAGCTACTGCCATTGTGCTTGGCGCTCAGCATAAGCAATGGAGCAGGGGAAACAAACCAGTGAGCCGCAACGTACTGTGAAAAGGCCGTGGCCGGCTCGACTTACACAGATTATATACAAACGGGGCCCTAAAACCTCATCTAACCTGACTTCAATGACTTAGGAGGCATATAAAGTATAGGATGAGAATTTATGGGATGGATTTTACATTATAATCCAAAAATGAAAGTTTTCTTCATGAAATTCATAAAACAAAAATCTTCAAGGTTGATGATACCGACAGAGTGC
The DNA here is from genome assembly GCA_037179385.1 of Holothuria scabra. Taxonomy (NCBI): domain Eukaryota; kingdom Metazoa; phylum Echinodermata; class Holothuroidea; order Aspidochirotida; family Holothuriidae; genus Holothuria; species Holothuria scabra. The sequence goes on along the minus strand of CM074185.1, from coordinate 34,871,788 downwards.
CTCCAACTCACGTTACAAGCCCGACCGTTTTGTCGGTCAGAGTGAAGTGTAGTACAACAGCTAGTGTTGCTGGTGTACAAGCAGCTGGCGTGTGACTGTTGCACTAAAACACTGTTGATTTTTGCCCGAAAGAGGGGGTGACTTACATGACGTCGCGTGAGAGCAATCTATAAATGCCCCTTAAAGGTCAAGAGCAGTCCCTCCAAACTTAATTTGAAGCAAAAGCTAAACATCACAATATCCTTTTCGTTTCACTTCAAAGTATCTTTCTTCATATATTTAGACCCTCAAAATTGCATATTCAAGGTAAACCAAGCAGTAAATTTCACACTTAAAGAGAAACAATGTTGTCACATGACTCTAAACAGCCAGTTATGAAACAGGACAGTATAGTACACTACTTCAAGTTGGGTTGGCTGCTATTACCCCCCCCCCCCCTTCACGGCAGAACATGGCATATGCCGAGGACCCGGCGCCTTTGGGGCCTGGCCAGGGTGCCCGCACTCTCTGTTTGCCAAGTCAAGGAGACATTAAATAAGTTTTTAGTACTAGCCTAACGTTACCGATTCAACCCGAGGCTCTCGGTTTTTTCTGAAGTTGAATGCCAGAGACCAAGACCGGTTTTCATGTGGTATTGGCTTACACACAAAGTGCTATAACTTTCATGTATCACTGTATAATGTGTGAAAGCAGCTATAAGTCATCAGCGGTTAAAAGCTTAAATATAATCTGTTGAGAGTTATTAGTTTTGTGTAAGCGGGTGGGCGAAGGGGAAGGAGGTTAAACTTGTAAAAGGGACCCGCTATAGAAAGTGCCGGGGTTCCACATAACGCTTTTCCGGCCCTGCATACTTCTCCTTTGCGGTTTAAATATTTTGAGATATTTGCTCGTACTGTAGTATTTTAATTTTGACTACGTATCGTACCGATGACTGAAAAAATACTGCACCATTTTGGCATCTAGACAGCACTGAAAACCGGAAAACATCGTTTTTTTAAAAGTATGTATGTCACTTGTAAAATCTCTACAAAGACTCAAAATGAGTATTTTGAAATTTTTAATGCTCCCCAAAAAGGAAAATCCTAAAACATAGGCCTATAATCAGTTCAAAGTTTTGCCAAACATAGCACCATTTTGCATCCAGGAAATCTAACGCAAAGAAAGTTTCTCAGAGGGGGACACAACTACTTTTGTCTTTCCTATTAAAGCTGAAATCTATTCAAATATTGACGCATTTGCGATCTACATCTTCTTGAAGTTAACATTTTTCGCAAGGGAAAGGTCGATGCCGGTTCCTTTGAGTCTCATCCCCCGGGCCACGGATCAGAAATGCCCAGTTTTGGGGCCCCTAAAAAGTGTATGTATTACCATTTTTCATAGACTGATTTCTTTTATTATTTAAGAAGTGGCAGACATGAGATTCGTATTTCAAGGCTGGGTACATCCAGCTTAAAACACGTGGGGAGTGCCATTTCCAGTTATCTTAGATAGTTTTGCCACGCCTGACCCTAAGAGGCTAGGTCCCCCACACTTATTAACTATGCCCCCTCCCCCCTAAAATTTCCATCCTGGCTACGCCACTGTTGCCCGAGGCTACTGGTATATATGTTAGGTTATATGCTATTCTAAGCGGAACTTCCCTATCAGAGCATAACGGAAATTTTTTTGAAAATATCTCCTTCCTTCACCGGAAATGACGTTTCTAAGCCCATTTCAAATCAATCTTTTCCTGCTAATTTACACCTCAACCCACTCCTTCAAACATCATACATGTTACTCAGTGGCGGAGGAAGGGATTTCATTCAGAGGGGGCAAGAATGGCCTGTAGGGGCGCTTCAAAATTTGTAGGGCAAGATTATTTGGTCAAAGGGGGCGAAAAATAGGCTATAGGGGCGCTTTTATGTCGGTAGATACATATGCTTCAATACGGTAAAAAGAGTAAAAAAGGGCGCTGACAGGCAATCTGAGTCCGTCAAGGGTGGGGCGACCGCCCCCTCTCACTATATGGTAGCTCCGCCGCTGATGTTACTGTTTGTACAACATCACACCATCCAATCTGTCCCTTCAGTTTGACCATTGAAAACATCTAATTTGCACTACATCCTATCCTTTAGGGCAAGGTGTTATGAAAGGCTGAGTACACACTAAAAACATTTGGGTAAAGTAATCACCAACACTGGTGACGTAGGCGACAATCGTTATATTGGAGGACACCTGTAGCAACTAGTTTTGTCCACTTCAGTACAGTATGACTTCATTCCTATCTCTTACCATAATATAAAATACATAGCAACATTCTGAGAGAAGGTAACGAAATTACAATATGTAAGGATTATCATGCTTAAACACACCAAAAGAAATATTTAAGTTAAAAAAACAAGGAAGAGCTCCTACAGTTTGTGGGTGTTGACCCCCTTAAAAAAAAAAAAAACCGAAAACAAGACAAAAGGGAAGGAAAGCACAAAAGCAGCAAGAACAGTCGGAAGTTCAAAGGTAGTTTGCAACGATATGAACTCTAAGCTGCTTGTTCAAAGCATATGGTGTTTTACAGTTAGTAACTTCCAAGGGGAGAGAATTCCATAGTTTTGCACCTATAAATGGAAGACCAAATGTAGATGACCTAAGTCTACAAAGGGGAATGATAAACTGATTTGAAGCACGACTATGGTAAGGGTAATGGCCATCACGAAACTGAAAATGAGTACTAAATATTGACGGGGCTCTGTCACAAGTACCACTTTTGTCTCAACAACCACTTTAGTCACAAATATTGCCCAATTTTGTCACAACGAAGGTCACAACTTTTGTCACGGCCATGGCCATATTTATCACAATTTGACAGGACACGACATTTGTCAAGCACATTTTGCCCACTTTTGTCACACACATCGGCTAGTTGAAGTGAGGAGTGTATACGCAGGTAAACCTATGCTTACTAAATAGGGGTTAAGATTTAGTATTCACTTTTGGTAAATCAGAGGGGTACGTAGCAAGAAAAATGATTTTAGATATTTCACCCACAACTCATAATCATGTCGGGCGGTTCGGAGAGGGGATGGTTCAGAGCAAACTTTTGTGGATGGGAACAGTGAAATAAGAAACCGACTTGAAAATTCGAATTAAGAGAATGAGGAAACAACAAAAAAAAAACGGACTTTGCCTGGGCGAAATACTGATGGGTGTTCTCCTTTTTAACGGAGAACCTAGTGGCGTTACCATAGATAACTGACACTCTGTGTGAACCCTTCCTTCCGGCTTTCACCCACGCAAGAGTACTATTGGGGTAGGGGTTAACGGTGAGAGGAGCAACAGTTAGTTGGAGTGTAGCCGTTACTTATACTTTAAAAAGCTTTTACCTACCCTCCGAATGACGAATGTAAATTCTGCAAGGCGACACCCCAAGTGGGTATTTATACTTCAGCAAAAACGGTCAATTTAACCCACCTCAAGTGCGCCTTTTCACAAAGTATAACAAACATGTATTAATATTATCCATATGTGGCGTACATTTACCCAGTTTTACAAATGTGTGGCACTTATGTAAATGTTCACACATTTGTGTTACATTTACTTAATTTACTGGCGTATGAACACCCATTTGGGGTGTCACTGGATCTAATTTCACCATTTTGGGTGTAAAAACGTCAATTTTGTGGGTGACACCGGCAATGCAAAGAATGTTTGGTCAAAATTTTGGTTACCTTCCTCGTATAGATGGATGGCACATGACACATTCCTGAGGTTTGGTAATGCGAAGAGCTAAGAAAGGACTACATTTGAGGAGCATGCAGCGGCAGGACTGCCACGAGATGACTGAAAAGTGTCCACGACCAACTTTTGCAAAAGGAACTAACAAATTAGTAAAATATATTAGTGCTCGTCTGTACTTTTTTTGTAAATTCCCTTTTACCTCATCACCCTTGATCTCTTATATGCATACGATCTATAAAATGAAGAGTTACGAAAATATGCCTGTCTGAATTATTTCTGTGTGGTCTTTACGGGTCTTCTACTCTTCCTTTTTACCTTTCTTTCTCTAAACTCCGTCGTCTCTTTCTTTCCCCTATTCCTTATTATGCCTTTCGCCCCTTTCTGAACTCGGTATGAAGTCTTCCCACCCGGGAAATTTTCAAGGGACACTCCGTCCCTTTTTTCACCAACAATGCATGTGGGATATTCACTAACTTGAGTCAACAATTAATTTTCGAAGCACCCTCTTTAAGCATTTCTACATGGTCATAAATTGTTGGCCTCAAATTCTGATTTAAAACTGTTTCTTGGTAATGTCTTAAAATTTTATTTCAAATGAAAGCAAGGTTCTCATTTCCAGCCCTAATGGAAGAAATCCTAGTGCTCTTCAAAATTTCCGTGATGATTTCCGTGCACAACTTGGTGCATGAAACCACCTTGGTAAAGTTATTGGGGAGGAAGGGGCTCTTTTCCCTCTCCCCGTGAGTATTACAGCTTACAGAGGTGATTTGCTCGAAAGGAAACATATAATCGTGCTTCAACTACTTAAAGTGTACCTCAAGTCAAAACAAAAATTCAACAATATATATTAAACTAAAGAGCATGAAAAATGAATCCTAGCAGTTCAACTCATCTTCATAGGACATTCCTGAACTGGGATATAAAATTTAAAATGGTAGATTGCGCAATACTTTGTGATGCCATTGTTGTACAACTCAAATTACATTCTTTGTATTTCTTTGTTTTTCTAAAAGTTACTGCACCTTGTATCAAGGTGTCACAAATTATTGCACAATGGAACAATTTGTTTTAATTGATCAAAACTTCAACATTTTATATCTCGCTTCAGGAATGCCCTATGAAGATGGGAGTTTAACTGTTAGAATTCATTTTTCATGCCCTATTTTTGAAATTTTTTGACTTGAGGTGCACTTTAAAACGAACTGAGTATGACTCCAAGGCTTACCAAATTTTCTCAACGTGTGCAACAAAAGTGAGCAAAATGTGTGTGACAAAAGTCGTGTCCTGTCAAATTGTGACAAATATGGGCGATTGTCGTGACAAAAGTCGTGACTTTCGTTTTGACAAAAGTGGTATTTGTGACAAAAGTGGGCAAAAATTTTGACAAAAGTGGTTGGTGAGACAAAAATGGTATTTGTGACAAAACTAGTTGCTACAAGTACAACACTTGTCCAAAATTTTGAATATTCGGGTGAATTATGTGGTTAGGCACCACTTCCTGCAAAACCCAGCAATTAGCTGACCAATTATTGAAAACAACCTAATTTCAGTATAGTAACATTCGTGACCAGTGATTGGTGAATATTGTAGCCAATGGTCTTTTATTTTAAGAAATTGCTATTCCAAATAGGCTACTTTCCGTGCAGAATGCGAACCAAATGATGTAGATTTATTACATTTTAATTACCTTTTTTGAATTTTCATCGAATTTTTTCCGTGTCTATGATTTCTTTTATTTTCGAGCAAGCTTTTTAAAGAGTGTGGAAACTCTGTTGGAGTGTCTGTGTATTTAGAGCACACCAGGTCATGTTCCTTGCCTCTAACACCTAGTTTTCTAGACCTTTGGTATCATCTAGCCGAATTTCATCTGAAAATAGATAATGTGTGCTAGGTTTTGAAATTGCTATTAATTTGTAATAGTTGTAATGCAATACTAAGATGGTAAAATAAGAGGCAAAATGATCCATCTACGAAAATAAAAAAGTAGCCATGGAAAATTTTACGCGGCGCCGGATGCGCCTCCTCTAAATCGCATATTCGAACCTACTGCACAGTTTAAAGTTCATGAGGAACAGACTAAGGCTGACCAGAAAGTTTGAAGTGCAGTTTAAGTGCGCCCCCATTTTCTAAAAGTGAGAAAAGGTCAAAGCCAGTCGGTGTACCAAAGTTTTGTAGTCTACAGGTTGATAGTGGGGACAAAAACACTAATTTTGTGACCTAACATAACATTGCGGTGTTATTACACATGCATACATCTGCGTGAACTAAGTTCATTAGTAACAAATCTCGCCTAGTCAAACTACATCAGATAAAGAACCTACAGCTGTGCATAACCTAATCTGTCATGTCTAGAACTGGAATTAAAAATATATCATGCTACATTTTTCATTGGTCCTAATAGCGGGTTAAGTGGTTGTTCACAAAGTACAAAAATTGAAAGAGAGTCATTGGGTTATTTTTAGTTACTTGTAGTTTGTAGTTTCGCGAGCTGAGATCGATAACATATGTTTCACTGAGAACAAACAAAGAGCGGTGACCAAGGAACGAAAAGCATATAGTAAAGGCTAGGGACGGTATCTTTGCTTTGAAGACCAACCTGATATGAAAAAATTTTACACCCTTTATCTTGAAAGAAGAATGATAAGCTCCCATTTGTTTTGTTTGTTGTAAGTCGTTTGTTGTGCTTAAAGCACAGTCACCAAGGTTTGCTCCATTGACTTCACAATGGTGAAGAAAGGGATAACAAAACATCACTCCTTGACATCGATTTTTAAATGGAACATCTCTGAAACTGTTCAAAGTGATTGAAATTCTATATAAGCTGACGTGTAGCTTGTTTGCACGTTACCAAAACTGTAAAGGTTGACACTGTAATCAGTAGTTCTTGTACCACATGGGCTTAACATATCTAGGACTTTAAATATCTCTCTTTGGAAAACAAGTAAAAAATAACTAATGGAAACCAATGTGTTATTTTGTTTTGCAAAAGCCTACATTAGATTTTTGTGACCTTTTTAATGCGTAAGAACTGAGTCGTAATCATCATGATGACAGGGCTGGAGGATTCCAGCCGGACTCGCACACGAGTCTGGAGTCGAGTCCTATTTTGCAGCAAATCCATATATTAAATAAGAAATTAGGGAAAAATTCTCTCCCAAATCACTCTAAATAGCTCTCATTTAATTTACTTTTACTGAAATCACCCCTTTTGTACCAAATAACGTATTGCTTTTCTAAGATAATTCTAAAAAAAAATATCAGATGCAAACCTGGCTCACCTAACACTTATTCCATAGGCTTGTGGAAAGCTATTTCACTAGTAAGGGTTAGGTTGTTTACTACTTTTTAATTTTTCTGAGCACACAGAACATTACCCAGAATATAAACTGTAGAAACAGTGTTCAAATCATTTTTTTCTGTTATTGTTTGCCCTTGTAGGGCACTCATCGCTTACAATATAGGGTAAACTCCAAAGTATTAAACTAAGCTTGAATAGATTATTAATCATTATTCAAATGGGGAAGTATGGATGGATGTATAAATGCATCGGAATTTGAAAACCTTTGCTGTCATCTGGTCATGTTTTTTCATTCTTGTGCATATAAGTTTCAGTCGTATTGCAGTAGTTGTACCCGCAAGAACTGAGGTAAGAAAGTTGTTTGCTGGTCTTCTCTAACCCACTTAGAGATATTATCTTAAGTAATGTTACACTGTCTTTGATCTGAGTCAAGCACTAGCCTAGGAAATGAGCAAGACTAGTAACTGACTAAAATTGAAAACAAAAATTCAGAAAGTCTTTGAATGGACTGTTTTCCAAATATCAGTTACAGAGGATTTGGGGATAGAATTTTGGTGTGCACCTTTTTGAACACAGTTACTTGCCTTTGACAACATGTACAAAAACTTCATCCCGCAATCCATTGTACTTCCTGTTTAGAAAAGGATCTATCTAAGACTGTTACGACTGTCTTAGCTGGGAAGTGAAACATGTGTTGCTGTAAAAAAAAAATAAAGTTCACGGTTGAATAACAAAGTGTAAATAAAGAAACAGAAAACGGTATCTTCGTTTTGAAACGAAAGAGATATCAGAATTAAATTAAGAATTTTATCTTGAACGAAAAGCAATTAGTGTCAAACAAACTTGCTGTAAGTCTTGTCACACTGCCAAAAAGTTGACTTATTAAAAAGGTACTTCGAACTCGTTCCCAAAGTGTTGCATTTTCAAATTCTAAAGACGATTTTCCAAATAGCGATTACAAAGGATTGTGGGACAGATTTTTGGTACACGTCGTTTTTTGTCAATTTTTCCTTGACCGTAAACGACGCACAGCAGAATGCTGCACCATAATTGATTGTATGTTGACATTGGAAAATGATCTATTACACTGCCCTTCAGCGACCAGGTAAGAACGAAAAGATTTGCTTCAAGGACTTCCTATATACATGGACAGGGCATGTAACGCGTACGCCTATCCGTACATTGTCGACACCGTTTGCGGCAAAATAGGCGCACCATGATGGCCGCCGTGAACCTATAATTTGTATGACTTGACGACGATTCTGTAATATTTTGAACAAAAGCTTAGTTTGAATGAGAAACAATGTCATATTCCTGCAATAAGTGAAGTGATTTTGACCTTACCTTGCATTATTTGGAAAATAGTTCAAGTTTCTTGTAAAATCTGTTTATTTGAACTACATGAGCAAGTCGAAACTTTCACACACAAAACCATAGCAGGCAGTCATCTTGCTACGCCTATACTCACACGTACGGAAATGACAATCCAACATTAAAACCTTCACTCTTGTAACAAGTGAAATTTAACTATTTTTATTTTTAGAGTGTAAATAACTTGGACGCGTTTGTAATTTGAGACTATGAAGACAATACACAATTCACAATTTACTAAGCTATGATATTTTCATTTTTGTTGCTGCAAGAGCTTCCTGAAAAGGACATAAGGCGAGTTTATGAGCAGCGATCAGTATTGGACCTGATAGCCTGATGCAAATTCCAGCTCAAATGGTGAACGCCCTCAATTGTTTCAACTTACAAAAGTAAAAAGCTATATGTATTATCGAACCAGACTTATGGCAAATGCACTCCTCTCCAGCACAAAAAGTTGGTTAATTCACGCCTACACCAACAGTCTTTAAACATTGTAATTGGTTGGATTCCCCCTTTTATTTGAGCTTCTATTCGATCGTCTCAATGCATATGCAAATTAGGTCTATATCCAATCTAGACATCGAAGCTCTTTGATGGGCGGTCCATTTATGATAATATTGGCAAAATTCTGAATTAATCTTGACCTTTATCTCTTCTTTAAACAAGATATCTAACAGTGTTTTCGTTTTAGACTCTCAAGATCCTATATATGTTTTGTAGCTGGTAAATGTCGTACAAAACGCGAAGAAGTTTGTCACGAAGAAGAAGCAGCGACTACAAAAGTTATACAATGTTATCCTACCTCTTATTGGCAATTGTGGCTTCAGGTAAGTTTCCAGCTGTGTTATGTCTATTTCAAAATGGTCCTCAAGCGTAAAATTTCAAAATGTTTTAAATGTTAATTATGTTCATAAGTAACGCTCACCTACAACATTTACTATCATTTACCAGCAATTGTGGCATTAGGTTAAGTTACCAGCTGAGGCGTGTCTATTTTATAATGGTCCTCAAGACTGAAATTTCAAAAAGTTGTCTTAAATCTTCATTATTTTCATAAGTTAATCTCACCTACAATATTATTGTATCTCTTACTAGCGATTGTGGTATCAGGTAAGTTCCCAGCTGTGACATGCCTATTTCATAATGGTTCTCGGGCCTGAAATTACAAAAAGTTGAATGTCTTAAATGCTCATAATGTTCATAAGTAAAGCTTACCTAAAATATTATCCTTTCCCTTACCAGCAATTAAGGCATCAGGTTAAGTCCCAAACTGTGCCATGCCTACTTCATAATGGTTCTCAAGTCTGAAATTACAAAAAGTTACGTCAAATGATCATAAGTTTTATAAGTAAAGCTCACCTATTTTAGAAGTCCCTAGAAATAGATTTCTCTACTTTTAATCAAAAATGCTTACAATTTAATATTAAATGCTTGTGTTTAAAGGGTTATCAGTGATTTAATAGCATTTTCTAACTCAGTGTAAAGCTGGATTGACAAGAATGATACGACATATGCTCACATAGGGGTAGGAGGCGGGGGTGTGGCTGCACCGCTACCAAATATTTCTTTGAAAATTCGGCAATATTGTGAGAACTTTTCGCTCACCTATGGAAAGAAAACTATTGTTACTTTATAGTCGAAGGCAATGAATAGTTTGAAATATCAAATGGATAAACTAAACAAAGGTCCAAGCTTTTCCGACAAATTCTCTATTACTAATGCAACAGCCCTCCATGCGTTTCTCCAACAACATACAAAGACATTCCATTCTTTATGTTGGTATCATGCTGTAAACACTACGGGACGAGCGAAGGTTGAAAAAGTTCTGGGATGTTTTGTTTTGCCAAATTACACGGATAGGCGGGGGGATTTAAGTACAGTGCTTAACAGTTTGTCATCTATCCTGCCACTACAGCCGAATTAGGGCGACAATAATGGAAATCGCCTTCCATTACATAATGATATGGTGTGAGATTGTCTTTTAATATAAGTCTGCCTGTAAATTTATTTAAACCAACTTCGTAACTTGAAATTTCTTTAAAAGGAGTTAGACGTACGTGGTGCAATCATTTTAACAAGGGAGTTGGAGCAGTCACGTAGACAATTTCATCAGTTCAGTTGATTTAGAATTCAGCCAAGAGTCGCAATACAGGGAAAAACTTTAACATGTTTTTTTTTTTTTTAATTCCCTTGTACATTTAACCCAAAAAGGTACAAGAACAATTTATTCAACGGTAGTTGTACATTTTATCTGGTAAATTTCTGATAATTAAGCGAATTGCTGACTTTTTTCCATTGAAATCGAACAGATTGCTGAACAGAACATTGCATGCATGCACTTCATATCAATATAAGGAATTATTTCTGATCACTTTGCTAATTCATTTCAAGTGAACATTTTATTGCAACGAAAGCTCAAAATGGCAACTGCTTAGATGCCATGGCTACTTACAAGCCTAAGAAATGCCATTTCCGGTTATGTCTGAGGGTAAGAGAGTTTTCAAAATATCCCGAACTCTTTGCGCCAACCAATGGTGGTTCTTCGCTCAGACAGTCTTTTTAGCATGATTTCATTTTACGTGATCAAGATCTTCAGCCCGAAAAGACCCCCCCACCCCCCCCCCCCAAAAAAAAAAAAATCTTAAAAGCTCCTTTACGCCTGCATATCTTCACACTAGCGACTCAATGTTTCTTTCGGTCAATGTATGTCCTCAAATCTGTTTTACCATATTGGATGCTACACGTTTAGAGTGCAACTATTTAAGTGGCGTTGAGCCTTCTCTCACTCGAAACCACGTTCACATTGTTGAAAGTGTTGTTGATCTTTTCCTGGTGTAATTAGCGAAAAAGTCGTGAAACACATGCCGTATGACTTAAGTTTATTTACCAATACATAATACACATTGCTTAGACCAGTGATACTAGACCCACATATTCAACTCGGTACGGTAAGCTTAAGCTGCAATAAAGAAGACTCATAACCTAAGTTATACAATATATTCATAGCACCGTATGAAATTAAATAAACCAGGTTATCTACTAAACAGAAAAAGTCAATAATGGTTAAAAATGTTGCGCAAGCTATATTGTCATCGCCCTTTGAAATTTTAAAATAAATGTTTTGTCCAAAAATAGTTATCGTTTCCATGGTTTTCATTTACAGATTCACTTTAATACTGTTTTTAACTGGGTCGTTTTTTTGCTACCATGTAAAAAGAAACCTGTTTACATAATTTGGCGTGTTCGAATAAGACAGGTTTATTTCAGAGCATGCCAAATTGTTATTCAGTATTTTGTCATTTAACACCCTGTGCAAATATGTATATACAGTAGCGTAACTGGGGTGTCAAAAGTTAGGGTGAGGTGATAAAAAATAAGGCAAATGTATCGATAACAGACAGGCAATGAACCGATAATTTAACAAGTCACGCTGCATCCCTGTGGTTGTGACCCCCGCACCCGCCTCAAATCCACCCCGACAGACCCGCAGCCAGCAACTTAGATGTAGAGGGCACAGGCACCGCACAGGAGGCAACTAAACGTGTTGTAGTTTCAGTCAGTCTGTCAGGAATAACACCACTTGATAGGTGCTCAGCAGGAACCACATTGTGAAGCATACCTCAGATTGCGGCAGTAGATGTAAAGATGAGTACGCGCGAATTGGTGCTCCAAATTTTGCTTTTCAGGTTAAAATTGACAATTCAAGAGAGATTCCACTATTGTCAGAGGAATCACGGCACTGACTTTTATCAGAGTAATATATTTCAGCTAGTTTTCAGTTATTTGATGCAGTATTTTCACTTTGAAAGAGAAATTTTTCATAGCGAGAAAAATTTTAATTTCTCTGTAAATTCATGCACGCTAGGAATAAATTTAGCTTCAATGTCGTCATCGTGTTAAGCATGAAAATCAATTAATTGCTATGCTGCAGGAAACGCTTTGATGATGAACTCCAATAGTCTTTGAGCATTGTCCCAGCTTTAGGTACAGGTTACTGGAACTTTCGTTCTCAATCTATATTTAGTTGGTACAGTGCGTCTACTATGACTATTGCACACGAAGTGTGCCGAATTTATAGGAATGTTTATCTGTCACGGTCGCTCAGTGGCGTAGTTACTGGAGGGGGGGGGCAGGGGGACAAGTTCCCCCCTGGAAAAATTTTTGGGGAAATTTGTGGAAAATGGGGAAATTTGATGAATCTTATTATAATTACAAAAGTTTCACAAAAATTTCTCAAAATTTTTGTTAGAATAAGAAATTGTGAGACATTTCTCCTACATAATTCGTATTTTCATGCAACAAATTAACTCAGATGTCGTCAGTGTCGCATGAACCGGCCCAATTCGCGTTCCACAGAAATGTCCTCGCCGCGTAGCAGATTGAATGTTCTCTTGTGCTTGTATACGCACGGGGGTTATGATCAGTGCATTTCAGTGCACAGGAAGCTGTTATTCAGGTGATACTTTGGGAATTCAGTAAAAGGATGTGAAAACTGACAAGTCAGTAATGTAGACCCCCGAGGTTGTTATGTTCTTCTACAGGCTAGCAGTAGCTGTACGAGTTTACTCCGTGTACATAACGATGGATGGGGCTAGCTGAAACAATCCATGGCCAACGATAAACTTAAAGTTAATCTAGAAATTAGAATTAACGGGACCCGTTGGCACACTTAGATTTTGTTACTTAGCCTAATCCTTGGAGGCTTACAAGCTAGTTCGGGAAAATAGCTTTCTGCTCACTTTGGGTGTAACAATAAATGGACAATGAGTACCTTGTAGCCTTCTACACTTGAGACTGCTTTTCTCACAGGATATCCTGTGTGATCGAGCCACTATTAGGCCTCCTTAGTGGCGTGCGAAGGGGAGACCATTGGGCCATGCCCCCCCCCCCTCACATATGCCATTTTTCTTTGTTCTTAAAAATACGTAATCTAAGTTTATCAACACAGATTTTACTTCAAAAGATAGCATATGTGGCACCAGATTGCTTATAAGGAAACCCAATTTTTCAAAATTTTTCAAAGGGGAAAGATTGTCCCCTGCAAGGTCTTTCAGTGATACCAATTTTTTTTTTTAATTCCTACAAATAGACCTAGGCAAATTCTGTCAAATTCCAATTTTTACTTAGAAAAGGCAGACTCGGTTTCCCACTGGTGGCATCGATCAAAAGACTACGTGCTTAGATTCTCTTTACAAGCATAAGTACGCTGTTTTGACCATCTGAGGGGTCTGATTTTTCGAAATTTTCTTTACGCTCCGCGCCAACCAATGGTGGCGCTTCGCTCTGTCTTTTGGGCAAAATAACATATTTGGGGTAAAATTAGCTCTTAACTCTCTGATCACTGTGCAGTTTGCGAACATATTTTGAAGTGAGCATTTTATTGCAAACGACCAAAGAAGAGAACGACTGGCTAGATTCTTCGTATAAGCCTGGAAAATGCTATTTCCGGCCATCTAAGGGGTCTGATTTTTCTAAATTTTCTCTACGCTCCGCGCCAACCAATGGTGGCGCTCCGCTTAGATAATTTTTATGACAAAATAACATTTTGTGGCCAAGAAAAACCACAAAAACCGATAAATGCTCTTTTATTTTGACTTCTAAAAGTGTGCAAATTTAATGACAAGTTTTTCTTCGTAAGGTCGCATAAATGGCATAAAAAGAAATGCATGTCAAGACACAAAAGTTTCAGTTTTATCCTCATGAACCACCACGATTCAACTTTTGACACTGTTCCTGTCAAAGTCGAAAATCTTGCACCATTTTGCATGTAGGCTCCTTGAAAACGTCAAAAAATTTCCGGACACCCCTCCCCTTGAGACCATACTGCACGCCCCTCCCCCTTCAGAGAAATCTTGCGTACGCCACTGCGTTAGTACAAACAAATAAACCAGATGTTGTTTACCAAAATAATATACTTTTTTATTTCCGATTGCTCTATGTTATACTTTAAGATTAAAATGCAGGTAATATTACAAAATGACATGGTAATGTTGTTATACTTGTAAGTTTGCATTTTTTATATGAAATACATACACATTGACCGGGAAAAGTTTTGGGGAAATTTCATACCTTTGCCCCCCCCCCCCCCTGGAAAAAATCCTAGCTACGCCACTGCGGTCGCTAAAACCTGCAAAATATACTAGAAAAGTAGTCAAAGGATATGCCCGACGAGGAGGCCATGCGGATTCGTCAGGGATTCAGCAAGCGAAGCCAGCCAGAAACAATGGTTAGCCTAAAGAATGCCAATGCGCCTTCGCGCGGTGGAAAAATGCGGGGTTTTATTGAAAAGAAAAATACTTAGTTCCTGTTAGAGAAGTTTGTAAGAGTTGGGTTTATAATGAAATAACTTTCCCTTTTCAACCCTGCAATTTTAATGTTTCCAACTAAGTTATTTCTAACACTGAAAACTGCCTCGGTTTCCCTGTCATTGTGCCAACCCAAACCCTATTTCATTGCTCATATCTTGAGCTGGCATTGCATACATGGTCTAAGTATGCAATCAGATCGCTCTCTGTACATTCTGAATTATGTGAGGGTTCGTTGCTCCCTTTGCCCTTCATGTTAACTCCTACAGGTACAAAGGTGGATCAGCTTCTTGCATTACTATGAATTCCGAACAGAGACACTTAACGCTTCAAACCAGCAACTCCGTGTTCAAACGGAATGTGATATTGTTTATTGCATCCTACAGTAATTGTTAAAAATTTACCCCAATACAGCCTATATATATGAAACTGGTGTTAACCTTTAATCAAAGCGTAGACGAAAAAGAATGAGTTTTTTCTTTTTCTTTTTGATAATCTGTGGGTGATCATTTTTTGCGTGATACCTATCGGAGTATTTTCTACAGTCCACCCTGGGCGGATGTACTGCCAAAACCAGTCAATGTGTGGCAAAAACATTCCAAAAGCTCGAGTGGGGGACGTCAGCCCCTTGTTACCATTTAGGCCAATGCTCTCAGGCGCGTAGTCAGGGGGTGGGTGGGGTTGAAGGCGCAAGTTGAAAAACGTAATGTTAAAAATGGTAACAAAAGGTGCTCACCACAACCTTTTCTACACATAGATATAAAATTGCACCATATCGAGCCTGGAGATCTAAAAAGGCCGTATTGCTCAGAAGGTGAGGTGTGGGGGTACACACCAAACCCCTCCTTTGACACAACCGTGGCTACGCGTCTGGTAAGTTTGTAAAAGGAGGGATGGTCATTCAATATTTGTATAACGATGTGAATCTTTAACATAGTTTGACTTTATGTGTGGTTATATGTTTACGAATGTGTGTGTGATGGATTTGATGTATGGACAAGGTGTGGGCAGTGAGGTATGGTCGACGGTGTTTCTATTGAATCGTTTTCAATTTTGTTCAAGCAAAGTAGAGGGCGGCCCAAACGTAGCTCTATTTCAACAACTGTAAATGCCCAATATGGTCATACTTGTTACATAGCGTTATCTAATAGAAGGCCTGGGGATAGAGGCTTTTCACCACATTTAGAAAGTTTCCGAAACCTTTTGCTTTTTTAAGCAAATATTTCAAAATCAAGAGGCTCTACTGGAGAAGATTTGGAATTTTATAAAAGAAAATTCGGGGAAACAGTACTGTTGTTGGCCGGCGTCACTTGATATAGATATAGTTCTAGGGGACGTCACAAATTAACGTTAGCAACCGCCATGTTTGAGTGCAAGCCTGTATATAGGCTACACCTCGGTTGCCCTCAAACATGGCTGAAATGCTCCACGTGGAAAGCGTCTATGAAGTCACGTGAGAACTATCTGATCCGATGGCACATATGTGCAAATTTCCACTCTGTCATAACCATAGCTCGAAAAAGTCTCCAAAACTGATATAGAAAGCAGCACTACTGCATTAAAGGTTGTACTTTGCAGCACGTAAAGTGCCCGGAAAATTGATCTTTTAAAAAAATAATTACAAATATGAAAATTGTTTTTGAGAGAATCCGAAATTTTTCAAAAGAAACTTTGAATTTTCTGGAAGAAAATTGTGGAATCCCATGCACTGAAGGTGACCGACGTTTCGTGATAATCTAATGTCACATAGGGCAATTTTTTATTTTGACAGCTCAAAAAGTTTCCGAAACTTATTTATAAGCGAGCACAATTGAATTAGAGTTAGCGACGTGCGAAGCGCGCAAAAAGTTTGCTTTGCAAACAAATCATTAAAAATTAGGTAGCTCGCATTAGCGAGAATTTCGAATTTATGAAAAAAAAATCGTGGAAAACCCCCTTTTAGTTAACCTGTAAGTCCTAAGTAATAAAACATTATGAGAGATACTTTCAAAATATTAGTGAAAGTTATTAGATATAGATGTTTGGGACGTCTCCGTCTTCCTCTTTTGAGAAATACTTGGTGAGCAGTTATACGTTTGGCAAGCGTTTCCTAGATGCTTCATTTGTTAGAAAGCGTGAAAGAGTAACAGAACAAGTTTTTAAAAGGTAGTGATAATTAAACATCGTGTCAAGGTGTATGGGTGTCTGGCAAAACAAGCCCATGCATCCTCCCTAGGATACCGTTTCCCCTAATCAATGTACCCAAATTAGGTGAAAGAAACATTTAACAAAAGAAGAATTAAGCCACGGCCACACTACAACGAAATCGGATCGGATTAGGATCGGATTTTTTCAGTTTTTTGTTAAAAGCATTCCTATGCCTCGTCGGGAAGAGCCAAAAATTTGTCAGCCAGTGAAAATATATGATTTGCATTTGATGTCTATGAAAATAAAATGTCAAATAATTTTTCGGGACGTCAAGCCGACATTTTTCTATCGGAGAGCAGAGTCCGATAAAATCTGTCTATCGATGTGACGTCACGGAATAATTGGCATAAATTGAGTCATCGAAGTCCTGCTGTACAACTCAAGTATTATCACAAGTTGGAAAATTTTAACAAAAACACACAAAAATCGCACCGGACTCCGATCCGGATTCGTTGTAGTGTGACCGCGGCTTTTATCAACGTGCTATGTGGGCCACTGGTTTATTCGCTACACTGAGTTGTGTTTCCTATAAGATTACGGTAGCTCGGTAATTCGTTGCCGCATGGAATTGTGGGGCACAACGTTGGATACACAAACCGAGCGCAGCACCTAGCGTACGGCGTTACCTTCTTCTCGACAGTACGTTCATACGAAACACTAGTGTCTTGCCAACTGGAACGAAAATAGGGGCTCATGCAGTTTTGCTTTATGGCAGATTAAAATGCAACTTTTTACACTAAAAAACAATTTAAACACAATCCAATGCACAAAACCACACATGAGATCCCTCTGTATGTAAGGGATGGATTAAGAAAGAATGATTCCAAGGAATTTTCACGTAAACTCAAATTTTGGAATACGTGTTGTAGGTATGGGATTGGTTTGTTTATCCCGAAGACTTGCCAGGATGTGCGCATGTTGCAAAACGAATAACCGAACTCGCTTATTACAACTACTCTTCACAGCTGCAGCTGAGACGATAAACTACGGCGATTTCAGTCTGGACAATTCTCTCTCATGTCATCAGTTAGCATGGCCACCTATGACTGAAGCTGAAATCGGCACTAAGTTCTACATGTACAACAAGGATCACCTACCACCAAATGGCGGAGTCCAGGTTGCAGCGGTAATATGTCTTCCATATGTCTTTCTCTGGAAAAAACGGAAGTGTGTCATATGTGACAATAGAAGTGAGAGTGTAACCTTGCCCTTACAGTATGGAATTCTGTGTTACATTTTGAATTATTCGACATCACATATTTGCCATCGACATTTCATTTTGAAATTTAACATCTCATTTTGTGATTGCAACATCTCATTTGTGATTTCCACATGTCAATGCCGTCACGTTTCTTCTTAGGAGTGCAACACAGACAACCTAGAGGATCAAAGGCGGGGTGGGGTGTAACTCGTCTCTGTGTTGGTTGCATAATCTGTGCCCTCATGTAATGTATGCTTTCATTGTGTTCACACTGCGTGAAAAGCATTTAACATATGCTTGACTGGCCTGTTAGCTACAACCTAATGTTAAGTAAAGTTTTGTGTATTTTTGTATATCTGGGAAATATTAAACAATTAATCAGATGTGAAATCTGACTATAATGTGTGTGTGCACTGAGCTTCATTTCTTCCCTGAGACGAAAAGACGTTATCAGGCTGAGAAGGCTAATATTACAAGAAGTAAGAAGGATTTTCATGATGCTTTTTTGATGTTCAACATGTCATTTTGAAATTCCGTTGATATCCAGTTAAAGCCAAACGTAAGCTCAGACGCCTCTAAAACCGTTAAAAGTCATGATAAAATGTCAAAAATAAATACACTGCACTATGTCGTTGAAAACCTAAGGGAATATAACTTCATAAACTTCAGGATTAGCATAATTATTGCAAGAAAGTAAACAATGAACCTGATCCGAATCCATTCCGGAAAAAACAAAAACCTAATGAAGTTATCCTGAATATAACCAACCTTAAAAGAATTTTGTGAAAAACTATGTCCATGATAAAAATGAAATCCCAGATTTTTATGATGTTACCCTCTCGCCCATTTGATCCAGTAACTATGGATGATATGAACGAGGATCTAAAAATTAAGGAACAGTAATTCTTTCCTAGCCAGATTTAGCCAAAGTCACGTAAAGAATGTTTTTCTAAAGTCCTCCCGACCTCCGTTCGCTGCTTCCCGAAGAAGCTACGACAGAATGCTCAAAAATAGTCTATCTGCCCTACCCTTTCTTACAAAAATTCCTTCAATTATGTTTTAGAGGTAGCCCTTTCCCCCAAATTTCTAAGGTTAGATTAATTCCTAAACACAAGAAGATACTACTTTACCCTGCAGAAGTACAGATCAATTAGTTAACTGTTTTGTGCCGAAAAAAATTAAGTGGGTTCTTGCTTCTTTCTCTCTTTGATCGTACAATTGTTCAGTAAAAGCAAATGTAAGTTTAGAAAAAGGAGTCGTTCACTGACTTTTAAGTTTAGTTCATGACATTCGTATGGGTTTATTTACTAAGAAAATTACTACCACCCTCATTTTAGATGCTGAAAAAGCTTTTGATAACACCTACCACAATGAACTACCTTTTAAATTTAATAAAACCCCCTGTAGTTCTTGTTTTCTTACGACAGGAATTTGCGAGTCCATCACCAAAATAAAATTTCCAAGTTTTTCAAAGTTTGTGCTGGTCTCCTCCCCCATTGTTCGGTCCTAAGTCCACTTCTTTACATTATTTACGTTAAAGATCGATCCGCTCGAAACCTTAACTATTGCAGTAATTCACAATTTGGCGATGATATTGGCATCTGGTACACGGCCACTAGCGTAAAGTACGCTCAGGGGACGGTCGCCCCTCCCTCCTCCCACTTTAGATTTTATCAGTACATTGGCCGATTTTTTTTCGCCGTATCCGTCCAGGTGGACGATGGAAAAATACTCCTTTAGGTACAACGCATATATGAAGATCGTCCAGAGAAATTACCAAAAAGAAATACACAACTTTTCGCTCCCTAACGCGCATTTATTTATCTTCAGTTCCGTTTCTTTGTATAACTGCGTAGTTTCCCAGTTTGGATATTGCTCTTTCGGATGGGCGCGATTCTAAAGGAACACGATTTGGAATCTATAAGAATTTTGTTCTCATTTTGTTAGTTTCTGGAAGATTCATGACCCAATTGCAACACGGTATCATATTTCGTATGGAACCTTGAGTGTCTCTATACTGAGTCCATGGTAGTGGAAGGGGTGTGTCCACTTTTCCACCATTTGGATTTTCAATATTCGCGAATCTAGTATTAGGCAATACATTAAAAGCTTGAGCACATTTTGGGGATTTGAGTCCCAAATCTGTTCCCCTCCAGTAGAATCATGCTTGATCAACATTTACAGCAAAAGAAGAAACATGTTCAGTTTAAGGTTTTAGAAACCTAATAGAGCAGTTCTTCAGAGTATCTGCAGCCTTTTTTTTCAGTTAGAAGCAAAAAGATGTTACTTGTCTAATTAAAAGACAGAAAGACCATTAAGACGCAGAAAAAGTTTAGTTCCGGAACAAGGGACATCAAACGTCTACGATGCTATTCTTTTTCCAAAGTCCTCCCGACTCTATGCCAAAAAGCCCTTCGACGAAACCGAACTTCATGCTTCCCAAAGAAGCTATACGATGCAATCCACCTACCTATTTTTCTTACAGGTTAGAGAAACCTAACTAGGCAGCATCTCAAATTATCTGCTGTCTTTAGTATAATCCCAAAGAATGGAGCCATACATCACAGACCAATTAAAGTAAATGGTCTGAGGACCGTGAAGTTGGTTGTCCTGTTGTGGACGTAACTTCCTTAGGAAGTAGAACTCCTTCGAGAATATTGTTTGGTTTCGTCGAGCGGCTCTTAGACAGAGAGTCAGGAGGACTTTAGAAAAACTATAATCCAATCATTTAACAGCACAAAGATAATTCTTGTATTACAAGCGAGTTCGGTTATTTCTTGCTGTATGAAGTTCCTACTTTAAGGCATATTTTAAAATCATTTCTTTTTTAGATAAAAAGGCAATTTAGTCACAGTCCACTGCACAAAACCCAAACTTAAGACCCTTCCTTATGTTTTAAATGGATAAACAATGATTTTACGACATTTTCATGAAAAACTTTAGGACATGTTGCAGGTGGCACTTTTCAGCTTTTGGGATTGTTTTGTTTATCCATTCGACGGTTTTGAGGATGTGAGCATGTACATAGTCCCCAAAACGAATTACAGAATTTGCTCAGGCTTATTATCAGACGTAATATTCGTTTAGAGTGCATGTCATCTTAAAATAGTTGGAGACTGCATCCTTAGTATCACATTATGCTACCGTCTACTTATTTCAATTTATTAAGTTAAAAAATACCAACTTATTCCAAACCTTTTAGTTAGCCGTCGGAACTGAAATAATTATAAAATTTAAATACGTTTAAATTTTTCTTCAGTTTTGCTTATAACCGTGGGCGTTTACTAACAGCACTCTGAGCACATGATCTAAAAGCCACTTGAAACAGTGCTAAACAGTGTCGCTGAGGTCTTCCTGTGTAGATGGTGTACAAAGAGGCACCAAGGATGGGCTAAATTCCCCGCCCCCAGAAAGACCTTTCCAACCTTTCCATAGATCTCTTTGAATAAAATACACCTACACCTTCTCCTGCGACTTAATTGGCTTAATTTTCACCAAGAGATATGCTAAACCCTCGTGTCTTCCATTAGCTTTACCCCCTTGGTTCCCCATCAAAAAATTCCCCCATGGCATCCAACAGGGTACCTCAGCAAGCCTCGGACCCATTTGCTAAAATAAAGCAAAATATATTAAATAAATTTTCACCTAGAGATATTCTAAAATCACTTGTAAGTTTTCAAGATTTTTTTGCCCTTTGGGACCTCCTGGGACTTTCTCCTAGTTCCACCAGGGGTCTAGAGCTTTTCCCTGGGCCCTAACCCTTAGAACTCGTACTTCAAGCTTGGTTTAGCGCTACGCGAGGTATTTTCAGGCCGTGACGTGCTTCTCCAGGATATAGACACTCTAGTAGATCAAAGACGGTGTGGAATGAAACTTGTTCCTGAGTTGGTTAAATGATCTGTTCCCTCAGATGGCCTATGCCTTTATTGGGTTCACGTGAAAAGCAATTAAAACACACTTCACTGGCCTGTTAGCTACATCCGATGTTACGAAGCTTTTTGTGTTTTTGGTATATAAGGCACTGTCTTTCAATTTATCAAATGAGAAACCGGACTAAATCAAGTGTACTTGTAGTGTGCTTCATTTCCTCCCGAGGCGACTAAATGGAATCAGGCAGATAAGGAGACTATTTCGAAAAATAAGAAAGGACGTTTCGTCATGTTTTGTGTGCCCCTCGACCTTTTCCTCAGTCGTAAATTTGCCCCCTCTCCTCTCCACATTTGAGGTCCTGGTCCCTCAACTTTACATACAAACATTGACGTACCTCAAAAAAAGTATCATTCACCTGATCTAAATCATTGAACACTTCACCATTAGAAAGCTAAACCGAAGTTCCTCTGATGGAAGTTCAAAATAACGTCAAATTTTAAGAGTAGTTGTATATAGTTGGCATTTTCTTCGTATTTTTTTTTTCTCAGGGAGAAACTTGGAAAATGACTTCAAACGGATTTGATTCAACGAAAAACACACACTTCGTTATCCACGGCTATCTAAGTAGCCACTTTCACGAAGATTTTTACAACATCATTAAAGCATTCATTGATAAGGTAAGGTGACGTTGATAGTGCCAATCATCCTTAAAATAATGTCAATGGCAGATTAGGGGCATCACCTCTTACACGTCTATCAGGTCTTGGTGTTTTGAATACAACATCACATGACCTGATATGACCTGTGGCCTCCACCAAACACACTGGATTCTCTCATTAGATTATACCCCCCCCCCCCCCTTTTTTTTATAACAAGCTTTTCCTTTAAGTGACAAATCTGTACACAAAGCAGGAAAATTATCCATCATACCCTTCTCGAAACACGGTGGTCGTCTTTTCATTTCATTTTTTGGGGGGAGGGGGGCTGATTTCTGAACTCCACTGAAAGCAATATCGCCCGTCTTGTTTTAAAATTAACCTTCAAATAACCTTTGAACTTAACCAAGCACAACAAGATCACATTCTGAACATAATGCATCAACACACCAAGTATAAACGCTATATATGCCATTCAATATACTGTTTGATCTTGATGAGCTCATAGCTTTGACCACGACTAAGAACAATTGCGGTTTCCCTCAATATGATGAGTTCATCGTGATAAAACACTTTCGGGAGATCTGCCATCAGGCTGCCAATTACTGGTTCATTACTTCAAGTAGTTGCTTCAAAGAATTGACTGCATGGTGTACTGCAGGGCTAGCTCTCCTTTCGGTTATTTAGATAAACTGCCAACCTTACTGGCTACTTTCAACTACTTGAATGGACATGTAGTTGGTCGTGATAACAGTTCTTGACAAGGCTGAGCAAAAGACCCTTTCCAAATGAATTCAACTAGAGTACCAATGGTGCAGAAGATCATACCTTTAACTAAAGGCCCACAGATTGTTTACTAGCACAGGTGCCATATGAGTTAAATGGCCTAAAGGCAGCATTCAGAATTTCAAAAAAATCCTGTGTTATCGTTTAGTATAATTTCTGCACGCCATAAAGGCTCTGCCGAGTATCATTATGGCAGACCATTAACATAGCACAAGAAAATTAGGAGTTTAAGGCATTTTGAAGATATCACAAAGTGAGCCACACCGTAGGGTCCGGGTAGGACCTTTAAGCAATGCTTCCAGAATACTGTAAACAGACCCCTAACCAAGCACCAGATTACATCAGGCTGCAAACTCTTTCAATGTTAACTGGAGGAAAGTGTTAAGAACTTTTCAAAATTTCACAAAATGGACCCTAAGGCCAAGCTGGGACCTTGGTTCTCATACTCCTGACCATTTCAAAGGTAACTTTAACAAGCTATGATTATGTTAAACCATCAGCATATTGTACAAGACAACTGGTAAAAGGAGAAACATTTGCGGAATTTGGATTTCATATAATGGGCCATACAGCCCACGTAGGACCTTTCAAGAAAACTTCGAGAACATCATACAGTCATGCATAGATCTCTAACCAAGTGTCATTTTATCACATTGTCAGCTGTGCCAACATTGGTGCCCCCTGTGGGCTGGGCTTTGTAGAATATGCCCACGATAATTTCCGCCTGTCGTAAGAGCGTAAGAGGCGACTAAAGGGAAACCAAACTTAAACTTGAACCACACTTGAAACTAAATTTAAACTTGGTATGTTTTATCTAGTTGGTGTGTCCTTCAATTTCATCATACTAACTAACGGCCAACATTGTTAGAAGGAAAGTGTTAAATACTTTGCAATATTTCACAAAATGGGCCATAGGGACCATCTTGGGCTTTTGGATCCAAAATTCCAGATCATCCAAAGGTAAAACTAAATATGATAATGACGCACCATCAACAGTGTACAAGAGAGTCTGTCGAAGGTGAAGCATTTAGCAGGATTTAATAACATGGGACATAGGGCACACATCTCACCCTGGGTCAAAGATCGCTGAACAAACAAGAAAGCCCATTACCCAAGGACAATAACTGACGGGAAGTGCTATGTATTTTGCAACATTTCACAAAATGAACCAGCGTGAGCCTTGGATTCAAAATTCCTGAAAACCTCAAAAAAGGGTGGGGCATTTAGCAGAATTTAATAACATGGGCCAAAGGGCCCACAGCTCACCCTGGGCCAAAGATTGCTGAACACACAAGAAAGCCAATTACCCAAAGAACATAACTGACGGGAAGTGCTATGTATTTTGCAACATTTCTCAGAATGGAGCAGCGTTTGCCTTGGATCCAAAATTCCTGAACACCTAAAAAAACCTAAAATCAGTGTATGATTATGACAATCATGCAGTATAGTACAACAAAATCTGTAGGAAAAGAAGCATTTTGTAGAATTTCATAAAAAGAACCAAAGGCCCATATGGGATCTTTGACAAAAGTTCCTGTGCACCTTGAATTGCCCATTACCCAAGGAACATTGTACTTGAGTTCTAAACATAATTTATATGAGTAAGAGAGGAGAAGCATTTTAAATGAATGTTAATAGACTGACAGACAGACCAGAGATATGCCCTGTAATCACAATACCTCACACCAGCTTTGCTGGTATGGGCTAATAATTCAAGTGAGAAAAGTTTCTTGAGATATAGTGTTCACAAGTTGACAACACATACGTACAAAGCATTTTTTCGGCTGTGGGATTGCATACAGTAGGTTCCTTTTGCTTTCTCCAACGACTCGGAATCCGTCACACCTCAAAACTTGTATAAAAGTTGTATACCCTTTTTGCAGGAAGGTGCAAATGTTTTCGCCGTTGATTGGGAGAATGGTGCCAAAGTATCCAACTACAACAAAGCAAGACAGAATATTCGAGTAGTGGGAAACCTGGCAGCCATCTTTGCTGATGAACTTGGCCAGAATATGAACAAAATACATTTCTGTGGACACAGTCTCGGGGCTCATACTTCAGGGTACGCCGGCGAGGCCCTTAAGGCCAAGGGAAAGACTCTACCTCGTATTACAGGTAACTATGACTACGTGACATGTGTTAGGTTGAATTAATACAGACACAATCGGTTATTCGCCCTATAGGTCGACCGTTTTGTGAAACGAATTCTCGCCTAACTCTGAGGACAACAATATATCAATATATATTTGTATATTTAGGACATTTGGAATTTGGATTGTGTCTACCCAAAGGGTCTCAACATAAATGACGGTTTTGACTGTCAAGCCAAAAAACGGCCTGCTCGTAGATTGTAGCCGCCTTTTTATCCCCTTTTATGCCTCCTGCTTCTACTTAGCTTTTACCTCCTAGGGTCCTAGTTTTTACATTTTATCTAAAGTGTTGGGTTCGGTTTGTTTTTAGACTACTAGCAAGTGTTTTTTGCCTTTTCATCCGTTTTAAAGTGTCTGTTTTTCGTTTTACCTTTAGTTGTCTTTACACGTTTCTGAGGAAGGGACCGGTGGTCCTGAAAGCTAAAATAGATGC
Organism: Holothuria scabra; assembly: GCA_037179385.1. Classification (NCBI taxonomy): domain Eukaryota; kingdom Metazoa; phylum Echinodermata; class Holothuroidea; order Aspidochirotida; family Holothuriidae; genus Holothuria; species Holothuria scabra. The sequence goes on along the minus strand of CM074185.1, from coordinate 34,845,820 downwards.
TCTTGTTTAACCAGTTTTTATTATTTGTTAAATATATCTATATATATCTGTAAATATATATATATATGTATATATATATATATATATATATAATGTATGTATGTATATATATATATATATAAACTAGAAAATAGAAACTAGTTTCTTCTCTACGTACTGTTATTCAGTTCAAGTGAGGAAGAGCGGTGTATAAGACGCTCTAAATATTTTTTTTTTATAACTTTATTATATCGTTTGTGTAGACGTAAATAGTTGATAATGAAAGTATCATTTTTTGTCGTTTGTTGTTTCTTCTTATACATATATATTTCCAACACACGCCAACCATCATGTTTATATATATATATATTTTTTTTTATTTATTTTTATTAAGATTTTTTTTCTTAGCACGTGAGTAAGGGGAGTGTATCCCCCCGAAACGTAGTGCGTTTTTAACAACTGAGCTTTGCCGTTTTAAAACTTTTAAGTTTTGAACTCTTTACCGTTTTTAATATCTTGTTGCCTCAGAAGATTTGACACGATCTTTGTCTTCAGTATTTTATTAAAATTTCAGATCGTTTTAACAGTATGCCGTGTGTTTTGTGCATGTTTCTTGTTATCGTTTATATATTTATATCTATATATAAATAAATATATATATATAGAAAAGAGTAAAACGATAAAAAGGAGTCAACTGCAGGTTAAAAAGATGTTAAAAGAGCATCTCACCACGGAGCTTCCGTCTATTTATTCAGACTTCTTCAACGTGACTGAACAAAGGAAGTTAACATATTGGTATCTAGTTAACCAATATGTTAACTCGCTTGGTTCAGTCACTTTGAAGAAGTCTGAATAAAAAGACGAAAGCTCCGTGGTGAGATGCTCTTTTAACATCTTCTTAACCTGCAGTTGACTCCTTTTCATCGTTTTACTCTTTTCTACGTAATTTCTTAAAAAGTTGAGTCTTATGAATCCGAAGGGATCCTGCAAGTTTCCTGAGGAACATTGTTGCTACCAGTATATATATATATATATATATATATATATATATATATATATATATATATATATATATATATATATATATAAATATATATATAAATATATATATATATATATATATATATATATAACGCTGGATCCTACCTTAGGTCGACATCGACCTTAAGTCGACATATACATATTTCACATATTTGAATGTATCTGCACATACAGACACTAAAAAATTCAAATAAAATACCACCATAAACTTCAACAGCGCCAACAATAATATGTATGGTATAATTATTATGTATGACGTACGCACAAGTTATAATAAAATAAACAAAGTATTCAAGGTATTTTGCAATATTAACGTGTTAACTTAATGTACATTTTTAGACAACGCAAGATATAACACCCCTTTTTTCACGTGCAAATCTACATACTATACATTGTGTTTATTACGTCTATATACAGACACAATAAAGAGGGCGCCATGAAGGTATTATACATGCACTTATTTTATTAAGAATGTATGCAGAAGGGGTTGAAATCGTGAACCAAACATTAGGTCGACACGAAAATGTTGACCTATCGTAATTGTCGACCTAATGTACATTTTTAGACGAAGGAATGTCGACCAAAGGTAGGATCCAGATAAATATATATATATATATATATATATATATATATATATATATATATATATATATATATATACCACTAGATTGAACATAAGAGGGAAATTTGTATATCTTACGTTTAGGCGAAATGAAAAACAATAAAATGCATAACTGTATATTTCACCTTTAAGGAAAAACATATACATGTACGTTAATTCAATAGTCCATAAGTTGTACGTGTTAACAGATAGGCGTCCGTAATTTGGTCAACATTGAAGTAATTAGGTATATTACGTACCCCCATATGTATTTTACTATACACTAACGGATTCCCATTAAAACAGTGTTTGAAAACGTAAAGGGGAACGTAGATTTTCCCCCTAACGGTAATTTCCCCCTAACGTTGATATTTTGCCCAAAAATTACCCCTTATTCCACAATAAGGTATATATATATATATATATATATATATATATATATATCTATATATATATATATATATTTATTTATTTTATATATATATATATATATATATATATTTATATTTACATATATATATATATATATTGAAAAGGTTGCAATAAGTTCTTACAACATAGCTTTACAGAACTGTTTCGTAAGGGCCAATAATGTAGGTCCTCACTCCTCAGAAGCGTGGAGTAGAACTCAGGCTTCTGAGGAGTGAGGTAGAGTTCTACTTCACGCTTCTGAGGAGTGAGGACCTACATTATTGGCCCTTACGAAACAGTTCTGTAAAGCTATGTTGTAAGAACTAATTGCACCCTTTTCAATATTACAGCTCCCTTCACAGTGTTGAGCGCTTTACCATTGCCTGGTTGACATTTTTAATTAATTTTTACTATTACGGTTATACATATATATATATATACATATTTATATATATATATATATATATAAACGACCTCGGGGGGGGGGGGATCAACAAGGTGCTTGAGACTGGAAATGAAGTAAGGCAGAGAATGAAAAACAACAGCTCCACAAATAAACATTTTCGTAGGCATGCCGACAAACCTTTTGCTGTCCAGTATATGTATTTTATTCAAACGTAACATTGAAAGACAATAAATAACACAAATTTTCCAACCCCTGGTCTTTCATCATGTGCAGTAATTTACAGTGGATGAAAAAAATAACCCACCAAATAAGTTACTCGGTAGAAGTTGATCTCCCTTTTCATCCATGTATGTATGTTCCGGTGTTCTAAATGAATTTTTTTAAGTTAAGTTCCTTTATTTCTATCGGTCAAGTTTCCGTGGAGAACAACAAACAGAAAGACAAAAACTTCCAATTTGTAACAATTACAATTACAAATTGAAAAAATCACATATTTTCAATCACTTTTAAGGACTGGATCCCGCTGGTCCAGGATTCAGTGAACAGAGTAATGCAAAATGTCGTCTGGACAAGACTGATGCCGACTTCGTTGACAACATTCACACTGATGACAATATGTATGGAACCTCAACAGATGTAAGTTTCTTAAAATTTAAAAACACCATCTTACTTAGTAGTTTTCGGTGCTATTGAAACAGTGGCGTCAGCTATTATCGGCTCGCGATGGGGCAAGAGGGGGCACCCCCCCACCCCTTACGTTTCCAAAGCATGGTTTCCAATTTTCCAAAAATAACGTTCTTCGATAGTAGCCTACATGAACAAAAAGTAGCCTTTTTCTTTACAGGTTTATTTTCTAGATCTATCAGGTAATATCATCCACTACCTGTTTTGTTTAGTCAATTTTTAACATCATTATATACATATTACTCACATATACTTTTCTAAAAGTCGAGCTTGTATCATAAACACTTCTTTTTCCCTCACCTCCCATGCACTTATGTTTCACCTGTATAAATTTTCAACACTGATATCATTTTCTGAAATGCGCAAACCTCATCATAACAAATTCACCATCTTCTACCTGTTACTCGTATCAGGGAGTTTCTAAAATTTAGCAATTCTCTGTAAATATCCCTAGAACAGTTAGACTGTCTCCATTCGCGAGTATGAATGCCTTGTATTCTGGTTCTTAATCTGGGCAAACTAACCCTGCTAGCCTTTTGTCTCATACTAATGTCATATATTATTTATAAAGTATAAAACTAAAGCGTATAATTGTCAAAGATATAGTTCGTACTTGTATCAAAATTTTAGCCCAGACAAACAGAAGCGGTCGGTTCAAGTTTACAGGCTCATTCGACCACTAGTCATATGAACTAATATGATTCGAAAATTCATTAATTCAATTTATTTTCAGGCGGGTGTGCAGCTCCTTCAAACAGAAAAGTCCTGAACCAAATTTATATTTGATATTTTGAAGAGGAACGTATTCTAGGCATAGCTTACTGGTGAAATTTTTACTCATTTCCCATGTTTGGTTCTCCAGATATTAGAATTAAGTCGACATATTTTCTACAAAGAGTGAACTTGCAACAAGTAGGCTTGATGTCATGTGATCACTTTGATTGATAATGTTTAGTTGCTTTTCTCTAAAATTTAACACCATATTTATACAACTTAACTGTGATATGTTGTTACCATAAGTACATCCCCAGCAATGAAAGTTTAAAAACTTAATTTGCCTTAGGGGCAAGATAGCATCCCTAATCAATTCAATGTAAAACAGCAGGATTAAAAATAAATATAAACCAGAATGCAAAAATGCATTGAGGTTTCGATGATACATTAATGTTCCGTTTCAAAGAGGGCCATCATGCACCATTATCTTCTCATTTAAATGTTTTATACTACGGTAGCATGTTCAAAAAATAATTTTGTCATTCCCGATGACCTTTTGACCTCCATAAAAGCCATACATAGCTAGAATGACAAACAACAGACAGATAAATGGACGAACAGCTTTCTTGAGAGATCTTATTAAAATAGGTTTCAAGGCTTTGACCCCTGGAGACCCCAGATGACCTTTAATCTCTGCCAAAAACTATGGGGACCATCTTCTAAACACAATGCATCTACATACCCAAATATGAAATCTATCCAAGTTTCCTATCTTGAGATATTGCATAAGCAGGACTTTCAGACTTGGACCAGCAGTGACCCCAGATGACCTTTGACCTCCATCAAAAACATTACGTACCATTTCCTGACCATAACCCATCCACAGAACAAATATGAAATCTATCAAAGCTACTTAACCTGAGATATCACAGAAACAAGCAACAACAACAGACAGATAAATGGACGAACAGCTTTCTTGAGAGATCTTATTAAAATAGGTTTCAAGGCTTTGACCCCTGGAGACCCCAGATGACCTTTAATCTCTGCCAAAAACTATGGGGACCATCTTCTAAACACAATGCATCTACATACCCAAATATGAAATCTATCCAAGTTTCCTATCTTGAGATATTGCATAAGCAGGACTTTCAGACTTTGACCCCTGGTGACCCCAGATGACCTTTGACCTCCGCCAAAAGCAATAGGGATCATTAACTGACTATGACGCATCCACATACCATATATGAAATCTATCCAAGTTTCCTACCTTGAGATATCGCATTAACAAGGATTTCATACTTTAACCCCTGATGACCCCAGATGACCTTTGACCTCCACCAAAAATAGGGACCACCTCCTGACCATAACACATCCACATACTAAATATGAAATCTATCCAAGCTTTCTACCTTGAGATATCAAATTAACGAGATTTTCAGACGTTGACCCCTGGTGACCCGAGATGGCCTTTGATCTACCCCGAAAACGGTAGGAACCATCTACTAAGTATAACGCATCCACATACCAGATATGAAATCTAGCCAAGCTTTCTAACTTGAGATATTGAGTTAACGAGATTTTCAGACTTTTACCCCCAGTGACCCAAGATGACCTTTGACCTACGCCAGAAACAATAGGGACCATCTACTGACTATAACGCATCCACATACCATATATAAGATCTATCAAAGTTTCCTACCTTGGGATATCGCATTAACAAGGTTTTCATACTTTGACCCCTGATGACCCTAGATGACGTTTGACCTCCACCAAAAACAATAGGGACCACCTCCTGACTATAACACATCCACATATTAAATATGAAATCTATTCAAGCTTTCTATCTTGAGATATTGTGTTAACAAGATTTTCAGACTTTGACCCCCAGTGACCTCAGATGACCTTAGGGACCATCTACTGACTATAACGCATCCACATACCATATATGAAATATATCCAAGCTTCCTATCTTGAGATATCGTGTTAATGAGATTTTCAGACTTTGACCCAAGGTGACCCCAGGGGACCCCAGATGACCTCACATGACCTTTGACCCCCACCAAAAACAATAGGGACCATCTACTGACTATAATGCATCCAAATACCATATATGAAATCTATCCAAGTTTTCTACCTTGAGATATCCTTTCAACATGGCTTCCATACTTTTACCCCTAATGACCCCAGATGACCTTTGACCCCCATCAAAAACAATAGGAACCATCTCCTGACCATAACACATCCACATACTAAATATGAAATCTATTCAAGCTTTCTACCTTGACATATCGTGTTAACGAGATTTTCAGGCGTTGACCCCTGGTGACCCCAGATGACCTTTGAAGTACCCCAAAAACAACAGGGACCATCTACTGACTGTAACGCTTCCACATACCATATATGAAATATATCCAAGCTTCCTATCTTGAGATATCGTGTTAATGAGATTTTCAGACTTTGCCTCCAGGTGACCCCAGATGACCTTTGACCCTCACCAAAAACAATAGGGACCATCTACTGACTATAATGCATCCAAATACCACATATGAAATCTATCCAAGTTTTCTACCTTGAGATATCCTGTTAACAAGGCTTCCATACTTTGACCTCCAATGACCCCAGATGACCTTTGACCTCCATCAAAAACAATAGGGACCATCTCCTGACCATAATGCATCCAAAAACCACATATGAAATCTATCCAAGCTTCCTATCTTGAGATATCGTGTTAATGAGATTTTCAGACTTTGACCCCAGGTGACCCCAGATGACCTTTGACCCCCACCAAAAACAATAGGGACCATCTACTGACTATAATGCATCCACATACCATATATAAGATCTATCAAAGTTTCCTACCTTGGGATATCGCATTAACAAGGTTTTCATACTTTGACCCCTGATGACCCTAGATGACGTTTGACCTCCACCAAAAACAATAGGGACCACCTCCTGACTATAACACATCCACATATTAAATATGAAATCTATTCAAGCTTTCTATCTTGAGATATTGTGTTAACAAGATTTTCAGACTTTGACCCCCAGTGACCTTAGGGACCATCTACTGACTATAACGCATCCACATACCATATATGAAATATATCCAAGCTTCCTATCTTGAGATATCGTGTTAATGAGATTTTCAGACTTTGACCCAAGGTGACCCCAGGGGACCCCAGATGACCTCACATGACCTTTGACCCCCACCAAAAACAATAGGGACCATCTACTGACTATAATGCATCCAAATACCATATATGAAATCTATCCAAGTTTTCTACCTTGAGATATCCTGTCAACATGGCTTCCATACTTTTACCCCTAATGACCCCAGATGACCTTTGACCCCCATCAAAAACAATAGGAACCATCTCCTGACCATAACACATCCACATACTAAATATGAAATCTATTCAAGCTTTCTACCTTGACATATCGTGTTAACGAGATTTTCAGGCGTTGACCCCTGGTGACCCCAGATGACCTTTGAAGTACCCCAAAAACAACAGGGACCATCTACTGACTGTAACGCTTCCACATACCATATATGAAATATATCCAAGCTTCCTATCTTGAGATATCGTGTTAATGAGATTTTCAGACTTTGCCTCCAGGTGACCCCAGATGACCTTTGACCCTCACCAAAAACAATAGGGACCATCTACTGACTATAATGCATCCAAATACCACATATGAAATCTATCCAAGTTTTCTACCTTGAGATATCCTGTTAACAAGGCTTCCATACTTTGACCTCCAATGACCCCAGATGACCTTTGACCTCCATCAAAAACAATAGGGACCATCTCCTGACCATAATGCATCCAAAAACCACATATGAAATCTATCCAAGCTTCCTATCTTGAGATATCGTGTTAATGAGATTTTCAGACTTTGACCCCAGGTGACCCCAGATGACCTTTGACCCCCACCAAAAACAATAGGGACCATCTACTGACTATAATGCATCCACATACCATATATGAAATATATCCAAGCTTCCTACCTTGAGATATCGTGTTAATGAGATTTTCAGACTTTGACCCCAGGTGACCCCAGATGACCTTTGACCCCCACCAAAAACAATAGGGACCATCTACTGACTATAATGCATCCAAATACCACATATGAAATCTATCCAAGTTTTCTACCTTGAGATATCCTGTTAACAAGGCTTCCATACTTTGACCCCCAATGACCCCAGATGACCTTTGACCTCCATCAAAAACAATAGGGACCATCTCCTGACCATAACACATCCACATACTAAATATGAAATCTATTCAAGCTTTCTACCTTGACATATCGTGTTAACGAGATTTTCAGGCGTTGACCCCTGGTGACCCCAGATGACCTTTGAACTACCCCAAAAACAACAGGGACTATCTACTGACTGTAACGCTTCCATATACCAGATATGAAATCTATCCAAGCTTCCTATCTTGAGATATTGTGTTAGCAAGTTTTTCAGACTTTGACCTCCAATGACCCCAGGTGACCTTTGACCTCCACCAAAAACGATAGGGTTCTTCCTCTCAATATGGCACATCTATGGACCAAGTTTGAAAACTGTCACGCATTCCTATCTTGAGATATCGTGTTAACAAGCAAAGTGTCACAAACACACACACGCACACATACATACATACATACACACATACATACATACATACATACATACATACATACATACATACACACGCACGCCATCGTGATTGCATTGGTTTCTCTTATCATCGAAACCAAAAACATTCACCGTCAATTTGAATACATGACATCGCACCTGCTTGGTTCAAGTTTACTTTTTGTAGAAAATGTGTCAACTTCAATTTCTAGTATCTCGAGGCCCGAACATGGGAAATGAATGAAAACTTCACCAGAGTGCGTAAATCACGTTCGTCTTTAAAATATAAAACAAAAAGTTGGTTCTGGCCTATTCTTTCTAATGGGGATTCTACTTTGCCACAAAGAAAATGATAAAATGTCACGTTAACCTGTAAAGAAGCCAGTACTTTTCATCTGCTAGTTTTTTTTTTTTTTTTTTTTTGATCATTTTGCAATTTGATCATTCTCTTTTCATTAAAATGAAGATTTTATTGCAAAGGAAAGCTCAAAATAACGACTGCTTACGACTTCTACCTACAAGCCTGGCAAATGCAATTTCCGGCTATCTGAGGCCTACCGTCGTTTTGCTTAAAAGGCCTATCAAATTTAATCTTAATACACTTAGGAACCGATGACATTTGAGGGCCTGACCCCTCATCGCCTCCCCGCGGCGAACTTACCCGGCACTTGATTAAAAGCAGGTCAAATTTTTACAGTTTAGAATGTCTGCCACAATATTGAAAGACCAATACGGAGGTCTTACTAAATCTGGATGGGGTAGTCTCCCCCCACCTCTCCCGACCCTTGCGCTGTTAGTCCTATGCAAGTCATTACCCCACATGGCAAATAATTAACAACTCTTTATTTTAAAGAAAGTAAACATGTCAAGTCAAAGTAACAAAAATAGGCTATTTACTATGTAAAGGAAAGATTTCAGAAACTTAGGAGAAAATTTCCACAAAACTGTCGAAAGGTTACGCATATATTGTGCAAAAAGGAAGGCACGCATAAAAATGTTAAATACAGCCCGTTTCACGATCATGCGCACAAATCAAAAAACGTCCGAATTAATTCCGTGTGAAGTGGTAGGCCTACCTAAGATGCTAGCATTGAGCTGTGAGGGCTGAATGCAGTACCCAGAAACAGGATCACGCATGCGTGATAACCTTGGATATCAACGTTACTAGACACTGAGTAGCAAGTTCACACTTTACACTGACGAAGCTCCAACAACTCCTGAGAGCAATCCATGGACTTTGTCTATGACGTCGGCCTGTTGAACATTGATCCCCGATGACAACAATGTGTTTGAATACTTAAAAATGTATTGCGCATCCGTACCTTTGCTTTCTCGTTTGCTACTTAGATGATGTTTTACGGCTCCGTTTGTAACCAATTGGTTTAAGTCGAGCCGGATGGCACGGTCTTTTTCCTACAGTTGTGCCTCACTGGCTTGTTTTCCCTTCTCCAATGCCTATCTGAGCACCAGGCAAATCGGCAGTAGGTTCCATTTTAAGTTTTCGGTATAACCCGACCAGTGGAACCCCAGGCGTCCCGGCTGCAAATCGGATGATCTAACCAGGGAGTTGCTAGAGACTTCAGCAACACCCTGATCTAACCACTTGACCATTCAACCGGTCAGTTGGTTTGTGTAGTGCAGGGATCGATTTCACTCCAGCAGTGAAACGTGTTAAGTATTCTATATGATAATTTTGCTTCAGTGTTTGTTTTCACTGCGGCGTTGCTAGAGTAACGAAAAGACCCAGATAATCAACCGACCCCACATTATATACTGAACATGAAAGAAACAAAACTACTCTTGGTTGTACGACTGGTCTGGTAAGAAAAGTTCAAGCACTGAAGCATTGATGAAGAAATGGTAGAGTGATTACGGTAGTTTGAGTTTTTAGGTTTGTATAAAATAAAATAAAATAAAATAAAATACTTCCAAAATTCGGGCGAAAATAATGGTAAACTGAAGACTTTGATTTTCCCTTTCCTTCCCTTAGATGGGTCACGTCGATTTTTACCCCAATGGAGGAGCTAGTCAGCCTGGTTGCACAGTGGACATCGCCTCTTGCAGTCATGGCATTGTGAACAAGTTTTACGCAGAATCCATCTCCGCAATGAGCTGTAAGTTCACCTCCTACGAATGTTCCTCATGGTCCAAATACAATGCAGGTGACTGTACTAACTGTGGAGGTATAACCGGGTGTTGTAACTACATGGGATACCATGCTACACAGTCGTGTACTGGCAAGCGTTATTTGAAGACCAACGGCAATCCACAGTACTGTATTTCATAAGAGAGCCTACTCACACACGGTCCGAAACTTCTAAACATAAAATCGAATTTTGCGATTGTCTACATAGTAATACGTCATTTTCCTTCCGTCAGTAATATCTTGAAAACAATAACTACAAAATATTCTGCTTACTTTTCTGTGCATAAGTTAAAAAATATTTCGTCAACCGATTAATTGCTGTGTCCATTGAACATTTCGTCAATTCTTGTCACCATTAACAATTGCATTATTTGCAATTTTTCGATTTTGAAGTTTTGCTTTTTTCTTGGTCGTGATAGCTTTCAAGAATAATAATTTGTGAAGAATCGTTTTATGATGACATTTTGTTCCTTGAAAATAATTAGAATAAGAAAACAATCTATCAAGTGGGTTGTTGTGAATTTTATTGAAAACATTTTGGACATGAAGCGGTAGAGGACTAGAACGCCCAGTCAACTAAGATGGCAGGCGAATATTTGCTTTGCCCTGCTGGTTTCTACACTTCTAAGAAGAATCCCCACTCCACTCCTCTTAAAATGTCAGCCGTTCGCAGATGTAATCTTTAATTTGCATAAAATGCAAAAAATGCATTGGGGTTATATGCATATAAATATATGTTCTATTCCAATAATGGTATGATGTCCAATGCCCTGTATACTCCAATGTTCAAAAAAAAATTTGTGTTACCCCAGATGACCTTTGACCTCCAACGGCGACAATAAGGACCATCGTCTCGCTAGAAAACATCCAAATACAAAAGGATGAAATCTATCCAATTTTCCTATCTTGAGATATTTTGTTAATAATGTTTTCAAAGTTTCACCCCTTGTGACAACAGGTAACCTTGAAACTCCCCCTAAAACAATAAGGACCATCTTTTCACCATGGTAACTCATCCACATTCCAAATGTGGATTCAGTTCAAGCTTCCTATCTTGCGATAACGTATTTTCTCCATCATAAACAATAGTGACCACCTTCTCCCCACAACGATGATCCACTCAAGGAGAATGAACCTATCCAAGCTTTTTACGTTGATATAATGATAACAACGTTTTCAGACTTCCACCCATGGTGACCCCACATGACCTTCGATCTCCACCAACTTAACAATAAGGACCGTCCTATTACTATAACGCATGCAAATACCATTTATGAAACCTACCTACTTTCTGTACCTTGAGATGTATCAAAAATATTCTCAGGTTTTGACCCCTTGTGGATCCAGATGACCTTTGACCTCCACCAAAACCAGTACGGAGCATCCTCTCACTGAAATGCGTCCAAATACCAAATGAAACCTGTCAAAGTAAGTTTCCAATCTAGAGATATTGACTTAACAAGGTTTTCAGAGTTTGGTCCCTGGTGACCCCAGAAGTAATTTGACCGCCATCAAAAACAACAGAGACCATCCTCTCACTACACTGCATCCATATACCAAATATGAAATATATCGAAGTTTCCAGTCTTCAGATATCATGTTAACAAGTTTTTCAGAGTTTGACCCTAGGTTACCCCAAATGACCTATGACCTACACCAAAATCTGTAGGGCTCTTTCTCTTTATATAGGGTATCTATGTACCTTCCCAAGTTTGAAAATTGTCAGACATTCCTGTCTTGAGATAAAATGTTAATGCACAAAGTGTCAGAAACACACACGCTGATTTTACATACACTCTGATGACCTCTTTTGTATTTTCTTTCTTAACCCTAACCTTAACAATGGACTCTCCATTGTTCAAACTTTAGGGGACTCAAAAATTGTTCAAACCATTGTTCTCCATTGTTCAAACTTTAGAGGAATCAAAACGATCCATTGAATTTCCATCGTAGGAGATGAAAAACCATTGTGTAGGTGCTCAGTCTGAATTCAATACAAGTGCAGGTCATCATGTCTGCATAATTTTCTCTTTTCATTAACAAAATATTGCATTATTTCAGAACCTTGAAAAAAAAACAAAATTACAAAAGGATGGAATACTCCTCTCTTAATTTCAGCCACACTCCATGTTGCAGTTTCGATGAAATTTTCTGCTGCAGCGGCAGCATAGCTTCAGGAAGTGCAGAGGTGATCGCAAATGTCACAAGAAAGCCTCAATCTCCAGGCCTAAAATAACATGTAAAGATTTTTAGCTGTGTAATCTTAGATTTGCAAATAGAATGTGCAGATTTTTCAAGAAACTACAAACTTGTTAAGTTTCCTTGCAGGAAACCCAGAACCCAAAATTTTGTGTAATTCAAGCTCCAAAATTTTATATATTGTTTGAATAAGGAAAAGTTTTGGCATGAAAAGTTGGGGTGCATCCCCCCCCCCCCCCACCCCCCACACACACACACATACTTAGCTGCAGCTGCGAACAGCAGCTGAAAATAGCTGGTTCTCAATGCTGCTATTCCCAGATAAATGTGGAAATTATTTGAGTGTGATAAAATGTCCTTGTCATGACAGACTGAATTTGACCTTTTCACACATAGAAGCTTTACATCCCCTCCTTCCTTCATTAAACTTTCTTTACCAACTCGTAAGTTCTAACTAAAAAAAAGAAGGAGACGAGGGATGCAAAGCTAAAGAAACAATGGTAATTAGATAGATGTTTACTCTTCCAATTAGGCAATTTGTTCCTGTCCCAGCTCTGAAATTAATTATGTCAATTTTCTTGGTTGTAGTAAACTTGTCTGCTGTTCTTTTGGACAAGAGCAGTCGCCACACACTTACTTTGAATAAGCAGCTGGTTTTTTTCTTATTTCTCTTGGAAGTTCATGCCATGACATTGCTTCTTGAGGAAGCAACATAGACACCCCAGTAGATCAAAGGCAGTGTGGGGTGTGACTGGTGTCTGAGTTTGTTACCTGATCTGTGCCCTTGAACGAGCTATGCTTTCATGGTGCTCACACTGTATGAAAAGCAATTGACACATCCTTGACTGGCCTGTTAGCTAACCCCAAAGGTTATGTTAAGTTTTGCGTACTTTACATGTTACCGTCAATCAATTAATCAGATGTGAAACGTGACTATATCAAGTGTGCATGTAGTGAGCTTCATTTCCTCCCTGAAGAGATCAAAGGTAATCAGGCAGAGAACAAGGATGTAACAAAAAGTAAGAAGTAATGTTTCTTCATGTACCTTTCACTGCATTTCAGAACTGAAACATTGTGTACCAAAGGCATGGCAATGAGTTAGTTACTCCTCATTTACTTCATAACTCAGTGAAAAATACATTGTCATGTGATTCCTAATAGCCAATTATGAAACAGGTAGGGTAGACTACTGCAATAATCCAAACAGGGATGACTGCATTTTCCCTTTCATCATATATGTCAAATTATGAGTTTCTCTCATTAAACTGACAATGTCAGTTTGGAATGAATGTCTTTTTTCCTGGCTTGCAGAGTTCATGCGAGAGAACAAGAGAGACTTCCCAGTATTGAATATATCTCAATATGTGTAAATAAGGGTGTAAGCATGCATTTCTATAACTGACCAAGTGACAATGAGTGATATGGGAGAAAAGCCTTGTAGGCTGGAGTGTAGAACTCTTTTGCCTCTATCAGGATAATAATAAAAGCTTTTATAGGAGAAAATCATAACAACTAACCTTTAAAATTATACTATTTCTGAGACGTGAATTTTCATTTTAATCAATGATACATAATAGGGACCTTTCTCTGGTCTTCCATTCATTGTCAAGCGGTTGAGTGATTCATTCCAGTTGCTGGGCACCAATGTCTTTCAAACGTGGTTCAAATCTCTTTTATTGTACATGGCCTTTTCCAGAGGTACCATACAGCTATCCTCCCTTATTACATTTGGATTCCCATAAAAGTCGGTTGTCTGGTTAGACTAAAGCACTCTCAAGCAGAATGGTGAACTAGCTGACTGCGATTGACCAGCAACATATTTTTGCATAGGGAGATTGGAACATATATGTAAAACTCAGCACTGTAGTAACACATTTTGTCTTGGGAGTTTAAATACAGCAATCATCCAGAAATGTTTCTAAAAGTAGCCCTGGGTATCCCAACCATCCAAATGTTTCCAGGGTCTTCAAGGGGACATGACCCCTTGCAGTTCTTCAAGGGGACATGACCCCTTGCAGATTATGAGTCACTGGCATACAGCACCCAGAGTCCACTTAATTTTTTTTTGTGTGCTCTGAACCAGTGAGAAATGGCAAAGTTTTCCCCCTGTTTTATTGAGATACAGATAGTCAGATGGGATATAATGGCATGCTAACTCCTATGTGTTACACAGTTTCAGCTAGATACGAAAGTAATGCTTAAATATGGGTTTTGAATACCATTAAAGCTGAAGTTCAGTTTCAAATATGGTTGAAATAAGGTTCAAGTGTTCCTTTTAGCCGCTTCTCACAACAGGCAGAGAACGCCACCGACACTCTCTACAATCCCAAGCCCGCAGAGCTGAGAACAAACTGCCCTGACAGTGGTTCCATCATGGAATAGATGTTGGGGCCCATAGGTATAAATGCATTCAATGTCCAACAATGTACTGCTGTTTCAGCATCCTCCTCTGCTCACAAAAACAACCATTGAATCGGAAATGGGACACGGTCCCCAGTTTCTGAACCACAGGCATACAGCACCTAGGGCCCAGATGCTTGTCATGTGACCTCCGTGGCAGTGACAGATGGCATCTTGTTCAGTCGGAGTTCCATTTGACAACCTATCAACAGCTCTGATAGTGCCTGATGCAGTGAATGTTGAGATGCATGGGTGACATGTATAATGTCCATTGCCTGAAAAAAAAACATCAATGCACTGTAAATTGTTCAACAAGGGAAACAGGTACACCTCACCTGACCTTTGGTAAACATTTACTATAATAATATATATTGCAAATGGTACCTACATCAAAACTGGCAGTACATTAATACAGGAAATGCCCAGTAGCCAGAATTTAGAATAAGTCCAACACAACTGATCCTCTTAACTCTGTTTAGCCCAACCTCCTGGCAGACATGAACCCCATCTTGACTTCTGAGAGTTGAAAGTCACCTATGCATGACACACTGAAACGCTTTGCTGGGCCAATAGGATGCCCTCCCCCAAACAAAACAATAAGGTTGCCTAATCTTCTAACCCGAGTTGCTATTGGCAAGTCGGGTAAGAGTAGGTAATGGGGAATTCCTGTCATGATCACATCTTATCTGACCCAAAAATCGAAAAGTATGTGTACCTCTTTATGGAAAATGTATGATAAGTATTTTGGGTTGTGTATCTATGGCAGACAGTATAATGATTTCCTGAAGAGTGCCATTTTTTGAGAGCCACTGCAGAGTCTGCTTTGCAGGCTAAGTAGAACAAATGGATATTATATCTAGATAGTTTCCATACATGTAACATTGGTATTAGACCATAGGGAACAGCATGCACTTACCAGACATATATGTTTTCACAACTCTTAGATCACCAAATCACAATGTAGAAGGTCAGAAATACAGGGGACAACCTCGTCATGCAGGTACACTTACTGTCTACATCATGGCAATCCTTCCAGGTCAGCCATGTCGTCTGTATGTTTGTCATCTGTTATGACTGTGACTCCCAAAATGAAGGCCTGAAAAGCAGCTTAAATGACACAAAATACTTATCCATGAAACTAAGAAAACAGTGAGATGTACCTGCTTAAACATCTGAAGGGCTTCTGGCACATTCCCCAGATAATTATATAACTTCCCAACCCTCATCAACTGTACCCCCACACTGGGATGGTTAAACTGGTACTGATGCCTGGTGATAATAGAAACAAAAATGTAAGGAGGTTAAGTTGGTATGCATGTTTTAACAGAACACACAAAAAACATAAACGATAAATAAAACTTAATGCTGTTAATGGCCACAAAAATATACAATACTCACTTTAAGCAGAGACTAACTTTTCACAACTTCAGCAGTAGGCTATCTTCACTACAACCAATCCACCTTTGACTTGATATGTCTATTCTCTAGCAAGACATTCTCAGAATGCAAAATTCGGTATTTCAATTTCTGGAAGAAATCCTGAAGACACATCTAAATCATCTTTTCAACATTCTGTATGTTTCCACAGGTATTAAATACTGGGACTCCAAAGCAAAACTTGGAAAAGACTGCAGAAGTCAGTTCTGAGAAAAAACACCCAAAATTGACCCCAGTAGAATGGAGATTAAAACAGTTTACATTAAAGACAGTTTAATTCTTTTCTCATTCAGCCAGATACAGCCAAATCTGAGTAGTCAAGTGATGGTCTGATTAACAGCAATTGAGCATAACTAAGGTTCATCAGCTTTTAATCTTCCCAATTCTTTGTATTCTTTTTCGTTAATGATTGTACAATTTATACCTCTTTATTCCCTCAATTTCACTGAATATGAGGATTTAGACTCAATTGCATTATATATATAATAAAATTAGAACAATTTAAGACTGATGAACCCCACACTAATGGCTGCCATCACTATTACTGTTTGATTCATCTACCAGGGTTTCTGTCATAGGGGGGGAAGGGGGGATCTATCCCCCCCCCCCTTCCCAGAAGAAGGTGGGTAAAACCCTCCTTTTCATTTCCCAAAAAATTAGAAAATTGTCAATGTCTTGATTTCTTACTTAAAAAGACGACACTTTTGCAGCAATGTTTGAACATACACATATAAATGGCCTTTAAAACCTTCAAATTGCACCTTACAGGGGCCTTGAAGCAAGCTTTTGTCCCCTGAACCCACTCATAACTTTAGCCTAGGACAGCATCAATTTGAACTTGGGGTTTAGCAGTAATAAATCCCCCCCTTTGTGTTTCTGGCGGAATCCCTGTCTACATTCTTATAATACGACATGATCATGCTTGCCAACGTAGTCATTTGTAGAAAAGGTTCATGAACCACAGGACTTGACAGAAGATCCATTGTGCTCCTGTATAGTGCATGGCAAGTGTACAAGTGCTGGCCTCAACCACTGTGGTCCAGGGGGGGAAACTACTCTTTCTAATTTTCACAATACATGTGCAGAGTTTCCTCTGGGTTGTGAGGTAGTACTAGTCCGTGGGGAAATAATGATGTCAGTTTTGACACCAGCAACTATTGTACAGCACTTGTTCAATACCTAATACAGTGCATGTGGCAATTAGAAATATTTTCCTTGATGTGGTATGTCTTCAGTCTGTAAGGTGGCTGCCAAATAAATGGAAGGGGAAACCTGCATATGGACATCACTTAAGTCCATGACATAAACATTCCTTTAAAAGATTCGAAGTGTGTACCACCAGACTTTTTCTATAGCCAATGCCGGTGTATGTAACTTGTCTCTTCAGTTTGCTGATCATGCTGTTTACATTTCACATGGCATTCTGGCTGTCACTAATGCTTTGACACATTCCGCTTTCCATAGTATAAAGTGATGGTCATTTGACCTGTTGCAGAAGTTAATTGAGTGTAATGGCTGCTGATGACTTTATAGGGGAATTAATGGTTTTAAGAGTCTTTTACAGGAATGTTTATGTAATGCTCCAAGCAAAATTGGCTTCATTTTATTTTTCCAAGCTGCTACCTGGAGATTACTTTGATCATTTCCAGTATTATTATATTTTCAATTTAAAATGTAATCAGAGCATTCTAATTTTTAATGATTTCAAACTTCAGAAAACAGGAAGGTTCTACTTAAAATGAAATAATTGGCAAAAATGAATTATTTTAAAATCCAGACTTTTTCTAAGGGTCAGTTTTTAAGGTCTGCCTCAAATTTTTTAAAAGCAATACGTGGTCAAATGGAAAAAAGAAGTATATTGTGGAAGCAGCAAGCAGCCAAGACATTTTTACTAGCCATGTTTCAATACACATCACTTTCATTTTAAAATTTAAGTGCTAAATGTTGAGGTGTATGAGAGGGAAACACATTTACATTAAAAGAGTTTCTGGCAGAAATGATTTAAAAATATTAGCAACATTCACTCTAGACCATGCACAGTAATGAACTGGTTAATGCACTTGCACTCTTACAAAACATCTTAGTCCTTAGGCAACATCTAAATAATATTTCTTTCGATAATCCAGCCCTGCCAAGTCACTCCCGTTTGGCGGGTGTCCCCTGCATATACTGATTGCCTCCCACTCACCCATTAACCTGTCGCAATCTCCAGCATCTTTTGAAACCCTCCACATTGAAAATAGTCTTCTCTGAGAAGTATGATCATTTCTACCTTTTTAGGATAAAGTTCATTTCACTGAATCTTCATTGCTGAAGCTCTGAGTGGTACACTTTGTCAAAAATTTCTGGTATGCTCAGTGAAAATTACAATGTCTCTACCCTTAGAAATACAGACCACTTCAATCATTTTCACCCTCTAAAAATTCATACCTTGGTATATCTGATAGTTTTTTTGTTAACTTTGATGCCATAACCCTGAAAAAAACACGTGTTGATTTTCCAAAGGACCAATTACAACAAATTAAAATACAGAAACAGTATCTTTCATTAAGGGGACACTATTTCACCTGATTTGTTATTTTACCAGATTTGATATCTCACCTGCATTAATATTCAACAAATGCAGTATGTTTCAATTTTTTTCCAATATTCACAGCAAATACTGGACCCTGGAAAATAAGGGACAGAAGTAAACCAATTTAGGGTAATAATAGTATTCTTCCATTCTCACATTTTGACTTCAATTGGTGTCACATTACTGCCTAGGTTTTATCCCTTTATTAAAATTTGACAACTTACCTGTAAGCCTCAAGATTGTCTTCACCGTATCTCAAAGCTTCTTGCCAATTCTCTAGCTCAATGTGTGCATCCATGGCAACATTACGAGCCCTTAACATTGCAAAGTGAGATGGATGTAGACAGGGAAGCTTGAGACATTGCTCAGCACACAGCAGCATATCTCTCCACTGTAAAATAAATCATTAAGGATAAAAAAACTTCTGCATTTCTGTATGTGGTATAAGTCCCACATGCTTTATGGAGGAAAGTCCTGGCACCCAGGCTTGAGGGCAACAGGGCAGGTAAGGTAAAGTAGGGTTGCATGCCTCAACTTAAAACCTTCTGTTTTAATCTAGCTGCACCCGCGGCTTTTCTCCAATTGTGGGACAATGGACTGGTATCCCTACTCCATTGTATCATGAACACAGGGATTCTCACATTCACCATGATACTTTGTCTGTAAAGGTTAGTGAATCCCTGCCAATCTTGTCCCTGGGAACCCTGAACCATAACTACCCTGCTGATTTCTACAAGCAGCAGAGGGTTATTTAGTGACTGAATACTTTTGATGGTAATAAAAAGAAATTTAAAATAACTATGGAGAGGAATATATGGACAACAACTTTAAAAAATAACTTGGGCTTTAGAAATCCTTTTCTCTGATCCTTTCATCCCTTCCCCTAATTTGTAAACAGGAAATATTAAAAGACACACCCCAACTAGAGGTATATTACTTTGTTTCCTAATCCAGCCAAATGTTTGGTTACTAGAATTAATTATGACTCTAATAAACATTGTCATTTTACTATTAACATGTTTACATTGGCTGAGTGCAAATGTCTGCAACATATTGCTATTTTGCAAGCATTTTTGACCCCCAAATTGAAATTAAAAGTTGCCAGCTGAGCCATAAGTGATTTTAACCTGGAACTACTAATATTTACCTCATGGTTGTCTGTGGGGCAATCACTTCCACAAGTACATCTACACACTTCATGCCAGGCTGAGTAATTTTAGAACTTACTTTTGAGAAGAGAGTTTGCACAAATTTCAATGTAAATTTAGGGTAGGCCAACACTGTTTTTCAATGGTTACATATTAAATTTTGCAAGGAAAACCAATTTGTTTTAACCACCACTCCCTAGAACAACTGGTTTTTTATCCTTTCTCCCTTACCCTATCTAACAATATGATCCACTCTTAAAAAAAAAAAAAAAAAAGAAAATAAAAAAAAACATTCAAATCAATCTCATGAATCTTACAAAAATTGAAAATTTCAGTTGGGTTGGTCATTGTTGGAAAATCTAAGGATTTTAATTTTCTTCTGTTGAAATCATATTTTTAGATAATAAGGTTACCTGCTAATTTAAATAATTCTGAGTGTACAGCTCAAAAGTACATAACCTTGCTGAACAATAATATTTTCAGAAATCTCTAGAAAAGGATATTTTCCTGAGTACGATGTTTATTTGCTGATTCCAGGAGGACTTCTCCTTCGTGCTCTGCTGCAGAGAAGTCTTTCCATAATACATCAGTTGTTGACTTCTCCAGTCCACACAAGGAACATTTGGCTATGTCAGCTGTTCAGACATAATATTAATCCAGCTTTGAATTTATATCAGCTAAGGTGCCACTAAAAAGCCTCCTAATCTGGAGACCATGGCTTGCAGATTATGATAAAAATGTAGGACAGTGTTTGCATTAGGTATAATGTTGAAACAGCAAAGCTGCAGAAATGCTTTGTTACCAAGGAAACAATCAAAATGACAGACCAGCTTAATCCTACTATTGTAATATACATGTGCAACAATAAAGCATATTAAACTGAGGCAGCTGCAACATGTGGTTTGACATGTTAAGCTCTAGCAACAAAACCACACAATTCTCTCTCTCTCTTCGACACATTAGAGATTTCATCCCCTTGAACGAACGACAAAATTGCCTTCGCCTGCTTTAGGGATTATATCTCCAGATGTCACATTTTTGCGGTTAACTCACTTTCAGTGGACAACAAGTGGCTCGAAGCATAATGACTTAGTTTTCGCAGTTACAGAAAATTATTTGCTAAAACTGAACTTCATAGATAAGTTGACATTAAAACCAATTTTGAACCAGAAAAATCGGTCCAGGTTTGGTGGAATTATAGAAAATTTTTAGTACCAAAACTGTAACAGAACAATGGTCAGTTCTTGTCTTTCGTGCAGGGTAAATATTTGCGCCAACTAAGCAAAAATCTCTTGTGGTTAAATGACGTCAAAAAATTGGCCGGTTCGTTACCTAGTTGGCCAGTTCATTCCACCGTTTTTCGAGAGGACAGATTTTCTCATGAATCCTACAAATTTTAAATCACCAGGACCTGTTGGGAACATTTACTGCAACATATCAACACCCCATCACCTGTTCAACTGAAATCCCCCGAAAATATTTTGAAGAGGTGAAGTCCATCCACCAACTTTTTGATACCTACTGTCAAATCTGCATTAGGATCTCATCAATTGTCACATGCTACAAATCCACACCACACCTACAGTGCCAACAGATCTGCTGTACAACCTTGTGGGCACAAGCAGTTGCCCCAAACTTATTTTGAAACAATGGCTAAATCTCTCCATTTTCTTATTTTTCTTTAAAGTATTTTTCATAATATTTTAGGACTTCATTATTGCATATTCAAGGGAAAACTAAGCAGTTACTCCTAGCAAATTTTACATTTGAGAACAAAAGATAGTGTCCTATGACATTCAAGAGCTTATCATGAGAGAGGACAGTCTATTATACTGATTCAAGCTGGGGTGACTGAATTTACCCTTTAAGAATTAAGCATACATTGTGTACAATACACTGCTCACTTTGTCAAGAGTAACAAATGAATGACTACAACATTGGTTTTAAGTCAAACACACTCTTGACACACATCTGTGTTACAGATATTCATCTTGAACAAACTTGTGGTAAAAATATCACTCCAGCAGTGTCTTCAAATATTCATCAACAAATCATATTCTAAGGGAATGCCAATAATTCATGAGCAAAAGGTCCCAAATTGCATATTTCAGAGTCAAACTTTCCTACACATACATAACATTTTGTAAAATAAAATGAAGTTCAAAATTTGTACATGATATTAAAATTGTCATCTTTAGGTTATTCCCACATATCCATGGTAACTACCTCTCTAACTTCACCTTTCCCCTGCCCACCCCCCCCCCCACCCCCATCCATCCAAGCATCCAGCACCCTTGATGATATCCTGGCTACAGACATCAAGTTAGTAGACCTTAAAAACATACACATGTTAATGATAACAGAACAAACCTGAGATGTTCCTTAGATGTCCTTTACAATTGCATTCTGGACAGAGAATACACCTCAACACCTGGTCCTGGGATGAAAGGAAAAAAACCTTAACTTGGCTTTTCTTTGTTAATTTTTCATGCACATTGATGACAAATATGCTACATTGAAATGGTTCTTGTATGCTTCCCTTGAAAAGGGGCCATTGTGGGGAGAGAGGGTGAAAACAAAGGGACCACACGTGGATACTGAGAATTTCTGGGAAGTTACTGCACAATTTCACACCTGAAAATTGACACAATCTCACACTTGTAAAGTGACACAATTTCACACTTGCAAATTGAGAGAAGACAATAAATGTAAATAAACCATTTCCCTCAATTTTCACAAACTAACTTTCAAAATAAAGACAAAATAAAGACGAAAGACAGTATTCAACTATTAACTCACACTGTATGGGTCTTCGCATTTTCGGCACATGCAGTGAAAGCGGAACTGTTCCATGAGCATATCTCTCCTTTTCTCTGTGGTGGCTAGAGTCTCTATGTACGTAATGAGCAGCTGAAGAATAGAATGACAAAAACCAAAACTTGTGTCAAAAAATCGCTCACAAAAAGTGAAATCTGGCTATATTATCTATGTATTTTGAATGCTATCTAAACCTCCTGAATAAGGAAGCCTAAGAAGGGGTTTAGTCAAAGAGAGGGGGGATCATGGCAAACAACAACCTCAGGAGAGACTTAACTATTATAAGATGGATGCAAAAGAAAAAAAGGTTTTTCTCTGACACATTTGAGCCTCAGTTTTAATATTCATAGCAGTATAATACCACAGCTACAGGCATGCAATAGCAGGCCTTGAATTTTGACACATGCAAATACAACCACATGCCATCACCACCAACAATAAACTCATATCACAGTGAGAAGAACACACTGAAAAGAACAATAGATTTTTTAACAAAGGTCTAGATAAAGAATGGGAGCTATTTTTACATGTACCAAAGTTAAAGACACCCCTATATACCACAGTCCTTATTTCTATGAGGAGTGTGATTTGCAACACAACTGGCAAATCTAAAACTGCAATAGACTATATACGTATAAAAATACTGAGATTTCAGAAAAAAAAAGAACTGAATTGAGCATATCAAGATATGGAGGACCTTAAAATTAATGAAAACTAAATTTTATGATTTTTCCAGTTTTAGTAACCAAACTATGAAAAGGTACATATCAGATATGAAATATTTTATCTTAAGTCTAGGATGAAACATTCATTATTGATGAATTTACATACAGGCTTCTCAAAATGTCTGGTATGTTCCAAGGCATCTGGTGCTTTATCAAAATTCCATGACTTTTTCTGGTCGGTGAAAGTGCAGAAATAGGGGTGGGGTCTTCTGCACTTTTGAGCCCAAAGAAAACATTGCCATTACCACTTTACATTAAACTTCCAGATTCCCCTGGGAAAATAAGATTCAGGGGTTACAATTTTTCCAACCTCAATATGAGCCAAAGTCGCTAATAACATTCTTGAGCTGAAAGAGTGAATCTAGAGTCAATCTGTTACAATTAACATACTTAAAGAGCAATTATGAGAACCCCTGGAAGCTATCACCGGCCTGTCTCCACCACTTTAAACCATCCCCCCTATGAGATTGCATCTCATAGGGGAATGGAAAACTTTACCTCAGTTTACCACACCTGGATTGATATCACGGTTCCCACACTCTTAAGGTACTGAAATTCAAGACATTTTCCTGACATTTTAATGACTAACATGGAAATATTTAGTACTGAAGTATAAAAAATTTCTTAAAATTTGGTCTATGTTTTTATAAGAGTTTACCCAGCATGGTCACATACGAAACGATGGTATGTACAGTATAAGCTTTTCTATCTTCTAGACCACCTGATGATATTTCCAGATCAAACACCTTAGATTCAAGATTTTCAATACAATAATAAAATTCTAGACTTTGTCCAGACTTTTTCCATTTTCCAAACAGCGTGGGAACCCTGCGATCTCTACAAACTTTTCTTTCAAATGAGTGCAATCAGACTTTTGCTGTAACAGTAGTAGGGCAATGTACATGTTATGCAGCACTCAATTTTCATGGTTCCATAGCTGTCCAGGAGAACTAAAAGTCTGCATGGAAACCAAAAATTTTAATGCTGGTTGTACAAAAGATTTTTCTCTTTAAAAATGTTTTAAGTGTTCAGCTTTCTTTTATCTAATTCAAAGTGCTCACAGCTTTCTTTTATCTGATTGAAGACAATACTGCTTACTGATTGACTTTTTCAACTTTCATAATCATATTTCAAACACAATACACTTAATTCCAGCAACAAAACCACCCACTAAGTATTTGCAACACACACTGTTTTGTAAATGTGTGAAAAATATGCAAAAAAAAATGTTTCACACAACCAAATTACCTTTTAGACAACTTAATACAATAAAATTCTTGCCTGAATGACAAAGACAGATTTTTCTGAAAACTTAAGACTGCTTTAAACTGAATCAAAGGAAAAAAATGAAAACTTAAGGATTAAAACTGGAATGTAACAAATGGCCCTGCTTTGGTGTTCATTGTTGGTGGAGTCTGAGGGGAACCAGGGCCAAATAAAGCTCCCTAACTGCAATAGCCTCTAGTGCCTTCAAACAAAATCATGGCAAAAGCCAGACACAGTTGGTCAGTTTATCCTTGAGCAAAGTTTAATGACATGCTCACTTGATAATTTTTCCTAAACTTAACATTTTTCAGGAACTCCTTTGCTTAAACATTCAGATCCTATTTTGGAACCATTTGAAATGTCTGACCTTATCCAATGGAGCATGGCCTTGGACTTCTTGAGATAATCACAAATAAAGCTTTTTTAGCTTTGCACTGGGAGTTGATCTATTGTGTAATCAACAGGGAAAAAAGTTCCTCACTGGCCACGAATTAAGTGCTAGTCTGACAGTGATAGCAGTGATAGTGGTTACAACAAAGAAAGGCTGTGGTCAAATGAAATTTTTTTACAAAACAACTTCCCCTTTGTGAGTTAGTTAGACAGAGTTTTACAGCTCAGTTTCCAACCTATTGGTTCAAGTTAAGCCGGCCACAGCCTTTTTTCCAGTTGTGGCTCACTGGCTTATTTTCCGTACTCCATTGCTTATGTGGAGCATCAAGCACAACAGCAGTAGGTTCCATTTTTTAGAGTCTTTGGTATGACTTGATCTTGGGAATCGAACCAGAGTCTTCTGTGTGAGAGGCGGATCCTCTACCGTTAGACCAAACATGTGGTCTTCCCCTTTTTGTGAGATCTGGTCAGAGTTTTATGACTTTTAAGAAGGGGAGTTCTTAATGCACACTTTTTAAACACTATACTAACCTCATCTCCCTTCTTAAGGTCTTGCAAAGTCCTAACCTCCAGGACAGATCCTTCAAACACAACAAGACAGTTTGGTTCACAGTGATGGTTGACCATTGAGGCTCTTTAAGAGAAATGCAGGAAAAACACACTTGAAAAACATAAACCCTTTACCATTTAATATTTACATTTCGTTTCTTTTAAAACAAAACAAATTTTACCATCTGTGATGAAACAGTGTCCATTCTTCAATCCCCCAGTGTCAAAGATTCCCTGTCCAATTAATTAGCTCATTTTTTATCATTAGTTCCTCTCCCTTTTACTTTTTCCATTCCATTAGTACCCCAACTCTTTAGTTTCTTGCCTCATTTACCCCAAAATCTTTGGGTTAAGGTTGTGGGTTGATAGGCAAAGGTATAAGAATAGATTAGGTTTAGGGATTATGATAATGGGACATGATCACCTGAAAACTGGATGGACCAATGAAACAGGAGACAAATGAGATCTTGGACTAATGAGATGTAGGAACTAGTGAGACAGGGACTATGAGGGCACTATCCCCTTGATAAAGAAATTAAGTCAACTTCCCATCACATAGTTCTGCCAGTAAAACTACTTAGTCATACAAAGTATGAAAGGAACAACAGAGATTTTAACAACTTTGAACCAAAACCCTGACAAAAACGCTTAAATCCCACACATGATTTCAACACTCAAATATTCCCTGAAAGTCCACCTATCTGTAGCATACCTTTGGTAAAGAGCATAGCCAATGTTCTTCAGCTCATGATCAAACAGATGAAATCCATTTATTTCCACCACAACAAACAATCTTAGAATGTCTGCTGCAGTATATCCTAAGAGATTTCCACCAAGGAACTTCTCAAGTACAAAGAAAATGGCTCCCATGTCCTCTCTCCTTTGTTCAACCATCTTATTGACATCTGAAGAAAAGTAAAATGAAGTGCAGTAGAACGATCAAACACTTGCACCTTTGATAAGTAGATATGTAAAGACTAATCCTTAAAGTCAACTGATGGACTGATTTAGTCAGACATAACTAGGGTCCATCAGCTTTTATCTTTCAAATTCTTTGCTTACCTGTACCATGGATGGTTGTACACTAAAATACCTCTTGATTTCCTCAATGTCACTAAATATGAGGGTTTAGAATTGTACAGTAAAACACAAGACAATAAAATGAACACGATTTTAGGATAAAAGACCCAACTAGGGGCTGACTTCACTAGCCATTCAGATTTGGCTATACAGCAACTATTCCATAGATACTAAGGAAAAATTTCCAAAAACCAATTCTTCCCAAGGAACTATCCAAAAAGGATCCACAAATGAAAAACATACCAGAGCTCAACTAATATACAAAGTTGAAAAATCTGCAGTAAATGGTACAGACCATTTACGAAACAGGTAAAGGAAAGTAGTGGCAAAGTACAGTAGATTACTGGCACCAATGTTCAGTAAATACTTATGTGCAGATATTACCCCCATACTACCATACAGTATGGTGAATGGTTGTTCCTCAGAACTGTTAAAGTAGATGTTTTATCCAACAAAAGTCCAGTGCCATCTGAACTGACCCTAAGATGTACGACACCTATCAAATTAAATTCAAAACTTGGCGTGACTCCCCAACTCCTTTCCTGCATAAAAAACCACCCTTAAAATCTGAATTTTAAGACCAGTTACAAGTTCTCATACTCTATTACACCATGTAAAAATAAACGTTGGACTGGAGCTATTGCAGCCAAGTTGTAACAACTGCAGCCTATGAATTTGACATGATACCTGGTTGAAGTTTATCCGAGATCACCACATGTATGTTACGCAATTCTAAAAAATTACGTCAACTGTTAGGAAATTCAGATAACTTTAAAGTGATTCAAATGTTGAATATAAAGTCAATTTACAACTTTACTTACATATGCCAAACCTCCATAGTTCAATTATTTGCATTAAAAATGTTTAACTTTATCAACCATATCCTTTGATTTTATACTCACAAAAAGTAAAAGGCACCAACGTTCTCAAAGAATTCATGCTTCTCTTTTGTTAATAGTAATAAAAAACTAAGAATATGATGTACCACAAACAGATTATCATGCTTCCATTGCAAAGTCTGCAAGATTTGGAAAGCAAGGGGCTTTGGTGGAATATTTCCGCAATTAAATGCAGAGGGGTACCGAGGGGGACACCATGGGTGCATGTGCACCTCCCAAAATTTTGAACTCTCAACTTTTTAAGTGCTTAGACCCAAAACAGGGACCAGATTCAGACAACATGCCATGACAAGGCCCTTTATAGAAATACACACTTCCAGAAACCTGATATGGAGGCACCCCTAAAACACACTGTAATGTGAAGATGCTTACATTTTCAGGCTTATGTAAACAAGCTCTGCAGTCATGAACAATTTTGCTGTGTACACAGAACTTTTCTAGAGAAAGATAATCAGCTATGGAGAGATAAGAACCGCTGGCAGGAAATGAGAGTATTATACTGGACAAAAGCTAAGGGAAATAAGCATTTCATGCATGGCTGCTCAATTTCTGTCAAAATCTGTAAGGGGCAGTGCTTGACATGAATATTCAACACCTTTGTCTAACATGCACTTGTCCTATAGTGTTATTTCCATTATTTTATGCCCTACCCGTCACCCAGAGGAGTTATCCTACCTATCTAGTCAAACCCCCACCCCCTTTAAAGTCCTGGATCTGCTCCAGTTTATGGGAGCTTTTCTTGGATAAAAAAAGCCATTATCAGTGAACAAATCAGGCCTGCAGCAGTAAAGGTAAAATCTATTAAACTCACCACCTTGCAGCTGATCAATTGTGAGAGGAAAACTTTTGTCATCAATTGAAGGAATTGGTTTTGGTGTCTACAAAAAAGAGATTGAAGAAAAATAGCCACGATTTGGAGGTACTCATTATATGGAATAGCTTTTCCTAGATGACCTAACATCATTTTTTGCTCCAATGTATACTGGGTTTTATCATATTTTCATTGGCTATTCATACTTTATGCATCACAGTGTCTGTCGTATGTGATGGTTTCAAGTTTAATCATTCCACCAATCAATCTGGTCGTAAGACGACTGCATAGTGGAAGGCATTTTGAGTAAGGGTTATTTCACATAATGCTTTTGTTTGTATTCTATGGAGGACTACAGTCTCCTTTCAATTTGGATACTGTACCATACCCAGGTAGGTCTCTACCTGGGTATGGTAGCTACTTTAAAATGCGATAATATTTTGGTCCAGGTGAGTGGCCAGGATTGTGTCATGGAAGGTTGGAGGTGAGAGGAAGACATGACAAATGGGTCTAAGGGGAGTGATGTCCCCTCCCATTTGGAGATGCAAAATGATGCAATATTTGTGCCTCAAACATCATACAGTTCATGGTGGTCACTCTTTTGCCACTTTTTGCTATTTTTCTTTCTTTCAATATCAGATCATGCGGGGAGATTCAAACACTAGAACCCCACACCATCTTGGCTAAATGACTGATTTTGTCTAAGATATGTAACATACTCCTAAGCTTTATATTTGAGACATACAATGTATCTGCTATGAAACAAACTGGGAGGTACATTTACACAAAATATGAAACAATTTGTACCTTTCAAACAGTAACCCATATTTCATAAATGAGAAATTTCTTTGCTTTTCTCTCTGCCAAAACATGTTATCATACTGTACCCTTCTGTTCTTGTGCATTATCCTGGCAAGCAGCCTTACTGTATCTGTAGGAATGTTTGGAGCAACTCTCTTAAGTCCCTTACACTCTTCCTTATGGTCTATCCAAGCATTTTTCTGCAAAGGAATTGATGAAGAACATGAATGAGAAGAGTTTTTATCAGTAAAATAAATGTCAGACAATGAACAGGGCTCAAAAATATGGTGCCAGGGTGCCTGAGGGCATCTTGTTCAATGACTTGGGCAACAAAAACTCATAAATTGCACTGTGAAACATGCCCGACTGGGTGCCCAAAAGTAACCCAGATCTAACACTGTAACACTATGTTCCTGCTGATTAAAATACTCCTTGAGTTCTTGTGTTCACATTGAATTTTAAAGAAACCTACCTGACATTTTCTGTTGCAATAGCGAGCAAACTTGCACCCTGAACATCTCATTAGCTGGTCATACCTAAAAGAAAAAAGTATAACATACAAATTCTGTAAAAACTCTTAATGAGAAGCCAAGCTCTCTCCATTGACAATGACATTAAAACATTAAAATTTCCTACTATAACTGGTACTGGTGCATTTAGGTTCAGTAAGATGGAATTTTCGGGCCCAGCTCCCAACCAATTGGTTCAAGTTGAGCCTCCACAGCTTTTTTTCCAGTTGTGGCTCACTGGCTTGTTACTGGTGCATGTCCTAGTAATAAAATATACCTTTCTAACTTGAAGCGATCTTTGGAAAGCATCATGACTATAACTGCAAGATCCTGGATCAGCCTGATATCAACTCTCC
The DNA here is from genome assembly GCA_037179385.1 of Holothuria scabra. Taxonomy (NCBI): domain Eukaryota; kingdom Metazoa; phylum Echinodermata; class Holothuroidea; order Aspidochirotida; family Holothuriidae; genus Holothuria; species Holothuria scabra. The sequence goes on along the minus strand of CM074185.1, from coordinate 34,815,249 downwards.
TGTTTTACCATGCCATGAAACAGCCTGAGGACTCCCTGTTTTTTGGCCCACTGTACATCTTTCAACCTACTGCACTTCCAAACCTGGTTTTTCTAAATCTCCCTATTTCGAGGTTAGAGATTTCCACATAGCCCTGTTTCTGAGTGAGACAGTTTGATGCCATAGGGTCAAATTGTATGGGTGAATAAAGGATTTGGGCATCATTCACATTAAATGATTCAAGTGGAACAGAAATCATATTAAGCCTATTATCAATAGTTTGATTTTCATATCTGTGCAAATTCAACAATGTCTAAAGCCAACACCTCTACATTGGAACCTACAGCATGTAATTGATACTCAGAACTGACTTCATCTTGTGTATATTAGTTTAAAGACACACCAACACATCACACTGCAGGTCAGGGGCGTAGCCAGGATTGTGTCATGGGGAGGGTTTTGGTGTCATGGGGCTGGGTTGGGGGCTCAATGAGGGAAAAGTCTAAGGATAGAGAGAAAAATTTGATATTTTAGGTGTTTTTTGCATTTCAAGGTTGGGTCATGGAGGGGTCCTTACCCCCAAGCCCTCCTCGTGGCTATGCCACTGCTGAAGGTGGGCAATTAATGTACCTTCCAGTTGACGTTAGTTAGTTAGTTACAGTAGTTAGGTGAGGTTTAACAACTCCGTTTCTAACCAATCAGCTGGCCACAAATTTTTTCCACATGTGGCTGACTGGTGTATTATCCAACTCCATTGCTTATCCTGTACACTAAGTACAATGGCATCTTTAAAGTCTTCTGTAATACTTGACCAGAATTCAAACTTCAGACCTCCTGGCTGCAAGTTGGATGTATGCTACAAGTTCAAATGTAAAGGACTTCATGTTACAAGTGAAAAGATTGAAGTATTAAAACTACATGTACTGTAAAGATACATCAGTTACTGTACAGTAGGTAGCAATACTGTAAGCATAAAATGAAAATTATGCATGTGCACTGAAGGCACATTGCAACACAGTACAAAATATAAGGCCTACAGTACAAAGGTGATTTCAATGAGTATTGAGTGTACAGTACACAGCAATTTGGTTTTTTACCTAAGCAAAGAGTGCACTTTCTGTTCTGGGACATCAAATGGTTTTGTCAACAATATTCTACGGGTCTAATTTTCTCACCCCAAACAGTACCAGTTATACTAACCTTCTTACTGTACTTGGGAAGAAGGTACTTTACCATGGTATCTGAAAATTTGTCCATGAAACTCATGGTGGATTTGGCCAAACAAGAAGAGTTGTTAGGTATACTGTCATGACATGAATTTTTCACAAACTGTTGTGTACAATACTCTCACTTACAGTCAGAAATAAGAAAACAAAAAAGAGCATAAATACAAAAATAGTATTGTGTAACGTACAGTATGGGCAAAGAAAGTTTGGACAGGTAATAATACTGTATTTAATCAACACTGAATTAAATATAAAATGGCATATAGGATGAAACTGATATTAGCTTACACAATTAGTTTTGCACATAAAGATCAAATGGTGACAAAATTCCATACCCAGGCAAAAGGCAGTGATCACAATAGCTGCCCCTGACATTGCTACAGAGAACACATGCTATGCATTCCTCTTTCAGCAAAGTTGTCCCTTTCTTAATATCTGCCCTGCATATGACACCGCGGCCACGATCAGGAGTGTCAATACTTTCCACATCACCAAGGAAGGTTGTCATCTCAACATATGTATCTGAAATAAAATTAGAAGAATATAAGGCATGTATTCCAAGTTCCTAATATGGTAACTGCTATAATTCAACCCCTCTCCTTAAACCCATCCACATTTCACTGGAGCCTACTGCTGTTCTAGAATCAAATGAAAATAAAAACTAACAGAGATGGGAACATTGGCACAAGGTGTTCCCCTTTCCCACTCTTTATTTTGAATTTCTCCCACACTGCTGTTGCTTTGTGTCTAATGGTTAAAGATGTGTTAAGCCCTGCTTGAAATTGACTTTCTCCCACCCAACCAACTTTTTGAATTTAACATGAAAATAAATGGAGACAAAAACTTCAACCATGTAAAGGTGTATTCACATCTGAATACATGCACCGTGCACTTTAACTGGAAGAAGTGTGCTATTGCAAGCCTGTAGCAATGCACTGTACACTGTACAGTAGCTCCAGTATCTGAACAAAAATTTGCCGAAAGCTAGTTTTTTTTTCCCAAGTTTGCCATGGAAAAGTCATACACTGGTATTTTTAGCTGCAATGTTTAAAGGGCCAAAACTCTCACCCCAAACTATAATTTTGGTACCAGGGTACCAAAATTCTCAATTGGCTCAGCTCTTTGATTGACAGCTAATTCAAACAATGCAGAGCGTCAAAGATTATATTACACAGCATGAATGTTACTGAGAGTGTTTTGATTATGTAAATTGGGTTTTTCTATACTCAGCCTGAAGCAATAAACTGAGATTGTGTCTGGATGAGGATGAATTTCATACAATTGTGGGAGGGGCTTCATTCAATAAGAAGGTTAGGAGAATTGGTACTGTTTGGGCTGAGAGAACTGGGCCTTTAAAGACAGTCAATACTCACCCCAACCTACAAGCAGATCTGGATCTGGCTGGATCAGGAAGCATGTTGCACAGCATTCCTAGTTGCGTCAAGTATTCAACCAGGGTTGTTTTGAATTGCCATTTAATATTCAGAAGCTGCCAACTAGTCTAGTCTACTTTAGGAATCTGTACATACTTACGAAAACATTTTTAGTATGTAGGTTCTCAATTTTATAGTATGTAAAACAGTTACCATTCACATCAAAACACAGCTTGCATTAACAAATGAATATGAAAATGTATCATACAGGACAATTACACAGGGTGCAGTACCACTCTCAATCAACAGCTCTAGCCAGTATAGCTATAGGCCTACTATGCTCCATACATAACTCTACAAGCAAAGTGCAATGGGGAGCAGTGTGAATTGCCTAATTGAGGAATGGTGTGCTGCAGCCTGCACTACAGTACAGTAGGAGCTTGGTCTACTTGCTCTCAAAACTATTACGTCTAGGCTCTAGCCGCTAGCGACTAGGCTATCACTATCACTTACAGTATCAGGTCTACTCTAGCCACTAGGCCTACTGTATAGGATTACTTTGTAGACTGTTATTGTTAGTCTATAGCTAATATTAAAAACCATAATTTTAGCCTATGTTCCCTCATAGATGTGCCAAGGCCAAAATATGCATTATTGTTACTAATACTAGGTTACGCCTATGCCCACCACACACTAGACCACACCGTCGGGGCGTTATAGGCTACACTTGAGTGTAACTTCCACCTGTAACTTAATTAAAGTTCATAACGCTAGGGTTAGCTTTAGGTAACAGTACGGCTTAAAACATCCTGTGTTCAAGATCAAAGCAACTTAGGCGGAGGCCCTAAACGTTAGGCCTAACGTTACGGGCCGCGCCTTCCAAAACAACCATTTTATGAAAACAGCCTTTGTTTCATACGCATCTCCACTAAGAAGGATTGAGTTAAAAAAAATACCTCAAGGATAGCTAAGTGTGGCTAATTAAATGCGTTTGTCGACTGTCGCGGTGTTGACGAGCATCAGTGTTACACGCGCATATATCACAACAACCTAAAACGCGAAAAACACCTACTCTTGTAGGTAATACACCACTAAAAGGATTCTCTCTGGATCCCAAGTACCAGACGAATTCGAGTTGTTCTTACGTCAAGAACATTGGCTGACAAATTAATTGCCTTTCTTCTTTTCTCTTCGTCTTTTTCCTTCTTTTTTTTTCTTCTTTTTCTTTTCTTTTTGTCATTTTTATGATGTTTCTGACTGTATCACTTCTGGAATATGATTTTTCAGATGGATCTTGCAGACAATAAATTCAAAGCAGACTGACTGGCACTTGCGCATGCAAGGCAATTTGACCAATTTTAAGCCTATAGGCCCTAGTGACATTTTTATTGTATTACCGCTGCGTGAAATAACTTAAAGTACCACTTAAACCGGCTTGAGATGAGGGCTGGAGTAACTTACCTTTCATTTGAAACTTTCAAGCTTAAAATTTCAATGGCCATGATATGGAAATTTGAAAGTGCCATCAACAGTCTACATATGTTACTCTTGAAAACTAGATTGCTCAATCAGGGTCCATGCACCCCCAGGGCCGGTGAATTAGAAATTCTGTTAGTAGGAAGAATATTTGTTCATCGGTACATTACGTAGTATAAATTAAAATACTACGAATAAATTTCTCAAAATAATTGAACCACAAAGCAGAAGTATGGATCATAGTGGGAAACACATGAAATCCGGACCTTGTGGACATTTTACAAATCCCCCGGACGCCAATGCCAACTAGTAAAAAGAGGACTTGTCGAAAAAAGTCGTCCTACAGTGGCAGGAGTGAGACACGGCATAGACATACTTGTTAAGGATGGAAGGGAAGAATTATCCGAAGGCAGTACCTTACCCTTACCTGCTTACGGCATATTTTGTGTATGATAAGGTATAGGAATTAATGCTCGTGTAAGAGCTAGTGGTCTCCAGTGTACAATTGCCTAATTTTCAGTAAATCAATCAGCCATCCGAAACGCAGAAAAGGTCTTAACCTAACAAAGTCACATTAAAGTTTGTCGCCGAGACTTTCGTTTCATCTTCGAAGTGAAATGAAATAAATGACAGTGCAGATCACAAACGGTATCTAATTTAATGCAAGTAGGCATTTTGTAGTTATTAGTTAATTTAATACGTGCGCACAAAATGTGTTTTACACACATCCATCCATGTTTTTCTTTTTTTTTAATTTTTACACATTTTATTTTTTTAATGTTTTGAAGGAAATACTTCAAATTTTATTTCCTTTCAAACATTTTATTTTTTCAATTACTTTATCAGGACGCAAAAAATCTGGGGGGTGGCCTGAAGAAAATCTGGGGGCCTAGGCCCCCAGGCCCCCCGTGGCTACGCCACTGATTATAACCCTTGACCACCCACACATTTTTTTTATTTTCCATGCAAAATGATCTTCCAAAAATATTAGGTGAGATCCCCAGGGTACATGAGTTCATTTATGAAAGTTTAAGTTTGCTTTAATGTGAAGAAGAGCAGTTTTTGTGTGAACACAAACGGCGTCAGCCAATATCTTTTGAAGTCGTTGAAGAATGCTTTCCATGGTAATAAATTCTTGTTCATGTAAATATGGAATTTTAATTCTTTCATATTCTGCGTCTGTTCATCTGCTTTATCTGTTTATACTCTATGTACTGTAGTGTTAAAACTCTATGTACCCCATGAACCATTCCACGCACTGCATAAATAAATATTCTATGTAAGCTACATATATTCAGCGTACACTGTTAAAACGCCCGTAAAATTACAGTACAAAAACAAAGAAATACATAAGAATCCGAGCTGCAAATGCAGCAAGGAATCAATGTATTCCTTTGCGTTTGTTTCTGTAATTTAAAGGCATTTTTATGGAAACGACAGTAAAGTGTATATAACTATGAAACTGAAATGTGAATGTATACAGCCGGGTTTATTTAAGGTTTTTGTACCTAAACATGGTCAATAAAACATATTTTAACAGTTACTGTACATGTGTAAATAAATTATGCAAATTATGAGTTCAGAGTTCTGGAGGTTATCAAATGGTGTGTACGTACCAGTTGGAATTTTTTGTGTGGATTCTACTACACTAATCATTGTGAGATTAATGAGTCAATTTTACAGCTATTTAATCCGAAAGTTATGATAAAATGTAAATAAATTATGTATCATGCAAAAAGGTCGGGATTATTCAAAGGTTAAAGGAATTTCCCGGAGACAAAGTTCATTGACTTTAAAATGTGCAGAAAGTCTTTCCCTTTTATGAGGTGACAACTGCATGCATCTCAATAGCACAGCATTCGGAAGATCCAGATGTACGAAGTAATGCAATTTTTTCTTGAGATCTAGTGCATTATGGAAAATCTGCCTTGTGAAGTCATCGCCGGCATATTAATTTCACATTGTTTTCAATTTATTTATATTTTTGATGCAACTAATTAAAGGAAATATTAAGGAACATTTTTTGCCTTACCCGACCTATTTTGTAATGGTTATGCCAGATCTAAGAGGTATTTAAACATTCCAACAGTATCAAATGTCAAGAACAACAGGATATTTAATTATAAAGAAAAATAAAAGGAATCCGACCATGGGCGTCCGCAGAAATTTTTACAAGGGGGGGGGGCAAGGTCATTCATGGATGATTTAATTGTGTACACTATCTAAGCGGAGGGCCACCATCATTGGCGCGGAGCGTACAAGAAAATTTTGGGCCTCACAAACCCTCCAGATGGCCGGAAACGACACTTGGCAAGTGTTATAAGCTGCATGTACCCAGCCCTGAAACAGGAATTTCATGTCTGTAATTTTTAGATTTTTAGAATTTTCAATGTAAAAAATTGTTGAAGGGAAATCTGCCTCTCGGTCACGACCTCGCACGCCTATGCACTATAAAACTTACATCTGTCAAACAGCCTATATAGGCCTATATCCGTCACCCAATTATGAATCATACCCCCCCCCCCCCCCCCTCATATTCACCTTGTATAGCCCAGTCACATCCGCGCGTCGCCACTTGAGATCAGCATGGGACCAAACCAAGACCAACGCATTCATCAATAGTTGGATGCCATATGCACACTACATACCTGGCAACTAGTACAATTTTGGCATAGTTTTTACAATTACAAATTTCCAATAGATATCACGAATGATGGTCCCCAAATTACGATTTCACTATTCAGCATACCATCTTCTCTTTTGCTATTCCTGGTCAAATGTCCGCATATTTCACGAGTAGAAACTGACGCTGTGAGTCAAGATATTTTGATGATTTATTTTTAATTTTTTCTTTATTTTAATTTTTATTTTTTTCACAAGTTTAATTCCCCCCTTGCCCCCCCCTTGCCACCCCCCCCCTTGCGGACGCCCATGACTCCGACACAACGTGCTTACATTACATATCTTTCTGTGGCTTTGTTGAAAAGTTGAGGTTTATTTTTAACAAATATATATCCAATCTTTAAAAAGGGAAAAAGGTATCGCGACAAGGTTTGGAGGACACGGTCTGGAAGTGAAAATCTTGTTTTTCTTGCAAGACCTTCGAGGGCAAGAGCAGTCGCCCAAAATTAAAGTAGTGTAGCACACTGTCCTTTTTCTTGATTGACACTTCAGAGTCATGTGACAGTATCTTCTTTTCCTGAAAAAAAATCATTTCTTGGTTTACCTTGATTATGCAATTTTGAAGTTCTAACATATCATTAAAGTTTCTTTCAAGAGAAATAAGAAGAAAATTGTGAGGATTTAGCTTCTACTTCAGACTCAAGTGTGGGAGGACTGCTTTAAGTTACCCTTTAATAGACCTATTTCCAAATAGCAATTACAAAGGATTGTGGGATAGAGTTTTGGTGTTTGTGATTTTTGTCAATGGTATTTTACTCTGGTGAAAATTGGCGTACATCCAAAACTCTATCCCACAATTCGTTGTAATTGCTATTTGGAAATAGGTCTATGAGAAACAATATGCCTTTTACCTTTAATCAACCCCGAAACCTGATAAAGAAAACCCACCTTAAAAATGTACTGCTCGACATGTGATGTTTCTTCTCCAATCGGAAAAATGGTGACAAATCCACAGGGACATTACTTCAACACGCATGCGTCGAGAGGCACGTACCAGACCCTAATATGTTTAACCATTAACTTATAGCGTTTACACTAGTACTCACCCAAACAATACTCTTTGAATGGGCTCAACTGACGTGTTGATGGTAAAAAATCATCAGTTTATTGGGTTTATGTCCATGGGGTAAGATAAAAACTTTTTTCTGTCCAAATTTACATAATTTAGAGAGTCCGCGATCACGCTACAACGAACTCGGATCGGATTTCAATACTTATTTGTGAGTTTTCAATAAAATCTTTTACATCTCTCATCTTGAAGGACCCTGAGAATTTTTGCCAACCAATGCAAATGTAGGTCTATGATTTGTATATCGCGGGATTACGAAAAGTAAGTTTTCCTCTTTTTTTTTTGGACTGCAATTGACACACAGCTTTATCAGTACGCACGTCTGTCCGATAAAGGCTCTCTGCTTGCATGACGTCACGAAAACATCGGTTGACATTTCATTTTCATGCCTCTGATTGTGAGCGGGGGACGGGGGACTTGACCCCCAATATTTTTGGAGGGAATTATGTCAAATGCCCCCACCCAATATTTGAGGTATGAAAGAAAAATAGATGTAGCCGATTTACGGTACTTTTTGTTTATCATTAAGCCAGTCCATTATTAACTTCGGTCTTAACTTCGAGAGCATTTTAATCCAAAATTATAAACATTTTCGCACTATTGCGCTTTCCTCCACAGTTGCAGTTGGTTAATATGTTTCAGATATGTTAATTGAAAGAAAGTGTAGTTTACGCAAAGAGCCTTTTGCAGTCCATGCGGGCGTTTGTACTGAAACACCATAATTACGTGCTCTTTTTGCTATTGTTCGGAAGATACTTTATTCAGACACAACATCATTTTGTGTAGAACTTATTTAGTGTTTCAATGAAAGGTTCAGGGTGTGGAAAGAATTATACCCCGAAATCCCATGTCTTAATTTTTCACCCCAAGTATAATTTTTAAGAGAAAGCGAATTTTAATTGCTGAATGATCTTTGATTAGTCACCAAAGCAAAGGATCGTGGATAACTGATAGTAACATGCGCAGAAAGTTCGCTGATTACGTATTATGGACTTACATGCCCCTCAGGATAATTTTTGAACAATGTAATAAGGTTGTAGGTTACACATGTACAAGTAAGTTTTGGGGAAAAGTTGGAGGGAATTATTTAAACATTTTAAAATAGCTTCAGCATTTCTCAAGAAAAATGCCAAATTTGCGACGAGCTTCCCGCGTGCAAACTGTTTCGTACCGGTTTTTTCGAAAAATCGTCCCATCTGGTGCAGCTTCCGGTTGCTGGATACTTAACAGGATAGGGTTGCTATCTTTCCGTTCGTGCATATACTTTTATCAGCCCCTTTTTCATGCAAAACGTCAGCATTCTTTGCTTGTAGGTCTCACAATGCAGTCGAAGTTGAACCAACCACAAACCGTATTAGCATTAACTTTTTGCTTTACCATGTAAAACTTACTGTTTGAAACACGAACTTTTTTTTCATTTTTCAAGTAAGACTTTTACACCGAATTCTTGGAGTTTACTGTATATTTAACAAAATGATGCCGCTTGATTGCGTTTTACTTGCTCCACTGATGAGTACTTTAAGAGAGTAATTATGTGAGGAATTTTAAAAAGTTTTCAAAAAATTGTTTCAGGAATGGTTAATAATTTCCTCGTTCTGTTTACGCTATGCAAAGCATTTTATTTTCTCCAGTAAATCTGACAACACATTTCTTGACACATTTACCACCTTTTGATATACACGGCGCTGGAAAAATGTTTACGGTCTTCCAAGTCCAATTTTCACATTTTTTACAATGATTTGCAATACAGAACAAGCCAACTATCCCTGAAAGTGATTTCCCAGCAAAGAATTTGCCAAATATTGGTGTTTTCTGAAGATGGATTGTCCATTTCATAAGTTCATTTCTTTCTCAATCTGGATGTTTAATTATATATGTTAAAGAAGAATTTTCTTGAAAAATTGATGAAGCCAATCCAAAGTTATTTCATATTATGTTTAAGAAATCTGGTCGTAATTATGTATATCAGAAAAAGCAGTTTTTACCGTGTGGGACAGAATTTTGCGGCGTGTGTGCGGCTTTTCTCACACAGAAGCTCAAGGCACAAGTTACCCAGAACACTTTGTAATTGCTGGGCCGTATTTGAATGAGGTTTATGATCTGAAATGCTGTGTTCCTATCGGATGAGCAAGGTTCGCTATTGATCGAAATATCGATGGATTCGAAAGTGCGTCAGACATCCATCCTTCGGTAAAAGGCGGATGGCCATTCACCCTGCTTTGGAGCACCCGGTGTCTTCCTTTCGGATTAACATGGCTCCGGGCGTTGCATATTCCTCCATGATTATGAAGTCTAATGAAAGTCTACCCAACAACACGCGTCGTGGGACATCAACCGTCAGGATTTTCCTTGAGCTGTTTAAACTTCCTTTTTCCCGTCAGGGCCCTAGGCCGGCAAACCCCTCAACAAAATCTGCCATTAATTTCGCACGAGCAATGCACTTTACACGCGCACGTCCCAACCCTACATTCTGTTAGTGTCCCGTATTTCAGTTTTCAAAATGTGGTTACCCTGCCTCCCACAGCTGCCTGAAACTCTTCCTTACCCAGTGTGATAGTTTATTCTTTCCAGCACACCTGATGGGCGCACAAGACCCTAAAGTGTAATTACAACAATCGCCATGCATGCCGTGTCACTACAGCTACTAAGCACGTTAGAATTTGATGTTACTATCAAAGAGCTGTGTCCATTGAGGTCATCGGTATGCTTCCAATAAAGATTGCAGTTTGGGGTGATGAAAACTATGAAATGCACACTAATTACATTCAAGAACAAGCTCAACAAGTTTCAAGACATAGAAGTTGTAAATATGACATGTTGCCTTCACTTTTGTACACATTCAGGGTTGAAAATTAATCATGGATTACCCAATGTGGGTAAACATTTATCACGGCAAATGATTTCTTACGAAATTTTTATTCATTCAGCACTAGATTACTCTCAATCAAGTGCATTGCAAAAGGTAGAGGATAGGGTTCACTAACTCCCTCCTTACTATGAATACCCCTCGCCCCCCCCCCCCCCTCCCCCTCCCACTCTGGTCTCCAATGAATAGAGTACTACTCCTTGATTCATCACCCAAGACAATTCCAGTTCTCCCACCCTCCTTACTTCTACCCCCTCCCATGGCCACACCTGTCTAAACCTCATTCTTATCTGGACAAGAGATAAGTTTATTGCTTGAGGCATACACTGACAAGTACACACAAGACCCTTTAGTGTAATGAAAACCCTCAGGATATAATTATGTCACATGAGCTACTCTGCTTATGAATTTGTCAATCAAAGAGTTTTGTCAATGGAAAATTTCTGACTACTGGCAAGATGGCACGTTGGGTGACCAATAACTGCATTTAATGTCACCTTGTATGCTACCAATTAAACTTGTCATTTTCAGCCAACAGTGAAGTTTCATTTTTCTTGCTTATCATTGTCTGAAGTTTCTGGACAAGTAAGAAATGATCACAGCAAATGAACTTTAATGCAACCTGCCCCAGTGGACAAAGTGTTTTTAAAGTTTAAAATTCATCACTTATAACGGCAGAGAGCATCCTTCTCCTATAATTTGACAGGTTTATCTCCAGTTGCAAAATAACATAGGTTTGTCTCTGTTAACAACTAACATCTTGGTCTCTTGATCTTAAAGAGGCTCATTGAGTTGATATTGATAACTTAAGGAGAGTCTCTAAGGGTCACTATCACATAGCAATGCTAATAGTTAGCATAACAAGTCAAGTTTCAAGTCCAAAAGTCACGGAAAACGCTAAAATTTTGAATTTTCTTGTGTCCTGACTTGTAACGGCTTTGTACATCTGGTCACGAATTTTTAAAAACCAACTTGAACCGTTAAGCACTCACTCATAAAACAGTTATTTGTGTGTAGGGTATTGGGATTGTCTAAGATAGACCATTTGTCATTGGTATGTGAAGAAAACTCAATAGGTTTGGAAAAATTTGTTGAATTTCATGAACCAACTCAATCAGCTGCTATAAAGACTACTTTTCCAGCTCACATTATAGAACTAATTATGCTGTGTGTCTGGTGGTATACTGTGACACATTACAGACATACAACAGAAAATACGCTATGAAAATTAAATTAGTTTTTAAGAAAACAGGCTAAATGCAGCCTATTATTAGGGACTCTTCTTATCTACAGCAAATACTGTAGGCTAGGCAGAAAAGTTTTGAGATACAGGAAATTATCAAATAGGGAAATCTGCACATAAACTAATTTATTCATTTTCACAAAGCTGGAGTACAAAATTTAAAGGGAGTGGATGGAAGGGTGGGGTCATGTAGACAGTACCTGCTGTACAACCAGAAGAACTGTGGCACAACAGCAGTAAATTGAAGAGCCAATTTCTACCCTGCTACTTATTTGAAATAAACTACTTTGGCTGAGTTTTATGCAATTGACATATTGACCAAGAATCAATTCCTCTGATCCTTTCTAAACTTTGGTAAAAGTGTTCTACTTGAGGGAGGGGATAAGGCTGAGGAAGAAGTACATCCTTTTCCCTCATGAGAAAGATGGGAAATGCATGAAACCCACAGGAACTTCACTTTTTCCTTTCTCCTTCTGCGACAGGAATTTCAAAAGAAAATAACATACGAAAATAGTATAGTTCTTTATAACAATTTATTACAGCTTCAAGCTTCTTTCATCTTCTCAATCTTATATTTTTAAACAACTCCAGCAAGTTCTTTTGCCTTGATTTTCTCCAACTTTGCAATGCGGGCTTGGCTCTTGCCACCAAGAAGGCCACCACCCCAGTGTCTTCGGATCTGTAAAAGAAAATAATGAGAGGAGATATGATTGTGATGGGTCTTCCTTAAAGTGGACAAATTCCATGCCTGGGAGTCAAAGGAAGGAAGAGGGGAAGTTCACTGTGCAATAGATGAATCCGAACAGTCAAGTAATGGTGGGATTTTGTCATCCATAATTGGAGTCCATCAGTTTAATGGGAAAGGGAATTGTGCAATCTTGCCGCTTGATGGGAATGGAACCACTTTAACCAACATTCCACGATTATTTCTGCAAGGGAAGGTTGTATTTACCAAACCAAGTTGTGGCTCACTGGCTTGTTTTCCCCACTCCACTGTTTTCTGAGGAGCATCACGTACAACGGCAGTAGGTTCTCTTTAAGAGTCTTTGGTATGATTCGACCTGAGAATAGAACCTCGGCCTTCTATGTGAGAGATGGATGCTCTACTGCTAGATCAAACACATTCAGAACCAGGTTTCCATTCTCAATACTTCATCTGACAAAAGATAACCCAAAGCTTGAGGCCAAATCCAAAAATCCCTAAAAAGGCAGACAAACTGGAGTCATCATAGGGTTTTTCCACATACCTGCCAAGATCTTCTCAGCAAACAGGGTATCCACACCGTCTATTTTAGATTTATAAAAGTGCCAGCCAGGTACCCGCCAACTTAAGTCTACCCTATTTCTGGTTCTCCTTTTCTAGATGGTTACCGATTTTGTTTATTGTAGATTTGCGTAGTGAAATTTTTGGTCAAGTACTCAACTCAGGTCTATCCCATTTCTGCTTTTTCTTTACCACACATTAAATGGCCCAAGCCTTGCAGAACTGAGACTAAAAAATAGAAAATATCTAATCTATACCAAGGTTAAAATACTAACCTCATCTGCTCTGTCATTGTAGTTGGTCTTCACAGCTTCCACAATCTTGCTAAGTGCAGATTTGTCCTCTCTGTGACAAGGAAATGCCAGAAAAATTTCTTAAAAAGTCACATCATAAATACACATAAAACTAGGCTTTTCCTCCTCAAAGGCATGCAAGCAGGCTTAGTTTGGGGTACCCATTCAATTTCGTTTCTTCAAAATTCTCCCACTATTTAATGTCCCTATGTGAAGACTACTCTCAATACCTCACACCTATGCCACTCTGCTCAGTGTTAAAAAGCTAAAAATAATTCACTTCATCAATTTCAAGTCAATTTGTCAACATCATCGCAGAGTCTCAGTACAGAATGGTCATTAGTTTTCCACAAATTACATGCCCAACGTTCCTCGGCAGAAAGTTTGCCAGGTATAAATCCCTGCCCAGCAAGAACTCTCCACAAAGAAATATAGCACATTAAAAATTGACAAGAATATTCCTGCAGGGCTGGAAAGAACGTTTATTTCCTAGGAAGGGAGTAGCATTTTTTCCAAGGAAGGAAGTAATACAAATCTTAGAAAGGGAGTAAATTTCCCTAATGTCTCCCTACCTTTTCATGTACTGAAAAAGGAAATTTCCCTCCAAATGCAAAACTTTCTCTCCAAATGCTACAACTTCCCAGGGAGGAGCCTCCCAGCTTCCCAACTTTTTCCACCTATGTATTTATGTAGACAAGTTTGATGGATATGGGTTCTCAAGGCATGGATGAACAAAACACAAAAGACACTTTAGATAAGATCAAAATCTTGACATAATTGACAACCACTTAAAAATTGCCAGACTGATGTTTAGGAAAAATCTGCCCACCAGGGCAGTATGAATTTCAGTATTAATTTCAGCACCTACTTAATCACCCACCTACAAAACAAACAACACTTTTTTGAGGCTCTGAAATTTTGTTTTAAATTGTTCTCATGTATTCCAGCGACCAGCAAATTTCCAAAAACCAGGTGCATTGCAATGCTAAAGATAATACAGATTTAATAAACAAGTTTTACTTACGGGTTGACTGTAGCAAAGGCCAGACAGGTTGCAGTTTTCCTGTGGACTACTTGACCAAGACGAGCTTTGCCCTTGACAATGCAGTAGGGAACTCCCATCTTCCTGCATAGAGCTGGCAGGTACAAAACAATCTGAAAGAAACATTGAAAAATAAACTTGAACAATATTTACACCAAACTGCAGCCAGAGAAGACATCTGAAATAATTTTAGAATTCATAAGTGGTATTCTCCACAGGCTCTTTTGAAAGAATACTGCACCCAAACAGAAATTGTACGGTGTGGACAAAAAAGTTGGGCCAACCAGACAGAAAGAATCAATGCAAAACTTTAAAAAAGAGAAAACAGCAGTTATGTCAGTGAGAACATTGAGTAATAACAATCAAAAGTGTGCATGTGTGTTAAGTCTACTTTGTACAAAATTTTGATGTTTATTAATTAAGACTTCCTTTTCAATGCAGAATTGTGGATTTTTTTGTGTGTGTGTGTGTGTTAAATCATGATTTCTTTTCAATTTAAATCACCACTTAAATAGTGATTTTCATTTATTATTATTTATGATTTAAATCAAACAACCCTGTTGCATTGCCTTTCTACCACTGAAAATTGGCTGTTGTTGTTTTCAGTTTGCTTCAATGCCTGCATTTTGCATAATTTAAATTGAGCAACAAATCTCAATTCCCCCCCAATCATATTCAGTCTTCTCTACACTTTACAATTTAAAAATACACCTGCCTTCTGCACCTCCTGAACATAGCTGCAATAACATGTACTGGGATTAAATTGCTCAAGGTCATATCCAAACACTAATGTGTGTAATCTGAATGCCAATCTGGGAGGGCACCATCAACCAATCAGAATGATGTTTTTAATTTATTACAATCAAAATTTTACAGAGGACATCAAGTGACTGTACAGAGATTTGGTGTTTTCCTCTGACTATATCAAACAAAATAGGCCTTGATGATGATGTCATTTTGGGATCAATGCACAGCTGTAATCATTTGAATAGGCTCTTTCAATAATGTCAACACAATCATGCATTTGGTAAAAAACATCATCATACATTTGTACGAAAATGCCAACAGACAAACGTATGGCCATGTGGACCCCATTCCTAACAAATTTGAACAACATCCAACGTTCATGACTATATATAACTAGAGCCACATCTACACTATCTTACGTTTGGTTCAAACCATCATAATACAAAAATGTATGACAATGCTACCAGACTAGTAAAAAATGATCGTGCAGACTGACTTACCAACAAACTGGGACTTAGTCCAACATGTATGAAGGTGTTCAAATATTTAGCTGCATGTTTCATTTTCCCAACAAATGTTCACAAACACACTTGTATGACAATGTTCATAAGCAAATGTACGATGGAGTAGATGGGGCTCATACCTTTTACCTTTCCAACATACTTGTGTTCAGACACTTGTGTGACAATGTTTGTGAACAAATGTGTGATCATGTAGGTAAGGTTTAAGTCACATCAAGAGATAAAGGGATATATCCCTTGCAATGTGAAGAAGATGCAACAGTGTGTGTAATGTTCTGGGGCCCGTTCCACAAAGAGTTACGCACAATCTTAAGTATGATTTAGTGTTGACTTAAGTATGGGGAATCACACTTAAGATTGTGCGTAACTCTTTGTGTAATGTTTAGAAGACTCACCTCCAAAGGTTCTACATCATGAGCAATCACCACCAGCTGTGCCTTCTTGGACTCAATAAGAGATGTGACTGTGTTCACTCCAGACCTTACCACAGGGGGACGCTTTGTGGGGACATCTTCCTTGCCTTCTACTCTCTGTTCAGCACGGGCACGAAGCCTAGCCTTCTTCTGCAACTTAGTTTCTGGAGAGTACTTTTTCATGAGTTTGAAGAGTTGAATGGCTTCACATTGAAAAACAAAAGAACACCTAGTCATGCTTTATGACTCAAGAGACACAAAATGTTCTTCACATGTTCATGCTAATGATTTTAATTTAAAGAGGAAGTTAAATTTAATTTTCATAGGTGAAAGAGGAACAAAATCTACACAGTGTGGTAAAAGTTCTACTTACAGTACCGGTTCGTCGAGGTTAGCGCGATCATCAAGTTGCGAATAGTCCAAGTTAGTCAAAGATCGTCAATGTACGTCAAAGCCCAAAGTTTCCCAAATGCCCAAACTGAGATCGTCTAATTTGACGATGTTGGAAATGTTCGTCAAAAATCGTCAAGATTAAAAACAGCCGCACAATAGCTTGCGGTTGTTTGGTGATAAGCTTTGCGGTTTACTACTTGCGACGTTTTTACCGACAACACGACAAAAGAAACAAAAGACCACAGCTGAATAGCAGTCTAATTCCCTTCACTAGTTAGCTCCACGCGCACGGCGTAGTTGAAAAGATTTTATATTTTTGGCAAAGCACATTTTAAGTACACAGAAATCAGTTAGCTTCCTCGGCGATCGTAAAGTATTGGCTTCCATCTTTGGGTGCACGTCACAACATCCCAGAAGTGCATGCAGATTGTCTTCAAAAATTTTGCATTTCTCATTTAAATCGCCACTTTTTATTTTTAGATCGTTAAAGTTATCGTGGCCCTTCTTCAATGTTTGTTTTGCACCTTCATTGCACTTTTCCGTATTGCTGTTTTACCAGCATACTTGTTTGGTATGGCGTTTTGTTTTTGATTTTTTTTTTCGCGCAAACATTCTGGTCATTAAGTTACAGGTGTCAGGAAATCCAAATCTTTTCAGAAATCGTGTTCAGTCGCTCCATACAGCTTTTGGTTATTTTTCTGCTTGCATGCTTTGGGTTTTTTGTTGTTTTTTCTTGTTCTTCTTCTTCTTCTTTTTTCTTATGCATGTGTGCCTTTCAGTTTTTGACGATCGTGGAAAACTTGAAAGCAATTATTGTTGTGTTCATATTCTGGGAATACACTTCAGTTCCCCAACAGAAAAGTAAGAAATGAACTTTGGGGGAAAGTAAACATATACACAACTGTTTCCAGTTCGTGGATTTACTAGCAAATCTAACCTTGCAAGCAGGAAACAGCTGACTTGTACACTAGCGTTAAAAAGAACAAGTGGGTATATTTTCTCCCGTATTACCCCATACTCACTGTTAACCCAATGATCTCGCTGAATTCCTCCATTGCATATGTGTACATATAAATAAACCGAACACACGGTTAGCAAGAGCCGAGAATTTCCCCGCAAAGATGATCAATATTGCACTAGTCTGCTCTCCAACCTGTGCCGTCGACCGGTAAGCCGACACAGTTTTATCGGACAAAACGATAGGCCTAGATCCAACTAATTATCGAGAGAAAATTGAAGGAAGGCCCGAGAAGAACAGCAAAAACTTCTTACTGTTGCTTCATATAAAATACTAAGAAACAAGCTGCAAACGAGCAGAATGTATCGCTTAAATGAGTAACTTTCGCTTTTACACAAAATAAAAAACCTCTTGGTCAAACCATCGATTAAAAAAGAATTTTTTGAAGTTTTCCAGAAGTACCCCCGACTCTCGGTAAAGGGTCAAGCCGCTAAACCAAACCACTGTGTAATGCATCGCGAACGGGTGTACCATCGGTTCTTCCCTCTTTCTGCCCGTAAAGAAAATGCCATCTATCATGAATGTTTAAGCCTACCTTATGCAGCATAAGTTTATATTCTGTGCCTCTGTTTTTTTTATAATCCGAAGTATTAATCCTGCAGGTTGTGCCTTTAACCGTATAAGGCCTGTTACATGGACGGTTCCCAAAGCATAATGGAAATAATCTCTTCGCAACAAATATTTACATAGAACTTGTGGAGCCAGTTGCAAAATAAAGTTTTAAGGCCCGTCTCATAAGTATTAATACAGGACCCACTATATCTCCGCATCGGTGCAATTAGTGTTGCAAATTTCTGCACGGAGGTGACAGCTCTTTGACCTCCGTCAAAAACAGTGCTTAGGAATTCGTTTACCTTTTTAAAGTTTTTGTTAATTGCACAAACCGTTTTCGGTGAATTCTTGTTTGAACCATATGTCGAAGCAATTAAAACCTCCCCCTCTGTAACCGATGTTGACAAATTGGACTCGCCTTGATCTGCCGACCAATCACGCGCAGATTTATCACGTACACAGAATAACTCATTTGCATGTGCAAAAATAACTACTGCCGTATATGGCGCCCAAACTCGATCACCGCGAGGTTCACGTGGCCATGCTTGAGAATGAGATAACTGGACTCGTTCGTACTGTTTCAATGCTGCTATACTGTAGGACCGCAGTACACTCAAAATCATGTCCCAACATGTTTTAAGACAATACTGCATGGTCCCGCACGGCTGTACAGTTCGTTTTTAGCTTCCGAAGGTTCCACGTAAAACACACCTACGCATTTATCCCGCCAATGACCGTGGCGTAAAACGTCATGTGCTTCGCCGTGACAACAATTACAGCAAATCAGCGGCGAGCGTTAGTGGGACTTTCCAATGACGTAACCAATCTCTGTTTCTCAGGCCGACGCAGCCCGCTCGAGCTGTCGGCCACTTGTACGACTCGCTCTCTAGTTTAATCGTTCACACTTTGTATGCAAGTAAAATTCAGTGTAGAAGTACTTACGAAGCACTGTTCAGTAGATCAGTTGTTTTCGTTAAAATGCATGGACCAAGTCAGCGTGTACTGAAGTCGGTCTCAAGAAAAACTGGAATGTTTGTAACAGATAGATTTGGTGGAGTGATGTGGGGCAATAAAATTATACAGAAATATCTGTCAGAAACGATTAGATACTATTGCTTCGGCCAATGTGGTTATCGTTCATTTTTGTAAAGGGGTTGGGCGGGTGGGTGGGTTGGGGGTTGTAAACAGCTACAAGTTCCAAGTTTCACAGGGTCGTAACCAGTGGGGTGGTCAGCAGGCACGGATTCAGACATTTCAAAAGGAGGACCTGACTTATGAGAAAGCAGGGTTGTGAGGGAGTTGCTCTGCTAAAATTTCCCGTTTGTTTTGTTGTTGATTTGACGAAAGGGAGATTTAGCGGATAAAATCCCCCTCTCTTGGATCCGCGCCTGGGCAGAAAAATCGGGTAGGGAAGAAAGGCAGGAAAGAGAGGAAAAGAAGGGGCCACTGGTACGGATTCGGGAACCTCTTGAGCTTTGTCCCCCCTACCAGACGGCCAAAACGGACTGGTTACACCCTTGGTGTTTTCGGGAAAGCGCCCATAGTTTCTATGTCCATGCCTCGCGTGCGTGCATCCACTATAAATTCTTCCTGCTTCAGGTGCGCAAATCCCAGGGGGGCAAGGGGGGCCTTCGCTCCCGCAAGTGAAGAAGTGGGGGAAAAATTGTAATTTAGCCCCCCCTTAGATGTCAAAGCCCACACCCGCAGCCAGACAAATGTACCGGAGAGTGGCCAATACTTTTCAAGGGGCATTTTTTTCAGGGGATGGGGGCACGTGTTCAAATGAACGACGTCCCCAACAAAGTCCCACGCGGGCCTTTTGGTTTTGCAGGATATGTAAAACCCAAGCCAAGAAAATACATGGCATGGTGACACGACCTACATCTGCAACAAGTACGGCGCCAAACGTACGACAAATTCTTGAAAAACGTAGAAGATTCTAGACAGCCCTCGCGTCATCTAGTCTTCTCGGCGGTAAACATCAAACAGGTGCGCATGAGAACACAGGTCATTCACCCAGCTGCACAAAATAGTAACATATGATTGACAGATTCCTCGATGTTTTTGAACCCTGGGAAAACGGGACTCAAGCATTTGTTTCAAACATTGGAGACAGCGTAAAAACAACTTGTGCTTTTTAAATCGGCAGTTAGTGAGCGTAAAGCTTGTTGTGGAACAAATTCCCAACAGTTAGCCTAGACAATCGAAGTTGGTCTACTGAATATTCGGCTATACTGGTACAAAATGGATTTTATTGGGATATATAACCTTTCTGTGTGGAATAAAAAAGGTAAGACACTTTCCGTTTAGCATGCGTAATAAACCCGGGTATGTTTAGGCTTGCGGGAAGAAATGCAAGGTCCCTCCTTGGGTGGACTACATAGGACGGGGGACATGGGACTAGATAGAGCGCGGAGAGGGCGCACCAGGACCAGGCTTTTAACGGGGGTACTCAGCCTTCTCCCAATTGGGGCATACTGTTTGGAACATCTGCAATTCTCGGAACATCTAACCTCGGGAATAACGAACCTTGTAACCATCGCCAAATCATTGAGACATACGAAAACGGGGAACATCGAACCTCGGGAAGATCGGGTAGGCCCCGTAAGGGGGGGGGCATTACCCTTAAAATAGCAAGCCAACTAATCCATTTTTTACTTAATTCGAAAAACTCTCAGTAGACTAGGGTCGGTACGATATTATAATGCATTGGATTCTATTCGAAAAACGATCACAAGATCGACGCTGCTATTATATTATTTTTCCCCGTTGGAAGAACTGCACTATAACAAACTTCATTTATCTTGTGAAATTAATGAAAATCTAACAGTTTAAAGGGCCTGTTTGGTTTCTTTTTTCCTTTGCATGTGTTGGAGCCTAAAACAATTCGCAGCATTTCAATAAATATCGGAAGAACTAGTAGAGCTGGAACTTCCTTAAGAGAGAATACTTTATACTTAAAAAAAAAAAAACTTCTTAAGCTTAGCAGGATTTGCTCGCAATCAGAATTTTTACGCGAGTTTGGATTTTTTCAAATATTTTTGGCTGTTGAGAGCCATTTCAAACATACGGAAACATTTTCACACGTAAAGTTAAGAACTTGTACAACTCGTCGGATTTTTTTCTTCCTGTTGGAATCCGAACCCATCTTGAGCTAGTGGGAGAATTTCCAGAGCTCCTCTTCAACTTTTGAAAATCTTTGTTGTATTAACAGATTAAGGGAAAATCAGCACAGGTCATTTGGAATATTTGAGCTCGATAGGCCTTTTCTAACTGTTTGAAGCTTTGTTGCAGTTTGGAAAGCTCCCCATAAATAACGGTGTAAAACAAACCAAACAAAGTTGCGATCAAATTCCTAAATCTCCATTTTGAAAAAGAAAAAACACCCAGAGAGAAATGTCACAAGCATCCCTTACAGAGAAAGAATGTAAGACAAAAAAAATTTGAAATACTAAATCGAAATTGAATTTTTCAAATGCACCGGCCTATCTTTACTCCTTATAGATAGTGTCTCTCACGATAAGGTATACAGCTAGGGGGATGAAGAATGTATCACCTAAAACATAACGATAAAATTTTCGATCGGAATTCTCTTTTTTCCTTTGACTGCCTGCGCGATTTAAATCTTCTCAATTTTGTGACTAGTAACCTTTAACAACTCCTCAGATATTTTTTGTCATGTCCAAACCGGGAAACATTCTTGCGCGAGCGGGAGAACTTGCAGATCCCTTCTTTAACTTTTGGAATTTCCGTTGTAAAAAGGAAACATCGCACAAGTCATTTGGAATATTTCAGCTTGATGATGTTTTTCTGCATGTTTGAAGCCCATTGCCCTTTGGAAAACTGCAGACATCCTTCCATACAAAGTGGGATAAAACAAACAAAACCCTTATCAAAGTCTTAAATCTCCGTTTTGAAAAAAAAAAAAAAAAAACGCACTAACATACACCCCAGAGAGGTTGTCAGAGGCACTCCTTACGGACATGCAGAGTAAGAATGTAGGAAATACAAATTTTTTCATGAATATCGATCGCATTTGACTGTTTGATGTACCGGCTCATCCTCACCTCTTGTGTCTCTCACGATAAGGCATTCGGCTTGAGGGAGGGAGAATTTATCACCAACAACATAACGAAGAAGTTTTCAAATGATCGGGATTATTTTTCTTTCTTTTGCTTGTGGAATTATTTCTGAGCGATTAAAACCTTCAGGTCGGAACCGGGAAACATTTTTTGCAAGAGCAGAACAACTTTCAGACCCCCATCTTAACTTTTGAAAATCTCCATTATGATAAAAAGAAATTCAAAAAATTGTACGTATCATTTAGAAGATTTGAGGTTGATCGGAATTTGATATGTTTGAAGCTTCCTACGCTTTGGAAAACTCTGTCCACTACAGTAGCTCCTGAAAATCTCCGTTTTGAAAAAAGAGAAACCACACCTTTAATGATCTTGCATAGGAAAACCGTAGGACAACATTTGTGGAAGATTTGTTGAAGGGGTTTGTGAAGGCAGTGCAGGGTTTTGCATGTACATTACACATTAAAAAGCTGTACACGAAAATTACGGTACGTGTGTGATTGGATCGAGTAGAAAATTTGGTTCTGATTTCCCTGTTAGGGTAACATTTTCCATTTTAGGCAAGATCTAGTATCTGTTCAAGTTAGAACCTAGTCAACTTTCTGTGGCATTAAAAGCCTAATGTGTCGTGCAAGCTCTTTTGTCACGATGTTACTTCCTCTGAATAGCGGCCTGTTTAGTGGTCCATTCATGCACGCTATTGTGTCAAAGATTACGGAGTACAGTTTTGCTGGTATTGAGAGGATTATAAAACACGCACAATAGATCGTCAAGCCGTCGGGATTATGACGATCTTTTTCATTGTATGACCGAAGTGCGGTCGATGTAATCTTCTCTTCAATAGATGTTCTCTAGGTAAGGATTACTGGAGTTGATTTGACGATATTTGACGATTAGAAAATTAGAGAAAAACTGCTGGTCGTCAAAGTTAGTCTCTGATAGTAAGTCATCGTATCGTGCGTCAACGTCGGCTAAACTCGACAAATCGGTACTGTAAATTGGATATGCATTTCTTGAGATATCAGTAAATGAAGTCAGTAGATTTGTGTTCAAAAGTGAGTTTGAGGGCAGCAGAGCTTATATCACTTCCTCACATTGACAAGAAATGCTTTGTTTCCCTTTGTTTTATCAGACTGTTGTGTTGACCTTGAAGTTAATAGGAGTATGACCTCTCCTTGGGGGATGCAAAGTTTGTTAAATTCTCATGCTACTTATGCAATCACATTTTAATGATATGGGATTGTTGAGGAGAAAACCCAGTATTAAGTTTAAAGAAAAACAAAAGACTGCCCATTAGTGTGGGGATGTGATGTCATATGTGCTTGCTTCATGTTCACATTTTGTTAAAAATGTGAAAAATTTATGTGGTCATATCTTGGGAACCACACATCAGATTTCAATGCAACTTTCACTGAAATGCTCAGAATAAGTACCCCTCTAACATACTAAATCCTGTTGGGACCTTAAACCTTTCTTTAAAAAAAAAAAGAAAAAAAAGAATTAAGGTTTCACGGTATACCGGTATTTCCGTAAGTACCGGTACGTACCGGTACCGGTACGGTACGGTACCACCAACCTAAAGGTACCGAAGTATCGTGGAGACTGGGTACTCAACTGTAAGGTGAAATCTTTTCTCAAAATTATAGCATTTAAATTAGAATGATACTAAAATGTAACAAACGACCATTTGATAAATGCCCCGTGTCTCTAAACATTATAATATAAACAGGGAATAGTCACTTGATAATCATTTCGCACCATTTCAGTCACAAATCCCCCCTAAGAATTTCGGAAATTGCCGTTTAACGTTACTTTCGCAGAACTAGCACCATCCACACTAAAAAGGAACTTGCTTTCTATCGACATTCTGCGCAATCTCAGAACGAACCCTGCCAGCGCTAGCTAGCTTCGCCCGCGCCTTCACATTGTGTATTTAGACGGACACGATTAGTCAACTTTGGGGTGAAAATCTTTTCTCAAAAATAAAGCATTGAATTTGAATGATACTTGAATGAAACAAAAACCCATTTGATAAACGCGACGTGTCTCTAAGGATTGCAATACAAACAGGGAACATTCACTTGATAATCGTTTTGCGCTATTTCAGTCACAAATCCCCCTACGAATTTCGGAAAGTGCTGTCTAACGTTACTTTCGCAGAACTAGTACCTTCCACACTAACAGGGCCCTTGCTTTCTTGTGACATTCTGCGCAAGCTCTGACATGAACGTTGCATAGACGATTTCTGGTTTTAACACAGTGATTCAGTGGGACTGTTCCATAACGTCCACTGTCTATGTCTGTGGGAGAAAAACTTTCGTACGAACGCAACGAACGTTCTTTCAGAAATTACTGTAACACGGTGAAGCAATGGGACTGAACACACAGTAAATCCCGCTTAAATCATTGGCTCGCGTGTTCAGTTCAACTGATCAACTCACTTGCTTTGTTGTATTGCTCTACGTACTGAAGAACAGTATAGTGTTATTGTACAACGGATTGCTGCGCGATGCATTCGTAAATTCAATCTTGAAGCACTTTGATTTAGTTTTGATAGCGATAACTCGGCGGGAAGAAAGCTTGATGAATCAGTCTTTTATGGAAATATTTTTGTAAAGTTCTACTTAATAACTTTTGGTTATACTTTAGGAGGGGGGTTGTTATTATTTGCAGAAATTATTTTTGCAATCTTCATTACAATCCTGAGTGCTCTTGTCATCTTGTGGGGTCAAGCTCCGGTGCAGACGTGCGGCGCTGATTTATTGTGTGTTCTGAAATTATCGGACGCTAAATTTGCAGAGGGGTTATTTCTTTTTTTGTTTACTGATTTGCTTAGTGTGGGGTGACTAAATGTTATAAAAAATACTGAAACGGGAGGCAGGGATTATCAGAAGACTTCACTTATGTCAATGCATGGTATTTTTACGGATATTTTGCATGTGATAAAAATCCTACTTTTTAACTCTTCTGGTACCGGTACTACGGTAATACCGGTACCATTTGTGGCGGTACCGACGGTACCAATTATCAGTGGTACCGTGAAACCCTAAAAAGAATGATCAATTATCGTTAAGTCCAACTTCCAACCTTAGACTCTTTCTAAGTAGTTTGTGGAATATGGCATGGTTAGCTGACATTTGCTCAGTTATAAGGTCTTTGTCTATCTTTCTCAAGAAGATCAGGTGAAGAAATTCAAACATCATTGCAAACTTCAGCTTTGATCTACATCATGCCAATCATGAAAACCGTGAAAATTTTTTTTTTACCTCTCTTCATATGAAAAATGCCAAATTTGCCTCTCATTGTCAAAATTTCCCCAAGATACCATCATTTCCTACAAAGATCTTGCAGCATTTTTCATTTTCCCCACCCATGCAGAGGAAAACAGACAATCAGAGTAAACAAATACCACAATAGTGGTCTAGTACTTGATGGAAAAGAAATTCTCATTGCCTGATACTTTTTTTATGGTACAAACCAATAAAGCAATGGTAAATATGCAGGGTTTCCATCAAAGGGGTAAAGGGGGAGTTGTCCCCCACTTTCCAGAAGGAGGGGTGAAATCTCCTTCCCCCTTTTCGTTTCCATAAAAATATTTATCTTAGTTTTTCATTTAAGAAGTGGACACTTTTGCAGCAATTTTTGAGCTTCAGATTGCACTTTATAGGGGCCTTGAGGCAGGACCACTAAAACAACCAGTCACTTTGGCTAAAGGCAGGACCAATTTGGACTTTTGGTTGTTTGGCAGAATCCCTGATATGTGCACTGGTCAATAACACAAATATTAAAGATGTACTATTTTCCATCGTACTGCTTGACAGCAATGCATCACTTAGGCTAAATCAACAGTTGCAATTACTACTCACAAAGACTTACCTGTTGGTCTATCCAGGGTCTGGCTGAACTGGTTGACACCTGGAGGTACCTTCAAACGCTGCACCAAGATAGCTTTCTGGCGTTGGATGCGGACATACTTGGGCCATTTCACAAAACGGGTGACATCTCGCTTGGGTTGGATGTCATTACCTAAGTGAATGAAACAAATATCACAACATTAATGTCGAATCAACACTATTCATCCTTAAAATTTATACCAGATAACAAATCTTTTATGTGCAGAAAAGTAACAATGTACCTATAGTACTTAACAAACAGTATAATTTACTGAACTTGAGGAGAACTATCTAGAGGAATTTCTCCAAAATGCAAATTTTTCTTACAAGGAATATATAAAATAGCAGAAGTATCTGGCTGGATACTGACATTCAGTATTGGATAGCAAACTTCACTAACAACAGTATATCAGAACTGATTGTGCAGTAGAGGAACACTTGTTGAACTTGTACTTGTTCAAAGAATTTACAGCTTGGCACAGAACAGTCTGTGCCTGGGATAATAATATGGCCAACTGTTTGTTTCCATTTTTCTTCTTCTTCTTTCTATCTTGAAGCAGACTTGGGGTGGTTGAAATGTATTACAACCAATCTGATTTTGAAATTATTGTAATCAATTTCTTCTGTAAAAGTTAGACATTTGATTTAAATTTGTGAAGGAAGTAAAAGTTATTAACTTTCTTTCGTGTTGCTCGTGTTGGAGTGCCCACACTTAGCTTCCTTGGCTGCTCACCACAAACAAGTGAAAACTGCTCAAGAAGCAATAACCTCCACTTCGCAAGGGCTTGGTTCTGTTTGTGGCACAACCAGGTGTTTGTTTCTGATTTGCTTTGATTACTTCATAATTGCACATTAGGTTCTCTTATTCCCTCAACCTCAAAAGCTGCACTCCAACCAATTCGACTCCAAACTAAATCCAAGCCTAACTACAGCAGGGAGCTGTTATGGATGGAGAAAAACGTATCTCCTTCCAGTCTTGCGACTGTAATACCTGTATGGTAAACAACAAGCTCCAGATGGCATTAATTTCAGAATGTCACATGACGAATGTGCTTTTAAAATCACAGGTCGGCTAAGTTTGAAACAATTTTTGTGATTCAAGACATTTCACAATTTTATTGTTAGTCATCTAGGGAAACAAAAATAAAAGTTGATTTGTTTTGTTAGTTCATTTCCATTTATAACAACAAAATGAGTAAAAAATAAATTACAAAACAATTTCATATGAAAACAGCCAGGAGAGAAAAAAAGAAACAATGTGGTATGATACTTACTGTATATTGAAATTAAACAGGAGAGAGAAGTTTGAAAGAACAAAACTTACACATAAAACTCTCTTGTATGAAAGCCCCCATCCCAAATTCATCTCTTATATAATCAAAAGTTCAGTCATCCTACTCCAAATACCTTAATGAACATGGAGACATGTTCAAAGGTTTAAGGGAAAGAATGTTAAGGCCTGTATACACGAGCAGCATTTCTAAAACATTCTCAAAAACATTTCCAAAACATCCACCTGCAACAAATCCAAAACATGCTTGTTTTCAGTTTGTTGCACAATGTAGACAGGGTATACAGCATGTTTTGAAAATGTTTTTGAAATGTTGCAAAAGAAATGTCCTGTCAATTCTTTTCAAAACATTCTCAAAACATTTCCAACATGTTTTCAAATTGTTTTTACTCTCTCTACACTGTGCAACAAACCGAAAGCAAGCATGTTTTGGGTTTGTTGCAGGTGAAGTGTTTTGAGAATGTTTTACAAATGTTGCTTGTGTATACAGGTCTTTACTAAATCAGGGAAGAAATAAAAATAGCTAAGGATTACTTACAAGTACAATGATTCAAAGTCCACAGCACCGATATTGTCAGGGTTCTAGAAAGAAGCCCCAGGGTGGGAAAAGGTGGGAAGTTAGGGGGGTTCCTTCCCAGAAAAACTGGCTATCTCTAGGGAAATTATTTACTAAACTGGAGGGAAATTTTCCTATTTTGAACATGAAAATACAGACAGAATTGTTGGAAATTTTACTCCCTTCCCACGAGTATTAAATTCAGATATGAAAATTGGGATTTGTGAAATCGAGCCTGCTCACACCCTAAATCTGTGTATGTCTGTGGTTTCAACTCTTAAGAACTTAAAAAGATCTTGAAATTGAAATGGGTCTCCCCTGATAACAGCCTTGAATCTTCAACTCCCTCAAACTTTTTTTTTCTGTGTTTTAGCCCTCATCCTTTCCTTGTTTTAATTTAATTTTTTCATGTTACTACTCTGCTCAGTTTTAAAAAGCTCGATTTGTGGTCATCAAGTTTTTTCAGGTGAAGAAATTCATACATCATTGCAGAGTCTGAGAGCCTGAATATTTCAATCTGAGCTTATCATCTTGTCTCAAATATTTCAAAAACATTTAAACATTTAAGTAGTAAAATATCAAGGGCAAACTAGAAATTAAATTAAACGGGAAACAAAAGAACTCTAAGCCAAAGGGGCCCACGTTACATATCATTCATTGACTTGAGTGCAACTTGGAGGTATTTTTTTAGCAGAAGTAATCTATCCTTAAAGTGAGATTTCCTGAGACACAGAGTACTAGTACAGGATGTGAAGGACAAGGTCTGCAGTATGTATTTTTTCTGTAGTATCAGACAATATTAAAGCGCCACCAGAATACTTTTTTTTTTTACGGCACCCACCAATGGTGAGTAGAGATACCTACATCCCACTATATCTTTTGGGGTCATGCAACAGCCCCTTTAAACAAAGATAGGGGGTACAGTAATGCAATTCTGCATCTATTTACTTACCAATGCCAAAGTTTTTGGGCCTCTTCTCAAAGAGGGGATTGACAACTTTCTTTGGTGGTGGAGGTTTGGCAGCAAAGGGAGCTGGGGCAACTCTCTTGCCTCTCCCCTTTTGACCTTTGACCCCTCTGGTTGGTTTCACCTTGGGCTGAAATCAGAAGAAAAACATTTGGTTAACACTAAGCTGCAAAGTACAGTAGTTTATCTGCACCTCAAGTCAAAAGTTAAAAAATATATTTTACAGCGCATGGAAAATGAATTCCTACCGTAAATAAATATTGCACAATGAGCTAATTTGTTTAGAATGAATAAACTTCAACATTTTATATTTCTGCTAAAGAGAGTCCTATGAGGATGGGAGTTGGACTGTAACTGTAGAATTCAATTAAAAAATTTTTGACTTTTATACTTGAGGTACACTTTGAAACAGGGCAATAACAATCCTTTGGGGCAGACCTGTACAATCATTGTGCCTACATTAAATGTGACACGCAACACGACTTCTTCCTTTCCTGGGTGTGCATGGGGCTAGTTTTAATGTGACCCAACAACCTTCCTTGAACTACAGTACAATTGTAATACAGTCACCATGAAGAAGGGAAAAAAGGCTATAAAGGTGGGAAACAGTGTTTTCTCTAGGAATGATTCTATTTGGTCAACACACTCAATACAAGAATATCTGACACACTAGAAACTTTCATCTTCTGGAAGTTGGAACCGCATACATCGACTTTGGGAACAAAATGATACCACTTTTTTTTTTTTTTTTGTTGTTGTTTTCTCCCACAGGTATCAGTGTGCCAAACTGAAACAGCCACTGCATCAAAATCATACTGCAGAGGATCTTGGGATAACAGAAAATACTGACCACAGGCACTGGTTGTGTCCTGGTATCACTGCAATCTCTTTTCATCTATTCTTGTTGCTGGAGTTTGATGCACTATCTTTTAGACATCACAACCTTCAAGATCAAAAACTGTAAGTTTTCTTTTGTGGGTGAAATACCAAAGGGTTCATGAAGATGACTCATTATTTGCATGAAATCCACGGGCCTGTTGACTATGTAGTAAAGTTTGGAAAGTTCTGCACTCAATAAAGACATAACTACATAGCAAAGTTTAATGGCCTTAACCAACAGAGGGAGGGTGACATCTGAGACAACTGAATTCGACGGTGATACACACTGATTTCTATGAGGTTTTCTACATTTGATGTGAAGTTTTTGTTTTGACTGAATTAAGGTTTCTTTTATTTGATCAGAAAAAGTTATGAGAAGGTTTTTGAGAAATTAGAAGGGGTAAACTTAGTGTACAATGAGAAATCATGTGTAATTTTGTGCAAAGCTGTTGACAGTGTATGGGGATAGTCCTACCTTGCCTTTTTTAATATAGGCCTATGTACAGTATAACGCTAGGAAGAATATCGCTGGAACTAGCCTCCTTCTGCAGAATTCAGACATGTGGCGATTGCCCTCTGTTCTGAAACACAAATACTGTCACTTGATGACCTTTGACGGCTGGAAAACAGCTGAGACTGGGGTTTTTATGTCGGTCAATATATACGTGATATACTGTATATACAGGGTTTTAATGGGCAGAAAATTTCTTGTAATATTGAATAATTGTCTTAACACATAACATCAGTTGAAAATAGTAATAATTTGAATCATTTAATTGATGCAACAAGTGTAAACAGGTCTGCATTCTGAAATTGACACCTGCGGTTTCAGATGAAAATTAATACGAGTTCACATAAAAATTAACCTCAAGCAGCGATTGACACAATTCTCCCAAAGATTACAAAATCTAGTCACCCTCTGCTCAGGGGATGAATATATCACCTTTGGTAAGCAATTAACTGACACAACAATGCACTGATTTCTGCCTACACAGTTAAGATTGATTGTTGAGTGGAAGCCCAAAGGATCTTTGGATGTGAGTCTGAAGGGAATCCTTTGCTAGCTTGTAGTTATTTAGTTATGTAAAGGTCCAAAGTAATCCTGGATTAGAGGCCATTGTAAAGCTTGATAAGTCTTTTGCTAGACTTGACATTAGGAAGTTCAGTTTCTTTCATAGGGTTGTTAATGAGTGGATTAGCTTCCTGGGTGGGTTGTTTTAAAACTCCACATCAGTGCACTATTTTAAGGTGAATACTGACAAGTTTTTCCATGACTGTGGTAGAATCTAATCTTTCTGGGCTTGTTAGGTGTTGGTGACTTGCTTTTGGTTTTCTGGGGGGTTTTGGATCACAGAGCATCTTATGGGGCCTTTTACAGCCCTCCTTTGTCATTTATACTGTTATGTTAAGTAACGCTTCTTAAAGGCATAATTGCAAATTATTTGTATGCTAATCGTTCATTTTGGAGAAAATTCAAAGAGAAATTGGATGGAATAATAACTGTTCATGTAAAAATCATGAATATTGTGCCAATTTCCTGACAAGTAAACTCTGAAGAATAATAACTGGAAAATGAAAGAAACAAGGCTAGCCTAGGCATAAAATTTGGCATAGTCTAGGTAATTTCAGTGAACTGGGAAATTTAAATTCCTATGATGTAGAAGTACTGAAAACAATGTCAATTTTTGACTGATGAACAGCATAGGTTAGCTAGTAGTGCAAGAAATATTAAATACAATTTTTTTTTTAAATTTCCTTTCAAAATTATGACTGATGTGCACAAAGCTGTCTGAATTAAGGTAGGCCTAGGCTAGCATTAAAGTATTTCAGTGCAAGCTGGTGTCACAGCTGATTACTAATACAATGAAATCTGTGAAATATCAGTAGCCTATTCAGTTTGCCTAGGCCTAGGCCTACATGTCAGATAAGTCTGTGAAGAGCATAAGTGCACTGTATTCGGTGCGTAATGTACGGCGCATGGTAGTGCAACCATTGACTGTGCTAAGGTAGGGTAGGATAAATATTAAATGACACAAAAGCGTAGGCTAACGTTAGTCTCTTCATACTTCATGGACATGTACTTGTAGGCTTCAGACTAACGCTTTAACTTGTGGTCAACGCTAGGCCGACATACAAAATATTTTGCTGGTTCTGTCAGTTCAATTTCAAGAGCAAATGTGGAACTAAGTGGAATGGCTAACGTACTGTAATCTGGTGAACAGTAACAAATTAAGGCTATTCTGTTAAGCGGCGTTAGGCCTACAAGTTACACTCTTACAACTTCACTACAGTAAGTTAGGCCTAACGTTATTTACTATTCCTGAACGCATAGCCTAGAAAGGAACATAATTGAAAGTAACAGATGAGAACGAGAATGTACGTCGAAACATTTGAAACTTTCTTTTCTCCAAAGAAGAAATTTATGTTAACATTTTTACATTCATTGCTAATTAAATATTTTTAAGATTGTAAAGATTGCAATAGGTTTATTTTTTCGTATAAGTAGCATCTTGTTCATACCATGTTGGACAAATTAAAAGAGGGCGCTATAATGGTTTACATTTTGGATAATGTGCTACGAATGAAGTGGCGTGCTTTACTTTTTGATCGACTGAATGATCATCATCGTTGATTTCCCGTCCCTGTTTTCCACTCCGCCGTAAACAGGTCTTCGGTTTTCGTTGCTGAAGGCCATCTGGCCATTACATTGAAAATAAGGCAAGATGGTTTTGTCATTTATTTAACTTTGGTTACAGGAGCCGCGGAGCGAATTTTGAAATGGGAACAAATTCAGCTTATCACCAAAGCGGCCCAATATTTTCAACAATAAAACAGCAGTTTAAGGCGACCCAAACCTAAAACGACCTAAAAACCCCACCCCTTCGTCTCCACGGTCTCGTCTGAGTTGCTGATCGCGGATACTTCAGTGTACCTCGGTACCCGGTCATTTCGCCCGTTTGCCAGTTCACCCCAACTACTCAGTTCGACCCCCAAATCAGTTTTTAATTACTCCTTCGTAGCTCAGTTGCACATCAGTTTTCCCTGTGTCTTGTCCCATCAGCGGTTTCTTCTGATAACCTATTAGGCCTCCAGTAAGTTCCTGTAGGTTGCTTCTTCCCGTAGGGACGGGGGGGGGGGCATGGCACCGCCAGAAAACTCCAGATGCTACGCGTCAAATTCCAATTGTGTTCCCTCACATGTTTTCAATGGGACTTAATGAAAAATTAATTTTATGTTCTATCGTCCATGTTGAATCAATAGGACGATAGGTTTTCTCATTGACTGGAATTTTTAGGAATGGAATGGAATTTTAAAGCGGCTCGTTGAGATGGTTCATGAAATTCAACAAAATTTCCCAAAGGTGTTAAGTTGTCTTCACATATCAATGACAAATGGTCAAACTAAGACAATTCCCATATCTAGCTACTTACAAGAAATATTTTGAGTATTTTACGGCTCAATTTAGTTTTTAAAAATTCGTGACCAGACACTTTTCAAATTAGGCTATGCACCAAACCGTTACAGGTCAAGACACCACAAAATTCGAAATTTTGCCGTAACTATTGGATGTATAATTTGACTAATAAGCATGTTCAAATGGTAGTTGGCCCTACCCTTAAACACTTTCATCAAGTTGTCTATATCAACTCAATGAGCCCCCTTTAAGTTGTGAATTTCCAAATTTCCTTAGTAAATTCGATTGAACCAATGTGAATTCCCAGCCAACATGCCCAGCTGGGCCCCAACTGGGTTTCAGCTGGGCTACTTGCTGGGCCCCAGCTGGGGCCCATCCGTGTTTGTCAGGTGTTCCCACGTGGGGCCCAACTGGGCTAGCCTTTCCCAGCTGAAGCCCAGCTGTGCCCGCTTCAATAACTGAAGCCTAACTGGGCTTTAGCTGGGCTTCAGCTGGGAAAGGCTAGCCCAGTTGGGCCCCACGTGGGAACACCTGACAAACAATTGCCTAGCTGTTTATTCCTGTTAATACCTGTTCAAACCCGTTGAAATTTTAACAGGTGTCAACTTGAATTTTCTCCTGAATGGGGGCCCCTCTATGGTAAATAAAGTAATCGGAAATTTTATTTGCCTTATGTCATATATCATCATCACTGAGTACAACTTAAGTATGGTTTTCCATATTTTTCTTATATAAAATTCCAAATCTTCTCCATTCTAGCTCCGGCTTGATATAAAAAGACAAAAAAATGGGGGAACTTGATCATATAGGTGGAGAGCATCAGGTCTAAGATAGCATTTAGTAACAACAACCATCATCAGTCGGTATGTATGGTCGGATTTTTGCAAAAGGACAACAATATCCAAACTTCCAAAATTCCAGTTTCCTTACAACCTATTTTCTCGAAAGAATCCAATATTTCTGCAAGCTCCATATTTTCAAATATTTCTTTAAAAACAGCATAAGTGACAGCGCGCTTCAAATTGCTTTCTCTCATACGGTAATATTCACCGTTAAAAGAGAAATTTAAAATTTAGTTACCCCCCCCCCCCCAACACACACACCTAGAAAAATCTGTCTACGCCACTGGTTCATGTCATGTAAAATGAAAAATCAATGGTCAGGCTTAGGTCAGCTTAAGAAAAGCTTTAAAATTTGTAGTAACTTCCATCAGGCCCTTAGCTAACACCCAAAAACACAATAAAACCGTGTCCACTGAAGGACAAAAAATATTACCCAGATAAACCACCAAAAATAGTCCTGTATGATAAATTGAGAATCTTTCACCACTTGTGTGTAAGATTCTTCGAAACAGTGAAAAAATCCAAATGCAATGAACAACCCCCTGGTCAGCAAAACTCCCACGGTAATGAACTACCCCCCCCCCCCCCCCAAAAAAAAACGGTTACTCTGGTTACGAACTTGAACCAAGTAGGTTTTAGAAAATGTGGCAAGCCAGAGACCTGGGTCACGGTTTCTATGTGTGAAAAGAGGGGGTGCCAGACAGTTTGTGGAAGGAGGGAAGAGGATTTAAGCTAAATGTAAAGGACGGAGAAAACAAAAAATACATAGATCGAGTTGTTTTCGCGTTCTTGTCATACTACAATCAATACCATCATCAAAAATTCAACTATGTCGTATCGTTATGAAGTCATTGTTACAACATTTTTAATGGCCAGAAAACCCCGTAATCACTGGCGTTTGTATTCAGGATATGGAAGGGGGATTGGATATAACCAAATGATCTGTTCAATTCAATTCAATTTGATTTATTAATTCCAGTATGAATAAATAAAATATTTATAAACAGGAGTAATAAAATAAGGTTACAACTTACAAATCCAATACTAAGACAATAGGCTACAATAAGTTAGGTCACATTAAAACATTAAAGGCCCGTAAGTCAACAACAAATAGTCTGAAGTTTTAGGTTGATTGAAAAGGAACGCTCTGAAATGAAGGCATTCTTGAATAAAGTTATTCTGTACTTCGGTAAAATGAATGGATTTTTTAGGTTTTTCTGTGAGAATACATTGAGGCTTTTGAAATCATTATGCAATGGGTGCTTATAATCATCATTTATTTTTGTGGCCATTCTTATGAACACATTTTTGGCAGAAACGTTCACAGTAAGTATAAGGTAATTAAAACCATTTTATCAAGAAAACTCTTTTAACGTTTTACCTGCCTTTCCCATCCCTGTAAAAATTGTTGTAACCAGTGAAGTAACCATGGCTCAAAAAAAACCAGTTTTTGATTAATGTTTCATAAAATAAAGAGGGATGGATTCTGTTGAATGTTGCATTCTTTTCCAATGTTCGGTTCTCAAGATGTAATCGATTGGAGTTGATTTTCTATAGAAAGTGAATTTGAAGCAAGTGGGTGCGATTCCATGGATTCACATTGTTGCCCAATGTTTTGTCTTTCTTTTAAGAACGTAACAAATTAACGATTAGAAAATAAACGTTTTGCTAGATTTTTTCATATAGCAAAAAACTCACCAGAACCCCTCAAAGGCAATAATGGTTGTCACTTTTAGGGTGGTGGATGTAAAATATACCCACATTTTTCCCTCCTGTCGAAAGAGGCGACTAAATGGAGGGACTTGCACTGTTTTCGAACAGCATTTGAATCTTAACCTGTTTACATAACTGACACTCTATAACATATTAGTGTTGGTGTGTTGTTGATTCGCATCTATTCGAATGCAACAAGGAAAAGGGTTTTTACTGAAGAAACATCGAGTACACAATTTCCATGACTGTTTGCCGAGTTTACTTGGACAACTAATCAATTATTATTTAAGCATGATCATTAAAAATTAAAATAATTCTAGTCAAACCCTTCAGTGAATTATATGTTGTCATGAAGTTACTGCTTCGTAGTAAATCCATAATGTTAGTGAATTTTTATGCTTCACTTTTCTTACTTTGCACAATACTTTTAAAATACTATAGAAATAAATAACGAAAAAGTTGATACCAGAATATACACAGAAAATATAATCATTGCCGTAGCCAAAAGCAGGAGAGAACGCATACGCCCATCCCATCGAAATATGATGCACGGGACTGTATCACACGGTATTGGATTTTCAAAAATTTTCAAAGGGGAGGGGATAGGCTTTTCCGCAGGTCTGCGATCAGACCTTGCAGTTCATCAAAGCCAACTAAAAACCTTTACCACCCCAACTGAACATGATGTTTTGTCTTGGTCAAGACGTCATTGCACTTTTTTGTTTACTGGCAACTTGTTTAACGCCAAGCTTTTAATATCACATATTTGCATTCATTTTTAAGGACTGGTTCCTTCTGGTCCAGGATTTAGTGAAGAGTGTAATGCAATATGTCGCCTGGACCCAACCGAGGCCGACTTTGTTGACAGCATTCACACTGAGGGCAACGTGTATGGCACCTCAACTGACATGTGAGTTACTTTAGTTCACCAAAACGTTATTTTTCATATTATAGGACTTACAGGTGTATAGAGCACCTTGTATTCATGGGTCGCGGAGGTTTGAAGTTTCTGGGTGGGAAATCACCAAAACGACCCTATCTGTTCAACAATAGAATAGCGATGTGAAGCGGCGCAAAGTGCCTACGGCAGAAAAAGTGGTGTTTGAAGCCCCCCCCCCCCCCCTCGTCACCTCGGTTTCTGGTACATCGATCCCTGTGAAAATCATAAATGTCATGGAGATTTGTAGGAGCACTGTAGAAATGGCTCAAATCGCCGTAAATCTGTAGAAAAAGTGAAAAGAAACAGAAAGATTGCGGAAAAATTCTGGAAATACCTTTCCGCAGCATTTCTGTTATCCTTATTTATCATTCTCTTTTCTCGTTCTGTGAATTTACCATAATTTTTTACAGTGTAACCTCAGTCTGTCTCCGGAGGGTAAACACCCTACTTTAAAAAATTTGAAAGATTAAACATTGCCAAGAATACAATCCATAAAATGCAATGCCAACAGCCAGTAAGTATTTCACGGGCCCCGCATGCATGGTCAAGTAGCTAGAGCATCCGACTTGGATTGGATTTCTGGAGCTTGACTCCTGGCCGGGTCATACCAAAGACTAAACGGAACCTCCTCCCATTCCGCTTGGTGCTAAGCATAAGAAAATGGAGCAAGGAAAGCAAAAGAGTGAGCCAAAACCGGAAAAACTCTTGGCGGGCCCGACTGAGCCCAATCAGCCAATTGGTCGGAAATCTCATCTTACTGAAACTTACTGAAAAATCTTAATTCAGAGTGAGAAAAATTATAGATTTCGTTCTAAAATTGTTGTGATAAGTAGTTAACAAGTATTTTTTAAGAAAGAAAGAAAGAAAGAAAGAAAGAAAGAAAGAAAGAAAGAAAGAAAGAAAGAAAGAAAGAAAGAAAGAAAGAAAGAAAGAAAGAAAGAAAGAAAGAAAGAAAGAAAGAAAGAAAGAAAGAAAGAAAGAAAGAAAGAAAGAAAGAAAGAAAGAAAGAAAGAAAGAAAGAAAGAAAGAAAGAAAGAAAGAAAGAAAGAAAGAAAGAAAGAAAGAAAGAAAGAAAGAAAGAAAGAAAGAAAGAAAGAAAGAAAGAAAGAAAGAAAGAAAGAAAGAAAGAAAGAAAGAAAGAAAGAAAGAAAGAAAGAAAGAAAGAAAGAAAGAAAGAAAGAAAGAAAGAAAGAAAGAAAGAAAGAAAGAAAGAAAGAAAGAAAGAAAGAAAGAAAGAAAGAAAGAAAGAAAGAAAGAAAGAAATGAGACATACTCGTACTCCCAAAATTTCTGTGGATACGATGGTCATCGTAAGACTTCAGTTTGATGCTCCGTCTTTTCTAGATGGGCCACGTCGATTTTTACCCCAGTGGAGGATCTAGGCAACCTGGTTGCACAGTAGACATCGCCTCTTGTAGCCATGGCAGAGTAACCCCGTTACACGCAGAAAGTATTACCTCAACGAGCTGTAGGTTCACTTCACAAATGTTCCTCGTGGGCCAACTACGACTCTTCCAAATGTACCAACTGTGGCGGCATAACGGGGTGCTGCAAATACATAGGATACCATGCTACACAGTCGTGTACTGGCAGACGGTATTTAAAGACAAACGGGAATTCACCTTTCTGTACTTCATGAGACAGTCACACATGTTTAGTCAAGTTCTAAAGGTAAAATCAAGTTTTTTTTTCAATAATTAAAATAGTAAAATTCCGATTTTCTTCGTTCAGGGATAGATGAAAACAGTCATACAAATTTGAACTTCTTTAAGTTTGCTTCTTCATCTAGTTGAAAACTTTGTCGTTGCGCCATAATGTCACAATAAGGGGGGGGGGGGACTAAGGGCAAAGGATAATGTTGGAGGAAATTTTGGCAGGGCGAAACCGAGCCAAAAGTACCCGTTACTACAAGGGTTGGGTCCAGGGGGAGTCCCGGAACTTCTTGGTTTTAGTATATCTCAGGATGAAAAATTAAGTATCTGAATTAAGTGTCATTTTTTTTCTTTTTGGTTAGCCAACCCCCAACTGATCGACAACTGGAGGGGGAGAGTGGAGGGAAAGGACAAAATCGGGGGAAATGCCCCCCCCCCCCCCCCCCATTGCGCCACCACTGCTCATTGGATATTTTGTCAACAGTAGCTCCTTAAAGAATGCCACAAGTGTACCAGCATTTCGAGAAGAGGGAGCACTTACGTCTAGTTTTCAGATATGAAAGATATGCACTACGGTATATTAAAACCAAGTCCAGAGGCACACTAACTGCAGATCACCTTAACCAGCTAATCACAGAAATTAATCGACAGAAATTTACGAGACTTCAATCCAATTGCAAAATCGTCCGTGTGTCTTACACGTCACCACAACTTAATATCAAAAGAATTAAATTTACTTCAAAAAGAATGTCCAGAAGGTGATAAGTGCGCGTGATTTTCACCCACAGTGGAGTGAAAATTCGCTCCGAAATAGAGCGATATTTCACACACATGGAATTAAATGCAGCTCTATTTGGAGTAAATTGACACTCCACTCCGAGTGAATTTAATTCGTAATTAGGAAAGATCATTCTAGACACTCTTTTTGGAAGTGAATTTCACTGTTTTGATTTAGAGTGTGGGTTATATTCGGGGATCATTATCTTTCACACTTTCAGTTATTTTAAATTGTTTGTCGTGCATTGTTATTTTCAACTTTCCCTTCGAGGCCTTATGAAAAACATAGAAGTAATTCAACTGCCCAATATTTAAGAATCCAAAATTAGATCAAAATTACAATAGCTTTATTTTAATTGGGTGAGCGCACTTGTATGTTTTCTAATTTGACACTGTAATGAAGATGATTCACAAAATGTTGTTCGATGAAGATTGACAGACTAATTTTTCATTCTCAAAAGTGTGACTTCGTCTGTTTCTGGTCACATGAATGGAATTTCAAAAATGTTTATTTTAAAGGTTGCAAAATGAGTTGCACGGACCAATATAATATAATACCTCCATATTAATCGGCGGCGTTAGAAATTCATAACTAGAGGATTAGAGCACATTTTGGGGAGGGGGAGGGGTATACAGATGGTCCGTCAGTAATATATATATATATATATATATATATACATGTTAACTGAACCTTGAACATTTTTGCGGGCATGACGGAAGTTTAAGGACTAAGGGCCCCAGGTCCCGTGGCTACGCCAGTGATATCGATTGCCATTCAAAAGTTTTATGCCTTTACTTACATACTTAAAACCGTCAATTAAAGAGTAATGACTATGAAGTAAGACAGATATCATGCACGTATTTACATAGAGCTTTTACGTAATAGCACCATGGTAAGTGCAACAAGGTTACAGAGCTATACGATTCAAGTTAAGGAACACAAAAGCGATGCCTATAGCCATTTCCTCTCCCTGGTCTTTGAGAGTCCCCGATGCGGTTGCCTGGTCTCTAGTGAAAGGCAGTTACGGGACACTGTTTCCAATTTTACCCCCCCCCCTCCTTAGTAACAAAATAAAATGGGAATTGCAAGCTACGGTAGTGCCCCATCCCGCCCCAAACATTAATGTTCACATTTCTCTCAATGTTATACACTTTTCAACGATCATTCGGTCGTTAGTTACTTTTTTTCAGTTTTCATTTTACTCATTATTTATTTATTTATTTTTTTGTGGTGGCGGAAGAACATTCGAAAACATTGGAACGTATAGTTATTTTTGTTTTAACATGTTTAATTAATATGTACATGTATTAAAACAATAACATAATCACTGCAAAGAAGCATATTGGATGTTATCTGATGATTTCTTTCCCAACACAGTGACCTCAAACAGATAAAAATTAACTAATTTGACCATTATTTCTCTTTGTGTAATGTACAGTTAAATAACAAGATGTCATAAAAATTGAAGGTACAACACTTTTACTACCTAGCGGAACAGAATTTGTTTTCTCAGCTCAACTTCAAAAACCACCGTTAAGGATAAGACCAGGGAGGCACCTCCCTGATAAGACTGAACAAATTCTTTGCAGTATAGCCTGCTACGTAGGCAACCTTTGTCCCTGACAAGCGTAATGTCGATAGGGGGCTGCCGTATCCTTGGTGCGCATAGGCACAAGGGATCAATATTTATGGGGGAGGGAATAATTTTCGCTTTTATTTAGAATATTAGACTAAGTTGAACAAATTTTGATACCGTCACGTCGGTTTTCATGTCCCGCAAAAAGTGTAAACTACTTTCTTGGCTGTTTCATTAGGCCAAATGAATCCTCCATTTTGACGGAATTCGGAGGACGTATCATTAATGGGGTAGTGGGACTTGTTGTCAATCTTGTCCTAAAAATGTCATAAAATTGCAGAAAAAAATCACATTGGAGGCCGCCAAAAGCAAATATTCATTCACTTCGGGCTACAGAGCCAGCTCTTCATTCCCCCCCCCCTCCCCAGTATACGCCGTCGTTTGTAAATCCATAAATCCATGTTAGCTATATTTAATAAACAGAGCATGAAAGGTTATACATGCACCATATAACGCACGTGCATACATGTTTCAATTTGTAATCTACATATTGAGAGATGTGAAGTTTGGTCAATTGGGTTTCAGTGTATTCCTTTGTGCATCCTCTATAAAGTGACTTCGAACAATAAGAACAAAAATAAAAATACAGATAGTGGATATGCAGACGACGTCCATAATTGTTAGAGGAACAGGTCCGCAGCCAGGTGAGGAATAAAGGGGGAAAATAAAATTCATGAGTAGGCCCGTAGCCAAGGGGAGGGGCAGGGCGGAAGCCCCCTTGAAAATTTGTTCCCCCCAGAGATTTTGAAGTTTGACATTGATTTAGTACATTTGTACTCATTTGCTCCCCCGCTGGAAAAAATTTCACCCCCCCCCCGAAAAGGTTACGGCCCCCTTCGGTGCCTTGGCTGGCAGGCCTGTTCATGGGTCATGTTCAAATGTACTAAGCCAATAGCAAAATTGAAAGTCGCTATGGACGAAACTTTTCAATGGGAGATTCGTCCCCGTGCCCTCTTGGCTACACGCAAAAAATAAAAGAGTGAAATTAGCTGCAAAGAGAATGTGTTGAGGTGTTACTCTTAAAAAGAGAGAATTTCACCTGGAATGAAGTGAAAAGTAATTCCAAATAGAACGGTACTTCTTACAATTGTAATGAATTATCGCCATATTAGGAGAGATGGGTTTTTTTTTCCTCAGAGCGATCTCTCACTCGACACTCTTTTCAACGTGCATTTCGCTGTTTTAATTTTACGACGGCAAAATATATTGCTTTCAACTACGTCACAAATCACGCTCATTTTGAAGGGCATAGGCATTTCAAAATGTAGCTAGCTGGAAAGCAGCTGACGACACATGTGTGAGTGTTACTCTAAAACAGTGTTGATTTTTGCCTGGTAGTGTTCATAGTTTCCAATTATGACGTCACGTGAAAACAATTTATTTATATTTGTATAGGAAGACATTTACACATTCACATAAATGGCGACAATTCCGGAAGTAGAATATATTCAGGTACTTTTCACATTTGAGACTGGTCTTATAATTTCTTTAATTTTCGATAGAAATTCCTTTTAACCCCAACGAGTCATTCTTGCTTGTATTTGTATGTAATAAATGCATTACTCTTCATTGGATATGAGGCAGTAGTAGTATAGACTACCCCGGCATCCCAAATGTCCCCAAAGTCTAAATTTCGGGCAGACATTTGGAAAACTTCGATCAGCCACTTGAGTTTTTTTAAAAAATAGCACGGTCTTTCAGACAATTCCTAAGCGCGCCCGAAAGCTTACAAAGATATGCCCGAAAAAGAAGAAAAATCATTGACGCGGTAAAATTTCATGAAAAATCAACAAGATTCCAAAAGTTCGTTACACATTCGAGCAGCACAAATTCAATTGTTCCTACGTTACAGTTTTCCACAACACAATGCACGAAATGGTCCAATATCCAAATTCTTTGAAGAAGTTCCCTGAAAAAAGAAGAGTATGATAGTAAGAGTAACATATGTACGAAAATTCAAAACATAAAAATTGCGACACATTTGGGAAGTCTGTGGCTTAAAAAAAAAAATTCTCCGGCCTGTTTAAAATCTTGGGCAACGTAATGCCCAAAATGACTGATTATTTGAATTCTTTCATATCTTTGCCCATAACACAGAAAACCCTTTGTTCAAAGTAATATTTTCATGGAAAATAAAAATGATAACAAAGATGTGTGACAAATTCGGGTATCTTGTAAAAAAAGGGTTTTCCTTAGCCCAACTTCACGATGTACAATACCTTGCAAAACTTTGCCCGAAATGGTAAAACATTTGGGCGAAGGTAAAAATATGCTGGGACGTTTTCAATTGCCAAATTAATTCAACAGACAGATGCAGAGGGCGTTCAGGTGCAGTGCCCAATAGTTTGCCATGTATCCTACCCCTAGAGCCAAATTCGGGCAATGGGTATGAAAATTGGATTTGTTTTCCAATACTCTAACCACACAGTGTTAAAATGTGTTCCCATAAGCCTGAAAATTCATTTAAATCCACTTCATAACGAAACAGATTTTTCTATTAAGGGCATTACTAATCAGCTTATAGAAGTAACATCATTTGTAGTCGGCAGTATGTGCAGTCACATACACAATAATATACACTGAATTTAGACAAGCCTCAGAGTCGCAAAAGAGCAAAAAATATTAGGAGCACCTTTTCAGTTCTTTTTTGTAGTTTTCAGTGACGTTTGTTTTTGTAGTTTTAAGTGATGCTACTCTTAGATAGTATTTCTGGCTGAAATTGAATTTCAGTTTAACGTTTTTCTGCAAACAAAAAAATCTAAATCGCGACTGCTGAGATCCTTCCTGTAAGCATGGGAAATGCCATTTCCGGCGGTCGGAGGGGTCCGATTTTTCAATATTTGCTATACGCTCCGCGCCAAACAATGGTGGCCCTCCGCTTAGTTAATCTTCCTATCAGAATTACATTTTTCCAACAAATAATCTTCTACCCCAAACTGAAATGCTCCCCACTGCCTATGTGACTGTTTCGCGAGTGGAGTAAATTAGAGTGGTCGTAATATAACTTGTTTACACCGTTTGACAAATAGACCAATCGGAAAATACAATTTGGTTGTATAGCAACAAACAGAGATAAACAATGTCTGAACAATCGCAAAAGATAATTGTGACCGTTTTCTTCCTAACTTTATTGATGTTTAGTAATACTCAAACTCCCATTAAAAATTTGCAATTTAACTTCTGAAAAGGTATTTTCAACAAAAATTTCTTACTGATTTGCCTTTAATTAATGCCACATGAATCGTGTTTTTTTCCCGAACACTTTCTTACTAATATCAAATCACTAATCTTGTATGTGCAGTCTCTGTTGTGGTACAGTTATCATCCCGGCATGCATTGTACTCCAATGTTTCTCAGCTTGTCTATTCCAAATAATGACATACCAATTTTTGTCGACAACATTTTTAATATTTCTTAAACAGAAACAGTAACAGATGTTTTTAAAATAAAATAAATAGTCAAAAGTTACACATTATGTGAAAATATATTTTAAACTCATTCCATATATAGACAACCATGCAGTACCCAAAATGCAATGTTCTCACCACATTTTTACATTTAGCATTTACTCTAACTCAATATATGTTATACAGTGGCGTAGCCACGGGGCGGGTGGTTTTGGGGGTTAGAATCTCCCATCCCATGACCCAAACTTGCAATGCAAAAAATACCTAAAACAGCGGTTTTTCCCTCTATCGTTAGACTTTTACCTCATGTCGTAACCCCCCATGACACAGTCCTGGCTACGCCGCTGATGCCATACATTTTACGTCATAATCTGTTGAGTTTAAGAATTTACTTGCAAAATTTAACTTGAAAGGCTTCAAATGTAGGCTAACCGCAAACTCCTACACTTCACAGTCATATACTGTAGAAAAAATGTAAGAACCAATTGATCGAAGAACTGAATTTGAAAACCCAATGGTAGCCTTAGATTGTCAGATTAACTCAATAATAAAGTGGTACGTTTGGCTTGGTTAATTTACTTTATTAAAGCTTTTGCAATTGTACTTACCCCGGTATTGCAATAATTATCAACAACTTCAACTGAAACATCCCTGATAGTAAAACTAGGTTTACGTCTAACTTTATCCCTAGAAAATACAACTTTTGCTTTTGACTTGAGTGATCATATATCACAGTACGATTTAACACGGTAGGTTGCATGCATGCT
The DNA here is from genome assembly GCA_037179385.1 of Holothuria scabra. Taxonomy (NCBI): domain Eukaryota; kingdom Metazoa; phylum Echinodermata; class Holothuroidea; order Aspidochirotida; family Holothuriidae; genus Holothuria; species Holothuria scabra. The sequence goes on along the minus strand of CM074185.1, from coordinate 34,770,277 downwards.
GGAGCCATCTTGTTTCAGCTAAGTTATTTGTATCGTCATACTTTCATAGTGGAGTCTATAGAAAGTTTCCAGAAAATTGAAATATCATCTTTACACTTGATATGTCTTTCTCGAAGGGGTTTAATTCCTAGGCCGCGTTACACCATAACCAATTAAATTGAACCCACTGCCGTTGATTGTGATGCTCAACAATGGACAAGATGAAGTAGGGATAATAATCCAACCTGAGTGTCCCACAACTGAGGAAAATGTGTCGGCGCCACCACATTAAAACAGGAGGTTGAAAAGGATGCGCAAAACTTTATCTAAACTAATCTAATCTTCGCGGATGAGAAAGGAATTAAAACCATTAGAAAGATGTACTATAGACACTGTAGAAAGGTACTCTCCCTGCCCCTTACTAGACTATAAATTAAACTTCGTGACTCACCGTTTACCACACTCGTCTTAGCATTTTCAGAATAAAATTTCAAACTGTTACATTAACATACAGTAACTAGGAATTGATTAAGATGACAGGAAACGCCTATTTATCTTATCATTTTTTATAGTCGACAGTTGCCGTATACAATACGTCCCATTCCCTTTCTTTTCATAAAAACACACTTATATCCGTATAAATAATTTCATTATAGAAATAAAGATGTTTCGTTCACTGAGATTGTAGTCAATGACAGTATGTACAAAATGTGATCTTAATTTGAGCAATGACTTCTGAAACCTGCATACCCTACATAATCAATATCGTTGGTGAAATGTTGATTTCAAATGGAAGTAAAGAGCTTCCCAACGAAGAAAATTATATCCATAATTGTCAGGATCATCCGTTTTCACCAATTCCACATGGTCTGTTCAAACGGTTGCACAATTTTAGCAAATCTCAGTAAGCCATGTTGAGAACTCTATAGTTAACATATGGAGTTTTTTTATTTTGTGCTTCCACTTTCAGCTACACTTACACACACACATACACACACGAACAAACCTACACACATGTATATGACCCTCTTTTTTCTTCTTATATCTCTTTATTTACATTATGTTTTACACAACATGTCTGTTTTAAGTCTGGTTTCTTTTCATTGGTAACATAATTGTAAAATAATAACACTTAAATTGTATCACAAGTAAAAAAAAAAATGAAAAATATATATTAAAGACCATGAAAAATTAATTCTAACAGTCTAACTCCCATCTGCATAGGACATTCTTCAGCTGAGATATAAAATGTTGAAGTTTATTCACTCAAATTAAAATGGTACATGGCGCAATAATTTGTGATGTCATTGTTGTAATACTCAAATTATAATCTTTGTATTTCTTTGCTTTTCTAGACGTTACTGCACCTAGTACCAAGGTGTGATAGCACTCTCACTTCTATGGGGTGATGCTATTAGTTAAGCCCTCTCTGTGCAACATGCTATGTAAGCAAACAGGAAGTGTTGAAGGTCATAAAACATTTTTAATTTTAAAGGAAAACAAAGCAGGTAACGTGAGTTGCACAACAAGAAAGTCACAAATTATTGCGCAATGGACTAATTTGTTTTAAGTGAATAAACTTCAACATTTTACATCTCAGCTCAGGAATTTCCTGTGAAGATGGGAGTTGGACTGTTAGAATTCATTTCTCATGGTTTTTAATATATGTATTTGAATATTTTGACTTAAGGTACACTTTAATAACATTTGGTGGATGCGATATATACAAGATCGTGTGTACGAGCATATGCATATTGGGCAAGATGCCGCGTTTTACATTAGAGCAACAGATGACATATGCTAATAAGCATAGTGAGAATACTATTTTTTTTTAACTTTGTTGTAGAAATCCGGTTTTAGTTGAAGGTCGTCACGACCGGACAAGATATGGAGTCGTTATGGAGTAAACACTGCCAGTGATGACCCATCACTAGCCGAGAGGCGGGATCAAATGAGTCCGAGTCCTGACTCCTGAGGTCGACACAGCTACCCAAATGACATACCTCACTCATTAGTTATAGAAAATGAAAAAAAAAGATTTATTCAGAGTTTGGCCTATTGTGCCTTTTAAGCAGTTCCACCTCCACAGTAACTTAAACTTAATCTTGTAATAAAATGTTGTAGCATCTTGTAATGAATCCTGGTGTTTTCAACAGTAAATATAGTTTTTCCATGGAAAATAAAAAGTTCGTTTCCTTTTTCAATATTTCCAGAATGCACACTTAACTAATTGATAGGGTTTTCTAAACAAGTGGAGAAGATTTATTTTTGCAACCGCTTAAGAACTGGACACTGCCAATAAAGGTGTAGAAGAGTTTCATTTTTTGAATAACAGAGTTTACACAACGAGGAATCTTTAATCTCAACACCAAATAAAAGAATCATGAGTTACAATTATCCTATTTAGGTAACGATATTGAAAGTATTGAATTTGTGCTTCCCGGAGGAGGACAAGAGGCATCTTAAATATGGAATTCCAGTTACAATTACGACGTGGGAAGATTGCCTCCCATTTGCAGATAGCCCTTGGTATAGAGGAATTGTTTGCAGTAATGAATTCACACAAGAAATTCGTGGCTCTTTTGGTCAAGACAAATTCACAAGTCGATATTCATTTTAATTTCAGCGATTAACAACAAGGAATTCATGATGAAACTTTCCTTCTCACTATTTGTAACATCTCCTTTCTCTGCCTGATTAGATCTTGTCGCCTCAGGGAGGAAATGAAGCTTACTATACACACACTTGGTACAGTCAGATCTTATTTCCCATTTTAACACACTTTTTAGAACAGATTTTAAAGCAAATGATTTTTAGGGATAGGAAATTATAAGCCGCTAAAGCATCGCAGACGTTATGGATAAAACAGTTTGATGAGAGGGTATCCCCCTTTTTAAAGTTACAAAGAGAAGAGGGAGTTACCGCCTTAATTACGTAAGGCACAGCTAATTGAACCTTCCATGGTTGATAAGGGTCATCTATATACATATTTACCCATCTCGAACCTTTTCGAACTAGTGGCAAATGTATAAATATCTAATATATTCAGGCCCCCACTGGCCTTTTCATTGCAATGAACTGACTGTTTAACCTAACAAGGCTTACGGTAGGGTTTCATATGAAGTTGAAAAGTAACTTCTTCAGTTCATTTAAATAATAGTCGTGTGGATTGGGTAGTATACCTAAACAGGAAAACCAGCTGTTTTCAATAACAATATCTTTGCATTAGGGATAAGGTCCCTTAGGGACCAGAGTTGAAGGAGATGTTTACTTCGGGAGAAGGTCCGCATGATGATGGGAAAAAGTGACTCCTATGATTTTATAGAGGTAATATGGTGTTTAAGTGAGAACGATTAATGTACGCAGGACGATGACTAGACAAAGTTCCAAGCAAAAATAAGTGCAGGAATTACTGTAGTTAATTTTAAGACTTGAAATTGTACAAAATAGATTTAATACTTCAATTGCTCCGAAGAAAGATAGTTCCGACCTATCTGTAATTATTACTGTATCGTCAGCATACTGCATGAGATACTTCCAATGAAACTGCAGATAAAGAGATGCATTTGATGCAGTGACTGGAAGTGACTGGAATAAAGTAAAGCAGAGAGTGTTTCAGTGCTGATATTCTGAAAATAAAAAGGTACGGAGCACCCCTGACGGACACAACGTGAAATTATTAAATACGCTGATAAATAAATACCCATTATTTGAAACACTTGTGTGAACATTGCTACATAATACTTTTATCCAATTTTTGAACTGGGGTATAAATTAAAGTAAGAGAGAGTTTGCTGAATGAAACTCTAATCTAGGGAGTCGAACACTTTCTCAAAGGCTAAAAATAAAAGAATTTCCAGGTACAGACTTTTAAATTACAACATCAAATAATCACGTGAACCAGTCTCCTTACTTGAGTAAAAATGAACCCTCCATGACGGGGACCGAAACGTAAAATATCGAATATTTACATGAACACTTTGTTGTTGTTCGATGTAGCAACTATATACAAATAAATAAGTAATAAATTATTAGTCATTTTGTGTACCACTAGGCGGTGACAACAAAATTCACCCAACATTGGGTCGGAGAAGAGACTTTGACGGGGCAGTAACCTGAAATGACGTTTAATGTCGCAATTTCGGGATTTATTTGAAGACAATGAAGATGAAATTTGCTTTGCTAATTAGGTCTATATTGAATAACCTTTGAAAACGTGGATTTTTCATTGATGCATATTTTAACATATTTTGAGTTGAAGAAAATTGAAAACTTATAAGTTTTCTTTCGTAAATGATTTTTGCAAAGAATTTGCTCTCTCTCTCACCGACTCGCAGCCAAAAACAAAATCAACCCTGATCAAGATCAAGAACAAGGCTCCCCGATGAACAGACGAAACGGGAAAGTGTCCCCAAAGGAATGAGCTTTCCCATGCACACTGGGGTCACGGAACCCCTGCCTCCATTCTTTTTGTGCCATTCCTGTGTAAATTTTCCTACGAAAAGATGCCGGCATTTTTAGGAAATGATCTGTTTACCTGAATACAATAGCTAGGCATATATATTGCATCCTTTCAATTTTTGATGCCTAGCGCTGACATTTAGGCCTCCACTGAAGTTGTCGGTGAATCTCAGTCTGAAAATGACGATTCATGGCCGAATACAAAAAGGGATCGATGGCGGAATTGGACCACAGTATAGTGGTTGTGATTCTGGAGATATTTTGCAATTCTTCTGGAAATTCCCTGAAAGCACTGATGATACCGACAACAAAAGAAGGGATCCAGCAAATAGCCAAAACAATGACAAAGAGAAGTAATCTCAACGCTGCTCTCTGAACCCGTCTGTTCTCTCGTCTGGCTTTCTTTTCGATGACCAAATCGTTTAACTTTCTCAATTCGCCAGAAGTCTTCTTATTCAATTCTATCAAGGTCCCTCCACCGCGAAACGAACGTCTAAAACTACTTTTAGATGTCCAAAGTTTACTTTTTCCTGTTTTGCGTATTTCGTCTGTTTCCGCGTCACTAGAGATTTGCCCGTCGGATATTACAGCGACTGCTGGGCGTTGTTCCTCATTTCGCTCCGACGCCGCTTCCGTTTCGCAAGAAAATTCGCTCGGTGAAAAATTGAGTTGGTTTTCATGAAGATTCTTTTTCACTCGTTTGCGAAGTTTGACAAACACCAAACAGTTGCATAAAATGAGTAAGCAAAATGGGACGCAGAAATCTATTATAAAGACCATAACAAGCATCCATTCGATCCCCAATCCCAAAAGATGATAGTGTTTCCAAGGATTCCCACTACCGTCACCGGCTTTACATACTCCTTCATCTGCTATGTGGATTAAAAACCAGATTTCAGTACCCAAGGCTAACACTAGATTCAGGATCCATATAACCGAACACCGAATCCCTGCTCGTTTCGGTGTTTCTCTACTGCGATAACGGACAGGATCCGATACCAATAAATATCGATCGTAACTGCAAAGTACAGTTAAGTACAAGCGTCCGTACAAAAGCATTTGGACCAAGATATTCCACGTTAGCGATGTCCAGACTGGGAAATGAGATTTGCATACGAACATGTGTAATGAATAAGGCAGCATCACAACAAGCCCTACTCCGAAATCAGCTATGGCCAAATTAAGTATATAAACATTTTGCGTGGTTTTTCGTGTAGCACTTAGTTTCTTACTTGTAAAATAAGACACCAGAACAAAACCATTGCCACAAACGGTAATTATTCCCATTATAAAAATAATTGCTACCAGAGTTATATCTCCAGCGGAGTCTGGACAGAAGTCTTTACACAAGTTACTCGCAACGACAGTCGTAGCATTCGTCGACTTCACTCGTTCTTCCATGGTGCTGTCCAAATTGGTTAAGAAAAGAAAAATGATAAAGTCTGAGTTGACAAAACTCCCAAAAGCAGTTAAGCTGTAAAAAATCTCGTCTCAGTCAGTTGGTTGAGAACACAGTACATTTAATAGACAGATAGATTAAAACCTTACCAACAAATTCCTCACTACAACGCTGACGCAATTAGTTCAATAGATTAGTTAGTCTTACAAAAAACCTTAGCCATATGTCTTTGGATTATTTTTTTAGAGATTCGGTTTCATTTGTTTAAGGTACAACTGTGTGAATAAGTGAGCAATTTACGAGTGTTTTATTCTTTGCCTTGTCTACACTGACACATGTTCCAATAACATGTGCCAACAATCTGGCAATAAATCAACTCATTACATAGATGCAGGTGTCTTACAATGCAATTCTAATCATTAACCTTTTTTACCATGGAACACACCTAAAATTATTTCTTACCGAAACCGTTAATCTTCATTTAATTGCCTATACATGCCACAAAATGACTGAGAACAAATTTCCGTCGTAATTGTTATCGAAACAGTCAGCGGTATTTTACAAAAGATTACTTATGAAGTCTCAAAATACGCCACAGAAACTTCAAAAATTAAAGAAGCTTGACAAAAATGTGTGTTCAGGTTGTTTAATTAAAAACTCTAAGCAACTTATGATATCAAACAAAATATTGAGCGATTGTGTACTGTCTTGGAGAGTTATAAATTATCTTTCTGAAGATGCGGTTCAATGGGGGTTCATAAGCTAATTGAAGCGGAGACAAGATATATGGGGACAAGAACTTACCCGGATAAACGTTTGGATAAATCCAAAAAGTTTAGTGCCTTTTCAAATCGTCCAAGCAACACTGATTAATAATTGCGTAAGTAAAGTGAACGTTTGGTAGGCAGAATATTGAAAACGAACTGAACTGGCTGAGAAACTCGTGGCTGAGTAACGTTGGTAGTACTAATGTTGGCAAATGCAATGATGAAAGCTAACACATACCTCGGACTTTATACAAGCAAACTACTAATTCCCCGTGGTCCTGAAGCAAGTTCTTGGAATCAAAATTCTAATTTCGTACATGTCTTATAATGGAAACATTTTGCGCAGTCGCAAAGAGAGCAAAGGTCGAATAAAGCACGACAAGATTACCCTCAGAGCTTACTTATTTTAAAGGGAAAATGCAGTCACAGAATGACTACTTAGTATATCTACAATAAATATTTTTCTTACAGTAATCATGAAGGATATGGATCAAGATCATTTTTGTAAAACATAAGTGCTGCAGCAATGAATGCAGGCTATTTGAAGAACTTCTTGTTCCGTTCTGCGAATGCATTGCTAGGAATAGTTTCATATGAAGTGCTTATCTTCTATAAGCTTTGTCATGACGTCAGAGATGTGGGTCGTAATCAGTCACTTATGTACACAGTTACATTATTTGCACAGGTTAAGGGAACATCTCGTGTATAAACAGAAATTTATTGGCATGTTTACATTCGTAATAATTTCATGTAATGCTACTGTGTAACTTATTCAAACAGTATTACGGCGCATTTTAAAAGCCAAAGTTCAGTCTTGTTGAGTTTCCTGAAACAGACCGCGTGTTTGTTCTACGGGTAAGAGCATCCGCCTCTCACGGATAAGGCCCGATTACGCTTTCCAGGTGGAGTCATACCCAAAGACTCTAAAAAAGAAACCTACTGCCGTTGTGCGTGATGCTACGCATAAGCAATGGAGTAGGGAAAACAAGCCAGTTAGCCACATCTGGAAAAAGGCCGTTGCCGGCTCGACTTGAACCAATAGGTTGGAAACTGGACCGTAAAACTCTATCTAACTAACTAACTGAAACAGAAGGGTTAGGTTCGCCATGTTAGACACATAGTCTATGCCTTGCATTCTGAAAATACTACAATATGAAAAATTCTGTAGATTTCAAAAAATGAAGAATTACAACAAAAAAAGGAAGAGTAATTACGAAAACGGAAAAGTGCTGTCAATTTCTAACCAAAAATTGACACAACTTTTTCCTTATCTTTATTTCAGTATTTCTTCACATTTTTTGGTCTGTAGGTCTATAATTCTACAACATGACTGCGCCATTTTTTAAGTCAGACAGTGTACTTATGGATTTGCAACAAGGGGTTCTTAAGTATGTGAACAGAAGATCATGCAACCAGCTCAGTAGAAATCGTTTGAACGAATTACGGCTTACCAAGATGGCCTCCGAGCTATTGTTTTCGGCGTTATTCGACATGTCATGCTTGAACTGGTGTTATTGTCATCAAGAACAACTTTTTTTCAAAGTCCTACCGACCCTCTGGCAAAGGGCCGTTCGGAGAAACCAAACTTTCAAGAATTATGACACGTTACAAGATGGTTTTGATCGATTTTCCGGGCAAAATTTTGGGCACTGCATTCACATTTAGGCACGAACCATCCCAGATTTGGGGTCCCACTTTTGCCCTGTAGGTAAGGTGCAGTATCACCTCATCTGTAGACACACGCTTATACACTGGTCTCACTTACTATTACAACTCTCACCGACGAACAGGTGCGTGACTCTTACCTTCTGAGGTGTATATATAAACGAATCCGATCAGAGCTTGTTTTTAGTGACTGTAGGCAGCCATTAGTGGGGTCCATTAGCCTTAAATCGTCTTCATTTAATGTCTACGTGAATTTCAAACCATCATATTCAGTGAAATTAAAGGAATCGAGAGACAATTTAGTATACAACCATCCATGATACAGGTAAGCAAGGAAATTGCAAGATCAAAAGGTGCTATAGACCCCAGTAATTTCCAACTGAAATCAGACCGTCACTAGCTGTCCGGATTCGTTCATAAGAGTAAAGAAACAATTGCAGCTTTCATATATTAGCGACTGCCGAGATGTGCGGCTTGGTTTGAAGTAACGTAAAATGTACTTCATATTGACGTAGGCCGATAGCATTTTGTGTACGTGTTTGTACGTGTGTACGGACTAGATACCAACCAGCTACGTGCAACCCTGAGAAGGATGGTACTGTACTAGCCCAAGGCATAAAACATTGAAGTACAGTACGTAGCCTACGGTAAACATTGTGTCGTGACACCACTTAAAAAAGCAATTGGTCCCTTAAATACGCCACTGGATTCTGCAAAAAAGAAGTACAATTTCGCTGATTAGGCGATGGAGTCCCAGCATGCACAGTAGGTTCACAACCGTTTGGGGTTACATTGGTGATCACTTGATCTGTTTCTTTTTCCGTAAAGAAATACGTATTCAAAACCGTTTAAAAACGTATTTCATTTCAGATTTTGGGTACATGGTAGACAAGGGGGTGAAAGGATCATTCCCAGCGATAGAATCCCTGAGGTACTTGTATTCCAAATTTTCTGGTGTACTCAAAAGACCAACCCTAAGGTGGGGTTTTGCTGATAGATCTTCGTTGTACCGCAGGTCAATATGGCCCAAACACCATTTCCACCTTGACCAGGACCACTTTTAGCCCTGATAGGAATATGTGCGTTTGCATTTGATAGAAACAGAGAAGGTCTAAATTATTACCATGCAGTCTTATCGGGTTAATTATGGGATATCGTTTTGGCACTCATCGATATTTACCACAATAAAATGGCCATTGACAAAGAGTACGAACACAGAATATCAAATAATCGACCAACCAATCATATCCTTACTGACCTATTCACCGTAACCTCAATCTTTACTAGGAGCTCATGGCTATACTTGAGACAAAAATTTCTGTGTAAAAATTTTCCCTCAATGGATGTATTTCCAAAGTTTAGGGGAGCGTATTCCCCCTCTCCGTTTACGAAGTACCTATTAACAGCCAAACCTCATTAGACATCATACCAAGTTTGAACAGTTGAATAAATTCATAATTAGAGTATGCGACCTAAAACTGATAGGTCTAAAGTTCGACTGCCTGGCCGGATCATACGGAAGACTTTAAAAATGGAACGTACTGTAATCGTGCTTGGTGTTCGGCATAAGCAATGGGGATAGGGAAAATAAGCCAATGAGCGACAGCTGGAAAAGTGCCGTGGCCTGACCGAATTAAATCAATTGGTTAGAAACTGAGCCCTAAAACGCCATCTAATTAACTAACTAGATAACTGACAAATATAAAATGAACCAGGAACCGTGTAACTTCTTTTTGCGCCAACCTAATTCCTTCTTGAAATAAACCTCTCCAATTTCATTTATCAATGTCAAGGAAGTCTCTAAATGCGCCGTTCAGAGAGATTCATTTTTCTCCTTTACACGGTGTCTTGAGGATTTTGAAGGTATAATAAATTTTAACTATAAGGCAAACACAAATACCTCACAAGAGACCTTGAATTTCCGGCACTGGTTCACCTACTTCACTGAAACCACCGATTGAAGTACTAAGCGAGATGTTCGCATATTAAAGACAAATATTGCATTTGATTCACAGAAAAGATAAATATTTTTAAAACAGGGAGGGGCTTATTTATTCCCATGTAATAATAAGCTCCTAAAAATGAGGCAGTACGGTAACCTTCTTTGCAAGAAATAAGTTCCACACAGATAAAATTTCGTTAGTTCCTGTTCAAGAACTGTTCTTTAACCGAAGCTTGCAAAAGACAAATGATGCAACTTCCCTAACTCTTATTTGCTTACTGTTTCCTGGAAAAAATGCTATGGTTATTATAAAAGCTGAAAGGTTTGATAATTATTAGACAGCTGTTTCCTTTGTGTGTCATGGTGGTGAGTTTTTAAATGCAATGTTTCCCTTTAGGTTGCCTCAGTTATTTAAAATAAGCCAAGCGGATAAAGAAACACTACAGAAAAGGTCCAGTAAGGCAAAAGTGCATTTAAATCATGATTGTGTAAATTTTTACCGGATATTTAAATTACAGCCATTGTTCATAATTTTAATTACAATCGATTGATTACAATGAAGCTTGTCACTTTTCCAGCGTGTTGAAGATCAGACTTGATGCAGTCACGAGCAATATGGAAGAAATCTCAGAAGAGATGATTAACCTGTTTCAATAGCATCGGATTATATGAATACTTTATCTCATTTTCATTATTAATATTCAAGTATTAAAATATGTACAAAACTATTTACAACTATTTACAATGCATTTTATCAGTGCCTGGTTGTCATAATACATTATTGTTGCCATGGTAACTGTGTCTGTTCAGTGGAATGTGTTCAAGTGAAATACTTGTAGAGATATGGGGGAATGGAAGACAATATAAGTCTCCCATTTCAGGTTCGGATGTTTTTTAATTTTTAATTTTTTTTTTTCTAATTTTTTTTTTTATTTTTTGTGTCTTTACATATTTTTTCTATTTTTTTTTCTTTTTGGGGGCAACTTTTTCAGGAAGGTAACAAAATTACTGACGGCAACAAAAACTACAAACAAACACTCGCAAATGTTTACATAATGAAGTATACTTGAGTTGTAAAGTCACTTATGAATGTAAACAGCGACTTTTACCTTCTTTTATTCCTTTTCTTAACCAGCTTTGTTTTTTCGTTTTTTCTTTTCTTTTGTGTTTTGCGGTATTCTTTTCTCTTTTCTTTTTTCTTCTTATTTTTATTTTTACTGAATATATTTTCTTTTCTTCGTCTTTTTTTCTCATTTTTTTCTAATCATTTCTTTTAAATTATCTTTTTTCTTATCATTTTTTCTCTTATCATTTTTTCTTATCTTTTCGTTTTCTATCTTTTCTTTTTTCGTATTTTTGTTTTGGTCTTCCTTTTCATGTTTCATTTTTTGCCTTATTTCCTTGCCTGCTCGAGTTTGGAGTACTCAGAATTTTCACTGTGATTTGGGCCTACTTCCGGGTCAACAGGAGACCCGGGTCCATGTAAACATTGCACGAATATACAAACGAAGACATATTGGCCTCATCCCTCAAGCCGGTGAAAAGCAGTCTGCAGTTTGAAATATTCTGATATAGTCTTGTACTCCCTTCTGTTTTGTCATGAATATTTATCAAGTACCATAAGCATAGGTAGTAACGTTCCCCATCCACGTGGTCTCACTTCATTGCTCTTTTTTCATTTTTTACGTTTTTTTTTTTCCAAATTGTCTTAATTTTTCATTTGAGGTCATCCGATTTTTAAAAATGTCTGAAAAATCACTAGAAACCTTCACGTGATCAATTTGGCACACCCTGTGACGTCACTTCTGCAAATGTTACTCCTTCTGGGATGTACTATCATCTGTAGCCTGGACGTTGGTACTCTGAGGGCGGACAACATGTGCCAAGCAATGGACACTTAATTTCAAATGCAACGAACTGGTAGGGACCCTCACCTAACCTCCCCGTTTTGTTTGCACGATGGATCTTGAGAATATAAACCACGTCTAATATTATGTCACATGATTATGTTTTGGTTTGTTCTGGTTTTGGTTAAAAGCCTCCACATGCGTTATTATGCACGATATCATGTCAAAAATTGGAAAGGGACCCTCGTTACCCTAATGCATATTCAAAGCACTGTCATTTTATTTTACAAATTGGAAAGGGACCCTCGTTAACCTGATGAATATTCAAAGCACTGTCATGATTCACACAAACTCCCATGGCAATCAACCAACCCATTATTTCCTTTACGCTTCCATCATCACAAACGCCAATTCATGCGCTACAAAATTTCTCATGCTCTCAAATTACGGTCTTCTAAACTTCAGAAATTGGAATCCTGGGATAATTCTACCTCCCTCGTATGCGTAGAAAGTAAACATACCTATACCTGACCTAGTTATAACCTATGGACGTACTTTTAACATGTCTACGGTCCACGGTTTACTTTAATGAATACTTATCTATATATCTTAAGCTTTTAAAAGACTACAGATGTGCTTAGTTAGTGCTGAGATAAACGGATAAACTTACAATTACTACTTAACCCTCCCCCCCCCCTCCCCATAAGCTTAGGCCTATCCTACGATCCCTGATGTTAATGGGAAACCAATATCTGAACAGCTACGTGCATATCGCAGGATTAAGGTCACTTGAACCAACCAAATATCAAGCTTCTCGTTTTATGTCGCTCATCAAATCCTCGAGGTTATTTTACCCCTACTTCTTTCCAGTCACTTCCTTGCCGAAGTATATTGGCTGATGGCGCCCTTACAAAATATGTGACTGCAAGGACAACTGTCTTTGAGAATAAAGTTCGAAAAAATTGGAGCACACGATCCCCTACCCCTCCCGCGTCCCTATCCTCCCGTTCCCTTCCCCGTCCCTCCCTTCCCCTGGCTTTTCCATACCCCCCTCAAAAAAAGAAAAGTAAAAAGTGCATCCTCCTTGGATGACCAACCTCAGAAAGGTGTCACCTTTGTCGGATGGTGCTCAATGACAGATATCCTGCCTCACACAATTTATGTAAAGGTTGCCATATGCAATGGTTGCCATCTAGCCAGAAACTGGGCGCAGTAATGCTGTATAGAAGTCAAGAACAAAAGTAACCTGTGAACATGTTGCCATGACAACATCCAACTTGTGTTTTCCGGTCAAGCAACCTTTCCCTGATGCTGTCGTGTACCTTCCCTTTTCCCTTTGGAACGGTTCTCCTGTTCCTCTTATCTTGAATCAAGACTTTACCAAGCCGTCATCTATTTCTTCTACGACAATACCATTTCTCACCAACCGCATCCAACTCACTTTAAACATTATCGTAATTGGCTGGAGGTGTTCACAAAGCCAACCAATCTCTACCGTCCCGCTTTGAATATTCATCAAGTTAAAAACGACTCACCATTTTGGAAGGGGTTGTTGCTTTTTGAAAGATGTGACATTCACGTCTTGAGAAATTTACAGCATGCCTAGTATCATGTCACAAAATTATGTTAGGGTTAGGGACAGAGGAAAAGGTAAAGGTCAGAACTCTCGAAATTTATGATAATGTATGATATCATGTTACGAATTGGGTGAAAAATCTAGCGTTGTGGTTCCATTCTGTATGGTAGTATAATTTACACTATGTTTTTCGCTCAATGAATGACCAGAAAATTGAAAAGCTTCCTTCGGAACCAAATTCCATTGCATTTATCTACAGAAGATCCACTAGATCAATCCAAATTAAAGACGTCACCGTCTCCCGCCAAAGAGATTCACGTGAAAGAGCGGTATATTGAGGAAGATTTGTAAGGGAAGAATAATGAGGTTTGAAATTCGATAGCACCGGAACAGAACAAACGGCAGTAAAGAAAGAAGACGGACCGCTGACGTAATCTGCCCCCCCGCCCCCACCACAGACACCCACGTGGAAGACTCAAAATACAAAGGGGTGTGATGTAAGAGTTGGGAGGGATGAGGCCGGCTCCGACCCGGGCCAATCGGCCCTAAGTGACACAAGCAAACAAAACATACACTGATAAAGAAATCAATACAAGAACCAATGAAAACAATACAATACGAACAAAACATTACAAAAACACTTAGACAAAACAAGACCTTCCTGAAAGATGCCAAAACAACAAATTCCCCCAACTATGAAGTAATTTTTATGAAAAAGTGATATGTAATAATGATTTGTAAGTGTTTTTGTGTGTAATGTAATATATGAAACCAAGGCACTTAATAAAATGACTATATCGGGGAGGTGGTGTGACCACCTCCCTGACTAAAGAATGCATCCAGAGACTCGTCAGAGCTAGAGCCTCTGAATGTTTCAATATCACTGATGTTGCCGTCAACCTCCTCATCCGAAATCTCCGCCTGTGCTCGCTCCCTCTCTTGCCTGGCCTTCTCAGCCCGATCGGCGACCTTCTTCATTGTGTTGTTCCACTTTCTCTCAGTCCATCGCTCCTTTGTCGCACTCTTGATGCGCATCATCTTCGCCTTTTCGATCTTCTCGCGCTGTTGGGTGCTTTTCTCCAACTTTTGGCGAAGTTTCTCTTCCCTCTCCTTCTGTTTGGCAGCGTTGGCTTCAGCAATAGCATCCTGCACCTCACGAACCTTGGCACTCTTCTGGCGCAAGCGTTGATGTTTTTGTGAAGCGATTTTCTGTTTAATTAAAGAAGAAAAATTGTGGAAATCGTTTTATGATAACACATTTTATATGAAAAAGGAGGGGATGACGTCAGAGGTATCAACCTGTGTTTCTTCTTTCACTTGTGGTATTTTTCAGCATTCTCACTCAATTGCACTCGCTTTCAGCTAAATAATATCTTTATTGTCAGGGTTTGTATGTGGTGGAGTAAAATCTATATACAACTTAGCAGTAGATGTGCCCAAAGAAATTTGCTTTCCAATTTCCGTACGTGCATGTCTAAACATACAACTACGTTAGTTTGACACCAAATTGGTAGCACTCGAAAAAATATTTGGGCCACATCCATTGTGGACCGACTGCATGATCTTGGGGTTATAGAAAACGACTTGCAGCCTAGAAACGACTTTCAGCCTAGGGACCTGGAGTTCGACTCATGTCTGGTTCATACCGAAGACTTGTAATGAAACTTATACTGTCAACGTGCTTGGTGTTCAACATATGTAATGAACAATGGAAAACTAACCAGTGAGTCACAACTGACAAAAGGTCATGGCCGGCCGGACTTCAACCAGTTTCTTAGAAACTGAGCCGTTAAAACCTAATTTAACCGACTCTGAGTGACTGACTGAGCAAGGGACCGACTGATCGATCGAATGACTGACAGTGAATAACCTTAACCATAAAACTTAAAAAATAGGCGCATTTAATGAAAGTTATTGTGACGTCACATGTTACGTCTCTACTGGGATTGACCGACAGTGCTGGGCAAAGCACAGCCGGAGACATTTAATTAAAAGAACACGTCAACGGTTTGTTTGCACTAACACTATTTTGATGTACGGCAATTGATGTTTGAGCGTGAGGGGCGAAATGTTCATCAACCATAAGGAGATGAACATGTTATATTGTTGAAGCTCTTCTATCGGATGGTAATTCTCACCTGACGTCTCTCGTCGGCTCCATCCATCTTCTGAGTGAGCTCCACTCCTGCCTCCTCCAAGGCTTTATCCATGCTCCTCAGAACTTCTCTCACTTTGTCAGCTCGAGCGCTCTTCAAGCGAATTCGCTCCAGTTTTTGGTGCGTTTGAGACTGGGAAGGTACAAAATCAAATGTTAGTCAACGAAAAATGTCGTTGGATAGTTCTTCAATCTACCTCTTTCCCCCTGTGGGCTGGGGGTTGTAGAATATGCCCTCGGTATTCAAGTCCCGCCGATCGTAGGAGGCGACTGAAGGGAAACCCAATTTGAACTTAAACCATACTTGAAAATTTATAGCTTCGAACTTGTTATCGAGTTGACTGACAATGTATAACACATTCGTGTTGGTGTGTCGTTAAATCTCATCTAACTATAACTACCTAACTACCTAACTAACTAACTACCTAACTAACTAACTAACTAACTACCTAACTAACTTACTAACTACATGTCATCAATTATTTCATAAACTAGTAAATAGATTTTTATTCCCCGA
The DNA here is from genome assembly GCA_037179385.1 of Holothuria scabra. Taxonomy (NCBI): domain Eukaryota; kingdom Metazoa; phylum Echinodermata; class Holothuroidea; order Aspidochirotida; family Holothuriidae; genus Holothuria; species Holothuria scabra. The sequence goes on along the minus strand of CM074185.1, from coordinate 34,753,969 downwards.
ACGATGCTTTTTAGATTGCAGCGTCAATTTTCACTAAAATGTTGGAGCGCACGACCACTCCAGTAAACAATTACTGCTCACACGCTTAAACGGCTGTTTAAGAATTAAACGTTTCTCAGTTTTTGTCCCCACATTGTGAGATGCTAAACACACGTGTCTAACATCTAAACATTTTGCTTTTAAGCATGTTTAATGGCCAAACATTTGGTGTTGAATGGCTAAAGATGTTCAGAATTTAAAAAGTGTTTACAAAGTGGCGAAAAAAGTGTTTAGTTGCTAAACACATTTTTAAAGATTAAAAATTTTTAAGTCAATGGGTGTATTTCCAAAATCTGGGCGTGTACCTTTGTTATTCCGAATTGCTTTGAGTACATGCGTTGAATATGCATGAGGTGTTTCAGATCCGCAATAACGTATAATGGGAATGTGGCGAGATATCATATAAGAATACCAAAGAAGATTTGTATCATATACCTGTCTCCTTTCGGATGCAGCCTCTAACTTCTCCTTGATCTCCTTCTGTGACTTCTTCTTCCCTCTCTTAGAGAGTCTCAGGGGGTGGTTGGGTATGAGAGGAGGGCGCCCGTCAAGTTTTACTTCGAAGGCTGCAGCCCCTCTAAGGCAGTCGAGCTGTGGCTCGGGAGATTTTTTAACATTGGCGGTGAAGATGCCCTTCTTGGCCAAGTGTTTGAGCATGTTGACAGCTTTTCTGCCTGTGTGCTTGGTGACGTCATCCTTCGTCACTAGAGCAAAAAGGTACACAAATTTCAATTGAAGATCCTATCTTAAATAACTTAATCCCATCCCGTTCTTGTTCTCCTATTTTTATATGTTTCTCTTGTCTATTCTCTAACTTGCTATTCAACTCTACCACTGAGTTAAACAAAGCGTATACTTCGTTCTAAGAATGCAATGTCCAGTTGAATTCAATACATCATAAAACAGGGAGAACTCCCTCAGTATTCTCAACATGTGACATAGCAGAGACCAAAAGGTGTTTAGAGGCATTCGTTGATCGATACAGGGAACATATCTGTTATTTATGATATAGAAGGCTCAGTTTAAAGAAGGTTTTCATGATCTCCCGAGCCTAAATGCCATCTTAAGGCAAGTACGGGCCTTTCTTTACTGGCTATGCACTGATAGTTCCAAGTTGCCTACCCCGGTTGCTATTTTGTTGAAATCTAGAGCAAAATCATCAAACAGAAAATTTCATTTGGCACCTTTGTAAAGTTCATTCCAAGATACCACCCTTAACTATATACGAATCCGAACAGCCAAGTTCTGGTCTGATTAAGTCCAATATCGCTGGGGTCCATCAGCTTTGATCTTTCAAAGTCTTGGCTAAAATGTATCATGGATGGTTGCACACTTAAATTCCTCTTGGTTACCTCAGTTTCCCTGAATATGAGAGTTTTGAATTGAATGAACTCTGTAAAATTGATACGATTTGAGAATGATGCATCCCTCAAATGACCGATCTCACTAGCTGCTCTGATTCGTCTATAACACAATTATAGTTCCATACAGTACCCTACCAAGTCGACTTTACTGTTTGTTTCTTACCGTCCTGGTGTGATCTCCAGGACCAGGAAGTAGATGGTCGACTCGCTGGTGTGTCGTCGTCAGAGATGTCCTCTGGGTCAGGGTAGTAAATATCAAGGCTGATATTTTTAGGGGCTGATGTAGGGCGGACCTTTTTGGTAAGGTTCATTTGAAAAGAGTCCAAGTCGGCGATTGGATGGACCTGCAGTAGATACACAAAAATGTTAATAAAATATTTTAGGAATTGTATCCACCGGCTTAGGAAGCGGGAGGCTGGGTGACAGCCCTCCCCGGGTCAGAAAATCCCTTTTTCATTTCCCAAATCTCGAAAAAACAAAATGCAATATAGCATGCACTATTCCTCGCTCATAACTTAATTTGGTAAACTTTTCCGAGCTTTGGAAATGACGAAATCGGATATTACCATATGTGACACCACATCATCAAAAGACACCGGCAGTTATATTTTTATTTTTGTAAACTGTCTTTCATATAATTCCAAAAGTTCTTCAATGAAAGCTCTTTCTGAAATGTCTGAAATGTCGTCAGAGAGTGTCAGTTCGTAGGCCTTAGATAACATTATGAAGCAACAACGGTTCAGTCGTCGTGCAATCATTCTCAGATTGGCCACCAAAATATCAAGGAAGTGCAGATTTTTCAATAATCCCCGAACTCTTTAAATTTCTTTACAGGAAACCCACAATCCAAAGCTTTTGTGTTATACAAGCTCCATATCTACATGTATTAGTTTAAAAGGGGCAAAAATTTGGGTACACTTCGCGCGCCGCAATACAGTGGTGTTCACACCTGAAAGAAAATTCGGAAGCTTAGATACTACTTACAAGTCCGAGACAGGCCATTTTCGGTTGTCTGAGGGGTCGCGTTTTTCAGAATTTTCTGTACGTTCCGCGCTTCCTGAAGATAGTCTTTCGAGCAAGACTTCATATTCTAGGCAGGGAACCATTGGCCTACCGTGCTCAAATGCTCTCATATACACCTATCATTAGACACCTTTCAACACTGTCAGTTGAGTAGTCTGTGTAGATGGATTCTTTACTTATTGAGGTGTCAAAATGCTATCAACGATCAATGTTGCAGTGCAATGACGTAGCTACAGGAGGCAGGGGGGATTTCCGCCTGGCTCGAAAAAGTGAAAAATTCGGAAATTTGCCATTTGAGATACCAGTCAAAAAACAGGGCGGTTTTGCTAACTTTCCCTTTATAAAATTCCGAATTCTTCCTAATTAAAGCTTCATATTTGTGATTATTAGTTTTAAAAAGACAACTTTTCTGCGCACTTCGCGCGCCCTAAATTGCAACCCTTTATGCAGTAAGTGGTCGCTCATAAAGCAGTGAGTGGTTAACTTTTCCGAGCCGCTACAATGCCGTTTCCCTAAAATTTTCTTCAAAATAGGCTTTTACTTTTTAAATATTTTGTCTAAAAAAGGTAGCAAAGTTTCGGGAGCTTTTTGAATGTCGCCGAGAAGCCTCAATCCGCACTCCTTAGATAGCATTATGTAACAACAACGATCTCTAGTCGACATACTATTTCAGATATATGCTAGGAAAGGCAGATTCGTCCATAGTCCCCAAATTATTTAAATATCCTTACAGGAAGGCCTGAATCTAAAATATTTCCTGCAATACCAGCTCACTTTTTTACACTTAAGAAAAAATGTTTTTCCTCGTAGGAAAAAGCGAAAAATGTAGCATAAAACCTACCTTTTGATCAATGGGGTAGGATGAGGTGCATGTCCCAAAATTGTTCCGCCCCCCACCCCCGCTGGTATTGCTTCCTTCGCCACTGATTGTGTCTACAGTATTTGTATCCCTTTGTGTTTTATTTCTTTCATTCCTTTGGTGATTTCCAATTGAAAACATACGTGGTCGATTGGTTTAATTTGTCATTGCGTCTAAATCGAAAAGTCAACAACAGTATGCAAAAGTCACCGTTGAAATCTGCACACCATCAATATTTCATTTTTTTTTTCTTCTTCTTCTCACTTTTTTCTTAAGGTATTTATTCCACAGTACCAAGAAGAACTTCCCTTCAACCGAATTATTAGAGACTCCATTTGCCTGTTTTATTTGTTTGTTTGTTTTATTTTGACAATAACTACAAACTGGGGCAGGGGCGCTCCGCGTAATAAGATTTCTTTGTCCCTTCTCATTGTGGTCTGCGTGGATTTGTTTGTTGCGCAGACGCAATGCCAGTTACACCCACGATATTCTTAATTCTTAAGCGCGTTGCCCCATTTATTGTTGGATATTCTTTGTAAAATTATAGAACACTATTACGTAACAGAGCTGTCAAAATGATGGTAGATGACCAGTCTCGCGATAGGAAAAACTTATTTATGATCTAAAATGTCATGCACTTGTACACGTAACTTTCCAACATAGAGAAACTAAAAGAATTGGTTTAAGAAATTTTCGAACGCAAGGCATAAAATGTTAATCGGAGTAAACGTTAAAAATACTTATCTTGAGCTTTTGGTATTCGTGCTTGAAAACCAGAAAAGGTTTTAAAAACATTCAAAGAAAATGAAGAGTTCAAACATGTTTTATACATAGCAGTTTATTATTCCCAAAAAGGTATCTTTTGGCATTAGCCTGATATTCCTCGAGTTTTCAAAAGAAGTCACTTTAAAATAACAAAATTTTGTTTCTTTAACATTATATTCTACCTGGTAAGAAAGAAAGTGTTTTCCAAATAAATTTTAGGGCAGGAAGACCGAGAATGGTGTACACTCTAAAATCAAAAGAGTGAACTTAGTCACTCTTTTATCGAGTGAAAAGTGTAAATTCGCTCCATAAGAATGATAATTCACTCCAAGAGGAGTGAAGTTCCCTCCAAAAAGAGGGAAGTTCGCTCCAAAAAGAGTAAAATTCACTAGAGAAAGAGGGAAAATTCACTCTTCCACGAGTGCCTGCAATGATCGCTCTTTTTTTAAGAGCGATCACTGTGGGCATTCCATCAAGAGGGAAACTTCACTCGTTTTAAGAGAATTTCACTCTTTTTCGAGGGAACTTTACTCCTCTTGGAGTGAATTATCACTCTTATGGAGCGAATTTATACTTTTCACTCGATCAAAGAGTGACTAAGTTCACTCTTATGATTTTAGAGTGTAGGGTAAAGAGCATTTTCTCTTGGCTTTCTTCACCCTCACTTGTCTTTACTCCGCCTCCCAACGAAAGCAATATAGTCTATTAGAGCAATACCTACGCACGAACATCCATTTCCTTGTCTTCATAGTTAACTACCTGCCCCTCCTCATACACTTGCCTAGTACTTTTAAATCCCAACAGGGTCTCTCTAAAGGCGTTTATAAATGAATTCGAGCACACGGTGCATGAAGACGACCATTAGTGGGATCCTTAAGCCTTAAGTTGTCTAAAGTTTATTCGCTCTATTCTAAGCCCTCATAACCAGTGAAACTGAGGGAATCAAGAGATATTTTAGTTTAAAATCATCGTTAAGTACATGTAGGCAAAGAATTTGATTTTTTTTTAAAGCTTACGGGTCCCAAGTTATGGCCGACTTAATCAAACTATCACTTAACTGTTGGGATTCCTCTATTTGTCATGATTGTTTCTTATCTTATCACATACTATGTTGGCCTGACAATTATAAGAACAAACTCGAAAATGTAATAGGCCATAGTAGTTTTTATTTAAAATCGACATCCCTAAAATTAAGTGAAGCTAGTTAAATGGTAAGAAATTTGCCCCTTTAGTAGGAGTGTATTCAAAGTTCAAGAGTAGTCCCCCAACCTCATTTTGAAGCAACAGCTGGAACAAGTATCTTCCATCAGATTTTATAACTTCAACATTGCATCTGCAAGGTAAACCAAGCAGTTACTTCAAGTAAATTTCACATATGAGGAAAAAAATGTTGTCACATGACTCTCAACAGCCTATAATGAAACAGGACAGTCTACAACAATACTTCAAGTTGGGGTGACTGCTCTTGCCCTTCAAGTCGCTGTAAATATAAGCACACTGTTTACCAGTAATAAAAAGGTAAGTAGCCTACGCCTGCAGAAAAAAGTCTCACGTCCTCAGTTGCCCTCTTCTACAGATGAATTAAATGTTCCAAGTATATCGAAGCCGAACATTGCTCTAAATCTCAAGCTAGACTAGCTGTATTTTAATGTCTTTAAATGAAGAGAATGGCATCTCCAGCAATTAAAGTCTATCTTGATGAAGGTTCAAGGCAGTTTTCCTGAAGGAAAGAGGGTTTTAAAAATCTTCAGCACCCACCTGAAATTCTCAGTGGAGAAACTGTGTAAGTCCCGTAGCTAAGGGGGCAGGTAGTCAAAGCCCCTCGCAAACATTTCCCTTCATAAGAATAAGAATTTACAATTATCTACCGCATTTAAGTACATAACACCCATTAACACCCCAATGCTCCGCCCCTTCCGCCCCCCCCCCCTTTTAGGAAACTCCGACATCCCACCTTTTCGATACCTTGTCGGATACCGGGAGGTTTCGGGAAATCTAGTCCATGCATTTGGGAAAATCTAGTCCATGCATGCTAAAACAGAAATAAAATTGATAAAAGCAAGGACTACACCACTGGTATTGAAAAGAAGATGTTTGCACCGTTGATTCTCCTAACGATCATGACGCTGTCCTCGCCGTACGTTTTTTCATCGTTTGTCTTCGACTTACCTTACTGTTACCCCTGCGTAGAATTCTAGTCCAGAATTTTACGGATTTTGGTCGTCCTTTCTTATGTACTTTTTGGTTATCGGCAATCGATGGAGATACCTTTGAGTGAGTGCAACCCATGATGGCAGAGACTGACAACAGACTTACAGAGCAGAAGTGATGTTACTACGATATTTTGTTTATGCTTTAATGTACAAAATATATACGGAGAACTGGCATATGATGGTAACTGCGATCACTCTCTATGACGTAGCTAATAAGCAACTTTGTGATAAGGCGATTTGATTTGCCCTTTTCATGACGCGCAAGCCCGTCAAAGACGCGCAATCCCAGCACAGCATTACGGAACGCAGAATATTTTTCTGTATCATATCTACGTGGTTACTAAGCCTGACGTCACACGCCTTCAATTCCCGGCCTTGGGCTTGAAAGACGAATTAAAGCGTATGTGCGCGTGGTGCGTTTGTAAGGACCGTGACAAGATAACAATAGGCAGCATACGCAAACTCAGAATGCTACAGGAGTGCACTTGGAGGGTGAGGTGGGTTAGGTCAGAGAAATCCTACGCTTTAACTAAAGCTTAGAATTTCTTTGGGTTAGGTTTGCAGTACATATATGCACATGGGCATGCGCGGAAAAACAAGCACCTCTCCGAATGTTTTAAAACCAACGCACCTCATGAATAAAGTGTTTTATGCGAAATAGGCGTAGCATATCGGTGGCTGGGTTTACACCTTACATGCAACCGCGTACATAAATGTAGAACTGAATTAAACCTCAACACGTTATACTGGTTAATTCAGAACTGCTACAGGCCATTGCTTTACGCTACACAAATAAACCCATGCTTTCGACTTTCCATTGAGTTTCTAACCGCTTGTAGAAAGCTACCTCTCCATTTCCCCGCTCCCAGCTTTTCTATTGAAAATATAATACGATTTTCCATCCTTTCCTTTCACTAACTGTAGCATGAAAACGGCCATTATGATTGGAGTTTTCTAAGGTCTACATTTTAAGAGTTTGGAAAAGGGTTACTTTGTGAAAATCAACCAGAGCCAAAGGTAAGAATATTACAAAGATGACAAACTTTTGGAAATTAACCATTTTAGATACAGGCGCGGATCTAGACATTTCAAAAAGTGGGGGCTGAACTTAGTCAAAGCGGGCACCGTATTGGGGACGTTCGTCGTGATTCTCTGCGAATAAAATTTTGAAAAGATCACGATCCCTCAGTTAGCAGCCGAAAATGGCATTTCCAACTGACTTGTAAGTAGAATCTAAGCAATCGTTATTTTGAGCGGTCTTTTGCAATAAAACTTTTACTCTGATAAAAAAAAAATGATTAAATTGTAAAACGATCAGAAAATTACCAGATAAAATGAACGTCCTTGTAGTTGTAGTAAAATATACTACCTTGAGATATAAGATTATGATGAGTATAACATTTAAAATTCGAGCAACTTCATTGACCGGCGAAAATACCTTCTCAACTTCAAGGGAAGGTGACAACGCATAGCATGCCGGCTACCTATAGCCTTCACAAGTTTCATCGAACTTTACAGGTATCCCATGTGCTCGAGCAGCCTGATTAGCTCAGACTCAGAGGCTTACATGCCCGAAGTTTACCTGAGTGTAAAAAATTGCATTGAAATAATTGGCCCTTACGTACATACAAAACCGACCTTATTTTCGCCCATTTACCGCGCTGGGAGAAGCCTGTATCAGAGAGGTATTGCTATAATAACAAGGGCAAGTTATTTTCTGGCCAACAAGAAACCAGTCCATATCAACGGCGTCTGCACACTTGATCCCTACAAACCGTGCGCATCAAATAAATAGATACCGGTGCGCGACGAAGTAGAAATCAAAATCAGCTATAGCCCAATTCTCCGTTGTCAGCTTCAACACGTACAAGATCTTACCTTTCGCATCATGATAAACACTTACAACATAGGTCCTACTTGAAAATTGTAAGATACGTTTTGAGTTTCTCCGATTGATTGTTTCTGATCGTTGTCCCTCAATACCAGGGGTGTGCATGTGGATCTTGGCACATTGGTCAATCTAACGGGGAGAGGATGGGGGACAGGGGTGGCGGTCAGACGCCACCTAGTAAACACCTGTATCTGCTCCACTAAAGCCATCCAGATGACCACAGCAAAATGATTTGGTCAAAAAGTTTGCACACCTTTTCTATACCATACTGAAACACCGTTGGTAAACTGAGACAAGACTAACGTCAGAACGTGCCGACCGTCACAACCACCACATTGCACACGTGGGCTGACATGCGAATGTGTGATCATAAGGTGCGTTCGACCTTAGCGGCTAGAGCCAACTCAACTGGGTCAGCCATCTTTCGATCTGGGGAAAAGGGATCTTAATGTCATCAAAACGTCACAACGTTAGTCGGCCAAAACCACCAGCCCTCCGAGGTGGTCTAGTTGAGCCGAGTGACGTATTTACGTCACATGTCGTCCAGACGAGACTTGCTCAGCCAGTTGAGCTGGCTCTAGCTGCTAAATTGAACTTTGTTACTGGATGGGTGATCTTGAAAGTACTTTTTTGTTTTGAAATGCTTTTCAATACACATCAATTGATTTTCAATCACTTCTCCTTAGCTCCGTTATACGTTATACCATGTTTTTTGTCCTATCTCCTCCCCGTCGGGAAGGACTGCAATTTCCTTCGGGGAGGCTTAAAAATGAACGTACAGGACTAAAATTGCTGGATTGATGATCATCAAGTGTTTGTGTTTTTCTTTATAAACTACCCATTTCCATTTTGTAATGCTATTTTAAAGCATATGTGAATCTGTTTTAATCACTTCCTTAAACTTAGCTATCCCTCATGCTATCTATAAACCGCAAGGTCATGCCCCTGTCGGGGAAGGCTGTTCTCCTCCTGCAGTTGAGAAAATCCAATTTCGCCGGGGAGTCGCCATCTACATGCCCCCGATAAACTGATAAAAGATGCGGGTCTGATAAACTTCAGTCACCTGGACGATCTTCTTGATTTTCCTTACTAGAAGACCATATTCTTCAAGGAAATTAACAATTCCGAATTTTTCTTACAAAAACGAACGAGAGGTTGTTCATGTGCATGCAATGTCCAATCGTCTGCCATCTGGCATCCCCCGACGGCCGAATTCCAACAACGGTAATGAAAATCGGCCAGGTCGTTTTAGCTACACATAGTAATGAAAAAGTAGTGTAAGGATGCCTCGCAATAAGTCAGACTAAAAATTTCAGTCTGGAGTCTTTCCGGCTGTCTGAGGGGTTAAATTTTTTTTAACAATTTTCTGTTTGCCTACTAATGGTGGCGCTCCGCTTAGATAGTGTTTTGGTCGAACAGACTACTTAACAGAACAATGCATGCTTGCAAATTGTTCTTCGTTTTGGGGCAATATTAAAAAGTGAAAATTTTAAAGCAAAAGAAAGCTCAAAATAATGAATGCTTTGTTTTTAGTTACGAGTCCCGGAAATGCTATTTCTTGCTGTCTGGAGGTTCTCAATTTTTCAAAAATTTCTGTGCTCTGCACTTTGATAGTCTTTCGAGCAGAATTATATTTTTCGGACAAAAAAGACAATTCCGTCCCTTCCCAAACTGAAACGCTACGGTAGGTCTATGTCAATTTACAACGGATAAAACTTCAAATGTATGGGGAGGCAAACTTTTCCGCTGGAAAAGTTTGCAATATGGTCTGAGGACCTTAATCTGCATGATGATATTAGGTTACCCGAACAAAACTACAGATCACCCCTACTTGATTTTTCTTATGAGATGATTAGATCCTTCAAAAAACCCCAAATCTGTCATAAAAATACAACTTTTCTCCAATTTAAGCTTTAGTTTGTTAAGAGTGGCAAAATTTTCCAATTTCGATGGATACTCCATAAAATAAATAACCAAAGCCAACTCTGTTAATCACCCCAACATTCTACCTAATATTGCTTTTGAAAGGCATATCACTTAATAAAAATAACCAAATTTTTCATTATATACCAAAAAACCAAATTTTCTTCCATTAAATTCCCAAGTTTGTTCAATGAAAGAAGCTCTTAATTTTCAAATATTCGTTCAAAAAGGAAAAAAAATTAGGGCAAACATTAAGTGTCGTATTGAAGCCTTATTGCGTAGGCTTAGTACGATTAATTGCGTAACCCCAAAAGATTTTCAGTTGTCGCCGGTATATCGTGTTTGATTTTGCCCTTATCAAGGACTTATTCTTCAATTAACACCCCAAATTTTTCATGGTCCTCACAAAACCAAATTTCTTTCAAAAATTTTAAATTTTTCTTCAAAATAAACTCAAGATCTGAAGTATATCTTGAAAAGAAAGCCAAAAAATTTCGTGCACTTAAAAATCTCCTGAGTTACGTCACGCCGGGACTAATTCAAAGCATTTGTCGGGGCGTTAAAATGCTGGCACCCCTGTCGGGGATATCCTCTGCCCTACTTCAAAAAGGTTACTGTTTTGAACAGAATTAAGTATCTATAGTGCCGAAAATGACGGCTGTTCTGAACGTACTATTATTATATGCGCCTATAAACGACACTACTGAATTACTTCGTTTAGAATCATGCTATGCCTATAGTAATACAAAACTTCAGAAAACTAAAAAGGGCGCCGGCAGTCGATGTTTATCCGCCAGTAGGGCGATATCCATCTGGCCTAAGCCAGTGATACAAAAATCGTTAACAAGGGCGCATACAAAATAGAGAAGAGATGAGAAAGAAAGTTTCATACTAAGTGGAGAGCATTGTAAAACACCAGTTGTTCAAAGAACCCTGAAAATAGTAGGGGTATACACTCTAAAATCGAAAGAGTGAACTTAGTCACTCTTTGATCGAGTGAAAAGTGTAAATTCGCTCCATTAGAGTGATAATTTACTTCAAGAGGAGTGAAGTTCCCTCCAAAAAGAGTGACGTTCACTCTAAAAAGAGTGAAATTCACTAGAGGAAGAGGGGAAATTCACTCTTCCACGAGTGCCTGCAATGATCGCTCTTTTTTAAGAGCGATCACCGTGGGCACCCCATCAAGAGTGAAACTTCTCTCGTTTTATGGGAATTTCACTCTTTTTGGAGTGAACGCTACTCTTTTTGGAGGGAAATTCACTCCTCTTGGAGTGAATTATCACTCTAATGGAGTGAATTTACATTTTTCACTCGATCAAAGAGTGAATAAGTTCACTCTTTTGATTTTATAGTGTATAAATTTGATTCGTTTACTTTTAGCATAGCTGATTTAATGAAATTCCATTCCAAGAAGGTCTATTAAAGCAGGAAGTTGCAAATCAAAGTCACGTCCTGGTACAATATTGGCCGTAACACACCCATCCCGTGAATAAAAAGGCTTGAAAATAAGTGTAGTGAGTCTTTCCTTACTATTTGGAACCATTTATTTACCAAACTGATGATTGTAAGGAATGGGAAAAAGGTTCTACATTTTCAAACTTTGATTAATTTCTTTTGAGACCATTGGTACGTCTGCACAGCAAATGGAAGCAAATTCAAAACCCAATTGAAAACTTTTACCAAACGCTCGCAACCCCCCCCTCGCAAACGAGCATGACGTTTGACAATATAATTTTCAATAGAATTATTTCCAAATAGAAATTACAAAGGGATTGTGGGATAGAGTTTTGGTGTTTGTCATTTTTGTCAATGGCATTTTACTATGGTGGAAACTGACGTATACCCAAAACTCTATCCCACAATTCATTGTAATTGCTATTTGGAAGTTGGTCTATCGCAGGAGTTCTGATAAACCTGGGAACAAAAGGATGTGACCCTCGGGGCATGAACCCTCACCCCAATTTGCGCTGCCAAGGATTTGGAGGGGGCCTGGAAAAATCCAAAAAATCATTTGAGTCCTAAAAATGTACCATATGTTTCATGCAATAAGTACGCAGATTTCTTGAAGCGTGTGCGAATTTCTTCAAACATTTGTTCGAAAGCTGTCACGGTAAATTTTATGAATGTTTGCAGAACATAACGGCAGTTTTTCGAAAGCAAATTTCATTTTAGCTTCTCTTCATAGTTTTACGAAACACTTTGCTCAAAATGCTAAAATATTCGGACAAAAATTGCAAAAGTTGCAAAAGCATCTTATAGTTCTAGGATGTTTAGAATTTCCAGATTACATGGGACGGGTACACAGATGTTTTTTCAGTGCTCAAAATTTTGGCCGTGAAATTGTAGTACGGTCAGGAGATTAATTTTCAGTCTATCTGGTAATTCTCTGATCGTTTCCCGGTTTGCTCATTTCTTTGAAGAGAACATTTCATTTGCAAAAAAAAAATGGACAGTTAATATTCTACTCAGTAACAGGTCTGGAAAATGCTACTTCGGGTTCTCTGCCAGCGTTGCGATTTTGCAACATTTCCTCTTTGCCCCGCGCTAGCTAATGGTATAGCGCTCCGCTTAGGTAGTTTTTCGGGCCTGATTACATTTTCCGGTAATAACAAAATGCACTGCCTACCCAAAACTAGCCTACGAAGTGCGTCTGTGGCTTCCCCCTCCCCCCTCCCCCTTAGCCTTGCCCCGCTCAGATGGTTTTTCGTAGCGATGAGCTGAACGAAAAGGCTTCGTCCGCTCCGCGGGCTAGCCCCAAACCGGAAATTCCCCAAGGCGCCTATAATATGTGACATCAGTGAAAGGCAATTCTTGAAAAGTTCAGTCTGTGACAATTTTAAATGCAAGTTTCACGTGTGACATTAAATTTAACATCATGAAAAGGCAAAACTACCAGGAACATTTGCCTGTAGAGAGATTTGTTTGTTAAAAAATTTAAAGGACATGGGAAACAACTTTCCTTGGATCTTACCAACTTAGACTTTTATTTTTGAACCGATGTTATCCCCTTCAGTCCCTCCCTGTCCCCTCCTGCCACATCCTGCATAGATTCGTGCTGAATAGTTTTGTTGTTGTTTTTTTCACATTTATCATTCCTCTTACGGTACAATATTTAACCGTTTCATTAGGGTATTTAAAAAACAAAATATTGTTTTAATCATCAGAGGCGGGACACAGAGAATAAAACAATAAAATCGTTTAAATATCGTTTTGAGAGATAATATTATTCAACGCCAGATGAGGTGTCGTTTGAATGAATAACTTAGTTGTATTTTGACCATCCCTTTGATTGACATCGAATTAAAACAATGCAGAGTAGCTCATATTATACATCATGACCTGAGAGTGCTTTGAATATTCATGAGGGTCTTGTATACTCACCAGGGTTTGCCCTTAAGCAAAACTAAAGTATATTTGTGTCTTGATAAGGATGAGTATAAGACAGCTGTGAAAGGAGCTAGGAGCAGATAGGTTGGTACCCCGCGGAGCGGACGGTGGTTTTCTCAGCTTCTTAGCTTCCAAAACCACCGTTAGGGAAATGACTGAAAAAGGAATATGCCGCACAGCCTGCTACGCAGGTAAATCGGTTGGGGGAATTCAAACTTAAATTACCTCCTTCATTTTCTAAACCCATTTGTATGAATTTCACGGTATGACTGGGTTAATAATTACTTCAGAGAAGGACTGCAAGTGGCATTCCTCCGTACTCAATCTATCATTCTTCAAGTTTGGTCTAGATTCAGCAAGTTTCGTACGAATCATCATATTATTGTGAAGAATTTTGTTGGGAAATCGAAGCTGTCTCGATGCATATTTTTAATGCAAGTTTTGTCATTTTTCTCAAAGTACCGTTTAAAATTCTGTCTCTACGTAAAGCTTGGTGTTTTGCCCGTCCTACATGTTGATTAGATTCCCTCTAACTAACCTTTCAAATACCCTTGACCGTCCCTGGTTCAAATGCGACTTAAAAGTTTAAATGAAGACAACATTAATAAGCCTGGACTGGAATATGTGATAAAATGATTTTGTAAGTCTGTAAGCTTTGCAGTCAGTGGTTGTCACATTCACGGGTGTTCAGCGGAGGTATTAGCTACTTGCCATGTGAAATTCACTCTAAAAATTAAGAGACTGATTTTTCACTCTTAAGAAGAGTGAAAGTTGAAAAGTTCACTCCAAAAAAGCGGAAATTCACTCCGAAAAGAGTAAAATTCACTCCAAATGACAAAATTTCAATCCTAATACAGTGTACTCAGGAAGACAGGGACCATTCTTAAAAAGATTGACTCCCGATGGCACTCGTTAAAAGAAAAAATTCACTCTACCTGGAGAAAGTTTCACTCTTTTTGGAGTAGGTTTTGCTAATCTTGGCTGAATAAACACTCTAATGGAGTGAATTCACACTTTTCACTCCATTTAAAAAAGACTGAGTTCACTTTTTTTATTTTTTTCACGTCAAATCACTGAGTAGGATGTGTTCAACTTGTCATTATTGTGAGATGGTCGCCTATGGGGGCTGATACCCTCTACCCAGGGAGCTGTTTGTGCTCCGTTACAACTCCCTGATTCTAATTTCCACATCTTCATCTAATGCAATTTTGGCCGTCTTTGTTGGGCACAGCTTATGATAATTTTAAGCAAAGCAAAATGGCAGTTAATAGTCCCCCCCCCCCCCCTCTGCCATCCACTGTATCAGATCATTTGTATTTTTTAACATATGCTTTAATATGGTTTAAGAGTGCAAAATCATTCTGAAGGAGTGAAATGAGAAACTAGTCCATATTTAAATTGAAAGTTTTAAACCGGACGAGAGTCATCCTCACTAATTTTGGATCCATCACTTCTACGGATACTAGCGGTACCACCTTCAAAGTTTGTCAAGTATAAAAATACTCTGCAGCTACGTCAACTTGGTTGTTACTTATTTCTACTTTGTGTTATTGATCTACTCTTTGTCTTTTTTATACATTCTTTTTCTCGTAAAGGTGGCCTGCTTAGTACAAGCTTTTTGCTTTTTCATGCTTCCTCCACTGCTTTCTGTTATTTTATATTTGCTTCTTTTATTTATGATTTTTGTGGTAAATGAACTTACATAATAAAATGCTCGGTAGAGTGAACTTAACAACTGCCTGCTCAGAGTAAAAAACTTTTTCGGTAACCCTTCATGTAAGACAACTTCCCGTCCCTTAAAATTAGCCGAACGAGGAGAAATTAATATCCATTAACTATCCATGCATATATTAGTCCAAAGCAAAGTGTGTGTCCTGCAGGGACCTAGGTGCCAGCTTTGAAGTAGGGATCTATTAAACGGAGGGGCCCAACATGTTCAAGAGAGTAAAAGCCCCACTCCCCAGTTTGAGGAGGTTCAAAATGCCCAAGGCAAAACTTGGCGCGGGGCCTCCATCCACCCTCCTTCCCTCCTTAGAGACCCATAGCTACTCCTACTCCGTGGCCCCCCTTTCCTGTGGGCCTCTAATACAGTCAGACCGCTTTGAGGAGACGTGCATGCTCTTTCATCATTTACTTTGACTCTTCCGATGAAATAAAAGATTAATATGCCTTAAAACTTTCAAATATTTATCAAAAGGCTGTACTTAATAATTATAATAAAAGTTAATATTCTTCATAGGATTCCCCTTTCTGTCCTAAAGCTCCACTTCAGTCTGTCTTCCAATAAGAACGCACAACAGTGAAATATCAAAAATAAAAACAAAAGAGGAAGTCTTATCTTTTTCACACATTATTTTATTGGGAAGAAAGAAAAGAGACATTTGTTTGGAATTTTATTTATTTATTCAACATCAGCATAATATATGATGGACGGATGAAAAAGGTTGGTATTAGTTTAATTGTTTACGACATATATCTATCCCCACTATACAGGGCCAAAGCATTTGTCCCAAACTTAAGTTGAAAAAATCCATACCCCACAAATATCTTTTTTTTTTTCGGCTTCCGAGCATCTTCCATAATATTTCAGGACTTAAACATTGCATTTCAATGGTAAACCACGAAAGGCTCTCAATTTCATAATTTAGTGAATTTCATAATTTAGTTGGCAAAATATTGTCACGTGACTGTCAAGAGCAAATCATAAAACATGACAGACTAGTGCACCAATCTCTGTTGGGGTGACTCAATTTCCTATTTAGGAGAACCTTTCACACTCTTCATAAATTTGGGTATTTTGCATAAGTGCAGTTCATTGGTATTTCTCTCAAAATGTTTTTTGCTTATGTAAAGTGCCCTCAATTTTCTTCATATTACTTTTCATTTATTTAATATTTCAATAAATTTTCTACAATATTCCAGTAGCAATACTAGCGAAAACTCTCCAGCAAGATGGTCAGAACTGTGCCACTCCAACTTACTGAATTAATTACGTGTTGGTTTGGTAATATCAAATAAAGAGGCGTTGTCTAACAACTCCTGGTAATATACAGGGAATTCCTTGATTGGTGGCGCACTTCCTAAAATGAGACCACAGCTTTGATCGAGTGAGACCGCTTCACTATGAATCGTTTGTCAAATCAGGGAGGTGTTTGGACCTCCCTGGTTAAATCTTCTTTTTCACCCTTCATGTTACAACAGCTTCAAACTTGATAACTTATTTTCCCATCGGTTTAGACCTCAAACTTCGACACCATTTAACCCCCCTCCCCCCCCCCCCCCCACTTACCCCGTCTTACATTAAATTGCACCTTTCGCCCTTTGTTCCATTTTACTTGTAAACTATCTTGTAAACTATTGCTAGCAATGAATATCACATTCTTTTTCCGTTTTCTTAGCTGTTAAGGTAGAACTTCTAAACACTTTCATTCACTTTAAGGGCAAGAGCAGCCCCCCCCCCCCAAAAAAAAAAAACTTGTCTTGAAGCAACAGTTAAATATCACAATTTCCTACTTATTTTTCTTCAAAGTCTCTTTTATATTATTTTAGGACTTCAATATTACACATTCAAGGTAATTCAAGCAGTAACTTTTAGTAAATTTCACATTTGAGGACAAAAAATATTGTCACATGACTCTCAAGAGCCAATCATGAAACAGGACAGTCTACTACACTGCTTCAACTTGAGAGGACTTCTCTTTACCTTTAAAATCGGATTTGATGAACTATTTGTTTCGGACAACCATAATGTGCCCATCCTGTATTCATATGGATTTGTGAACAACATACTCTTTAAAAAGGAACTGAAAATAGCATTCAATTGAAATATGAACCACATCCTTAGTAAGGCTGGGGTACTGAAGGGTGCGGAACAACTTCCAGGGGTGAAAAATCTTAAAAGTGGCCAAACATGTGTAACTGCATTGAAGCAATTTCCTGGTTGATCAACGTTTTTATTTGTAAGGGGTCATCTGCCGGCCTGATATGAAACCCCTGTTATGCAAGAATTTTTAGGATTAACGAGTAAAGTTGTCAAAGATTAATCATCAAAATTGTTAGATGTACAATGGAAACCGAATGTTTAAAATAACTTTACCCTTAATAAAGTATGGTTCAATCTACATAAGCGGTACAACGATAAATTTTAGGCCTACTACTTTATCATGGAGAGACGCCACACACGAAGGCATATGTTGTTCCAAATGCTAACTTGCTTAAATTTTTAGATTAAAAGAACAAACGTTTGCTTAGTGTTCACGCAACATAACACTGTACCAGTTAATTTTGTACATTATGTGTTTTTTCGATACTATTTGTCGATTGATAGTTTTCAACTTTTTTAGTTAATGATGGAGAGTCCCATGGAAAAACCCGTCTTTCCTTTCAAACGGTCAAAATCCTCGAAATTATTTTGTCTCTTCAAGTGCAATTTTTGCCTGAGATTAAGGGATTGTGCTTTTTACGCTTCTCTGTTCTTTTTTCTAACTTTATTTAATACTAGAGGTCTAGGCGCTAGATATTTGGAAGATTTCTGTCACAGTAACATTAGTGCGTACGATAAGTCCGGCATAACATAATGGCATAGCGTTACGGTTAAGTAGGTTGAGTGTCCTACCTTGTTGTCACTTTTGCGGAGAATTCTCGCCCAGAACTTTCTGGATTTGGATCTCCCATTCTTGTGAGGCTTCTCATTGGCTATTTCAAGAGGCACAACTTGAACCTTGGAAAAGCTGCAGCCCATTTTAAGAAGGTTTGGATGAATTCCCTGATCGCTCAGTAGAAAAACACGACACACTGCTGCGACAGATGTAGCACGCAATGAAGATCGTGTACACTTCATACAGTGCACAGTAATTGTGCGTACTGTACGTACATGATCGTCTGCGGCAAAAAGTTTCACTGTGACGTCATGCGGAGCAGAAACTTTTGCGCGTGCCCATTGGTCGAATCCCTTAGGCTCTTTCAACTTGACGATAAGTACGCATAATATTTTAAGTGCGTCAACCGTGTTTTCGGTGCTTACGGCAATCGTTGCATATGAGTTCATCTCATAAAATCTGTCTGCTCGATCAGCATAATTTTTGAGAGATGTTTAGTTGTTATCAGCAAACTACAATTTGTTAGAGCATCTTACCCTACGTCATGAGCATGTGCAGTACACACTCTCCCATATAAATCTGTAGCAGTATATATAACTGATAAGTAATCATGGATGTGTTTACATCAGGCACCGGCCGCTCCATGGCAACCGCTGAGTCGACCATTTCCACTTTTCAATACAAGTCGTGTAAACGATCATCAGTTTGGCGTTGACATCGTGAATTTCACTGAAATTAAGAAGTGCTTACCCTGTTACTTGATGCAAATTTAAAAAAAAAAACAGACTTTAGAGATAAACTGTAGTGTATACAAAAAACGTTAAGCATTGAGAAAAAAATCTCTTCATTATTTGTTTAGGCTACGATTTTTCTATTTATACTAACTGTATATATGAATAATCATTTGATCAGAAAAACAGTGTGATCTTATTTAAGTAGTAAGGAAATTGTGCGAGAGCGCGTTGACCCTCGTTTTCTCAAGTATTTTATGTACATTTTGGTAGAGCGCCATCTCCAATTTCATAATTCCACTACATTGTGAAATGGGTAGGGTTTTACTGTTGAACAGTGATTGTGCCTAGGTTAAAGAGGCACGTCTTTAATGAAAACAAACTTAATGGAATCTTGCAGCTTATATTGATAGCGAAATATGAAATCTTTACCAAACAGAGAAAGAAAGTGATCCAAAAACAGTTTTCGATAACAAATAGGCCTTTTACTAGGAGCACTGTACTTTCTGTCCCAAAAGCCACTTTCAAAGCAAACTAGCTAATATCTGTGTATGAATGGCCTCAAAACTCTGTCGAGGTTACCACTCAAGAGATAAAATAATAATGAAGAATAAACTCGAGACTCATATACCTGACATTATGCCTCGAGGGTAGGTTAGTGTTTAAGAGATGAGGTTAGTTTAGAGTTGGAAACTCTTAAAACTTATTATTTTACATGATATTCTGTGAGGTTTGGGTGAAGGGTCTTGTGACGTCATTTGACCATGGTGCGAGTCTATAATTTTTCAAATCCCTAAGCTATTTCATCTCCCTAGTAACAGTTTTGATACCCTGCACTCCTCAAAGGAGGGGAGGAGTCAAGCCTCTTCCTCCTCCTCCCCTCCCCCATAACGAAAAAACTTGCCCCGTGGCAGATATGAATTTCCCATTGAATTAAGACATTTTGTCATTTACCACCTCTTAAAAAAATTTCCGTACCGTAATATTCGCACCTCTTCCAGTGCCTTGTTTGACCTGTCTCACAGCAGGCCCACCAGATGTATTCGATTTGTTTCCATGATACACGCCATGTCCGTAGCTCGTAAATGTTTGATAATAATATCAAACTAATGATCTGATATAATTACATGTTAATCATTCACCTAGCTCAGTGTTTCACAAAGGTACCCCTGCGGTCCTTCCTTCAGGGGTCGTTAGTGAGTCTTAGGACCTCCATGGAGTATATGGAAAACTCGGGCGATGGGGCAATTTGGACTGGTTTGGGGATCCTTTGCGATTACGAAACACCACCACGACCGCTGCGATCATGGACACAATAAGGGATCCAGGAGGTCAGGGGATAAACGAGATACATTTTGTAAACCCCAAGTTATCGGTAAAATGACCTTAGAAATTCAACAACTCCACCCATTGAACGAAGAAGAAGAAGAAGAAGAAGAAGAAGAAGAAGAAGAAGAAGAAGAAGAAGAAGAAGAAGAAGAAGAAGAAGAAGAAGAAGAAGAAGAAGAAGAAGAAGAAGAAGAAGAAGAAGAAGAAGAAGAAGAAGAAGAAGAAGAAGAAGAAGAAGAAGAAGAAGAAGAAGAAGAAGAAGAAGAAGAAGAAGAAGAAGAAGAAGAAGAAGAAGAAGAAGAAGAAGAAGAAGAAGAAGAAGAAGAAGAAGAAGAAGAAGAAGAAGAAGAAGAAGAAGAAGAAGAAGAAGAAGAAGAAGAAGAAGAAGAAGAAGAAGAAGAAGAAGAAGAAGAAGAAGAAGAAGAAGAAGAAGAAGAAGAAGAAGAAGAAGAAGAAGAAGAAGAAGAAGAAGAAGAAGAAGAAGAAGAAGAAGAAGAAGAAGAAGAAGAAGAAGAAGAAGAAGAAGAAGAAGAAGAAGAAGAAGAAGAAGAAGAAGAAGAAGAAGAAGAAGAAGAAGAAGAAGAAGAAGAAGAAGAAGAAGAAGAAGAAGAAGAAGAAGAAGAAGAAGAAGAAGAAGAAGAAGAAGAAGAAGAAGAAGAAGAAGAAGAAGAAGAAGAAGAAGAAGAAGAAGAAGAAGAAGAAGAAGAAGAAGAAGAAGAAGAAGAAGAAGAAGAAGAAGAAGAAGAAGAAGAAGAAGAAGAAGAAGAAGAAGAAGAAGAAGAAGAAGAAAAAAAAAGAGGCCACTTGCCAACTTCTTCAAATTTCCGAATGCAACACAATTCCATTTTCATCGTCCACCCGTCCTGGTTACACAGGGAGCTTAATTATATCGGGACCGGTGATTTCACTCACACAATTTATATAATATGATGTTTGTAACAAGGAAATTATAAAGTTTTCAGCTCTACATCGTCCAAATTTCCAAAGGAGGTATTTGAATGTTGTATAAAATATCCAGAAGTGCCTTAAATGTAATCAAGGCAGTATTTATGTCATGAACAAATATGAACAAAACTTTTCGCTAAATGGGACAATCCAGACAATGTACGAAACTCGGAAATCCATAAAAATGGCTCACACAACACCATTTTCGATAAATAACTTAAGAAGAATGAAAATGTTTTTACACTTCAAATTCTAATTTCTGGGCTTGGCTCCAAAATTTCTATGTCACATGTTGGTACCCTTTTTTTTTTTTTTTTATAGAATCACCCATGTCAGAAGCGACGTTAGCAAATTTAAAGGGAAATCTCTTCCGCTATTGATTACTGCCTCTAAAAGAATAGCACATAGCCAAATTTATGTTTGATATGTTAAAAAGGAAGATATCCGTAGCATTTTGGTGAAAGATTCATGCATTTTCCATACTCGATTATGGAGGTATTATAGGCAATTGAAGTTGACAGTTGACACATTTTCAATAAAAAGTGAACTTGAAGCAAGAAGATGTGGTTGTTGGCCAATGATTTGTTTTTCTTTGTTTTTCATCCTATTAGCTTGACCTTGAATTGATAAGGGATGCTATCTTGCCCGTAAAGCTTATAATTTCAGTGCTTACGATGCACCTGCGGTTGAATAAAATTTCCAGGTGCAAACAAAGCAAAGGTCAACAATTTGAAACCATGACATCAAGCCTACCTGCTTCAAGTTCATTCTGAGGGGAAAATTTGCCACATGCAATGGCTCATACCTCGAGAATCGAACATGGGAAATGAACAAAAATGCTTAGAACATGTTGCTCTTCAACATATCAAAAATTAATTTGGCTGTCAAAGTTTCAAGTAGATTCTTTATTGATAAACAGAGAAGGAATCATAGTATTTTGAAAGGGGGTAATAAATTTGAATGAGGGAGTTGCTCCTTTTTCTTCTTTTTTTTTCTCTTTAGCTCAACCCACCAAGAATTTGTGGGTATAGCTTATGTGGTACTGTGGGGTAAAATGTCTCTCTCTCTCTCTCTCTCTCTTTGAAAGGTTTCAGTGTTTTCAAATCGCTTCAGATGTGGATCATGTATATTTGTACAAAAGGATGATTATAGCCATGGCAAAGGATGTTAAGATTTTGGAGAAGATTGGTCGAGGGATTAGTTCAGTATTGCTATTTTAAAAAAGTCCTTCAGCTGGTGTTCCTTTAACATTCAGTAACCCTCCATTTCAGTTCTTTCCGGTGTACTGCTGCTATGATGGGTTAAAATTTCTTGATATCTTGAAGGAGTGTGTTTGTTTGCTGAAGTGGACGTGTTTTTTTTTTTTTTTTTTTTTTTGCTGGAAGCAAACTGATCATGCAGCAATGAATGCAGTATCTGTTACACAGCCATTTGTTGTGTGAGGACATGATTGCATACGAATATCATTCTTTATGCAGGAAGTTCCTATATTTGGTTCACCATCATTCTTGTTTTCATGGTGTAATTGAAGATTTGAAGCTGAAGTCTTAAAGAATGTTGAAAATTTCAATCTACTTTTCTCCATCAAAGCTTAGTGTCATTCCAGGCATTAAGGCGTGGAATAACTTGTGTTTTAAGGGGAATCAAGTGCATTTACCATTTCTTGATAGTTTTCCTCAATTGCGAAATCAAATTTAACAGAAGTAACAGCTCGGTTTACATGTAAGTCCCAAAATATTAATGACAGATACATTGGTGAGAAAAAAGATAATTTTGAGATTTAGCTGTTACTTCAAATTAAGTTTGGGATGGCTGTTCTTGTCCTATACCAAGCAACACTACCGACATCTAAAGCGCAATGTTGATGTTCACCGTGACTGTTTAACTGGTAGGTGCAAAGTGTTACATCATGGTTAGCACAAAGGTATGTAAAAAGTGTAGACCATGATTGTGTTCAAAATAAATAAAAATCTGAACAGGTGATTTCATTTAGAAGGGTTGCGCAATTTCAGCAATTGCTGCTTCTAGTCTCTGTTCTCTTTTCACATTTCTGCGGATAAAGGGGGTTTCCCCTATCCACAGTGCGCCCCAGGATTCAAAGTTTTAAAAATATCACCATTTTGCATTTAAACCCGCTAAAAAGACCAAATTTCCCCCTCCCCTCAGACCCTTAGCCAAGACAACGGATAGTCGTCAAACCTTGGCAACTTTTTTTTTAAAATCAGGCTTTCCTTTCCCATTGATAAGAAGACGAAAAACTAAAAAATAAAAATAAAAGAAAAACAGTCCCCGAGATTTCCAATCCACATTTTTTATATACCTTTATACTGGCTATTGATAAGAAACACAATTTTGCTTTTTACTAGTCCGATGGTGGAAATTTCCGGTGCCACGGTATTCCCTCATGTCAGACGGACGCCGTTTTACCCCTCAACCACATAATTCTTGTGAACGTCACTGATTGATAAAGCGCGACAGGGGCAGAGGTCTGTGTCAGACAGATATTGAGGGGGCCATTTTCACGAGCAACCGGCGGGTAACCGAGAACCCTGATGTATGGGAGGGCAAGGGTTATGTTTGTAGTCAGTTGTGGCATGTTGTAACCACTGTATTTGAGAATTACATGATATCCTGTCATGGATAACCTAGCTGCAGTCTATCAATGTCGATGTGGCTCATGAAGTGTCCATGAGTGCGAAGCGCCTGAATTTTTTTCTTCTTGTGAGGATTTCCACTTCCTTTTGTAATACAGCATGGAGCTTTCAGTAGACTATTAAATGACAGAATCAGTATTCAATACAGATGGTTATTATTGTGTTTTTCTTTATTCATTATTGTGGGTTTTTTCATGTTTCATGATAAAGAGAAAAGGTAAATTTTGAAATAAATTCCTGATACGAGCTCGAAATCAAGTATCCCAGTCATCACTTTAAGCATGTTAGTCTAGCACTCACTGAGGCTGTTGCATGAAACCCCACTTTGATGCACATAAGGTTCGGGAACTAACTGCTTTGAGCGTGTGCTTGGCTTTGCCTGGAAAAATTTACTATATTAAAAGCTAATAAAGTATACATTTGGTTCAACCAGGGAGCTGGAAGACACAGCTTCCTCATTCAACTGCGACTGTGAGTCCTTTACGCAAAGAATGATGAAGTTTTGCATGAAATTTATTTGCCACATACTAAAAGAGGTCATGAAAGATTTTACATCACAAGTGGTGTAGCTCTATCCCGTCAAGAATGTAGCAAACCGAATTAAAAGGAGGAGGAGGAGGAGGAGAAGAAGGAGAAGGAGAAGGAGAAGGAGAAGGAGAAGGAGAAGAAGAAGAAGTTCCTTACGAATTATGATCATTTTTGCATTTAAATTTTGTAGACAATGAGTTGAAATACACACTGTGCAAAATTCAAGACAATCTGACCAATTCTAGTGTCATTTTTTATTGTATTACTCCGCTCTTTGAAATGCCGTTTTCGAGTAGCTATTATGGCGGGAAACACGTCCCTATTATTCAAGGCCCTCTAGCTCAAAATTTCAATGTTCATGGTATAGATATTCGAAAATGCCATGAAAGCCGAGATTGTGAGCTTCGATCAGAGGGGTAGCATGTCCTGGTTGAAAACTTCTACCGGGAGCTAGGGGGCACGGAAGTAGCTTAATTTAGTGTGCACGTCAAAGGGACTTATAATTAGTGGCCCGCTACCACAATTAGCGCAGCAGCAGACGACAAATACCTTTGTTTTCTTCGTAATCCCGTTCCAAGGAAAGTAGAAATTATAAGAACGATACGACAGTACGAGAGACAGATAACTGTCAGTGTTTTACGTCTTGGTCTGGACGCCCTGTGGTCTCGGTCTTGGTCTCGGACCCTTGCGGTCTCGTAAATTGGTCTGGTCTCGCTTTGAGACCAGACAAAATTTGTCAGTTTTACTTAGGCCAATGTGTTCTTAAATGAGATGCTTGTTGTCCATTGTTATTTTATGCCAATTTAAGGTGGCACAGCTCAGGTAACCATTCAGGCAGAATTAGGCCTACATTTTTCCTTAAGAGAATCACATACCTTTTCTTCTCTCTCTAGTTCAGCTCCTGTTCTTTAAGATGTAAGCCGGATCTGCTCTCGGTAGTAGTTTCACTAGATTCGTTACCAGTAAGTTCTTACTTCGAGTTGTCCGGAGAGAAATTTTAAGACCAGTGTAAAGATAAAAAAAATTACCGTTAAATTACGAAGTTTAAACCTTAAAACGAAGGAGCTTCCGGGGTTTTTGCCCCCTGGACCCCCACGATGAACTGCCCATTAAATTCATTTTCTATAGTTTATTTCCCCATTTTTCAAAATTTCAGCTGGATTCGCTCTTCGTAGTAGTGTAACTATTTCTTTTTTTTTTTTTTTTTTTTGTTTTGTTTTACCCGTCTTACTAATTAGAGTTACCTGGAGGTTATTTTTACATCAGTGTTAAGTCAATAGAATTACCTATATAACGACTTAATTTCTTCACAAACATCCCTAAACCTAGTTGCTTCAGGTGGCTTCTCCTCCTGGAACCCCTGGACCCCACCACAGACTCCGGAGGACCCCACCGGCTCCATTTCCCCACCAGAAGACTCTTGCGCTTTGCACTCCATGTGGTAAGGAAGCCATGAGTGGAGTCTAGCAATGCCACCTTCAAAATTGTTATGTCCCCCAGTACACCCCTTGAAAGAAAAGTGGTGACGCCAATGGTCTTATATCAAAATTTCTCAAGTTGTCTCACATCGAGAAGGCCTCTCCGCGGGCATTCTTTCAATACTCATGTCCTTCAACTGCAATGAAGGCATTTTTGGAGGGTGCAAGTAGTCCATATTCATGCTTGGTCCAACGAAAAACTTGACATATAGCTATACCGAGTTCTGTGACTTATTTTTCTGTGAGTTGGAAAAGCTCACGTTCATGCATCAATAGGCATTGAAATAATACACCTGTAGCACTGACTGACTCCAGTTCGATGAATAGGGCCACCTTGGCCATACGGGACAGGGCCGGGTAGGGAGCTGCCACCGGCAGATGTCCATCACCTTGCTGAATCGGGCAGACTTATGTGCCTCAGTCGGGCAGAGATTATGCTCTGGTTGGGCATCCCGGGCCACGTGGGTCACATCAGAAAAATACTTGGATTGAGTTAAGTCATTAATTCTATGTTTGGCTTATGGACATGACCGTATGGGTCTCTTTTCTCAGGGTGTGACTTTTGGCCCGATTCCAGATCACCAGTTAAGGTATAATGTCTGCCCGACTGAGGAACCGAAGTCTACCCGATTCAGCAAGGTTCGGACCAATTTGCCCTGCAGTCCGCGGCCCGGTCCCATACGGTCACGAAAAGGATAAAATAAAATATGTACAAATCAATGATGATGCATTTTGGGGGCTGCATGTCATTTTAAGAGCATAAGGTAATAAGATCAGAAAAAAAGTGTTCAAAATTTTGGACAGATTATTTTCTTATGCAATATGTACATTCGGTCTCGGTCTCGGTCTCGAACTCTCCCCCTGGTCTCGGTCTTGAAACCTTCTGGTCTCGGTCATGCTGGTCTAGACTATAACACTGATTTCTGTCGGAGCAATCATCATCTATCCAAATAACAGTTCCCAGTTTTTATCCTTCAGGGTTCTTAAACCCCATCCATGCATGCAACGCGCTCTATGTCAATACCCGGACGGCCCAGCATCAGCAAGAACGAAACAGCGAGTTTACAGTCTAGTTGGTAAGCTCCTTCATTTTATAAAATCTGAGAAGTGAGGCCAGAAATAAGTTCACAAAAGTTTCGATCAAGACATAAGTGCAGGGTGGTCAGTGAACTTTGCCATACGGTGAGACAACCGAAAGCGGAGACATTTGTGTGTGTGTAAATGTTAATAGAAAGTTTAAGTGTAGTACTCCAATTAAATTCACTCATGTCAAGTTACCGGTACCACTGTGACTGATGTCGAATGATGTTTGTAACCCTGATTTTCCCAGCACCGTCGGAAACGGAAGACGCACACTATTACTCCACATCACTGTGGCAACGCTAAAATCCTAGCCATTTGATTATGAAAACATAACTGTATTGCACATTTTTACCGATATTTATCCATTAAAGGTTTCAACTTTTTCTGTTTAAGTAATCGAACAGTTTAATTTCTTTTGCAACATTTTTGAAGAAAGTGAGTGCCAACCTTGCTTGAAAAATCTTATCTCGAATCTCCTTTGCCACGCAAAGGCTATCATGACCTATATAAATTACCAATCTGTTTACTGACATGTTGCGTTTATATACCTTTGCCATGAAGGGGGAGTACTATTGTGAAGTGTAAATAGCTGGATGTTTGTTCGACCGTACCCTAACCCAAAGGTGATTGAGGTCGTTACACCAAATAAGCCTTCCTTGCTTCTTCAAGCAAAACACCTCTTTATTCTAAGTAGTAAGAGGGGCCATTATAGTCCAGTGGGAGTGGCCATTATAGTCCACGACCAATCAGAATCGAGTATTTGGATGACGTCATCAAATGATGAATATTCATGAGATAAGTAAGGTGAGAATAGTCTTGGACCAATGAGAATGGAGAATGGAGGATGACGTCATGAAATTGTGAATATGGATGAGAGAGGAAAGAGAGGAGTGTCTTGAACCAATGAGAATCGGGAATGGGGATGACGTCATGAAATGATGAATAGTCACGAGAGAAGAAAGAGAGGAGTGTCTTAGAATGACGTCATGATGAATATGTATGAGAGAAGGGGGTCATGAATGTTCGACCGGCCACCCACCCCCCCTTTTTTTTCCAAACATGTTGAGGTCGTGTGAACAAAGGAATGAGACATACGGACTCGGCTAGAGGTCTATCTCAGCGTCGTGTGAGACATTAAACGTACCGCTCCGTATTGAATATATACGTTTTCGAATCATTTATTGAACACATACACATAAATACATACATACATACATACATAAATACATTCAAAAAATATGAGTAATAATAATAATGACATTTCAGTGCAACACTACTTTAGTTATCGTTTTACCATAACGGTGAGGAGACGGTCTATGGCCGTTCCGACGAAAATCATTTCGGATACTAGCACATTCGGAGCCCCAACCAACGCTCCGAAACTGTGGAAAGCAACCGACGGTGACTCTTTCCTCCATGGTATCATTATTATTAATGACATATATTTTTTCGATATAATGGTAAACATTTTTTGTAAGATACAAACATCGTAAACACATTTTTTTACGTTTTCCATTTATAATTTTTTTTAAATATTATTATTTTTTTTTGTAATAAACGTTTTTAAAAATAATGTTACACGTTTTACAAACAATGGCAATACGTGCAAATGCATATTTCTTAAACATTACAATAGCAACAAGTATTTTTTTACGAATTAATTTTTTTTTTTTTAACATGTTATAATGACTTTTTAAAACGTACAATACTTTTTATAACAACAACAATAACAAAGAAAAAACATTTTTTCTAAAACTTTCTTTAAACAATCGTAAATTTTTTTCATTTTTTCTAATATTGTAAATAATTTTAAACATTTTGCAACGACAATTCTTGGACAAACATAACAACATTTTAAAACATTCGAATATATTTCTTAAACACATCATACACGCATTTCGTTACTATTTAACAAAGGACGGATCAAACGTTTTACATACTTATCGTTTCGTCGCGGATTG
This sequence comes from Holothuria scabra, assembly GCA_037179385.1. Taxonomy (NCBI): domain Eukaryota; kingdom Metazoa; phylum Echinodermata; class Holothuroidea; order Aspidochirotida; family Holothuriidae; genus Holothuria; species Holothuria scabra. The sequence continues at coordinate 34,725,198 of CM074185.1, read as the reverse complement.
TCGGTAAACATTTGGACGATTTGATGCATCGATTTACCCCCGCAACGTCGTTTTAAAAAATAAATGCAATAATGTCCACAAACATCGGAATAAAGCGATTGAATTTGCTTTGTATTATGTACGACGTTTCTATTCCTCAATGCAGCCGCTATACCCGGCACGGTCGTCGGCGGTCTTCCGTACGAATCAAAATATTCTACACTACCGTTTCCTTGCGGTACGTACACGCAAACCCAGTGCCTTCCTGGAAAAGCAACCGGATCCGTATTGATCACGTAACATTTACCTCGCTGTAAGGTACGAGGACACGTATCGGAAGCAAATACGCCTTTAAAAGAGGATTTCGTATCGATGTCATTTTCGAGCACTTTTGTCAAAGACCGGTTATTCATCGCACAAAGTCGAAAGAAACGTTTCCGTGTTGATCGATTTCGATAATGTTATCGAATTCGGCGTAGCATACCAAGATGACGGATCCCGTCGAGGGTTCTTTGAAACGTATGGACAAATCCAAACTACCCTCTTGTTTTCGGTTATAATGCGCACCGTCCGAAAGATCGGGTGTAAAGTCGAAACCGTAAAGCGTGTAACCATTTTCATATTCATTTCGACTTATACCGAAATCCTCGTTCGAACCTTTTTTATGGAGTGCCGTGAAGAGAGAATCGTATCCGCGCAACGTTTTCGTGGACGGTTCGTCGTCGTCTGCAAAGTCCAGTCTCATGGGATCGGAAGGATGCAGTTGTCCCGCGTACCTGACAGTGACGCTCGATACGTTCAAATGTTGAAATGAAAAAGGATTTTTATCGTAAGCACCGTTGAAGGCGGTGGCAGCCACTATTCCAAAGATGAGTCGACGGGGTAATTGTCCCAACCAGAGGTGATCCGTGACGACGTTTGCGGTTCCCGACTGGATAGATTTCGTCTTCATTTGGACCCGCTGAATCGGATACTTGGCCGTGACTCCGGAGGCTAACATCTTGGCGTGTTGCAATAGAATAGTGGGACTGGGCGTCACTCGTCGGGCGTAGAGAGCTATCTCCGTAATTTTCATCTTATAACTGGGTGACGCGACACTCGACATCAGCACAAAGTCGTCCTGACTCGGAGTGAGCTTTACTTTCACGTTGACACCGTTCATCATGTACCGGTTCATGTGAAACACGTCGCAGTGCAGACGTCCCATCAATTCGACTTCTTCGCTTCCGTCAAAAAATTTTGATCTCGCTTTGAGTCCTTCGTTTCCATTGGCCTGGGAAGGGTTAGCAGCGTTTAATTTACCGGCCGTATCGGTGTAATACAGTGCGGAAGACAATTGACCTTTTTTGGATTCTTCTCCGTAGTTCAAGAGGGCTTCGAGATAAGCTCTGTACGGATACATCGACGACGAATCTGAAATTTCCTGACCGTTGAGAGAAACGTCGACTTGTTTGAAAAGCGAATGTAGAGTATAATTGATGGGTCCCACTTTATCCGGAGTGCTGGCAGCATCTATATCAATGGCGTCTCCGTTTGCTTTGGTGATTTTACACTTGACGTAAAGTTGCGTTTCTTCCAAATCGATGTATTGATCACCGGTTCCCGAGATTTGGAATTCGTAAGGTACGGATAGGCCTGCGATGGGGTTGATCTTTTCCCAACTTCCTCTTTCGATGACGGTCTGCGTGGGTGGGACGCTGAAAAGATCCATCTCGGATTTGCTACACTCGCAAGAGTCTGTATGTCCTGCCATGATCGTTTAATCGAAAATGTCCGAAACACGTCTTTTCCGTTTGGTGGTCCGTTTTGAAATGACCTTTCTTCTCGTACGTTCCCTCTTTATAGGTTTCCTCGAAGGCTTTCTCTTCTTCTTCTTCTTGACACAACGGCGTCTTTTAGCCCCTGAACCCGTTTGGTCTATCATGTCCTGCAATCCACGCTTGACTCCTTTTCCCAACTCGTTCTGCACGTGAGATTTCATTGCAGTACTCAGTTTCTTTCCGGCCATGACATCTTTTGCAATGTTGGAACCGGCCGCGAGAACGCTTTTACCTACGCTTTTGAGCATGGGTTTTAAAAACGGTACGGCACTTCTGAATACACCGAGGGCTGCTCCCAAGCCGTGACCTCTTTGATAATAAGGACCCGTGAATACGGGGATGCCACTCATAATTTTTGTCGGAAGTGTAGTTTTACGATGACTCGTCCGTTTTGAAATGGTATTCGCTGGCCGGTCTCATCCCTTATATCGATTTCGATGTTGTTGACGAGGGATCTTGCCACGGGTTTATAATGTAACTTGGTAAAGTCCACGTCGACCGTCTCCCCAAACGTATTACCGGCGGGTACGGTCCTCAAAAGAGGTGCCGTGGTATCACCGACCAGTTGGTGTTCGATGATATCGGTGTACACGTACAGTTGATGAATGGGATGTAAATCGGCCGGTCGAGTCGCACGGAAATGGACGTACGTTTCGTCGTCGGCGTTTTCGATGATGCCCACGACCGGTGACGTAAATCCCGTGATGGTAGCCGCGCGATCGTATGCCGACACTCGACAATACGCGGGATCGTTCGTTCGCACCCGGACCGTAAATTTAGCTTGCAAATCGCTCCAAGACCAACTGACATTTTCGTGGCTTTTCGACAGTAATTCGGCCAGTTTTTCAGGACCCACGTCGGTGCGTATGTTTCCATAAGTGAATACCATTTGATCTTCGCCGCTTCCCGGAACCACGCAAAAGAGCCACTGTCGTGATCCCAATCGTACCACGAACGAGCATAAGAAATCCCACACATGGCCACTTCCCATTTCCCTCTAAGTTCCAACGGTTTACTCAAATGAGTGAAATAATGCGCCAATGCGTTATCGGGAAAAATGTCCATAGAACTGTTACTCGGTAGAGTCACGTAAAACGAATCCATGTCGACCGTCGAGTTTTAAAGTCTAGAGTGAGGTATCGTACGACACGCATCACAGTTTAATAATACGATCGATCCAACTGTTAAACTTTGCAGGGTAGCCTTTCCACTTGACGAAATAGTGTACATTTCCATTTTTATCCTTTCTCCGGCGTAATATCTTTTCGATTTTGAAAACGTCGGCGTCATCTTTTTCGACGCGTTGAAGTTCCGTTTCGTAAAAAGTACCTTCGACGATTTCCCCGTCCCAGTCTTTCAAGGCATACACCACCGGTTTTCTGGGAATTCTTTTGTACACGGTAAAAATTTCTTCCGTCCAGCGGGGCAAGTAACCCTTTCGAAAATGTCTCACGTTCATACTGAGTCTCACTCGATCTCCCACCTCGAAACGGTACGTCGGACGTTTCCTTCTTTTTCTTCTTCTGAGATCCGGGTAGAGGCGATTCCAAACTTCCAATTCGTTCTTCACGCTCACGTCGTTCGGTGATTTTCCTATACTGCGATGATAACCGCTGTTGTAGCTTTCGACCAATCGAGGTAACGCTTCCAAATACCGTAAGGTGTTATTCGCGGTGAGATATTTCCACATCTTCTCTTTAAACGTTCTGTTAAATCTCTCCACGACACTCGCCTTGGTTTCGTTGTGAGTGGCAAACAAATGGACGTCGTGATCGGCCAACAAACGTTTCACATCCTTGTTGAAGAATTCCGATCCTTTATCGGTCTGTAATTTACGAGGACGTCGACCGTGCAGTATAGTTTCCAAAGCTTTGACGATAGTCTTTCCTTTCTTGTCTTTGACCGGGACGACCCATGCATATTTGGAAAAGATGTCGATACAAGTCAAGAGAAATCTTATTCCTTTGTTATGACGGGAGAGAGCATTGACATCTACCAGATCTGCTTGCCATTGGTCGTCGATACCGTGAACGTATACGCGATTCCTTTCGTATTTTCGCCTGACCGGTCGATGTAACGTATAAGTGTCTTCGGATTGCAACCAACGCTTCACTTCTTCGAGCGTGGTATTAGGTCTTTGCTTTCTCGCATGACGTAGAAGTTCTGCGATGCCTCTGTAACCAGCCGGATGCGATGCGTCGTAATATATGTTTCGGAGGATGTCCGGTAGCGTCTCCGTCTGCTCGATCATGGGTGACGTTAATGCGGCTACCGCAGCAAGCACTGGTACACCTGATATTTTTCAAAAATTCTCTAAGTTGGACGAATGGATTATTCCAGGAGCCTGCCATGTCGTCATATGTACGTCGCGGTCGGGTGTGACACCATTTAATAAGTGAGCCAACTGCTTTTATCCGGAGATGGTGGCGGGGTACGAACGCCGTACATGTCTCCATGTTCTTCTTCTTCTTCTTCCTCTGCATCTACCTGCTTCTTTCCACGGCCTCGTCTTCGTCTTTTACGTCCCGTAGATTCGGTAGTCGCTCTCGGAGTCGGTGGCAGCGATCGGTGTATAGCTTCCCAACGTTCTTCGTTTCCGACGAGTGTGTGAGGTACGTTCAAACGTTGCAAATCCCGAGCTAAAATATTTCGGCCCACGGGATGCGAGGTTTTTCTCTGTCTCATTAGATCGTTTACGAGATCGGTGATGTGCGATCCTGTCACCTTTTGTCCGTCCAGATCGATCATCTCTCCTCGGTCGGTCCATGTAATGCCACTTTCTTTCAAAAAATGAACCAGTCTTTCCGCTCTGGATCGAAACGTCTTTGGTACGGCATCCAAAATGAAATTGACGGCCAACCGATCGCTTTCTCCGTCTTTCGGTAAGGTGTCTTCGTTACGTCTCTGACGCCAAAACCTCTGCTGTTGGATCACTTGTCCGTAAGCCTTGGCTTTATCGTCCTGAGAAAGTTTATCGTTATTCAGGATCCTTTCGATTGCCACGTCAAATTCTCTCTGTTTCCTGGTAGATTTTACTTCGAATGCACGTCTTATGTCTTTTAAAATACTGGTGACGTCTTCTCGATGTACTCCACCCGAACCGTCCACCATCGGAGCCTGAGGTGTCACCGAACCGTGCGGCACCAACATCATTTTCCGGGCGTGTTCCATTTCTTGACGACGGCGTGACACATCGGTCGAAGAATGGCACTACCACCTCTCTGTTCGAGTTTCTTCTTCTTCTCTCTGAGAGGCACTTTCTTATCTGCGAGTAATCTCAACGTGCGTCTGTACCGTTTGAGCGTCTTCTTTTGGCTATCCGTCAGGGGAACGTTACCGTATAACACGTTCAGAGCACACTCGCACAAGCAAAGTATGAGATTTCTGTCAGACTTTTTCAAAATGTCCGAAATATGTCGACCTCGTGCTAAACAATGCAAAAGAGGGAAATGTTCCTTCACGAGTGCCATTGCATCCTCGACTGATGACGTTTCCGAGAGTTGTTCCTCTTTTATAACCTACTCCAGGTTTCCCAGTCGCAGATGAGTAGTCTCGATCTTTTGAGTCGTTGCCAGGCATCGTGATAATTCGCGATGCTTATACGTCCGCGATTCATTTCCACCGTGATGAAAAACAGTAAGAAGATCACGACGTGAGTCGGGGATCCGTCTCTTTCGATGTATCGGAATAAACTTTCCACGTCGTTTCGATGAGGTCCTTGCAAAAGCGATTTCCAGTCTTCCCGTGCTTCTACTTCCTGTGCCACATGCCAGGCTTTAAGCAGAACGAGGTCATCGACGTCTTCTCTCGTGATATCCAGTTTTCGACGAACCAAATAGAGAAAGACTCTTTCAAGAGTGTCGTTTTTTGGGTCCGTAGACGACCATGCCGTTTCCTCCTTCTTCTGGTAAAATATCCGTTTTGAATCGGACGCGTTCGTCTCCTTCGGGTTTGAAATCGAAGAACAGGTATCCGTACGGCCTCGACGTGGCATCCGCGTAGGCTTCGCGAAGAAATTTCGTACGACCCGGTACGACTTGTCGAGCAAGATGATCGACCACAGAAACATCCCGAGGGTTTTTAAACAGCACGACGTAATGGGCATTCAGACTGATGGTCCGTATTTCTTTGCCTCTCTGAAACAGGTTTTGTAAGACCAGGATCACTGATAAATTCTTGTGATGACTTCCTTTGGTAAAAAATTGGGCTACACGCCGATCCGTTTCGTGCATCAAATCGTCCAACACCACGAGATTCGGTATACTTTTATCGATGTACTCGTCGATGTGTTCCGGTAAATCTTCCACAAACTTTATTCCAGGACACGTGCGAGTAATGACGTCGTACAGGGGTTGATATTCCCCGTAAAACCATACGATGTTCGACGGAGCAGGATCGATCAAATGATCTTTATGCTTTAATAATCTGGATAACCACACGGTTTTTCCACAGCCGGTGGGTCCTGCTATCAAACACGTGAACGGGTGTTTCAGGCGGACGTCGAACGTTTCCTCTGACATGTCGATCGCAAATGATTCGTTTACTCGAAATCCCTTTTATTTATACGCCGTTTGACGTTCTTCATTTGCATATGTAAAAGCCTTTTGATGACGTGAATGATATCGGGCCCTCGTTCTTGTAGAGCGAGCCGTTCGTCGATCGTCAAATTGATTCCTTTTTTACCAGCCTTGAGACTTCCGTCTACATTCCTGATCCATTCTCGAATGGCAACGTAAACTTCACCTCCGCGCATTTTTACAGTGGCTCTTCTTAATCCACCGAGCAAAAACGAAGTGCGTCCGTTCCTCATGACGACCTAACGACGAGTGATTTTTAATTTCAAAGCTATCGCATTAAGAGCTTTGGCGAGTTTCTTTTTCATCGTTTTATAAGAACTTGCAGGAAGACGAAAGTCGCGTGCTCCTGCCATGATAAACAAAACGTGTCTGATATCCAACAAAGGTTTTCTGATGATGTGCCCCTTCGATTTTTCTAATTGTCGGGCATGTCTGACAATTTTGTTCTGTAAGCGTTTCATCTTTTCAGAACTGATGCCCGGTTTGAGCTCTCGTGCTGCATTTCGCAGACCCACGATGTTTTTTCGGATTTCTGTAGACATGTCTAAAGACCAAACCAAAAGTAATGAACACAAACTCGCAACGACTCTTAAATAAAGACGAGACACACAGACTCGGCTAGAGGTCTATCTCAGCGTCGTGTGAGACATTAAACGTACCGCTCCGTGTTAAAATATATACGTTTTGAAAACTTTATTGTTCGAATTCTTTCCTTAAGTCGTTACAATGTTTACAGAGCAAAGGATATTTAACGAGTGAAATGTCGAACACAATAACGATTCATTCGATGTAAAGGCAATGAACGATATAAAGATTCATTCGATCTTAAAGCAATGAGCGATATAAAGACTATTTAAATCGATGAAATATATACATAACATTGAAATTTTATCAAAAATCGATGAATGGTACAAATCGATCCATAGAGTCATTCGACGATCACGACCGGTTCATTTTCGTCTCTTTCCCGAGAGTCCAGACAGCTTAGAAATATTGGAGCGGATGGCGTCTTCCACGGCTTGCTTATGTTGACATAATGCTTTCCATTGTTCTGGGGTGAGCGTGATGCCTCTTTTGGTCGGTATCCAAACGCTTCGTTCGTTTTCGTAAAAGTCTCTCACGTGCACTTTGATGCGATCGTTGAATACGTTGACGGTGACAAACTTTCCGTCACCCAACGGCAGTCTCTTTTCGTCGAATAAAGGCTCGGCCTCTCGTTTGCCTGGTGCTACAGCAGGTGGTCGAAATTTTGTTCTGACCGGCTTTCCCCTGGACGGTCTGTCCGACGTCACTTCGCCTGTACTGGGGCGCACGTAAATCGTTTTGCAGTCTGAGGTGACTTGTTCTTCCCAACCATCTTCCAATACTGAATCGGCTTTGTTCTCTAAGACGCCTGCCATTTTTTTCCGTCTGCTCGCTTTGGTGTCTCGATGACAAATGAAGAAGAGTCCTAATAAACATCGTATTTATAACGTTTTTAGACTCTCGGATCCATGGGCTTGTTTACGATTCTCTCGGCCAGGCGTAGCCTTCCCGATATGTCGTTGTATCTCTTCAAAACCCTTCGAAGATGATTCATATCTTTGAGGCGATTCATTTCTGTCTGAATGGCTTCGCACGTATTCCATTTATCGAAAGTCTCAAAATCGTCCAAGTGTTGTCTTTCATTTTTGAATGTCTCTACGACACTGTTTGGATCAAAGCTCTTGGACCCCTTGCGTTCTGCATCTTCCAAAGCCAGGATGCGTAATCTGTAACGATGTGCGTTGTGGTTTAATGCTTTCTCGTGACAAGCATCGACTACGTTGGATATGCGCTCGGGAAAAACCAGTTTGTGGTCGACGAGTGTTCGTCGACGCTTCTGTCGGTCGATCGAATCCACACTACAGAACGTCTCGTTGTCGCACGGTTCTTCCCGCCATGACATCATGATGATTGGAAATAATCTCTCGAACGAATAACGACCACATTCTTTCAAACCCAAACGCGACAGGACCTCTCGGAACGTTCTTCGAACCGTCTTCTCGTCCACGTAAGCCATAGTTTTGTTCCAATCCCAGGACCCGTACTCTGTTTCGTCCATGGTACAGGGATGGTGCTTCTGGCTCGGATGGTCTAATTCACATCCGTAACAGGTCAAGCATTCGTAGTTTTCGAATGCATCCTGGAGAAAGTTGAGTACGGTATTGTCGAGAGCCAAAAATACGTCTGCACTGTTCGAAGCCATGATGACGAATGTCGAATTCTTTTTCGATATCTCCCTTTTATATCCTGGCAAGACATCTGGGACGGAGTACCTTATCGCCGACCATGGAACGTCGCAACTCTGCAGCAAACGTCATGACGATTTCGAAAACGTCGTTGTGTAAAGTATAACCGGTGACGAAGAAGTGGTCATCACGACAACCTTTGCAGACGTGTTGCACCTGTGCATTTTTAGCACGCTTCAGCTTTTCCACTAAAAGGTCGAACAGGTATTCGTCTTCCTCTCTGCAATCTGACAATGGGAAGCACAGTGTGTAAAAAGAATTGTGCCCGGTGGTAGTCTTTTTGTGATCTACGGTCGTCGTACTTTCCAATGATTCCGCGAAGGATTTTCTCGCCGCTAGTTTGACGTCCATCTTCTTCGGTGTCCCCCTTTCAAATGACACTTTACCGAATACCTCCAGCCTTTTATGGGAAATGATAGGTGTACCACAACCAAGATATACGATCCTTGCGAATGCTATCCGAAATGCTTCTCCAAGGTACGGCTCGACTCTTCTTTTTCTCTTTCTTAGAAGTCTCGTATTTATTCCTGTATCGAAATAATACTCGATGTCTCTTGTACCGATAATCAGCATTGGAGTTCATCCACCTCTGGTGGACATCTCGACGCTCGACGTGCCGATTTACGTGTTTCACGTGCGGTCGATAAATGGAGAAACAGTGTCGTGGACACAGCTTTTGATCGATCGGTTTGATACAATCTGAGTGATAGTGGAATGACATCTCGAGCGCGAATGATGAAACGTCTCTCGACGTCTTCCTTTTATACATATCAGTACCCGTAAGGTACGGTGGAAAAATCGGGTTTCAACACCCGTTTGTCGTACACTATCCTGTACACTTTCTGAGTCGGTTTAGTAAAAACTTGGCCCAATCGTTTTCTCACGATATCGTGTTCTTTCTTGACGAGGATGCTTTTGTTGTCTTCGCGTTTTGGATCGAATTGCTCTACGAGGGTTGTCATGCTGCTAAAATTCACCAACTCGTTGACGCGAGCTGTCAAAGTGATGCCTCGTACCTTGCAGTGACGGCTGGTGGTGCCTTTCTTGGTAGAATATACTTCGTAGGCATAATTCTTGGGTCCACCCGAGACGAATTTGGTGATGTAACTTCCCGTACCATAATCCTTTTCCAGTTCGTCGGTCATGTCTCCCAGGTAATTTCCGATGGGCGGATCGTATTGACCGTGACGAGAGACGTATACGATGGAATCCGTATCGAAATACAACACCCGCTCGTCCAGTCGTTCGAGGTAAGAATACAATTTCAACCTGGCTTGTGCGGTGGTGTAAGCGGCGATAAAAATGTTCTTATTGCCTCCGCCGTCTACGTATTCCTCTTTGTCGGTGCAAATCAATTCCATACAGTCTTCGTCGATCCTGGTAATTTTGACCTCTTTTGTAGAATCGGATGCCAATTCCCAAAATTTCCGTAAGTCGTTGATGAGGGTTTTGTGAGGCAAATTACATCTCTGACCAAATTTTCCCCAAAACGAGTTGAGCATCAATTTTGCGAGACATCGTTTGCCTTCATTTTTCTCGATGGTTTCCAGCCGAACTCCCTCCCGCCTTTCGTAGTCGTCGACGTATGCTTTCTTGTCCGCCTCGGTGTGACACTCACTGGGCCATCCGTCCGCTTCTTGTTTCATTTTGAGAAAAGTATTGATGTATCCCGAAAATAATCCACCTCGACGGGTCTGTGGGTCGTACTGGGTGTGTTCCGCAAAGTGCCATACTTCGTAAACGCTCAACACGACGTATCCCTTTTCCACCGCTTTCTTCAGTTCTAACGTCACCCAGGTACCTTCGATAGCTCTTTCGCGGTCGGTGTGTTCGCAGTCGTCCAGTCGTCGTTCGTCTGCACACCTGGCACAGAGAGGAAACAGCAACTTGTTGTCCGATCTATAGGGCAGCACCGGATGATAGAGTTTTCTGGGCGGTAATACCCGACAGTAAATGAGGCCTTCGTATTCTTGCCAGGGTCTAAAGTTTTCTGTCACGATCGTAGGGTGTCCGATGGGATAGCGTCCGTACTTGTTCACCCACGGGTAGAGAGAACATACGTCGATGTACTTGATGGATTCCCCCGGTTTGGCTTCGTACTTTAAGCAGGTCGCGTTGGTTCTCCCACCGAAGAAAGCATTTCTCGGATTGAGAGGTGGCTTGTAGTCGAGAGCCTGCACGAACTCGTTCATCTTTTCGTCTCAGCAAAGCATTCGATCGTATTCGCATTCCCACATTTCCACGACGTTCATACCGGATCTTCGTAAGTCCCCGATTTTCCACACGGTTTTCTGATAGACATCCTCTACGGTCAATGTAGAGCCTGGAACTAGTTTTTGACGATCGGGGTGACACGTGGGACATCCGTGCCAAAGACAACCTTGAAACTCGTAGATCGTGTTACCGCAAGAACCGTCGACTTTGTACCCTGCCACCGTGGTCTCGCCCCCGTTGCGTGCATGTTGAATGTGAATTCCATCTCTGTGACCGAGCCATGCCAACCATTTCAAGGCTTTTAACGAATGATTGTCGTATCCGAGATGAGGGACGGCTGCGATGGTTTCTTCTTCCAGAAAACATTTTCGGAACACTTTCTGACAGGCTTGGGCTATGGTCATGGCTTCTGCAAATGGATCCACGTCATTCATGGTTTGAAAAATGCGGCGAAATGTCAAACAACCTTTTCTCAATAGATCCACGTCTGCCACGCAATATTTTTTCATTTCCTTCTCCATATCGAAGACTTTTCCCTTTTGCTGTGCGTACCAGGCGTCGAATTCTTTCTTCTGCTTGGCATTCATGGTTTCGGGGTGATAGAAAGTCGCATCGGGCCACGGTCCCACGTAACTTTCGTGTTCTCTTGTGTTGAACAGATACGGGAAATATCCTTTCTCTTCAGAAAGTCCGAAGGTTTTGGAAAACTTGGAAAGTGCCATGGGGATGAAGTTGAAAGAATCTTTGAATACGATTTTCTCCACCTTTTTATTACGAGACGTTCTCGGCAATTCGTATTCCATGTACGTAATCTTCGAACCGTGCGTGATGATGGCAGTCGGTGTCATCCCCATCTTCGAAAAACAGGACACGACGAAATGACCGTCGTATCCCTTCAGGTTGTGTGCCATGAAAATCGAATTGGGATTCGAGTACGCCCACGTGCAAAAATCCTCGACGGTGTCGTCACCTTTGAAACAGACTTGTCTTTCGTGTTCGCACGGCCTCTCGATATCTTCTTCGTCGATGCATAATGCACACACTTTATGGGCCACGGCATAGCTGGGAATGTGTCGCCCGTTCGCCTCGTCCACTCTGGATTCGAAATCGAAAAAGATGTAATCCGGACATGACCTTAGAGAATCACTAGGGCGAATCGGTTGCATGAAACATAAATGTCCTCGTGGTCGATCTTTTTGGCACGTTTGACAATATTGCACACCACACACGTGTTTCTTCTTGCCTTCGGAGTAGGTCAAGCTGCACTGCTTACATCGGCGAACGGTTTCACAGGTCGTTGGCTTACCGCTCTTGTGGTTTTGAAAACAGGTTTCGTTCTTAAAGACGCGACGACAGTCGTCACAGTACCACCGGGCGTCTTTTTCTTCCTCACAGGACTGTCCGTTCGGTGTTCTGCAGGCATGACACTTGATCGAACATTTGTGCCATTTCGGGTCCTTGTATGCCTTGAGACATTTGGTGCAAAATGCGTGTCTGTTCAGGAATCCACTCATGCTGGTGACGGTGTCAAAATGACGGTCGTGGTAATATAAGAAGATCGGTATCCCCTTTTCATTTGAGCCTTTGTGAATGATGGCTTCCGTTCGACCTCTGGTGACGATGATGATTCTATACTCCGGTAAAACTTTCTCGAATCGAGAGACGTGTTCCAGGCCGCAAGAACCGATCGGTTCATCCGCCCGTGCGTGAAGGGTTTTGGCGAGTTCTGTCTGTTCCGATCGACCTCGTCGTATGTTATTCCAATTGACGGTCCGGTCCGTTTTCTTTCGATGATGTGCTACGGCCGTGACGATGGCTCGTGCCAGATACATGTCGTCGTCTTTGTTTTGGATGCGTACCACGCTTTTTTTTAATTTGGCCCAGTCTTGGATGACGTCATCATTTCCACCGACCATGTCTTGGATCCTGATGATGTGAAATGTCATCTGTCCATCGAAAGTAAACTCTTCGTTAGATTGCATCACGATTTCGATGATGGCCAAAATACGATTGGCATTCAATTGGTCACGACGCATGACGGGTACGTATATATCTTCGCGTAATGCAGGATGTTGGATTTGAACTCCTACCATATCGCCGGGCGCAAAACCGTGCATGAGTTCCTCGATGATATCTTGAATGATGTCATAGACCGCAATCATGACGTTGCCTCTATGACGAATAAAATTTGCCATGGGTTCGTCCAGAAATTCTAGAATCCACTCGTCAGCATCCGCTTGAAATCTTCTGATTCTTCTCCTTCTTTCGTTTCTGACTCTCCAACAATCCCTGGGTCTAACTTCCTCTTCCTCTTCCTCCTCCTCCTCATCATCCTCACCGTCGTCTTCACTTCCATCACCGGCAATTTCCATTTCTTCTCCTTCACCCCCTTCTTCTTCTTCTTCATCGTCATTACGCTCATCGTCGTCGTCTTCTCGTTCGTCACTACCGTCTTCTTCTTCTTCTCGATAAGCCTCTTCTTCTTCATCATCATTTTCTTCCGGGTCATCGTCATCACCCTCTTCTTCATCCTCATTATCCTCATCATCATCGTCATCATCATCATCACCCCCTTCTTCATCCTCTTCTTCATCCTCTTCACCGCCTTCGTTTTCCTCCTCCTCCTCGTTATCTTCCCCGTTTTCTTCTGGTTTGAAAGGTTGAGTATCAGGGATAATATTCTCATTTTCGGGATCGTTTATCTCGGGAATCGTTTCCGCTATGGCGCGAGCTAATGTATCTTCTTCTCCTTCTTCCTCCTCCTCCTCCCCCTCCTCTTCTACAGCAGGGGTCGGTACAGCTTGTACGGACACGTTTCGCCGATCCGGTTCCGTCTGTGTACTTTGTTCTTTCACTTCACGGTTTGTCGGTGGCTGGGTCGATCCTTCCTGTCTTCTGCGTTTAGGCGGTGAAGGCTGATCCCACACCGGTTCATTTTCAAAAGTGGGGTTTCCCCATCTTTCTAACAGATCCAACGAATCTCGGTCTAATAAGTTGGCTCGGCGTCGTTCCGCTTCCGCTTGTCGTCTGGGAGAAAGAGGTCGTCGTACCAGCGGTATCCATTTTGATTCCCTCGTCCTCGTGTTGTAGAAAAACGGTTTGCTTTTCCTCTGACTCCAATGAATTTCCCACCCCTCCCTTATTTCCTTTTCTGTAAGCGTAGCTTTGTACATTGCACGAAGAATCGATGTTTATCTTTCGCAATCTTGGATACAAATGAGAGAAGACGATTTCAAACATCTTATTTATATACTTCCTGGACCATTACATGTATACACGACTAAAATATCGTCACGAGTCTCTCGTTAACACTCGACCTGCCGACCCTAAAGTCGATGACGTTTTCCGAATCGTGTTATAGTCAAAGAATTCATCCCGAATGTCGCTTTGGACCGGTGATAAACTCGAAGACAACACGAAATGTACTCACTACAGGCGCGTGCACGTGTACGTAAACGTACAGGGACTATGGTGTGACATATAATTTATATTTCGGGGGAATCCCCCTTTTTTCACACATAAAACACATACTTTACGTGAACAAAAGAAAAAAAAGCGTGCCTTACCACTATCATCTCACTCTTCTTTTTCTTTAATATCTTCTTCTTTTACTATTCTGTACGAATTGTTATCTCGATGATCTCGTAAGCTAATGTAATGCCTGCAGACCCTAAGGTCATTGACGTCTGCCGTAATGTATTATAGTCGATAAGCTCACCCCGAATGTCGCTGTGGACCGGTGGCAAACTGAACGACAATGCACTACGTATAGACTACAGGGCATACACCGCGTCATGAGATATAAAGTGAGATTAACAATGTGCGTGAATGAACAAGTCCGGATGACGATGCTATATTCCAACCCGTTTACTCTCTCTCAAACTTTAGTGTACAGTACGGGCGAGTAACACGGAAAGTAATACAGGCCGTAGAAGGCGAAAAAACGGTTCAAAGACAACTACTACTATACACCTCATTTACTCTCAAGGCTCGTGCACTAGATCGTGCAACGCAATCAAAAGAGTAATACAGGCTTTCGTAGGTGACTATCGACCGATATCCTTCCACCGACTACACCTCATTTACTCCCGAGATATACTCACACCGTCAGCACACTTCCGTATAGAAAGAAGTAATACGAGCAAAACCGCCCGTGCCACGTCTTCACTCTTCGAGCTCCACACTCCGAATGAACGCTCAACACGCGCTACACTGCCTTTATACTCACAATCCGCACCGACTGTACGCGCACTGCATGCAACGAACGTTGCTTCTACCATTCGACCAAAAATCTTATTTTCCTCACTACCAGCTAATTATCGCGACGTATATAAACTGTACGCGCACGTACGTCTGTACTGTCGAAACACCAAAATCCGAATGAGCGCGAAAACCCTCCCAACAATCACACGCACACAGTACAACAGTAACAATAGGACGCACGCGCAGGTCTCGTTTCTCATTGGTTGACGCGACCTGTCGATCACCGCACAGTTCCACACGTTCGTCTGTGTGAACCGACGTTCTAAGCCCCGCCCCCTGTAGCGCGCGTTATGTCATACATGTCTGGAGTTCCGCGCGCTCACACAAACACACACACACACACGTCTGTGTGAATCGACGTTCTAAGCTCCGCCCTTCTCTGTTGCGCGTGTATTTTGTGCGGTGCCTCGAACCGGATAAAACCGGTTTGTACCGCATCCGAGCACTTTAAAAGGCCGTGCATCGATTTTTCACAATCAGAAGTCTTTGAGTATCCGCATAAACAAGATCGAATAAAGTTTCATTACGAATTACAAGAAGAAAAATTGCCGTCGCGTTTAGACCACACAAACAGCTTGTCGTTTTACGCCCGTCATCTAAAAATGGCTGACCTGTTTTATTGTAACCAGTGCGACAATGTCCTACATCTAAGGAACTACGTGTTACATTTTCAACTGTTTGGAGCTAGTTGCAAAACCAACACTCGACGATTGGGGTTACCAAAAGACCCACCTGCTTTTCCTTCGACCCGAAAATTACCAGAACCTCTGGATCTCAGCATGAAGAGACCAGTTTTTACGGAACTGGAGAAAACACAGCTCCGATGGCTCATAGACCAGCCGCCGCCACCACCACCAGCACAACCACAACCACAACCATTATCATCGTCAAGAAAGCCAGAAACAGATATTTTATCGTTAGCTTTAGAAGAACTGTTGTAAAGAAAAAAACAAACAAAATAGATTTGTAATTCGATTTTTAAAAAGTTTTTTCAATACATCATTCAAAACGTATATATTCAATACGGAGCGGTACGTTTAATGTCTCACACGACGCTGAGATAGACCTCTAGCCGAGTCCGTATGTCTCGTTCCTTTGTTCTAAAAGACGATACAACACATAAATAGCATGTTTGACAGAAAAAGAATGGAGCCGTCCCCACCTAAATATATGTTGGCCCTGAAAAGAGCCTTTTGGTTTAAAGTCCTCCTCACTTTTTTTCAAAAATGAGCAGGAGGGTTCTCCGAATACGGTGGCGGAGCGTCCTCAGGTCTCTGTACGGGTGGGAGATCTGGAAAAAGATCTCCTAGATCGTCCATCTCGCCCTCTACCTCCTCCTCCTGATTCCCCTCGAGCGGTGGCAAATCGGGGTTCCAGTTTACTAGTCTTTCGACTCTATGGTCCATCATCCCCGCCATGACGTCCATTGTAGCCCTTAATCGAGGTGCTAGCCTTTCGTAGATCCATTCGTCCACCTCCATCTTATACCTATCGAAGTTCCTCTTCGCATTTGCTAGTTCGACGAGGAGGGCTTCCTTCTCTCGTTCCAACTCTACCACTCGTGCCTCCACGTCCCCTCTTCCCGTCCTATAGCCACGCAAGTAGCCGGACGTCCAATCCTTCTCCGAAGTTATCTCCTCCTTTTCTTCTTCCTCCTCATCCATCAAGGAATCCTCTCCTTCACTGCCTTCGATAAACGAGCAGTCGGTATCGCTATCTTCTTCGACGTATTTACAAGCCATCTTTACACTATGAATTCTAGACACAGAATGAGCTCTTTCCACTCGTGTGCTTCTATTTATCAACCATCTCCTCATGCATATTCATTATGACGTCATTCTAAGACACTCCTCTCTTTCTTCTCTCATCCATATTCACAATTTCATGACGTCATCCTCCATTCTCCATTCTCATTGGTCCAAGACTATTCTCACCTTACTTATCTCATGAATATTCATCATTTGATGACGTCATCCAAATACTCGATTCTGATTGGTCGTGGACTATAATGGCCACTCCCACTGGACTATAATGGCCCCTCTTACTACTATTCTAACCCTCCCTTCAACCCTCCTTTCCACCCACCGGGGTGTACAGTATCCTTATTACTGATGTCACCCATCCAAAGATGACTTTGAAAAATGCTGATGCAGGCCTGTTCAAACAATTTATTCTAGAAGCCTACCTCTTAAATTGTATTGATATAACTTGAAAAATATTCCCCTCGGATGCGATGTTTAAAACAGTTTTACTTTTTTGTAAAAACTTTTGTGTTTTTGGTTAATGCGTGGCAACCGGGCGTATGAAAACACTACTGTTGTCCAGGAAAGTGTAGTTTTCAGCTTCGACCCTTTTAACTGAGGACCTTGGGATTTCCCCCAATTCCATCTGCACTTCTGCAGCCTCTGACACCAAGCGGTTGCACTTTTCATTTTGATTGTACGTTGCCAAGCTACGCCACCACCAAACACTGTATGTTTATCAGAATGAGAGAAGGCGGCTAAGTGCAGTTTTAAGTTAGTTAAGGAGACATTATTCTATCGATGGAAAACTCCTAACTTTTGATCCCACTGAAGAAAAATTTATGCTAACTTTCTTGAGGTCGACCTAAAATACCGCTTACTTAAAACGGTTTTCTTATAGACGAATCTGGACAGATTGTGATGGTCTGAATTTTGTCGGTCATTACTGTGGTCAATCACCTTTAATATTTAAATTTCCTTACTCACCTGATCCATGGTTGTACACTAAAGTGTATCTTAATTTTCTCAAGTTCACTGTCACTAAAAAGAAGCGCTAATCGGATGCGTCTATACAAATAATTAGTAAACCGCACTGAAAAGGGCAATTTCCCACACAACAATGGTACATCACGTGGTGCAGCCTCTGTGGGTGAAAGCACCCACTTGACTACGGAGTGGACCTGAAATATAATGTCCTCATACCTTAATTAATTAGTGCCTCTGAATTTTCATCCATTAAAAGGCAAGAGCAGTCATCCCAACTTGAATTAGCGAAGAAGACCGCCCTGTTTCATGATTGGCTTTTAATGAGCCATGTAAAAACATTTTTTCTTCTTAACTGTGAAAATTACTATGAGTAACTGCTTGTTTTACCTTGAATATACAATAGCGTCATAAAAAGTTCGGAAGATAACCTCTTTCGGGGAAATCAATATTCTCCCGATCGGGGGAGTATTTCGTCATGATGGCGCCATTTTTAAATATTTCCCACGATGCATTGCGATCCTACCGCGAAAATTCAACGGAGATAACGTTCAAAACAGCCTTGCAATTTTTATCGATTTTAGGAAAGAGAAATTCGGGCATTTAAAAAAAAAACTCTGCTGATAGGGGAATAAAAAAGCTTCCTCATGTTTGGTTGTTCACTCAACGCAGTCGCAAGTTTTGTACACCATTTTTCACTTTAAGGTGTGCAAGTGGGTCGTGCCAACACATATGTTTGTAAATACGTAGTTGAAGGTCCATGGTAATTTCGTTTTTATGTCTAAACTATTACCTCACAATTGAATATACACACATTTATTAAACAATTCGACGACTGTGAAGAGGTAGACACTAAGTGCTCAAAATATTCATACCGTTGAGACACGCAAATTTTCCCCCTGTCGGGGTAATACCCATTTTCTCCCGAAAGCGGTTATCTCCCGAACTGATAAAATATAATGGAAGATACTATTAAGAGAAATAAGAAGAAAATTTTTATATCTGGCTTTTCCTTCAAAATAAGTATGGCGGACTGCTATTGACCTTTAATGACAGTATGAGGCCACTCTCATCACGAGGACTCCAGTTTCCTGTCATATGGTTATATTAGTACTATGAAGTCATACAAGACCGTGTCGTCGAATCAGCATATTAGAAATAGCAAATGCCTTGACCAAATTTTGGTGACTTCGTTCAGCAGTTGTGAATGACCTCTGTATATGATTGTTTCACACACTTCCCTTATAGTAAATTTTTCACCGACTTCCACGATAGAGCACATATATAACATACAAAGCTTTCTGCTTTTTCCATTCCCTCTTCGATCTGATTAAGAGCCAAAGGATGGAACCAACGGACGAATTGTCCCACCCCCCCCCCCCTTCCCGCCATCACACCATACCTATGATCCTGAGAGGGTTGTACACAAACATACATGACCAATCCCTCAACTAAATGGAAAAGCGGTCCTAAAATCGTGTTTTGAAACAACTGCTTAATCTGATTTTTTATTCCTCTTAGTTCAAAGTATCTTCCATAACTTTAAATACATAATGATAAATTTCACAATTGAGAAGGAAAAATTGTCACGTGATGACCAAGAGTCGTTCATAAAATAGGGTACAGTCCACAAGAATCCAATTTGGTGTGACTGCATTAAAAAAATAGGCAAAGAGCTGCTTACAGCTCCATACACCTGCATAAAGAGTCTGTGATGCGAGGTTTTGACGAAAGACCGATACTGACATATAATCTTAGCCAAAAGACTGTGAGACAGTGAGAAGTGATCATAGAAGCCTACGTAACATTTTACATTTCATGAGCACTGAAGGCTGTCAAATTTCACGTTCAGTGCAGTTGTACAGTCTGACCTTTCTGAATGCCATTTTGGCCCGCCAACTTGATGTAGCATGTCCCCAATTATTTCCCCATTGACTAACACACTAAATCCAAAGGGGAAACGGGCCTCCAAAAGCTTGCCGAAGTTTTCGCCAGCGCCAAGTTACCCCTCATATGAAAGCTGACAAGTTGGCTATTCGTGGCACTTTCAATTAACCATATCATGACCATGAAGATTTTTTGCTATTTCATCTCAAAGTTCAAATCACCATTTCCTAGCCTTGTTTTTCACTAAAATCTTGGTATGCCTCCGCCAGCTTCTAAGGCCCATAATTTCCACAGAATTGCTTCAATTGAGCCAATTTGTCTTACCAATGGTACTTTACTTAATATACTTTCATCCCATTCCATAACATATCAAAAAATGCTTCTTTTAGGGACTCTGTCTCTTAGAGCGAACAAATAGACGCATTAATATACCTTGTAATTGAGATAAATTCCCTTCAGGCTGTCTGTTTCATCTTTGTGTAGACGTTATATGCATCCTGTTTATACTAATATGCATGATGCATATGCATTAGCATCAAGCATATGGATTATGCTTATAATTTGTGATTCTTATGTTTGTTTGTTATCTTTGATCCTCCCTTGTGGGAACTTGACAACGCCCTAAAGTGGTGTAGCCTAGTCGATTACTTGATTACTGGCACAGCAAGGTTATACACTTGAATGCAAGTAGGTTTTTCTGAGCTTGTTACGTCATGGGTATATAAATCTGTTGTTGCAATTATCCTAGGAAAATGCTAATTTGCGGTGACAACGTCTTCATGTGTGTATTACATGGCCTGAAATATTTACATCCTTGAAATAAATATCAGGAAAAGGTCTCTCAGATAATCCCGGTCTTCTTGTTGCATGTCTGTTTTATTATTTGGCTATATTTTCGCTCTTTGCAATGTAGGCTAAGAATGAACCATTCACCTTTATATGAGCGAATTGTTTTCCTTGACCTCTCTTATTGACCGAGTGTTGAAGAACACCGTACACATTTTAAATCGGTTATGTGTATCTTTATTATCCGGTTCTCGGCCCAGTTGTCGTGAAAATGAATTTCCGAATTTGCACAGCAGATTTCCGATTTTTCATGAACTAGGCTACAGTCAAGAAGAAAGCCAGTTCCATCTAAAATGGACAAGCAAGTAATGTAAAAGCTGTTTTCAATAAACATGAACTCAGGTCTTTTCCTACCTCCACCTTCATAGAATGCTTCGACGTCTCAATTTTGATAAACCAACAGCTGTAATATTTTGATTTGTCAATGTACGCCTATGAGTGTTTTCACATGGCGCAATAATTGGTTAGCCACGCCCACAACAGGGGAAGAAAGCAACAGGATCGGGTAGACGCGCACTGTTTAACAAGGTGTTTCTTGCATGATTGGTTGTTGCCATTGTATTGTATCGATTGTCTTTTTTGCTACGGTTAAGGATTAGGTTAGGGATTAGGCTATCGTTAGTCAGTGAGGAAATTTCTGGTAAAACAGTACGCATCGCCCCACAGGATCACGTAGTAGGCTAGAGAGACTTTAGGCAGCTCATTGAGTTGGTTCTTGAAATTCAAAAAGTCAGTTTTCCAAACCTGTTGAATTTTCTTCACATATTAATGACAAATGGTCAAACTAAAACAATCCCCATATCCTTCACACAAATAACTGTCTTATGGGTGAGTATTTAAAGGTTCAATTCAATTTTCAAAAACTTGTGACCAGACTCTTTTTCAAATTATGCACAAAACCGTTTCAAGTCAGGACATCACAAAATTCAAAATTTTAACTTTTTCCATAACTATTGGATGAGGCATTTGACTCATCATGCTAACTACAAGCATTTTCATGTGGTAGTGGCCCTTTAACACTTTCATTCAGTTATCAATATCAACTCGATAAGCCCCTTCAAAAGAAATTCCCAAACATGTCCTTCTAGTTGTGTCCTCCCAGCAAAACTAAGGGCTTGCTGCCGGTGTGTGATGTCCACTAGTGTTTCCAATATTTAAGTTTCTTTTTTATTTGTATGTGTACATTTGTTATGCGGAAAGGAAAGCTGAGCGAGGGGATAATGGTGTTGATAATCCTCTCGTCGAAAAGTGGAAAGATCTTCAACCCTCGGACCTTCGGATGGAATTAAATATATTTCCAAGTCTCACCGACAATCAGATGCGGCGTCTGGATCCTGCTTATTACTGAAATACAGAATAATTGAATAAATGACTTTTCCCCATCGGACTTGCCGAATTATTAAAACATCCACATGATGGATGCCGCTCAAGCGGCTTTCTTATTTCTCTTCTTAAAAGTTGACACAAGTTATACTCTGATATTTAGATGTTTCACCAATTGGGCCTTGAATTAAGAGGGATCAAATTTTCTTGATGAGAATAACCGCAACTGCAATATTTATAGTTACTACGTTTTTCTGTGACCAGTAGCAGCCTTACAACCGAATAAAAAGCCGACTCGGTTCTTTTCTTTCCTTAACATTGAAAACGAATTTACATGAGTTCCCTTATCTTGGGCTTATCACAGCCATAAAAACACAACATCATCAATAACCATAAAAGTGAAAAGACCTCAGTCTGTCCATATGTAATTAATGATTCCTCTACCCATGTTCAAGTGCAGTGAAGCTACCTGATTGCTACTGCTCGTGTTTGTATTGCCAACGTGTTGCTCTAATCACGTGGACCAGATTACCCCTAATGTAAATACTAAATCGTTGAATTCTTCGAAGCATTCACGCATTTGCCATGGCTGGTACATATTGCTGGTATTAGGCTACTGTATTACCCAGGGTATAATATGTATACCATCGATTCGAAGCCACAGGGAGCGAGTCATGTTAAGATAGTGTTCAATGCAGCGGTTAAGACAGTATAGCAACCGTTCCTATTTGTTCGATGTGAAAGGCAGTTGTTTTCTTTGAATTTCAGTTTGACTTCTACACCAGTGGCGTGACTACTGGGAGGGGGGGGGGGTCGCCCATGAACTCGGGCAGTCTCCTTACAGCCCCCCCCCCCCCCCCCCCACTGGCGATTGAAGATGGAAACATGTGACATTGAGAAATAAAAATATAGGCGAAATATATATAAAATAAAAAATATGACATCATTAACTATTAATATAATCTAGTTGATTTGAAGTGAATAAATTGTCACTCTAGCCTAGCCTTGAATTAAATGAACTGTAACATAGCACTTCAAATTCGGGCAAGTTTGTGACCATGCTGTGACTTTTCTATATCAATTAGTATGGCCGATGGTTAGTTTCGTTAGCAGAATTACCATTTCCGTGTACTCAATGATATCTTATTTAAATTTAATGGTCGAAATTTGGGCAGTGCTGTAAGTTATGCAGGAATAGCCTCAGGTTTATAATTGTGGAGTTGCTACCCATAAGTGGCGGAGCCAGAATTTAAAAATTGGAAAGGGCGACTTATACGACAAAGGATAATGTTGGCCCGGGGGCAAAAAATTCCATCCCAGCATGAAATCAAGCCCAAAGCGTCCGTTTCTTGGGTAAAGGTCCACGGGGAGAGCCCTGGAAACTCTCAGTTAGATTTTACTATATATCTCTGGATAAAAAATTAAGGATCTGGAGAGGCAGGCTTATTCTCTTAATTTTTTTAGATTGAAATTAGGGACCAATCTGCAATTTCGATTATAAAATTCAATCCAATGGATTGAAAATCAATCTTATTCGATTGAAAATTTTCAATCCAAATTAAGATTGGTCCCTAATTTCACTATTTTAGATTGATTTTCAATCTAAGGAATTTAGAGAGTATTCTTTCCGGTTAACCCAACTCCTCACTGACGTAAATTTGGGACAAGGACAAAATCTGGGGGCAAAGTTTGTATCTAATACAATTTATTTTGACTAATTTGCTGAAAAGTGTTACCGTTTTTCGTGTAGACACATCTTTTATACAAAATAAAAAATATAAAAGGGAATGACCTCAGCTGAAGGGAAAACCGTGTGCAATCATGTACACGTGTCAATGGCATGCTAAAGATGTAGCTGAAAAGGGGGAGCAGAGGTGATTGCTGCCGTTACTCTGAAAAATCGGAAATTTGAAAACTGGTGTCATACCATATGATCAAGACTAACTCCGGTAAATTACAGTGGGGTTTTCACAACTTTTCAAGTTCATAGTATTCAGAGTTTTCTTCAATACAAGCTTCACATTTTTAGATATTTCTTTAAAGGAAGCAACATTTTTGGTGGCGCAAAGTGTAATTTCTGGGTGGGAAATGCCAACATTTAAAAAGAAATCAGTGTTTCGACGAAATTTTTCCCTGGCTCGGCAAATAAAAAGTACCTGAATTATGGGAAATTTGATCGTGTGACACCAGATTTGCTTATCAAGCTGTCAAGATACACCGTTCAAATACGTATTATTCTCCTAAATTTCCTTTGAAGAGTTTTACGGCCCAGTTTTCAACCTTTGTAATTCATAAAATTCCCAATTTCCTTCAACTGAAGCTCTTGATTTTGAGATCTTTGTCTTAAAAGAGCAGCACAATATCAGAACCTTTTAAAATAGTGTGGTTGGAAAGCCCAGACCATGCCAAAGGTGGCATGCATTACATAGCAACAACGATCGCCAATCGCCGTGAAGTCTCTGCTAGTAGGTCGATGGGCAGATTCTAAAATAACCCCCAAACTTTTCAATTTTCTTACAGGATTCCAGAATCCAAACTTTTATGCAATACATGCTCCATATTTCCACAAATTTGTTTGAAAAAGGCAAAAATGTCGGGGTGCCTTGGCCGACGCAAATCGCATGCTCAATGAAGTGATATTCAGAGAGTCTGAAAATTGGAATGGTCTCCCCCCCCCCCCCCCCGCCCCTCTTCTTGGAAAAAAAGTTTAGCTACGTCACTTAAAGGAACCTTATTGGATTCCATGGATCAAAGCCTTGGTAGAAGTCTGGAAGGGGAAGCCCCAGAATTTCGAAGTATCTAGCATTTAGGCGAAAATGAAATCTCAGGGTATTTGTTTCTTTAGCAAATGGTATAAGGAATCCTATTTGATTTCGTGGTTAAAAGCTTTGGTCTGTTGGTGGTGTTCATATACACGATTCCGGACAGCAAGTGATGGACTGATTTCAGTCAGCCATAGCTGGGGTCCGTCACCTTAAAATCTTTCGATTTCCTTACTTACCTCTATCATGGATGGTTGTACACTGATTTGTATCTTAAATCCTCTAATTTCACTAAATATGAGGGTTTGAAATTCATGTAAACAATATATAAGGCGATTTTAGGCTGATGGATCCCACTAACGGCGGCCTACAGTCTATAAAATATGCGCTAATCGGATTTGTCTATTAGCAGCGCAGCCTCGGAAGCTCTGAGGTTTGAGCAAATCTCTTGGGAAAAATTATCAGGATCACAGTCACCTTTAGTTCGGGAGTGGAGATATCTGGGGGTAAATGGTTGCGACTGGGGGTTATGACGACTAATTCCTCTCATGCCATCCTGGTGCCGCCCCTGCTCGAAAGGCTCTTACTTTCCATCCATCTACTGAAATATTTCCAAGTTTTAGATTTTGCTCGTCTCAGTTTCGTTCATCTTATGCTCTTCAGACATATAGGCTTCAACAATGGTATTCTTGAGATAAACAACGAAGGTATATGAAGTAGAGTCTACCGGTTCGACCATCGGTGCTAAAGATCAAACCTGTTGAACAACTTTACAGTCATGACTTCCAATGCCAAGAAAATAACTCCACGTGCAATGGATATTTCAATCACTACAGGGACTGTTCTTGTCATAAATGGCTTTTATTTCATGAGCGGTAAAAGCTTCTTTCCTGTATAAATTGACCCTCTCTTCATTCCTTCCACAAGCAAAGCTAGTTTATATGCAGTTTCATATGACTTTCTGCTAGACTTAGTGCTGTAATCAGGCAGCTTCCTGTTGTAATTTATTCCTACAAAGTGCCTGCTGTAAATGCATGCACACGTAATAGAAATACCCATCAAAATCCCCCTTTAAACTAACATAACCAAACTCACTGGACTGACCTCCTGAACACAGCCAGTTTTGAAAGGAATGCCGTTTAACGGGAGACATTAAGTAAGCTGATTTAGGAGACTTTAATTTAGATGGGTGCACAAAATTAGTCAGAAAGGGGTCATAATTATACTTCATCCAAGATATTTGAAATTCGCACATGCCAGTGATTTTTCTGAGCAGTTTTGCGAGCAAAAGCATCTAGAAGAAAATAGCATTTCAAACATGTAGGCCTACATCTATGGCCTTAAATCATAGCCTTTATATAACCTATGACCTATACTTTTCAACGAACTAGTAGCCCTTCAAAAGTTGATTAAAGATTACATGTTAAGTTTGTAATGTTTAGCTTCGGACTCACAGATCAAATCAGGGAGCTGCCACTAGAGTGGCAGCTCTACCACAATGTGAAATTTTCATCCATTCCTCACGTTCCGTTCTCGACTGAGATGCAAGCAATGGAAAGTAACATATATGTAATTTCTACAAAATGGCCGACCGTCTGATGTCACGAATTCTTGAAAAGTTACCAATTTTGTGCGACAAAACTCATACATCGATACCATAAAACGATCTTGAACTATGGAAATTTGGAAACGTGATTTACTTTCGCTATGGAATCACAACTGCTTGATTCAAGCTCATTTTTTGCCGTTTCCCATTGTTCAGCATTCGACTTGCAGTCGGGCGGTTGGGAGGTTGGGAGTTCGAGTCCCGGTCCGGTCATAACAGAGACTTTAACCAGAAAGCCAAAAGGCTTAGTGATTCCTTGCCACTGAAATGTAAGCCTTTTTTCAAATCGACAGTGCTCCTTAATGTACCCACAAAGTAAACATGCAAGGAAGGCATCCAAGTTTCCTACAATGAGATCCTGCATTTACCTTTGACCACCTAGAACTAGGGTTCTGCTCACTGTATCACATTCACATACCATGTGTAAAATGTTGCAGTATCCAAGACTCCAGCCATGAGAAACTTGTGTAAACATGGTGTTTAGACGTTGACCCCTTGTGAGCCCAATTACCGTTCGACCCCCACCAATATTTCATGGATCATTTACTCACTAAGCAGCATTTACGTGCCAAGTATGAGGACACTACAAGTTACCTTTCTTGTAATACTGTTGGGGATCATCTAATCAATATGACCAACCCACACACCAAATATGAGCATAGTCACAGATACAATGTTGTCACCTTTAACCTCTCGAGACCCCAAATGATCTTTGACCTCCACCAAAAATCGGGCTCATATACCGGTACTCAGTACGACCAACCAACGCCAAATATGAGATTGGCCACAACCTTCTTGAGATATCGTGTTTACAAGCAAAGCGTCACATACACGACTTCACAATCGCATAGATTCCTTGTATGCCTTTGGCAAGGAATCAAACCAGAATGCAAGGCATGCATACTTGCGAATGGAAACGGTCTAACGGTTCTAGTGACATAAACTTCCTATTTTAGCAACTCCCCATACAGTCGTTCCAAGAACCATGTAATTGATATATCCCCCAAGTAATAGGCCTCAACTTGTAATGAAACCAGAGACATCTTAAAATATATTGTTTTTTACGGTTCACGCCTTTCAATTTGCAAACACAAAGTAACAAAACCAAAAAAGCACTGAATAAAAACACTGTAACCAAGTCCATAAAGCGACTACTACGCATTCGCTCGTAATAAAAACGGAACCTACTGCCATTGGTGTTCAGCATAAGCAATGGAGCAGGGAAAACAAGCCAGTTAGCCACAACTGGAAAAAAGGCCGAGTAACTCCGCTCAATTGGCAGACTGGGTTTTCAAAAATTCCTGACCAGACTTGAATCAAAATTATAATGTTAAATATACCCTCATTTGTTACGCTGGGGAGACAGGAATGTGCTCTGTCCATTTCGATCAACTGATATTCGCGGGCTTGTCATTGTTGACAGTTTCAGTCTCCTGCGACCGAACATCGCAAAAAATTGGGTTGCGCTTCTGCTTGCAACTAGTTGCAAGACATTCCAAACGCGTCGGAACAATGTCGTTGCAATGAGTTGCGTCGCATATGGACGGGGCTTTATGAAATCCAACCAATTTTCAAATTTTTCTTTAACATACAGTACCAAGGACAAATGGTCATATTTAGATTGTTTTACGAAGGAGTAATTAGCTGTTCCATTGGGTTATCAAAAATTCGTTATTTTAACTTTTTTCTTCATATTTTGAATGCAAAATTTGCAAATTAAGCATTTCCATATGTTGTGCCCTTAACCTTTCATTAAGTTTCGATATCTCAATTAGCCCCTTAAAGCCATATGAGCTTGAAAGCAAAAATGGTCTGGTTGGAAGGATTATTCATGATCAGTTCTCCACCTAGTCTTTGACTGGTTGACTATCAAGCATGAAGCAAATACAATTAAAAGGGAAACAATGAAATTTAAAATATGTACACATTTTATTTTTACACCATATATACAAAAGTCTTCAATTTAGCACATCCTCAGAACAGAATGCAGGGTCATGAAGAATGCCAGGGACCCGTTCCACAAAGAGTTACGCACGATCTTAAGTATGATTTACTGTTGGCTTGGTGAATCAAACTTAAGATTGTGTGTAACTCTTTGTGGAACGGCCCCCAGGGATAAGAGGGCCATGGCCAATGGTTGCTGCATCAGGAATAGACCTGGGTGAGTGATTGGTTTCTGGCAAGGAACAAAACCAATAGCTATGGCTCCCAAAGAGAAATTTAAAGCCCCTTTGAAATTCCATACTTGCACTCTCCCAAGTCTTGTAAAGCAGTCTTTTTTTACCCTTTACGCACAAGATGAGATGAAAGATTACAACAAAAACAACACTGAAAAGAACGTCCGACAACCATGCAACAATTCAAGCCTTCAAACAAGGCAGTGTGTTGTGTTATGGGCACATGCGCTCCCTTACAATCACGGCTGGAAAAAAAAACAGCGCTTTGGAAAGCTTGCAGGAAAATTTTGGTATATTTTTGTACATTATAAACTGAAGTTGTTGACATAATTGCCACTTTTCTGACCAACATTATCAGTGGTGAGACTTTCGGTCATTAGATACATCAAAGCAGTCCCCTTCTTCAAGTTTTATCCACATGCTGTGGTCAAAATGACCATTAAGTTTAAACAATGTCTAGTCACATGTTGGTGGTTGCTGTCGAGAATGATTTAACATTGCCAAACTTTTGGGCAAATGTTTTTGAGATGCTAAGTTATCAAAAATTTCAAGAATACTGCTTAGCAAGAATGTCGGTCGGGTACCTGGGTACCAGGTGCGAACATTAGGTAATACATATCAGGATCAACAATTATTTCATTTGATGAGATGTCACAAGCCTACCGGAACACACCTGTGTCAAATCACATGTCAAATCTCTTTTTGGTGGCAAAAATACCAATCTGGGAACCCTGATGCACTTCACAGCCCCGAACAGATAACATACTCCCCTCAATAAGTTATCCCAAGTGGCAAATTTGTCACAGGTCACCCAACTTCAGACACATACACAACCTCTGTCAAATACAGGGCGATTTAAATACAAACTGACCATTTGCAGCAATAGTAGACATAAAAACAAAGAAAATGTGAAAAATGGCAACATAACCCTAAATTGGTTGAAAGTCAAGTGCTGACCATTTCCATCAACAAAGTTGTTGGAGCAAAATATCTTTTTTTGCATTTTTTTAAGAACACCTTACAACAAGAATACATCTGTGACTACAAAAATAATTTAGTGAAAGTGAACATTTAAGAATTTATTGCATTCACAGCCTTCAAATAAAAGAAAAGATATGAAAGTCTTGCCATTAAAAAAAAAAAAAGAACAAATTTGCTCTTCAGGAATTAAACCACCACTTTAAAGACTGACAGGTACTAGCAATGGCAACTGCAATTGGGTGTAATCATTCCCTTGTTTGAAAGAATAGTCCAGAGCCAAATTTAGGTTTGATACTTTCAAGACGAACATACCCTAAGAATTCTCGTCAAAGTTCATTTCCCATGTTTTGCCTTCTGAAGATAAATAACAATTGAAATTGATACATTTTCTAAAGCAAGCAGGTGTGACGTCATGGATTCACTTATTGGCTAGTGTTTGTTTTTTTCTTTCCATCCTATTTGTCCGACCTTAAATTGATTAGGGAGGCCATCTCGCCCTAATGTATATGAAGTCTTTTGAATTCCACTCAAAAGCTTAGGGTATGTTCCCTGTTTTAACATAGCCAAAAATGCATTTGGCTCTTTAGACTGTTCTTTTAATGAGGTGAAAACTGCAAGGTTCAGCTCATCTTGACAGCCCTGGCATTGTATAGAGTCCTAGCCATTTCAGAACAGGAAGCCAAGCATATTTTATGACACACTAGCTGTTTGCTTCCAAACAAGGGCTCTCCAATTATGTGGCACACAGTTTCATATTTGAGCAGACCATGGGCAGATATCACAATATATTTCCCTTAATGCAGGAGGTTAATATGTTCACATGATATCCATGAAGACCGTAGCTGGTTTTAAAATCATTCGTTGTCCTCGGGCAGAGGTACAATAGCATCAGTATGGACAAAGAAATCTGACCAATCGTCCAAAATTGCTGAACGCACAAGAGCCTCAGTGACACGGTAAGGATCACAGTTGGATGATGGTCTTCTGTCCTCCAAGTATCCTTTCTTGGCCTCACCACACTGGGGAGAAAAATAGGTACAGAATACAAATTCAAAAAGAATTAAAAGAGCAACAAAGCTGGGCTCGATTTTCATGATTCCATACAATTCCATACAAACGACTAAAAGTTCAGGGTTGGTTGTTTGATGGGCAACCAATTTTCTTGAATTGGATTGAAACGATTTAATAAAATTATAATTATTCCATCACACCATATTTCAGACTTCAAGTGTCTTTGTCTCTCTTAAACCGCATCTTTTTATTCTTAAAGACCAATTTTATATAAAACACAGTAACTGTTATGTACTTGTGCAAGAAATGTTTCTGACAAACAAATTTTCTAGCGGGCAACTAAAAATATCAAAACGATTATTGTCTGAAGGACAACCATAAATTTTGCTGAAAATTTAGGCTTAACAAGGCATTCTGGAAGGTGGGGAGAAACGGGCAGCTGTGGATGTTCTTCCATAACATTTAAAGGATTCTGAAGGGCTGACAGGATTGTAAGCAAGGTTTCCAAATTGCAACTAGCAAAATGTAGGAGCGTTGAGTACTTAGTATAAAATAAAATTGATAAAATTTAAAAGAGAAGCTAACTTTCTGCTAAATTGGTCACACCAACATGTTAAAATATTAACAGTTGAATTTTTTAAGCTTCTATTGAAGCAGCACACAAGGAATTTCAAATTAAACAACAAATATGGTCCTTGGGTAAGTATGAGTTCACAGGCCTTGAGGTTTTAGAATTTTCCAGGTGTGCTACAAATTATGCTACTTTCGAAATTAAGGAGTGTGGTAGGTAGGCTGTTTTTAACTTGAAGATTTATATGCACTCCCACTCTTCATCTAGGTGTGCAAAAAATCACACTCATTGTGATTTGAGGGACATCACCATGTGCCAATCAAGCTCACAAGCTTCAAAATTCGAGGCCCATGTTCAGACATCATTGCTTCCAAGTTAATGTACCGAATCAACATAAACAAGCAAGCTTCCTTACAACCACCACTTGAAGAGGAATAGCCTTTAAAAGGCCTTTCATTATTAGCTTGCAAATTTGTGTAGTAATTCCGAGTGAAATTGTAAGATCCCAAGGCTAAATTTGAAACAAGAGAATGTTGAACAGAAAGACCCACACTGAAGAGCAGCTTTCTCTGCACATGGGTAATTTACGGAAACAAAACCAGGCAAGTCCAACAAAATTGGCAAAATTCGGCTTGTACTCACATGTCTAGGTATCCTGATGCTTGCACCACGGTTGGCAACCCCAGAACTGAAATCATGCAGACTAGATGTTTCATGAAGACCTGTCAGCCGTCTGGCATTGTCCTTTCCTTGATTTGGATCGTACGCAAAGATGTGTTTGCTATGTCTCTTGGCGAGCTTCTGGACAGCTTCTTTAATGTCACTGAAAGATAAAAATGATGAAAAGTCAATTTACACAGTTCATTCTAGGTGCAAGCTTGTAAAAGTTTTATAAACAGCATGCCTAACACACTGCCAAATTCCCAATGGAGTGTGATTAGTAGGTACGTCAGGAAAATATAAAATTCAGGCCTGTAAGCAGCATCTAGAGATAGCAGCTATGTGGCAGAATCCCTCATTACTTTAGTAAACTACCTTTTGCTGGAAATGTTACTTCCACAAGACTTTTTGATTTTGGGTAATACTGAAAAAAAGTGAGTTTGCTAATTTTTGTCCAACAATTCTACTGTCCACTGCCTGATTCAAAGGTTAACCCTGAACATTCTACATGGCATGAAAAATACAAACAATAACACATTCAGTGTGCACAAAGGATACAAAGCACTTACACGATGCCATTTTCTTCTCTCATTGGCTGAGTACTGAAGTTTGTATGTGCACCAGCTCCGTTCCAGTCTCCCGCCATTGGCTTAGGATCCAGGGATACCACAACTCCAAAGTCTTCAGCAACTCTGTGAAGCAAGAACCTTGCCATCCAGAGATGGTCCCCAGCTTCAATACCCTCACATGGTCCCACCTGGAACTCCCATTGTGCTGGCATGACCTCTGCATTGGTACCTGCAATCTTCACTCCAGCGTACAGGCAAGCTCTGTAGTGGGCCTCGACAATTGCTCTTCCATGGACTTTGTCAGCACCCACACCACAATAATAGGGACCTGGGAAAAGAAAAACAGCAGTTGCATTGCAGGTCTTTTACCAATCAGAAATAATAAACACATATATAAATCGTTTAAAATTTAAATAAATTTAAATAATAATTAAATCTCCTAAAAATTTGTTTTCCATAATTCAGTGTATAAATTCCAAACACATTTTACTAGACTGTGAGGTGGCCACCTCACACTTACACTTCTTAGTAACAACCTCACAGTAAACTGCTTGAAGTCTCTCCTGGGACTCGCACATACCATACATATATGCTTGAGGAAATCTGGCCCTGACTATAACACCCCTTCACACCCCGAAACCCGGGGAAAATAAAAGGGGAAGTCCCTTCTTGCCCAGGTTAGTTGTTAATCATATCTTCACACCAATTGTTTCCAGCCCTTGCCTTGCATGTTCAAACACACACAAACACTCACCTTTAATCACTGAGGAGTGCTAGTTTTTGCACACCCAGATAGTATAAATCTATTAAAATAATTAATCAGCACATCTTCCACAATTCTCGTTTTCTGAGGCATGAGGTAAATTCCTCAGCTCAATTTTTATGGAATTAAAAAAGTTAGGTGTGGGGGGAGGGATAGATTTTACCCACCTTCTTTCAGAAACTTTTGGGAAGGTCAGATGCAATTCCCACTTTCCCCCTTCTGCAGGAAACACTGGCTTCGAAAGGTCACCTCTTTAAGTAAGAAACCAACATACTGACAATTTTCTCATTTTTATGGCAAAGAAGGGTGGAGACATAACCTAGGTGCCTTCTTACCCCCCCCCCCCCCCTCTGGTATAAACACTCTCTTTCCACCCTCTACAACACACACTGACTGCATGCACTGACATTTGTTGTATCATGAGGTCAACTGACAAATAAATGATAATGTAGAAAAGATACATTAGGTAATGCTTACCTTGTGGACCAGGATATCCAAGTTTGGGCCAGCCAAATGGATGACCATCCGGGGAGAGGAATGTGTATTCTTGCTCAATGCCAAACCATGGATGTACTGCAAGAACTTTGGGATTGGACATGACTTGGTTACAGTAGTAACGGAAGTTTTTGTCTGCAAAGAAAGAACATCAAAGAATTTTCAAATTTCAAATGGCATTATCAACACTACAATGGTCCACTGTTTCGTAACAGAATCCAGGGTCTACAGTAGGCTGCCATAAACAAAATACAGAAATTATCGCAGTTATGTTTGTTTGCACTCTCCATCCTCGATGGGATCAATGCATCTACCACAACCTCCACAAGTCTGCAACAGTTTCCGCTCTGAGCATGCAAGGATCTTTATTATTATACAGTCAATTGTCGTCGTCGAAGTCGATTGAACTGTGAGGGTCCATTGGAAATTGAAGTTGTCCACAAAAGAAAGACCACTTAGACCAGATCAGATACAAATCATGCCAGTAAACCTACTGTATTTAGTTTGCAAACATTGTTGCCTTAATTTATTTGACAAGTGATTAAATGTGGATTAAAAGATTAAAAAAGAACCCAGGTCAATTTGTCCACTGTTTTATAACAGAAACCAGGGTAGTGAGTATGACATATGCAGAATGGAATTAAAGAATTATAACCAGACCACAACTTGAAGCTTGTAACACTCTAGATACAGATTCACCATGAAACTGGCTTTCCTAGCTCTATTTCCAAAATGGAGTCAAATGACAGTCTCAAATTCTCAACTGTCAGAAATTGCCAAGGGTCTACAATTTTGGGAGCTCTTACAGAAATCTTCATTCATCTGCAGGCATTAAGTACTGTAGGTACTGGGTAGGTAGTTTGGTTAGAATTTTACTGTCAAGTTTCCAACCAACTGGTTTCAAGTAAAGACAGCCAAGGCCTTTTTTTCTAGTACAGCAGGTAGGAACTACACAGTTCAGGATTGCACAATAGATTTCAAGTGCACTTTTAACATTTAAATTAACAAAAACCAATGACTTTCCTAAAACTTTAGAAAATCTTGACTGATATTTCCAGGCCTTTAAAAACAGTCAGGTCCAATACTTTCATCTTTAATCCACAACATAATGTACTGTATCTAAGCACTAAGAAAATCAGAACAGTAAGTCCACATCCTAAATTCCATGACACTTTTAAAATCATTTGCAAAATTGCTCCTTTTCCACCACTTTCCAAGCCTGGAAATTCAAATCTCATTTTCTCTGTCTTTCCAGGGCCATGTACTGACCCTGAAGTTTTCATACTGTGCGTAGGTAGAAAATGCACTGAGGTGGGGGACAAGCTCAACCCAATGTGGTGGCTACATGATGGGCTACTGAGCCAAGTGGTGTCACCGACTTTTCTTTGCAAACTGCACTTAACTTTGGACACTTCAAGTTGTATGTAAAAGAACTTTTCCACTGGTTTTGGCAGACATGAGAAGGAACACCTATCTTTTACAGTTCCTTTTTACTGTTGAAATCAGCTGTAGCAGTAGCACCTCAACAATATGCTCTCTTTAAACATTTTACTTGAAGAGCCCACCCTGAAATTGCCTTGAATTTTTTGAGGCAAGTGTGATTGTGATTACACGCTAGGTTTGGGGGGTTACCATGAAATATTGGTACTGGTACCATAAAGCACAGAGAACTGAACTATTGTGGTCAGTTCTGGTTCTACACTCACAGGCAGGGAAGGAGTGCAGGAAGAAGGCTAAACTGCAAATGGCACCTGTGTAATCCTGTATATTCATGCAACTGGGTGTATGATATGAAAGGTTTCACTTCAGTTTTCAGTTCCAGATTAATGTGTAAATAAAGCACACCTACCATACTTTGGGGTGAACAAAAACAAACACACACACTACTTAAAATCCAGCCCTACCTTCTGGCTTTCTGTTGTATTTGTAGATGTCACACAAGACAATTTTGTTGTCTCCCAGCCGGAACGGATCCTTAAACATTGCCCTAGGTTTTAAGTAGAGATCACTGTTGGAGCCTTCAGCTTGTTCTGTGCTAGATCCATCATATGTCCATTCAGGGCAATCTAAGGAGAAAAATTTAACATGTAAATGTAAATTCGTAAGTCTGAAAATATGATCAAAGATATAAGGGCTTGAAATAACTGACAGCACCAATACCCACAGGTGTCTGTCTGGCCCCTACTAATGGCCTGCATGATGCCTCTCACTGAATGTCCATGGAAATTACATAGACTGACAGCCATTTTGCTCATTTTGACCTTGCTATTTTTTCAAGCTTATTTCAATAAACATGCTGTAGTAGGCCTACTGAATGAAACACTTACACAATAAACAAAGTAGGAGACAAAAAAGCTCAATTGTTTTCACTGGTTAAGTCCATTTTGGATACCAGGGGTGGCATACAACAGTTCTGACAGTTTTCACTCTGACCAAATCCCACCATCAAGTATTACTCTCATTCTTGTAACCAATCACCCAAGGGCCAAGGAATTTGATTTCAAAAATGATGAGAACCCATTTGTGTATTGCCATTCGCAGTTCACCACAGTAACCAATGGGGACCCACTTTGGGTATTGTTAAAAATCCATAGTGGCTATTGATTTGAGTGGTTATCTAGAATCCATGTCCAGAAGAGTACTGTTTTAAATCACTCACAACATGAAATGAGAGCACTAAAACTTTACAGCTAAAAGCAGGATTCAAACCCAGAATTCTAGCATATTATGAAAGCAATGTGACAAACCAACAAGGCAGGAACATACTTGCCAGAGAACCCACTTGCATGATGAAAGCTCTCTCCATCATTACTGTATATGCATACATGTGTACATATATTATGTATGCCCTAAATATATACGAGTACTGTATGAGTGTACGATCTGTGCCTTTCTATTAATGCAGTTAACCATAATCGTAATCCTATGTACAGTATACTTATGTGAGAGAATTATGCCTGTATGCTCCTGTACTTGATTTTGTAATTACAGAGAGATACTAAATCGAGCCATTGATGGTACTGTACTCTACTGTAGTTTGTGGTTTTGTCATATCAAAGCAGGGCCACCAGGTGATGGGAAATTAAACAGCCTGGACAAGGCCACATTGACATTAACTCTCTAATAGCGTGTTCGATTACTCGCCCGAGTTGACTCGTGTCTGGCACTACTACGTTCGATTAGCTAATGACGTCAGTGTTTGCGCTTACTCGCGCCAGGCCCAAGTGAGCAACCCTTCGAGTTGGTTACTAAGGTAAATATCCCATCGTGCTTTGGGAAAACATGGCAGCTAAACGAACAACATGCATTCGTGAACAATTTCTGAGCATGTAAATACAGTGGGGTAAACATTAAACTTCTGACTTGTGAAAAGTGGTTGATGTCGGAATTAGTGAAGTCACTCAAGTGTTATTTCTCGAGAATTTTCTAAATGAGCATTGTTTCGAGTCTACGTTCATCGTACAAGCGAACCGCATGTAATACGTACATACCAGAGTTCCCTCTGCCATCCAGCTACGGGCTCTGTCATTGGCTATTGTGAACCAACTTCTCCAGTAATTACCGTAAAACGTTCGTTTATTTCACCCAACTGCGCATGACCATCATGGCCCTAGCTCGAGGCTCGAGTGAGTCAAGGGAAGCAAATCGAACACGCTAAGAATGTATGCCATATAAATTGAGTTATTAAATAACACACCACAATTTAATTGCAGTCAAGGACTGGGTGATGGATGCTTTCAAAAACCATTGACCAGAATCAAGCAAGCTAATGAGTTTTGTAATTAGCACCCTAAATTCACAATCGCTCTTCAGGGTAACACAATATCACAGACAAAAAGTTGTATTTTTTCATGAACATAGAATATCTGGGTTAGGCTAGTCCTAAAACTAAGTTTATCTTGCATAGGCTAATAAATACTCAATAAAGCATGCAAAGTGAAACACTTAATTTTTGAGGGGATTGCAAATGCACAATGGGTAAAACTGAAGGCTGTAGAGTTAACCACACCTTGAAACTTTCATGGGTAGGCCTAGGCTCACCCCAGACTTGCCACTTGGGCCATACAAAATTGCACTGATTTTGGTTTTGTTCAGTGCACGGCCTACATTTTGCTGTGCAACATCTACCCCATGCAACAGAAAGACTTTGATATGCCCTGTGAAGGCACAATCCTGCCCATGGCTTTTCAAAGTTATGCTGACAGAATAGGGACCAAAGCTTGGCTAGATCAGTCTGAAATGGAAGATTTAACATGATTTGCTCAAACTCAATGTAGGAAACTTACCATCAACAGTTTTAGGAACATAGTCCAATGTTTTTGTCTTTGCTCTCATGGTGACACCACTGCCATCAATCCACACATACATAACTTGCACTCGCCCATCTTGGGGAAGGGCCATGTAATGCTGCAAATGTGCAGACTTGTAAGAATATGTCATACTGTCAGCCATTGTCTCTGAAATTAAAAATAAAACATTAAAATAACTTCAAATCCAAGTACAAGAAAACAATGAAATCAGTATAGGATGGCCTAGGCTAGGCTAATTAGGTTAGTACTAGCCTAGTACTAGGCTAGGGCTAACGCACAACTTAACAACAGCCGCAATTAATGGCAGTTACGGCACTTCATCACAAACGACTTACCAGCTGTGGAATGAACTTTTTCGGTGAAACAAACAGAGAAGGACGAGTTTTTCTCCAAGACAAAAAAATGTTGGATGATGTCTTATCCGTCTTTAATTAAATGAGGGCAAATCGCAGTCTGTTACTTATAAAATAAGCAGTTTAAAAGTTGGACTATCCCAGAGAGAGAAGCGCACGAGGAATGATGAAACACTGCAAGCGGTTTGACATAAATGGGCTGCCTGAATACGTACAAGTTCAAAGTACACAATCAATATATTGGGCACGTGGCGGGAAAGTTCAGTACAGACAGGATTTGTGCAAGTTACAGTATCTTATACGAACATGCAACAATAAGTACAGAGGTTCTTGAATAAACGGCGTACGGAAATGTTAAGGGTTATAGTGTTGCAACGGCTCTTGCATGCGTTATTCACATTCCGCAGATATGATAGAGTGACGTCCAAGATATGAAGAATAGTGATTGGGCTACGTACCACAACAGCTGTTTATATTCTTTGGTTACATGCAGGAGACGCATGGAAAAAATTCATTGACGAATGTCTGTTGACAAACAATCGGTAGTAGTAGTGTGCTACGCATTGCCAGGTCAGGTCGTCGGTCCGGTTACAATTTACAGTGCTAGTGCATGCTATAGTGAGATGCCACGGCAAAACACATCTGATATATGTCAGGACATGACACGCATGGGGTGGGGTTATAAGGAAATGGCATTTTCCATGGGTATTAATCCATTGAGCAGGATAAGTTCTGCCGTGATGTGTGGCGTGTACTCTGGACACATGTATCGACATGAGTCAACAAAACACCTTTTTGTGTACAGATCTTGCTCCGATTTTTGTACACCAGATCCTTGTATACAGATCAGTAGAGCAAGAACTTGGCAACTTGTGGTCCTGAACTGTGTCGCAACATGATTCCAGATTTTAAACTTGCCGCGCGCCAAGTACAGGTGTTCATTGTACGTACATTAATTGTGTTGGGTTATGGCTCATTAAAATGATATTTCCTACATAGCACACCTTCCGGTGCAGATAACTGTAAACACCATGAATTCGCAATGTCAACTTAACAAAGCATTGCCTACGGTTTTTTCTTTGTTTTTTTTTTTGTTTGTTTGTTTTTTTGTTTTTTTTCTGACACGGCCAACTTGTACCTCTAAGATGGGGTGACCGTCGAGTGCGCGGGCCCGTCGATTGCGCATCTGCCTTAACATAACGTGTAAAAATCTTGAAATGACAGAGCTCTCAGGCTTCGGTGCGCACTCGACGGTTCACTGAGTATATATGAAAACCAACCTTAGGTGGTGATCGGAGAAACTAGAAGTAATTGTCCAGTGGAAATTTAGGCTGGTTCATTATCCGGGCCGGGGGAATGTGGCATTGCATCGAAAACTAGTCCATCTGGCCTTAAATCGACATTTTCTCTTTGATGTAGTAGCCCCTGGCTGCCACCAGGGCACGGTTGATGTTGGGGGCAAGGGGGCACGATATTGCCCCACTGGGAGAAGCATGTTGCTTTGTCCTCGATAATTCGGGCAGATTAAGAAAAAAAAAACTGGTAGAATAGTAAACATTTGGGACACTAGTCAACTACAGTGTGATTTTCCCAACATTGTTCCATAAAATTCCAAATTCTCTCCAATAAAGGCTCAATAGGCCTGTTTGTCTGTTTGTAGTTATATTTGTAAAAGGCTCCGCGAGATGCAAATTTCAATTCCTAACGTAATAGTGCCACGGACTTCCTATACATTGGCGGAGCATATACCGATTGTCGCTACCGTACGTGTGAGAAGAGGCGCATCAATCAGACGGCTGTCTGTTATGATTTGTATAAAAGTTTGGACTTGCTCAAGTTAATCCCCAGATTTTGCAAGAAAGTTGAAATATTTTCGATGCAAGGTAATTTGAAGATCAATACACGTATTACAGGAATATGATTTTGTATCACATTCAAGTGAAACTTTTATTTAAAATATTACAGATTCGTTGTCTAATCATACAAATTATAGCATCACGGCGGTCATCTTGGTGTCATTTTTTGTCCCAGGCGGTGGCGACAATCTGCGGGAAGGACGTACGCGTTTAATGCCCTGTTCATAAATATAGGAAGTCGCGAATAGTGCTCGTTAATGAGTTTGGTAGTTTTTCAAGCCCTGGAGATGACATAATCAGAAATTTGCCATATGTGACACCATCTTCAAGTGACATCAGCAAATATTTCCACAAATTTACTGTTACAAAATTCCAATTTTTTTCCTCTGAACTTAGCCACAAAATGTCGTCGGAGAGCCTCAAGTCCTCATGCATGCAACACTGACCCATGATTCCCATATGGGCCCCATATTTGTCAAACCATATGGGTCCCATATTATTTTGCACCCAAGACCCATATGGGGCCCATATGGGCCAGCCCGGTATACCCTTATGCCCATATGGGATAGTACTGGGGCCCATATGGGGCAATTGCCCAAATGGGTCCCAGCACTTTCCCATATGCATCATATGGGTTTCCTGGGCTGGCCAATATGGGTCCCATATGGGTCTTGGGTGCAATGGGTATATGGGCCCTAATGTTTGTTGATATGGGGCCATATGGGGCCCATATGGGAATGCTACCAGGGGAACGATCTTTGGTCGCCGTGCAATCTCAGATTTACCTAAAGGAAATGCAGATTTTTCAGTAATACATATCAAATTTTCTTACATGCAACCCAGGATCCCAATATTTCTGCAAGACATGCTCCATATTTTTCAAATAAGCCTATTTCCGCAAAATTGTTTGCCTATAAAGGGAAAAAACTTGGCGGGCTTCTCTCGCCGCAAATTACCTTCCTCACTATATGATGTTGAACCAATACAAAAAAGGAAAATTTGGGTGCTGCAGCCCCAGGCCCTAAAAATGTCTAGCTACGCCACTGAGTGTATAGATTTCTTTAGGGCTTCTAGAAAACGTCGGTTTAAGTCTATATTTTAAAGCAATAATTCAATGCGTCATCTACGGTATCTGCTTTGTGCATGTAGTCGGGGTATGCGTGTCAATGTGAGGACGGTGTAGGCGTGGTTGTTTGTGTGCCTAGTTGATGTGTGCTCTCTTGCGTGTACATGGATTGATTATATAGACGATTCAGATCAAGGACACGATCTGTGGTTCCGACGGTGGGGAAATTTTTGCCCTCAATCCACAAACCAGACCTACGTCGACAGCTAAAAAGTGTCATCCAACTAAAATCCAATTTATGATGCTTTTACCTATAAGGCCACCTAGGCTTAAAATCAGCGAACATGCCAGCCGGACGTCATCCCAGTGGCGACACCTAAGGGGACAAGGGGACCATTCCCCCTCCAGTTCCCTATTCAAGCCGTCCCCAAAAGCAACTTCCATTCGAACTATGTAATCCCGAGACCTAATTATTCAACCAGAGATAGTTAGACATAGGGTCGCCCATTGAATCCATTAGTTAATCTAACGCAGTCCTTACCCTGGACCCTGCCAGCGAGTCCAAGCTGCGCCCTCGGTTGAAGTACGCGAGAAAATTATTTCTCCCAACATTCCTTCTCTCTCAGTTAGCTCTGCCACATACTGATTCCGGATATCATGACTGGGCTTAGGGGGAGAGGTATGCTTTATCAGAGAAACTCCCCACCCCGTCGAGGAAGTTTGTGGATCTCGTTGAGGTTGTGAAGGTCATGCAGCCAAAATAATAATAACAGAGAGATATTAAAAAAGAAGGAATGAGGAGTGCCCGAAGGGATTTGTGAAATTTTCGCAACGTTAGCTGAGGCTTGTCATGGCCGGCTCCGGGTCCCATGATCTACTTACCCACCCTCCCAGCCTCACCTATTCTCTCCATTCAATCCGACTCCATGGACAAGTGGTGAGAACATCCACCTTGCATTCAGGAGGCATGGAGTTCGACTCCCGGGTCGGACGATACCGAAGACTTCAGATTGTCTGATACTTGGATAAGCAATGGAGTAGGGGCAGTGGCGTTGCAAGAATTTTCGTTCTTGGAGGGCACTAGGGCACAATGATTTTAAAGGGACACGCGTTTTGATATACCACTCTTGGCACCCGAGGCGCTACCTAGAAAGGGACTCTATATATGTCCTAGCTGCATGGTGGAGACCAATGTCTGCCTTACGGCCTCTGATAGGGTCCATGGGTAAAACCTTGATGCTGGGGGGGGGGGGTCTTCTGGGTTTTATGGTATTTAAGAGATATTGAAGTTATCAGTTAGGGGTAAACCCATATAAACACTAGTCTTAGATTAAGCTGGGCAACTTCAAGTAGGATTTCATTAAAAAAAAAAGTACTGTATACCATGCAGGAGCCGAACCAAGAACGTTCTGAACAAGGAAGGGGGACTGAACCATAGAAAATGGAGTTGAAGTTAACCAACAGTTGTGTTATTTAAACCAGGATTTGCATTAAAATTTAATCAGGACTGTGTTGAAGTAAATAGAACA
The DNA here is from genome assembly GCA_037179385.1 of Holothuria scabra. Classification (NCBI taxonomy): domain Eukaryota; kingdom Metazoa; phylum Echinodermata; class Holothuroidea; order Aspidochirotida; family Holothuriidae; genus Holothuria; species Holothuria scabra. The sequence goes on along the minus strand of CM074185.1, from coordinate 34,682,584 downwards.
CCAATCCTGGTTAAATTTAACCCCGGTACTTTTAGAGTGTAAATTCCTCCAACCTGCCAAAGCACTTACTCAAAGCTGCGTCAGTTGAGAATTTCTGTATAGACTCCGGGCAAAATTGTAGTTTGCGAAGACGAAGAATAATTTTCTTAAAAGAATGAAGACATCTCAAAATTATTTCATTTAATCTTTTTAGATATTTGGACTAAAATATATCGAAAACGCACTTCTCTAGTGTTTTTCTTCTGCAATAAAGAATTTTATTTTGTTGCCAAAGGAAGTTTTCAAAATATTAAAACGAATTAAATGGAACCATTTGTATGGGAGAAATGTTCTTTCGCGTCAAAATATACTCGCCGTCTCCTGACTAAAAAAAATTGTCCTATAAATGAGCTATTATTACGGGACACGTATTGCCTAGTCCAAAATCTGCGACGTATAATACGTGTTTTGTTTTACCTGTGATCATACAATGTTAGTGTTTTGAATTCAATCACAGGAATAACCATGGTTTCTTCAATAATATGCACTACGTAGCCTAGATACCTTTGTGCACAGAAACATTTGGTTCCGTACAACCTGACAACCGGACGAACTTAAAACCGAATGATAATGTGACGTCATTGAAGGTGTGACGAGGGTGTGTTTGATGTGTTGTTTGCACGGTGTAAAGGTCATAGACAGATCTCCCTGTTTATAAATTTGCCTTTCAAAACGCAAACAATGGGTTTTATATTGTAGAACTATACAAAAAATCAAAACATCTGGCAAAGACTGAACTTGATTAAAAATAAGCTGGCTAGTTCTGAAAACAAAATATTTCAGACGGAGAATCGCACATGTATAAGAGCGAAGTTGGAGCAATTGGTAGGTATCACGGTCCTTCAGACACAAGTAAAGCCAAATAGGCTTTTGGAAGTTGCAAGTATACGCCTTTCAATCATACCGGTGCACACTGCTCGACCCGACTGCAACGCAATTAAACTTCCTCGACCTGACCGAGACTACTCGTCGCAACTGAGTCTTTCCGAGTCTTAAACATTTTCGCCGTGCTTCAGTTGGGTCCCATAGTAGAAGCACATTGAACTGACCAGACAGAGGCTCACATTAAAGCGAACAGCAGTCGCCTATAGTTTGTCTAAAGGAGAGGGGCATGTCCCCACCTTTGCAAATTTGGTGGAGGGAATCCCCTTGGTCGAGCCGAACAATAGTCACGTCTTCCTCCATGGCCGTAGTGCGTGTTTGTGTCAAGATATTCTTAAAGAATGTGCAGTTCTATCTCCGTCCCTCACACCCCGAGAGGAAAGCAAATTTATTCTTGCCAACCCTTTTGAAACTTCGCCTTTCATTACACACCCAGTATATCATCTTTTTGTAAAAATTTCTATTACTTCATATTGGCACCATTTTGTGTCTAGCTGGAAGATTTTGATAGCCAAAATTTCCGACGGTACCCCTTTTCTCCTTCATTGACCCCCTCTCCCTCCCTTGTCATCCAGGGGAAGTTTCGTTTACTTTTTCATCTCCTTTAGATCATCATGCAGTGAAAAGAGAGGGCTTTTTCTTCAGTAGTTTACTTCATGAGCCGGTCCAATTCAACATTTAGTGTCGTCGATTCTTCCTGGATTTTGACTCTTAAGAGATTCAGGGTAGTTATAATACAGGGATCTTTTACAAGTTTTAGTATCACCGATCATGCTATGGTACCACATGACGTAACACTGCTACTACAACTCACCCGACTCGACCGACCCGACTCGACTTGGACCAATCGGTTCAAAACTATAAATTCTATCTAACCTAAATAACCTAAAACTCCTCTTTGCAAGCACTGAGTAATGACTATTTATTCGTTTCTGTAAGCTGTTTAAGCTACCTGTCTTATCTACTTAGCTCGGTAGCTAGTCTTTGGAATGTGTTTTTTGCTTTCCGATCGTTTAACTTGCTTGTATATCCTTTTAAAATGCTTTAAGCTATATAGTTGTACATTGAACGTTTTTAAATATGCTACATTCAAGCTGTAACTGAAATAACTAGCCGCAAGCTTCTTGACCCAAGGTGTACCATCAGGAAGCTGATATTAGGTAACAAATCCCTTGTACCATCAGCTGTGTGTTTGTGTGTCTATGCGCGTGCGTATGTGTGGGTGTGTGTAACGGTCTTGTTTTAGGCAACGTGCCGGCATTTCACGTGATTTTCGAGTTGATTAAAAAACTTTGGTCAAATGAGTAATTAATGTACACTATAACATCTGTCAATGTTGGCACGAACCGGAACCACAATTTCTGTTTTTTTTTTTTTTTTTAATTATTATTATTTGTTTTTAATTGAGAGTATCCAAATGGGTTTTAAAAGTTTGCATTCACGATATTTCTAAACGACAAGAGGGTATGAAAGCTTCCCCTAGGTCAAGGTAGCATGCGTGAAATAACAATAGGATATTGAAATTCTGATAGAATTTATAAATTTTAGAGTCTGAAATGGCTTCTATTCATCGTTTTAACAATAATTGTTTAATAAGGGCTCTACATAATATCAGATATCTCAGCCGTGCAGTGAAGGATGTACCGAAATTCTGATGATGATCAAGTTATAGAGGTTACATACAGGGCGGATTTATAGAGTGCGCAGCAGACAACTCCCCCCCCCCCCCTCACACACACATACACACATACACACACACAACCAACCACCCTTAAATTCCCCAGGGTTTTTTTTTACTTCGTAGATGTTTCATTTTGCATTTTCTGTACATCATGTTTTTGTTTTTGTAACCTCCTCTCTTGCTTCTGTAGAAGCTCAGTTTGTGTTTGTGTTTGTCTGCTTGATGTTGTTATTTTTTTTTATAAACGGATCAGCCTAATTTTAGCGGTTTTCAGCCCCCAATTTTTCGTTCCATGTCCTCTAGGGGGCTCACTGAGACGTCCGCCCCCCCCCCCCCTTACCTTCATAAGTAAATTTGTATCCATAAAGGCCTGTTCTGTTGGTCGAGTGACTTTGCCAATTGTGCATGTATACCGGTAGTGCAGGTATGGTACTTTCATGGGCCTAGTCAAGTACTAAATGGCTCTATCTATCCAAGTATCATATCTATCTATCTATCAATATCTGTTTGCCATGCCTATTCCTTGAGGAACTTTCTAGACGAACTAGGCATTATGTTCTAGTGGAGTTTTCTGGGCTGTAGTTAATCTGCTATCTCTCAATCATAGACGTTAAACTGTGAGTTTGTCTCACGAAACTGGCATTGCCAGCTTGGCGTTAGTACCCCTCCGAGTCATTAGGGCGTTGCCGACTTCCCACAAGGAAGATCACAGAAAACAAACAAAAAAAAAAAAAAAAAAAAAGTGGTAAAAAAATGGCCGTGATATTTTATTTGGAATTCTCGAATATTCGCGATATAGAGTATGTCTGTATATTTCGATGAATTAAATTTTAAAAAATAAATAATACTTAATTTGACTTGCATATGAACAGAGCTAATTCAATATACAAGCAAGGAAATCTTAAACACTCTCTACACCTGCCCAGCAAATAACTTCTTGTGTAATATGCTGTATGCAGAGGGGAACTGAGGCTTTTTAGAAGAATTCAACTAATGAGTGAACGGATTGCACTTGCATTGTGCGTCCCACGTTCTCTAGTTTTAATCCTGACCACGCACTGAAGCTTTATCCGATTATACAATATCGTTTAATGACGTCTTGAAACGTTATCTTGAAGTAGGATTGGTCTATTTTAGGGCAACAATACTACCTGGGCCTACTTGGGACTTTATATAGCCTAGACGTTTGCTATTGTTGTTTGTTACTTTGTTAGGTTTTCTTCTTTTGTCTAATCCGTTTGTGATTAAAACCACATTTTTTCAATCAATTGGATAGTCTAAAGAGCAACGTTAAGTAATACCAGTAGTACGAGTAACAGCTCGAAGTAAAACCCAGGAGCTAATATTTTCAAGATAGTAGCTCCATAGCAAACCTAATAACGATTAAGCCCTTTGTACGTTGTAAACATGTCAGGACACATGTGTCCAAGTTGCCCTATCGCCTTGTGTCCGAAAATGTTGACAGTCACGTGTGGACGTTTGTTAGGTAATTTGATAAGATTTAACGACACACTAATAAGAATGTGTCAATATAGTGTCAAACAGATAACAAAGAAGTTAAAGGGCAGGAGCAGTCATCCCAAATTGAAGAAGTGTATTAGACTGTCCAGTTTCATGATTGGCTGTTGGGAGTCTGGTGACAATGTTTTTTCTCTTCAAAGGTGAAATTTACCAGAAATAACAGCTTGGTTTACCTTGAATATGCAAAAAAAAGTCTAAAAATGTAATGGAAGATACTTTGAAGAGAAATAAGATGAAAATTAAGTTATTTATCTTTTTCTTCAAAATAAGTTCGGGGGACTGCTCTTTACCTTTAAAGGACAAAAGCAGTCTCACCAACTTTAAGTAGTGAAGTAAAATGCAATGTTCCACGATTGGCTCTCCAGAGTCATGTGACAGTACTTTTTCCTCAATTGTGGAATTTACTAAGCTGGGAGTCGCTGATTGGTCTACCTCTGGGTATGCAATATTGAATATACTTTATTCCGCATTTTAAGGGAGGGAAAATTTGTACATAGAAGGAATTACGTAGGGGAAATTAGAATGGTCAATTTAATGGGAGGTGTTATTGTTCCGATAGTGACGAATTGGAAATATCAAATTTACATGCGTTCATATCAGTATTTTCCTATTGGTCATGGTTGGACCAGGGATAATCTTAACGGTCTTCTGCTCCAGCTACTTACACTCTAAAATCAAAAGAGTGAACTTAGTCACTATTTGATCGAGTGAAAAGTGTAAATTCACTCCATTAGAGTGATAATTCACTCCAAAAGGAGTGAAGTTCCCTCCAAAAAGAGTGAAATTCACTAGAGGAAGAGGGAAAATTCACTCTTCCACGAGTGCCTGCAATGATCGCTCTTTTTTAAGAGCAATCACTGTGGGCACTCCATCAAGAGTGGAACTTCGCTCGTTTCAAGGAAAGTTCACTCTTTTTGGAGTGAACTTCACTCTTTTTGGAGGGAACTTCACTCCTCTTGGAGTGAATTATCACTCTAATGCAGTGGATTTACACTTTTTCACTCAATCAAAGAGTGACTTAGTTCACTCTTTTGATTTTAGAGTGTATCTGAAAACCAGGCCCTCTGGAGGTGGTGAAAGCCAGCGGGAATACAGCGCAGTGGTAGCACAAGAACTACGTGGACCATTTCCTCAGTCATGTTGATTCCACCGATACCCCACCCGAACCAAATATACCAATGCCGAAACTTTATTTTAATTATTCGCCCATAGTTATCCTAAGACAAGACTTTCTCCCCGACCTACTCAGGGGGCCCTCACGACTTCTCTGGACTATGACTCGTAAGAGATCACGCTTCGGGCCCTGTTTTGAGGTACGAGAGAAAATGATCCCCAGCATTTTTCTTCAACCTCAATTTGCCCAGGCCTTTCACTTTTATACTGGTTCCGTCACCATGATTGGTTAAAGTAAGGGATCAGGCAGCTTTGTCGGAGAAGTCTTCCCCATCAACGTCAGGCAAGTTTTGTCGATCTAATCGGAGAGATCCTCGAGCCAAAATAATTACCCTGTAACATAACCTAAAACATAAAAAATGAGGAGGGTCCGAAGCGATTTGCGGAATTTTCCCCCTTTTTGTGCTCTTAATTTGTTCCGTTTGAACATAATAGTGTCAGTGGGGTCACCAGGATCAAAAAGTGGGGGGGGGGGAAATGGAGGGCAAAAGAAAATGCTGGGGGCAAAAAGGGCAAAATCTTGTTAGACTACTATTTTTCCGGAGCTGACTGGGGGCAGCTGGGGGAAAGGTTCTGACTGGGGGAAGCAAATGCCCCCATGCCCCCCCCCCTCCCGTGCCGCCACTGAAAAGTGTTAACACAAGGCCAAAGGTGTTCACCGAGTAGACACACAGATATCCAAGTAGAGAATTAGAGTATTTTTAAAGGAAGATACATTGCAAAAATAAAACAAAACTAAAATACACACAAAAGGTAAAGCAAAGGCCAGCACTACCGTCATTATATAGTTAAGATGCTACGCTGTATTTCTACGGCTCCAGTCTCGACTAGACTGCCGGGCACTGCCCCAAATTTAGACGTTTGGACCAAGTTGCCCCATTTTTTATGAAACTGTGCCAGTTGATAATACTCTCAAAAAGGTAATGATTTATTTTTAAGTCCGCTCTCTCATTTGCCCAGACTGGGAAGGCAAAGTCCCTGCCCTGCCCCAATCTGTCACTTATACACTTATGGGTGAAAGCGACCGACAGGAAAAAAATATCACAGGATAGGTTGCCTCTTTGGATAGCTGTGTCTCTAGGAACCGTTTACGCAACTACAGAAGCATAGTTGTACAACCATATGAATAACTGTGATATAATAGCTAACCACAAATACGCAGATATACGGAATACTTAATGCAGTCATGACTTTGTCTCCAAAAATTACAATTTTCTAAATTGGCACAGCTCTTTGCTTGACATTAAATTCCAAAAAATACCGAGTATTCCATGTTACACTCTGAATGTAAAGTGTTATCACACATTATAGGCCCTTTCATACTCGTCAAGGTATTCCTTGAGGCAATGAACATATCCTGGGGAATACCCTATGTATGTGTAAGCAGAACACTCCCAGTGCATTCTGCAGTAATATGAGCTACATTGAATTGTTTGATTTTGATGTCAATCAAAGGGATGTACCAACTGAGAATTTGGCATACCCAGGGTACAACTTTAAGTCCAGTTTGGGAAGACGAGTGACTGCTTTTAAACTTTTCAGATGTCATTACAGTTTCTTTGACCCTACCTGCTGACTAAAATGGCGACCAACAAAAATTTCCAAATTTCCAGCTGAATCAGTAAATCCTTAGTAGGTTAGAATTCACGAATTAAATGCATGCTCGCACGATAAACACAGCTGTACGCATTTTGGCTATACCTTTGAAATCCATTTATTGCTGCCTGCAAAAAAGTATGTTTCCTGGCAAACTGACAGCAGACAGTAAACACAGCTAAATTTAGATACAGCCTATATAGCAAACTATTCCCTCACGTTATGTACATTAAAATCTGTCCTGTGTATTAATGGTTCCGTGGGCAAAATATCAGTCATGCACATACCACCACAATTTCATTTCTTATTTTGCTACTCATAATAAAAATACCGGTAGTCCAGAACTTTCACCTTTGTTTAGCTGTTTATGCGGGTTCCATTTCTTTAAGAAACATTAATTACGAAACAAAACAAACCTTCACAAACCTCAGGCTTGTGCGTTATTGGAAAAGTGCACTATCGAAACAGATGTTGAAATATATCAGTAAGTTACACATTAAATCTACTAAAACGTTGTACGGTCTCTATAAGTCCATCCCAAGATTGGAATATTTGTTGTAATGTCTCAAGCTTCCCCACGCCCCAGATTCCAATTAACTTGAAATCCAAAGTATTGAATGGGCAGTTCTAGGGGTACGCTATCGTTTAAACCTCGGTACGGTGACATATATTAAAATGTACCAAATAAGTTAGTGGTGATAGTTTACGCTCTATGGAAAAGGCTAAAATTTTTGCGTCGTGCATGGCTTCCATTCAGTCAGAAAGGTTTGTTATTGTTTCTTACCGAAGTGGAACTCGTACATAAAGAAGAACAAACGTGAAACACCCTCCATCAGTACTTTTAGGGGTGGAGAGCTCGGCCCCATTGAAGACTCCGTAAACGTGTTTGTTCCATGTTGTTAAAAGGTACGGAACGTACAAAGCCTTGAGAGTACTTTTCTACCGGGCTTCTACAATCATACATAAGAAACTTTTACCGATCAACAAGGCGTCATATTTACCTTTTAAAGGCCTAGGCCTCTCACCCCAAACAGTTCCAATTCTCCTAACCTACTTACTAAAGCCCCTCCCAGGCTCCCACAACTGTCAAAAACTCATCCTCATCCAGACTTAATCTCAATGTAATGCTTCAGGTTAGGCTAGATGCAGTTTTACGTCCCAGTTTCCAACCAATCGGATCAGAGTGACTATGCAAGAACTCAGTGTGTAATCAAAATACCCTCAGTGCAGTGCATGCTGTGTAATATGAGCTACAGTATTCTCCATTTTTTGAACTTACTGTCAATCAAAGATCTGTGTCTATTGAGAATTTCTGTGGACTACTACAAAAATGTAATTTGGGGTGAGAGGTTCAGACCACACTGTCAATGGGTTGTTGTTATTGTATTTGCTGTTGTTATTTTTTCTTTCTTTTTTATAAACATTTATTGATTAAGGTCGCGGATACAGAAATTTATGAAGGGGTTGATTTTTGAGCTATCTTGAGGGCCTCTAGATCATGCAGAGAAGCGGAAAATGGTGGAGCTGAGAACCAGCAAGACTAGCGGATTATGATCTACGCGTTAAGCGAAAGACTATGTAGGTCGGCGTCGAGAGGGCAGAAAACTTTTGGTTTTACAAACCGTGACCCTCCAAGGAGAACGCAGACATGCAGCCATTTCAGAGTGTTCTAAGCTGTGCGTACCCAGCTTTGAAAAGGGGATCACAATTTCTCAAAATAGATTAAAGACATATCAAATGAGCTGGAATGTCAGCATTGAACAAGAAATTTCGTGTAGGCTACATTAAACCTTTTATATATTTCATGGCATGAAGATAGAATAAGCAATTTTGAGAACGCATGTGCTGTAGGTAAATCTTTATTAGGCCAACTCGGTTGAGATAGTAAACAAAAAATGTGTTAACCTATAATTCCGGAGATTTGCAGGGAGTTTTCTGCTGCAACTATATAGTAGGCTATATGGCAAATGGTGCGTTGCATGCAGCTTTTCTGCTTACATAGAGATGTGCAAACACTACACGAATGAATATTTGTTGAACCAGGGAGTGCTGTTTGCCAGCGTTAGAAAATAAAAAAAATGCTTTAAAATATATTGTATACAGTAAATCTTATGTCAATTCAATTAAGGCTATTAATGCTGTTCTAGTCTGTTCCCATAGGGTATCAAATGCCGAGGTGAACGAAGGTCAATATGCATCATTTAAAACCTATGTAAGAAATGACGAGGCGGGTGTGCAGGTCATCATGTATTTTAATAAAATCATGACTAAGGTGATAGCAATGATGAATAACACGATGCGTTCTTCTGGAAAATATGTTCTGTTTGTACAACAGAGTGTGAACGCTAATTCCCTTTACATCAGTAGTATCCTACCATATAAGCGTACGGGGATAACTTTTGTGGGGAGGGCAAGAGCAAATTTTGCCCGAATAATGACACCCTTTATCATGTTTTTCACGAATGGACAACTGTCTTTGTCCGAATTGGGAGTGCGAGTGCCCACCCGTGCCCCCCTCCTACACCCCCGCCTCGTACGCCTATGTATCCTACTATCCATTACGCGATGGTGTATTTCGCCTTCTTTATCACAACTTGTCCATTCGATTTTTCCCTCTCACCTTTCCCATTGTAGCAGGTGTCAAATAATCAGGTGGTAGCCAGGATTGCGTCGTGGGGAGAGGGGGTTCGATAAATGACATGCAAGAGATTTAAAGGGGGAAAGGGCCCCTCGGGTCCTCCCTAGTGGCGTAGCTAGCCTTTTCAACGGATGCAAGCCCCAAATTATCCAGTTTTGTTTAAAATGTGAACATCACTGTACAAAAGTAATTGGCGCTGCGCCAAGCGCGCCGAAATTTTTGTTTTTTTTAAGCTGAAAATACGGAGATCATATTTCAGAAAATGTTGAATCTGCTTGGATTTTTTTTGTAAGAAAATTTGAAAAGTTTTGGGAATTATTGAGGAATCTACACTTCCATTTAGCAAATCTGAGATTGCACTGCGACTGAAGACAGTTGTTGTTATACAATGTTGTCTAAGACCTGCGGATTGAACTTAGCCTCTCCGACCACATTAAAGAAGTTTTCGAAACTTGGTTGTTGCAGTTTTTAGACAAATTATTTCCAAAATCAAAACGCTTTTATTAAACACTTCATCTCATGCATCGGAAAACGGAAACTAATTTCCCTACAGGGCCTAAAATGGTTACCGTACGGTAAGGGTTATCCACGACGTTGAAACATTTTCTGTGTAACTGACTTGACTTTATTTGTGAGGAAACGTCAGGTAGCCACGTGGGGTGGCACGTAGAGCTACGTTCCACCCACCGAAAAAATCACGAAAAACGTTTTGCAGGGGGTGGGAAAGGCAATATTACCTCAATACGCTACCACAACTAAACCTTCAAGATTAATACTAACGCAGACGAAAAAAACTACTACTTCACTAATTTTCATCTAGACTCGTTGAAAAGGCAAAAAGTTTCCACAGCGAAACTTGCAGGGAAGCGCCTAGAGGAAGACTTTGCAGTGGATGAACTTCCCTGTTACCACGTCTACGCCGCCGATCGATGGTATAAAGGCACGTGCTGGTGCCTTTTCGTCTCTGTCTTGTCAGAAAAGCAAAAATATTCCACCTCATGTCCTTCAAACCCTATCACAATACCATTTTCCTAACTCAAGATAACTCACATGAAAGATTGACTATTTCTGTTAAAAATACCTCATTAATTTATAAGTAAATTGAATACAATGTCAAATTGATGTGCCACGATGACATCACAGATTTCCCATGATGCATCAAATCCCAGGAAAAATTTGCAATACTTTCAAAATTTTGTATCTTCCGAACGCTATAAGCTATCGAAATGCAGTTTTCACCTTCTGAAAGAGAAAATTGTTCTGCTTATTTTGAAAAATAACAATTTTGTCCCCAGATGATGCCTTTAAAATATGTATTGTCTTTGATTAGACAGTTTCTTTTTAGAAACATGCTGCACAAGCTTGCAACGTACGCAAAGTGGTGGCGGTGTAACACAAAATAATTTATAGTTCATGTGATTCTCACCAAAGTCCAACAAGTTCGATTATCAATTGGATAAGGACATATTTTTTCCCATCCTTCAAACATGACTTTTAAAAGGTCTATTTGGACTTATATCGACAGTCGAGTTCAAATAGACCATACCTACCCCCATTTGTCAGGATTAATTTTATGAAAACTTGCACTACTCAAAAAGTTCCGTGAGTAATCTTGTAAATACTTGAACTTCTCAAAAAGTTAAAAATAGTTATTTCAATATGATGCTCATGGCAAGGGGACGTCTCCAGGATTCGCCGGATAGGAGAGCCAGCTAGGCTCCCGACAGGGAGCATTTCGAAGCCCCGACAAAGGCTATGACTTCCCGGTGGGACGTGGCTGGCAGCATTCGATGTGCGCTAAAGAATTAAATATCAGAAACTTGTTTTGAAGAAAATTTTGGGGAAGAAATTTGGCTTTTCAAGCCTGTAAGGACCATTAAAAATACTTTAGAGTCTGCCACACATGTAAGCAACATGGGAAAAGTAATATGGTTTACTGAAATTTGTTTGGGCCCGGGCATTTTATTAAATTAAATGTCTTCGTACTAAGACTATCAGAAACAAACCAGAATTTTGCCCGGAAACTTTTTACCTTTTTTGACAACTTGAAAATTCAGAGCTTACATTGGACATATTTAAGAGATTTTGGCTGACATTGAAAAAATTGGGGTTTTTATTAAGTCATCTGTATTTCAAGAGAACAAATTTTACTTAGAATATCGAGATTATTGGAGATGTATTGAGGTTTTTTTTTCGTACAACGTATCCACTGAAACTGAAAATAAAATGGCTAAAAACATTGTGACATTTTTAACAAATAAATGCATGTCTTTGAAGGCTCCGCCCGAAAAATGGAACTTCGTACGAACGAAGGGCAGCCTTCGCTGATGGAAGGGGCATTCTACTACCCGCTAGCGCCACCATTGGCTTCTGACAAATGGTAGGTCCAACATTGTTTTAAATGATCTCGATGTGGACCCCCTAAAGGGCAACCTTTAGGGGCGCCAAAGGAAGAATTTTTCATAGTTTCCCTGACCATAAACATTGCAATTTTTTTTTTTTAAGGGAAACCTTCATGAATTTAGCCACTGCATTGTCTTGCACTGTCTCCTGTACCTCTTTGGGGTAAAACTGAAACTGCACTGAAGGTACTCTGACATGATTAAAAAGGATTCGACACAGATACTCAGATTTGTGTAAAAAAGGTGGAGTTAAAACCCTTGTGCGTGAAATGTCCATACTAAGGGTCCATCTCACACAAGTGGAAAATTTAATCTCCATTCTGATCCTCATTTTTATCCGGATTTCCAAGTAATGACTTCATTAAAGTACATCACACATTACTGTTTAAATTCAAACTGCGATAGCATTAGCATTTATGGGAGCCAATCAAGAAACACCTCTTTAAACAGTGCCCATGCGCATCAGCAGGGTCGTGATCATTGCATTAATCACCAAAAGCAAAAACCTCTCAACTGCTCAACTTCACTATTCCACTCGTGGAAAGAAACACAAGAGTTATGTTATAGTTATTTGGATTCCGAAATGATGATTGAACCCATAGAAAAAAGAGAGTTCGGTAATTCGTTTTGGTGGCTGCATCCTGCAAATTGTCGGGATAAACAAACCAATCCCGCATCAAAAACACGTGTTCCAAAATTTGAGTTTACATGAAAATTTGGTGACATCATTTTGTTTTTCATTCCAACCTTAACATAAGGAGGAATCATAAGTGTGGTTCTGGGCAGTGGATTTTGTCTAAGTTGCCTTCGTGGTGTAAAGTATGCATTTTAATCTGTGTAAAGTAGGGCTAATTCCCTATTTTCGTTCGGGTTGGCTATTGAGATTTATGCTTAGTGTTTTATGCAAATAGTTGTATGCCTGGCACATATTGGACGAAAACAAGGGAACCAAGAGCGAATCCAGACATTCCAAACTAAGGAGGGCTGAACTTATAGAAAGCGGGTAGGGAACATTAGTCATGATTCTCTGCCTGAAATATCTCATCCCCTTGTTGTGGCAAAGGCAAGGTAAGTAGATATCAGCCTTTTCACCCGTATACTGTATACGAATTTCGTTTATTTTGATTTGTGTTGGAAAGAAAAGAGTGAGCCCGGCCTAGAATAGCCCCCTTAAATATTCTCTTAGATGAACAATTTGTTTACTTTAGTGCATTTTTTGCTGTTGATGTGACGAAAAAATCGGGAGGGCTGAGGCCGTAAAAGCCCCCCCCCCCTTGGATCCGCGCCTGGAAACGTCGTACACTATGTGCTGAGCTCAGTTTGTGTGTCCCACGCTGTGACCCACAGTTCGATTTGACAACGAAATACCGATTTAGCTAATTGAGAGACCGCATCTTAACTTACATTTTTGAACAGCTATAACCGAAAATGTTAAATGTTTTCCCTTTAAAGGATTGGGTTACTTTTTCGATACGGGACCTAGGCATGTAGCCAAGGGTTATGGGACAAGATATTTACTCGATGTATTTAAGCTCGGCTACTGAGTGGATCTATAGCCTACCCCTTCCTCCTTTAAGAGAAATAGGCTACTTTGAGGAAAACTTAACATTTTCACTGCGGTGATCCTGTCATGACTACGCGCTAGTCAGCAGATCAGAATATTTTGGTTAAAGGGCCAGTCCTCTCACCCCAAACTTCACTTCCTGTGGGGGGGGGGGTACAGAAACTCTCCATTGGTCCAGCTTTTTGATTGACTGTTTATTCAAACAACGCATGCAGATTACCAAAGGTTATATTACACAGCATGAACTGTACTGAGAGTGTTCTGGTTATACACAACTGCTTTTCTATACACACCCTGAAGCAATAAACTGAGATTGTGACTGGATAAGAAGGAATTTCAGACAATTGTGGGAGGGGCTTAGGTAAGAAGGTTAGGAGAATTGGTACTGTTTGGGCGGGGTGAACTTGGCCTTTAAACTGAATTCCTTTATGTTATTCTCAATGAAGTTTAACCATTTGATTTGGAAATGTTGAAAAATATTTATTTTTATGCAAACAAGGCATAGTATTTGATAGTTTTGTGAGTTCGAGTTAGTAATGGTTTTACACCTCAACTCCTAAGTTTCGGGTTTAATCAGTTTTTAGCCCAGTTCACACTACAGCGATATCGGATCGGATTTCTCTATGATTTTGGTGAGTTTTACTGAAAATCTCCTACATCTTTGGTCGAAAAGAGACAAAAAATTTGCCAGCCTGGGTAAATATATGATTTGTATCGCAAGGCTTCAAAAATATTGAATATACTAATTATTCCGTGACGTCACATCCGCAGCCAGCTTTTATCCAATACGCGTAGTCCGATAAAAGGTGTTTGTAAATATGACGTCACGAAATACATAGTTAACATTTCATTTACGTGGTCCTCTCATACTGATCATATGGTTACACAGGATGGCAAATTTTTTGTTCTTTCGGACAATGGAAAGGAGATTTTAAATTAAACTCACAAAAACGGATAGTAATCCGATCCGATATCGGTGTAGTGTGACCTATGCTCTAATCAGTTTTGTGGAAGACTTATCAGACAAATAATACAACATAAATAAATCATATCATATTTTAGTGTAAAATTGCTTGCTAACAGGGAAAATACAGGAAATGATATACAATGAAAATCAACATCAGCACAAAATTTGGATATGTATAACTGTATAAACCTTGCCAGACAATATTAACTTATGCTTAAAGCATAACTAATATTTTCGGCCATGCAAAATAACAACTATTAAAGATATAAAGGACTAAATTCCATGGTAAATATATGAAAAACCTGTACTACAATGACGTTGTTATGAATTTCTTATACTTAAATAGTGTATATATATACATCGCCAAATGTGCAAAAAAAAAAACAAAAAAAAACCGCATTGGTCGTTTTCCCATTTGTTACTCGCAATCATGACGATATTTAAATTTCTGTTTCAAAAGCCACCTAAAGATAAGTTGAATTATTCTGAAGTCACATATATCTCCAACTACCTGGTTCTCTAATCTTGTAAATCAACTGTCCTCAAAGACATTCTTGACAACTCAGCCTATCATCAAGAAGCGTAGTAATGACCGTACGGGACTCTCAAAGGGGCGGCTACCGTTTGCCCAGTTCCAGATCCCCAAAGCGGGAATAACCTCTACCCGACTGAGGCACCGAAGTCTGCCCGATTCGGCAAGGGGTTGGTCAATTGGGGGTTGTAGCCCCCGCCCATTCGTTCCGTATGGCCATGCACGTATTGACCCACTATAATAGGAAAAGTGTTTATGTTGACAAGAACAATTGATTTGACAAGGTACCCCAGTTTTTAACTGGGATCCCAATTTTAAGACATGGGTTTTGAAGATCCCTGGGAAAAACATATAAAACACCTTTCATTCGTAAAAAAAATTTTGGTACTCATGCACTGAAGTAATTTTTTCACCCTAATTTTCAGTAATTTAAACGATGCAATTTCAGTTACTCTTCTGATGCATTTTTGAGGAGATCAAGTTATTCGTGGTGTTTACTGAGGACAACTTTTTTGCTCAGTCTGTGTAGCCCACGTCAGGTGCATTTTAAAACCCTTCAGGTGAGTTAAAACCCTTGTGCGTGAAATGTCCATACTAAGGGTCCATCTCACACAAGTGGAAAATTTAATCTCCATTCTGATCCTCATTTTTATCCGGATTTCCAAGTAATGACTTCATTAAAGTACATCACACATTACTGTTTAAATTCAAACTGCGATAGCATTAGCATTTATGGGAGCCAATCAAGAAACACCTCTTTAAACAGTGCCCATGCGCATCAGCAGGGTCGTGATCATTGCATTAATCACCAAAAGCAAAAACCTCTCAACTGCTCAACTTCACTATTCCACTCGTGGAAAGAAACACAAGAGTTATGTTATAGTTATTTGGATTCCGAAATGATGATTGAACCCAAAGAAAAAAGAGAGTTCGGTAATTCGTTTTGGTGGCTGCATCCTGCAAATTGTCGGGATAAACAAACCAATCCCGCATCAAAAACACGTGTTCCAAAATTTGAGTTTACATGAAAATTTGGTGACATCATTTTGTTTTTCATTCCAACCTTAACATAAGGAGGAATCATAAGTGTGGTTCTGGGCAGTGGATTTTGTCTAAGTTGCCTTCGTGGTGTAAAGTATGCATTTTAATCTGTGTAAAGTAGGGCTAATTCCCTATTTTCGTTCGGGTTGGCTATTGAGATTTATGCTTAGTGTTTTATGCAAATAGTTGTATGCCTGGCACATATTGGACGAAAACAAGGGAACCAAGAGCGAATCCAGACATTCCAAACTAAGGAGGGCTGAACTTATAGAAAGCGGGTAGGGAACATTAGTCATGATTCTCTGCCTGAAATATCTCATCCCCTTGTTGTGGCAAAGGCAAGGTAAGTAGATATCAGCCTTTTCACCCGTATACTGTATACGAATTTCGTTTATTTTGATTTGTGTTGGAAAGAAAAGAGTGAGCCCGGCCTAGAATAGCCCCCTTAAATATTCTCTTAGATGAACAATTTGTTTACTTTAGTGCATTTTTTGCTGTTGATGTGACGAAAAATCGGGAGGGCTGAGGCCGTAAAAGCCCCCCTTGGATCCGCGCCTGGAAACGTCGTACACTATGTGCTGAGCTTCAGTTTGTGTGTCCCACGCTGTGACCCACAGTTCGATTTGACAACGAAATACCGATTTAGCTAATTGAGAGACCGCATCTTAACTTACATTTTTGAACAGCTATAACCGAAAATGTTAAATGTTTTCCCTTTAAAGGATTGGGTTACTTTTTCGATACGGGACCTAGGCATGTAGCCAAGGGTTATGGGACAAGATATTTACTCGATGTATTTAAGCTCGGCTACTGAGTGGATCTATAGCCTACCCCTTCCTCCTTTAAGAGAAATAGGCTACTTTGAGGAAAACTTAACATTTTCACTGCGGTGATCCTGTCATGACTACGCGCTAGTCAGCAGATCAGAATATTTTGGTTAAAGGGCCAGTCCTCTCACCCCAAACTTCACTTCCTGTGGGGGGTACAGAAACTCTCCATTGGTCCAGCTTTTTGATTGACTGTTTATTCAAACAACGCATGCAGATTACCAAAGGTTATATTACACAGCATGAACTGTACTGAGAGTGTTCTGGTTATACACAACTGCTTTTCTATACACACCCTGAAGCAATAAACTGAGATTGTGACTGGATAAGAAGGAATTTCAGACAATTGTGGGAGGGGCTTAGGTAAGAAGGTTAGGAGAATTGGTACTGTTTGGGCGGGGTGAACTTGGCCTTTAAACTGAATTCCTTTATGTTATTCTCAATGAAGTTTAACCATTTGATTTGGAAATGTTGAAAAATATTTATTTTTATGCAAACAAGGCATAGTATTTGATAGTTTTGTGAGTTCGAGTTAGTAATGGTTTTACACCTCAACTCCTAAGTTTCGGGTTTAATCAGTTTTTAGCCCAGGTCACACTACAGCGATATCGGATCGGATTTCTCTATGATTTTGGTGAGTTTTACTGAAAATCTCCTACATCTTTGGTCGAAAAGAGACAAAAAATTTGCCAGCCTGGGTAAATATATGATTTGTATCGCAAGGCTTCAAAAATATTGAATATACTAATTATTCCGTGACGTCACATCCGCAGCCAGCTTTTATCCAATACGCGTAGTCCGATAAAAGGTGTTTGTAAATATGACGTCACGAAATACATAGTTAACATTTCATTTACGTGGTCCTCTCATACTGATCATATGGTTACACAGGATGGCAAATTTTTTGTTCTTTCGGACAATGGAAAGGAGATTTTAAATTAAACTCACAAAAACGGATAGTAATCCGATCCGATATCGGTGTAGTGTGACCTATGCTCTAATCAGTTTTGTGGAAGACTTATCAGACAAATAATACAACATAAATAAATCATATCATATTTTAGTGTAAAATTGCTTGCTAACAGGGAAAATACAGGAAATGATATACAATGAAAATCAACATCAGCACAAAATTTGGATATGTATAACTGTATAAACCTTGCCAGACAATATTAACTTATGCTTAAAGCATAACTAATATTTTCGGCCATGCAAAATAACAACTATTAAAGATATAAAGGACTAAATTCCATGGTAAATATATGAAAAACCTGTACTACAATGACGTTGTTATGAATTTCTTATACTTAAATAGTGTATATATATACATCGCCAAATGTGCAAAAAAAACCAAAAAAAACCGCATTGGTCGTTTTCCCATTTGTTACTCGCAATCATGACGATATTTAAATTTCTGTTTCAAAAGCCACCTAAAGATAAGTTGAATTATTCTGAAGTCACATATATCTCCAACTACCTGGTTCTCTAATCTTGTAAATCAACTGTCCTCAAAGACATTCTTGACAACTCAGCCTATCATCAAGAAGCGTAGTAATGACCGTACGGGACTCTCAAAGGGGCGGCTACCGTTTGCCCAGTTCCAGATCCCCAAAGCGGGAATAACCTCTACCCGACTGAGGCACCGAAGTCTGCCCGATTCGGCAAGGGGTTGGTCAATTGGGGGTTGTAGCCCCGCCCATTCGTTCCGTATGGCCATGCACGTATTGACCCACTATAATAGGAAAAGTGTTTATGTTGACAAGAACAATTGATTTGACAAGGTACCCCAGTTTTTAACTGGGATCCCAATTTTAAGACATGGGTTTTGAAGATCCCTGGGAAAAACATATAAAACACCTTTCATTCGTAAAAAAAATTTTGGTACTCATGCACTGAAGTAATTTTTTCACCCTAATTTTCAGTAATTTAAACGATGCAATTTCAGTTACTCTTCTGATGCATTTTTGAGGAGATCAAGTTATTCGTGGTGTTTACTGAGGACAACTTTTTTGCTCAGTCTGTGTAGCCCACGTCAGGTGCATTTTAAAACCCTTCAGGTGAGTTAAAACCCTTGTGCGTGAAATGTCCATACTAAGGGTCCATCTCACACAAGTGGAAAATTTAATCTCCATTCTGATCCTCATTTTTATCCGGATTTCCAAGTAATGACTTCATTAAAGTACATCACACATTACTGTTTAAATTCAAACTGCGATAGCATTAGCATTTATGGGAGCCAATCAAGAAACACCTCTTTAAACAGTGCCCATGCGCATCAGCAGGGTCGTGATCATTGCATTAATCACCAAAAGCAAAAACCTCTCAACTGCTCAACTTCACTATTCCACTCGTGGAAAGAAACACAAGAGTTATGTTATAGTTATTTGGATTCCGAAATGATGATTGAACCCATAGAAAAAAGAGAGTTCGGTAATTCGTTTTGGTGGCTGCATCCTGCAAATTGTCGGGATAAACAAACCAATCCCGCATCAAAAACACGTGTTCCAAAATTTGAGTTTACATGAAAATTTGGTGACATCATTTTGTTTTTCATTCCAACCTTAACATAAGGAGGAATCATAAGTGTGGTTCTGGGCAGTGGATTTTGTCTAAGTTGCCTTCGTGGTGTAAAGTATGCATTTTAATCTGTGTAAAGTAGGGCTAATTCCCTATTTTCGTTCGGGTTGGCTATTGAGATTTATGCTTAGTGTTTTATGCAAATAGTTGTATGCCTGGCACATATTGGACGAAAACAAGGGAACCAAGAGCGAATCCAGACATTCCAAACTAAGGAGGGCTGAACTTATAGAAAGCGGGTAGGGAACATTAGTCATGATTCTCTGCCTGAAATATCTCATCCCCTTGTTGTGGCAAAGGCAAGGTAAGTAGATATCAGCCTTTTCACCCGTATACTGTATACGAATTTCGTTTATTTTGATTTGTGTTGGAAAGAAAAGAGTGAGCCCGGCCTAGAATAGCCCCCTTAAATATTCTCTTAGATGAACAATTTGTTTACTTTAGTGCATTTTTTGCTGTTGATGTGACGAAAAAATCGGGAGGGCTGAGGCCGTAAAAGCCCCCCCCCCCCTACCTTGGATCCGCGCCTGGAAACGTCGTACACTATGTGCTGAGCTCAGTTTGTGTGTCCCACGCTGTGACCCACAGTTCGATTTGACAACGAAATACCGATTTAGCTAATTGAGAGACCGCATCTTAACTTACATTTTTGAACAGCTATAACCGAAAATGTTAAATGTTTTCCCTTTAAAGGATTGGGTTACTTTTTCGATACGGGACCTAGGCATGTAGCCAAGGGTTATGGGACAAGATATTTACTCGATGTATTTAAGCTCGGCTACTGAGTGGATCTATAGCCTACCCCTTCCTCCTTTAAGAGAAATAGGCTACTTTGAGGAAAACTTAACATTTTCACTGCGGTGATCCTGTCATGACTACGCGCTAGTCAGCAGATCAGAATATTTTGGTTAAAGGGCCAGTCCTCTCACCCCAAACTTCACTTCCTGTGGGGGGGTACAGAAACTCTCCATTGGTCCAGCTTTTTGATTGACTGTTTATTCAAACAACGCATGCAGATTACCAAAGGTTATATTACACAGCATGAACTGTACTGAGAGTGTTCTGGTTATACACAACTGCTTTTCTATACACACCCTGAAGCAATAAACTGAGATTGTGACTGGATAAGAAGGAATTTCAGACAATTGTGGGAGGGGCTTAGGTAAGAAGGTTAGGAGAATTGGTACTGTTTGGGCGGGGTGAACTTGGCCTTTAAACTGAATTCCTTTATGTTATTCTCAATGAAGTTTAACCATTTGATTTGGAAATGTTGAAAAATATTTATTTTTATGCAAACAAGGCATAGTATTTGATAGTTTTGTGAGTTCGAGTTAGTAATGGTTTTACACCTCAACTCCTAAGTTTCGGGTTTAATCAGTTTTTAGCCCAGGTCACACTACAGCGATATCGGATCGGATTTCTCTATGATTTTGGTGAGTTTTACTGAAAATCTCCTACATCTTTGGTCGAAAAGAGACAAAAAATTTGCCAGCCTGGGTAAATATATGATTTGTATCGCAAGGCTTCAAAAATATTGAATATACTAATTATTCCGTGACGTCACATCCGCAGCCAGCTTTTATCCAATACGCGTAGTCCGATAAAAGGTGTTTGTAAATATGACGTCACGAAATACATAGTTAACATTTCATTTACGTGGTCCTCTCATACTGATCATATGGTTACACAGGATGGCAAATTTTTTGTTCTTTCGGACAATGGAAAGGAGATTTTAAATTAAACTCACAAAAACGGATAGTAATCCGATCCGATATCGGTGTAGTGTGACCTATGCTCTAATCAGTTTTGTGGAAGACTTATCAGACAAATAATACAACATAAATAAATCATATCATATTTTAGTGTAAAATTGCTTGCTAACAGGGAAAATACAGGAAATGATATACAATGAAAATCAACATCAGCACAAAATTTGGATATGTATAACTGTATAAACCTTGCCAGACAATATTAACTTATGCTTAAAGCATAACTAATATTTTCGGCCATGCAAAATAACAACTATTAAAGATATAAAGGACTAAATTCCATGGTAAATATATGAAAAACCTGTACTACAATGACGTTGTTATGAATTTCTTATACTTAAATAGTGTATATATATACATCGCCAAATGTGCAAAAAAAAAACAAAAAAAACCGCATTGGTCGTTTTCCCATTTGTTACTCGCAATCATGACGATATTTAAATTTCTGTTTCAAAAGCCACCTAAAGATAAGTTGAATTATTCTGAAGTCACATATATCTCCAACTACCTGGTTCTCTAATCTTGTAAATCAACTGTCCTCAAAGACATTCTTGACAACTCAGCCTATCATCAAGAAGCGTAGTAATGACCGTACGGGACTCTCAAAGGGGCGGCTACCGTTTGCCCAGTTCCAGATCCCCAAAGCGGGAATAACCTCTACCCGACTGAGGCACCGAAGTCTGCCCGATTCGGCAAGGGGTTGGTCAATTGGGGGTTGTAGCCCCCGCCCATTCGTTCCGTATGGCCATGCACGTATTGACCCACTATAATAGGAAAAGTGTTTATGTTGACAAGAACAATTGATTTGACAAGGTACCCCAGTTTTTAACTGGGATCCCAATTTTAAGACATGGGTTTTGAAGATCCCTGGGAAAAACATATAAAACACCTTTCATTCGTAAAAAAAATTTTGGTACTCATGCACTGAAGTAATTTTTTCACCCTAATTTTCAGTAATTTAAACGATGCAATTTCAGTTACTCTTCTGATGCATTTTTGAGGAGATCAAGTTATTCGTGGTGTTTACTGAGGACAACTTTTTTGCTCAGTCTGTGTAGCCCACGTCAGGTGCATTTTAGTCAGTTAATTAAACGCAATATTCCCCTTAGTGGTAAATTTTCTTCATCTACGTTGTAAAGCCTAATGTGGACTATCTATATGCTGACTGAAATATTGATAAAATATAGAGACTGTACGTGAAAATTTTCTGGAATTATTGATTTCATTTTATTCCATCTGCTTTTGAAACCTTGCAGTATGTATAATTGTATTATGTTTTTCTTTCCGGAATATGTGCACCGACAGCACCATGCATTCCGAACCGGAGAGCCGACAAGCTGTTTCTGTTTAGCCAGAGTCGTATCATAGATAATCCTATTTACGGCTCTGCGTTTAGAAACTTGGTGTAAACGGTATAGGCGCTTTCGTCTTTTTCGGAGTTCTTAAACTTTTATGCTCCCTCCCTTTTGTTCAATTCCTCTGACGTCCATTCTTTTTGCTTTCCTTCCATTTAGGGGCGATGCGCACTGTTTAACAAGAAATTTCCTAACTGGCTAACGATAACCCTAATCTCTAACCCTAACCCTAACCCGAACAAATAATACAATCGATACGCTACAATGGCAACAGCCAATCGAGAAACACCTTATTAAACAGTGCACATGTATCCTTCATTTCCCTCTCTCAACCCCTAAAGTCTGCCTTTTGCCCTTTCTTCAACATCTTCCTTTGGTAAACTCACAACTTAGCGCCGTTACTTCTGAAGGAAGTAGTTCTTCTCCCTTTCACAAACCGTTCTTTTTCCATTTCCCCCATGCACCCCTCATGCAATCTATCCCTCCCTTTCTTTATAGATCCCTCTCCCCTTAGGAAATCTCTTTATCATATCCGAAAAACACATTCGGTAAACTGGTTCAATACTCGGACTCCTCGTCATCCTCCGGAAGGGGTCTGAGAGCATTAAGTGGGACGAAAAATCCACTCCAGTCATCCAAAATGGTGGATCGAACCAAGGCTTCCGTCACCCGATATGGATCACAGTTGGATGCGGGACGTCGATCTTCGAGGTACCCTTTACCTTGCTCACCGCACTGTAAATCAGGTATAAAAAAGTGAACTACTGTATCTAACGTAAAAACTATAACACAAACTCGACGTGACTAGGAGTTTGAGTGGCGAACGTGATTTAAAGGGAAAACCCTCTCACCCCCAGACAGTTCCAACTGTCATAACTTACTTAAAGGGGCAATCAGGGTTAGTTTTCACAATTTTTTACAACCTTAATTCTACACCTTATTTGTACATTGACTTTAAAGTTAACAAAAATGATCCGTGATTACTGTCCAACGTTTTGATTGGTTACAGTCTAGTGAGAGCTTTTTCTAAAGTCCCCCGACTCTCTGGCAATGGGCCGTTCGGCGAAACCAAAACTTTCACTACTTCCCGAAGAAGCTGTTATGTTCACTTAAGGACAACACGTGACCAACCTCACGGCCCTCAGACAAATTTACATTATTGGTCTGTCATGTATGGCTCCATTCTAAACTGGATGAAAAGAACAGAACAACAGATAGGCCTACTACGCATGATCTTAGCCACAAAGCCGAGAAGTCTAGTGGGAGCTGTCTAGCTTTGCATCTGTGTGGAATTTTGTTACCCGAACAAAACTACGAAATCTTTATTCAACAATATTTATCCCAAAATTAACGTTTCCAACATGAAAAATGTTCGTATATTCTGGTAAACAATCAGTTCAGAAGGGGAAAACGAGGTGCTGGAACAACGGTTTAAAGCTCGGGTCACACTATCGCGATATCGGATCGGATTACGATCCGATTTTTGTGAGTTTTAGTTAAAATCTCCTCCATCCATTGTCGGAAACAACCAAAATTTTGCCATTCTGTGTGAATGTATGATCAGTATGGGAGGACCACGGATATATAATGTACACTCTAAAATCGAAAGAGTTAACTTAGTCACTCTTTGATCGAGTGAAAAGTGTTAATTCACTCCATTAGAGTGATAATTCGCTCCAAGAGGAGTGAAGTTCCCTCCAAAAAGAGTGAAGTTCGCTCCAAAAAGAGTGAAATTCACTAGAGGAAGAGGGAAAATTCACTCTTCCAGGAGTGCCTGCAATGATCGCTCTTTTTTTAAGAGCGATCACTGTGTGCACTCCATCAAGAGTGAAACTTCGCTCGTTTTAAGGGAATTTCACTCTTTTTGGAGTGAACTTCACTCTTTTTGGAGGGAACTTCACTCCTCTTGGAGCGAATTATCACTCTAATGGAGTGAATTTATACTTTTCACTTGATCAAAGAGTGACTGAGTTCACTCTTTTGATTTTAGAGTT
This sequence comes from Holothuria scabra, assembly GCA_037179385.1. NCBI lineage: Eukaryota > Metazoa > Echinodermata > Holothuroidea > Aspidochirotida > Holothuriidae > Holothuria > Holothuria scabra. Next base: position 34,658,026 of record CM074185.1, on the reverse strand, counting down.
ATTTCGTGACGTCACATTTACAAATAGCTTTTATAGGAGGCTTGTGTCCGATGAAAGCTGTCTGCGGATGTGACGACACGGGAGCATAACTTATATTTTCATTCCTGCTATTCACATTATGTATTTACACAAGTTGGCAAAATTTTGTTTCTTTTCGACCAAAGATTGGGGAGATTTTAAGTAAACTCACAAAATTGAAGCGATATCCGATCCGATATCGCTATAGTGTGACATGGGCATTGTAGTTTCTGTCAAACTCTGATTGTCCCTTTAAGCCCCTCCCACAATTGCCTAAAGTTCATCCTTATCCAGACACAATCTCAGTTTATTGCTTCAGGGTGAGTATACTAAACCAGGAAGCTGTAACAGCTCCCTGACTAGACCTACCGGTTATGCGTAAATCAGTACGCTGTACTTCTCACAGTAGTACATGCTCTGTAATAATAATAATAATATGAGCTACAACACTGTTTTTTTTTTTTTTTTTTGATTTTCTGTAAATCAAAGAGCTGTGCCAACGAGGCTTTTTAAAGGCTACTACATTGTAATGTGGGGTGAATCGAGTTAAATGCCTTTATTAAAGTGTTCCAAGAGTTCATTTGCAACTTCTAACCACCCTCACCTCACAAACACACTGTGCATCTCCTTTACGTAGTTGGATCAATTACACAATAAATTTCATAGCAGGTGTCGAATTATGTTATCTTTCGAAGAACATGTATACTAACATTACGAGTGTAGCCAATATGGATGCGTTACTGAATGAGTGACTGAGATAAGATTTAACGACACACCAACAAGGCTGTGTCAGTCAACTCAATAAAAAGTTCAAAGTTAAGTTTATTTATTTTCAAGTGTGGTTCAAGTGCAAGTTTGGTTTCCCTTTAGTCGCCTCTTACAACAGACGGGAAATACCGTGGGCATATTCTACAACCCCCAGCCCACACGGTGAAAAATAGGTGCATCAGTATGAATACGTCTAGCGGGCAACGTATGTAATGTCTAATTGTTATTTAGTGCCTTCATCACTCCTAAACTGATTTCCTCCTCACATAAAATGATTGCCTCTCTTTATGGCATCTACAGTGGAAGTATACTACACAACACAGGATTGCATTTAAAGCGGTCGCACAAAGTTTATTTTAGCTAATTGTCACAAACATCAGCGTAAATCCTTAAATTTATAATTGTGCTTGAAAAGAAGAAACAAAGGAATTAAGTAAAATGAAGCTTCTTTAAAGTCGATTTTTGAGAATTTAAAGTTTCATATTCAAAAGAGTTAATCTGCATCACTTCTACAAATAGAAGTAGAATAGAGGCTTTGCAATTACGTCACGGAAACGCCATGCTGGAGGACATTCATGCCAAATGCACGTGGCTTTTTGCCGAACGCACTGCACAGAGTGCGTTGTGGTATGCACGGTGTGTACACATTCAACGAGCAAGCGCGCCCAGTGTGGTTTACTACGTAGTTACATATACTCCAACATGGCCGCCGGAGAGTAGTATGACGTCATATGAAAAGCCTCTATAGAAATATAATCGTTGTTTCTATCGGCTAAGCCTATAAAAGGTTAATAGAGCACTTCTTTTGACATTGTTATTGGAAATCTAATTTAAAGGTAAAAAGCAATCCCCCAAAACTTATTTTTGAAGAAAAAGCTTAATAACACAATTTTCAACTTATTTCCCTTCAAAGTATCTTTCATTACATTTTATGACTTTACTCTTGTATATTCAAGGTAAACCAAGCAGTTATTTTGGTAAATGTGACATTTGAAGAGAAAAACATTGTCACATGACTCCCAACAGCCAATCATGAAACTGGACAGTCTACTACACTTCTTCAGTTTGGGATGACTGCTCCTGCCCTTTAATTTTGCTTTACGATTGGGAAGACTTCCCCTTTATATGCAAATCAAGGCCAAATTACTCATAAAATGGGACCGAATCAAGGATTGTGGAAACGGGGGAGGGGTGCGTGGCCTGTAGTGATTGCCATCCTCAGTGACGAGAGTGAAATACTAATACAACAATACATTATTATGTCAAAATATAGGGGCCCTCTCCTCCCCATGGATCCGTCTCAGCATAGCTTTTACTTTTTCTACGTTTTCTTTAATTTTGCCGCGCACATCCATAGGTCAGAACTCCCTCTCTCTCACCGAATGTAACCCGATCTCGAAACAGCGACGGAGCAAAGTATTTTTAAGGGAGAGCACAGTTGTGGCTGATATGGGTGAAGGTTTTTAGCAACTGAAGATCTGCTGCAATCTCGTGCAATGCTTTGCTAGTTTCATCATTATCATAGATCATATTAACAGCAGACTGTTTCCTTTTTTTAAGTACAGGTTAAAAAAATCAACCAGGTTAAAAAAAAATCGACACTGAGAGAATGGAGACCACGCCCCCCCCCCCCCCCCGACTGTGCTTCTGTTTTGAAAGGCTATTTACCTGACGTGGAATTCTTATGCTGGCTCCACGGTTGGCCACGCCTGCACTGAAGTCGTGAATGCTTGAAGTTTCATGTCGGCCGGTTAACCGTCTCTCGTTATCTATGCCCTCATGAGGATCATAAGCGAAAATATGTTTCTCATGCCGCTTCGAAAGTTTCTTCACAGCGTCTTTGATATGTCTAAATAAGAAAATTCAGAAAATAATACAATGCTGTAAAGGTACAATTATTGAACGGTGCATGGGTGTCGATTTAGTATGGGAGGGATGGGTGGATTGGAAATAATTCTATTGACTTCAGATTTTCACAGAGTAAATTTTTGACGGAAGTTTTCGCGCGCCCTCCTCACAATCCAGTAAAAATTGACGCCCATTGGCGGGTCTCGCCTGCATTTTCCGATCGTTTCCCGCTTACCCACTTACTGGTCGAATCTCCAACATTTTTAGAGTCGCCATGATGCGCCATATTGCACATACTTTTTGAAGGGAAAATTGATCTTTCCTTAGAGAGTAAAATTCATTTCCGAAATGAAAGGAACAACGTCCCAAACACATGAATTCTTGAAATTTGGAATGGTCGAATATCATGTTTGCAGGGACCGGGAAGAGCCATGTAAGCTTTTGACTTTTGTTTGCAAAAAGTTTTTGAAACCATTCCTATAGTGCATTCCCTTCCAAATGTTACGTTTAGATAGTAAAAAACTGCGTCAAAATCTCAGACCAATGCATACCTTTACTAAAAAGATCCTTATCAAAAAGTAACATCAGAAATTGTTGTATATTTGTCGGCAAGGGCTTAAGCAGTTCTGGCCGTAGGGGGGAAAGACTCAAGAGGTTTCCCGATTTTGTACCAATTGAGCTGACGTGTACTGTGATTTTTTGTACCCTTCTCGTTTTGGGCGTCGGGGGCAAGCTGCCGGTCCTGGTTACACCCCTGTTTGTCGGTCATAATCTATCTGGCCATATAGGACCATATAGGAAGACTAGACGGTTAAAGTCGTCACAACACGGCCTTGTTCAGCATTACCTGATGAAAATTTCATAAGTACCCCTGGTAATTTTTTGATTAACCATATCAACGACAAAGGTGCAATGTTTTACTGACAACATATGTCTTTTTTGTTACCATGCAACTCACAACTCGTTCTGCGGTGCAATTTATTGCTAATGGTTTATTCTGCACCAAGCTGCTAGATCTCTGTGGTTATTTCGGACTTACACAATCCCATTATCCTCCCGCATGGCTAGTGTGCTATAATTGCAGTGGGCACCAGCCCCATTCCAGTCTCCAGCCACCGGCTTTGGGTCTAGTGACACGACTACTCCAAAATCTTCAGCCACTCTATGAAGCAAGTAGCGGGCCATCCAGAGGTGGTCCCCTGCTTCAATACCCTCACACGGTCCCACCTGGAACTCCCATTGTGCTGGCATGACCTCTGCGTTGGTGCCAGCAATCTTCACTCCAGCGTAGAGGCACGCTCTGTAATGTGACTCAACAATAGCCCTACCATGCACCCTGTTTGGACCAACGCCGCAGTAGTAGGGACCTGTGCAAAGACGGAGGAAAATATTTAGCTTTATTTCACAAAGTGAAAACGCGACTTCGCAAAAAACAGGTCTAACAACTCACATTTGTTCGAGTCACGGGCTCACCTTGTTCACAAGTTATTTGAATTTATCCAATTTATTAGAGTGGTTAAAGTCATAAACACCTCTGAAGATCGTTTTCGAACCCTAAATCAATGAGCATTACTTAACGTGTTCAGTTAGATGAAATTTTACGACTTTATTTCGTTTGTAAAAGCAATTGGTCTAAATAATGCCATGGCCTATTGTCCAGCTATTACTGTGATAATCATTTTAGCTCACGAAACCTGCGAGTTTTAACAGTATTAAATCATCCCTGGATATTATGACCTAGCCGAAAGTGTGTCCAAATTTCAAGAGCCAACATTCAAATTAAAGAAGTTTAAGTTGGGACAAGTGAAAGGGACAACCTCGTTATTGCAGCATTTGCAGGATTGCAGGATTGGGGGAAGAGAGGTCATGACCTGCAGTGATCGTCGTCCAAGGAGCCCTGGTAGGAAATTATCATTACAAAACTACCTTTTTCTGAATTCTCACTATCATAGATCCGGTCTTGGGCACCGTTTCAAAAGCAAGTTGAGCCTAGTAAAAACCATCCACAGTTTTGACACTTCTTGTACCGCTTTTATCGGCCAAGGTTTGAGCGATTTCGAGGCAGGGTTGGGATCAGCTGAAGACCTTCACTTCGCAGCTATATTAAAGAGACTTTCTGGTGTATTGATTGCAACAACGATGGCATAGCTTTACAATCACTAAAAGGGCTTTACCTAAGCAATTGCGGCGTATCTTTAACTGAATTGGGGGAAAACACATTTGATGAGGAATAAATAATAAAACAAAGCGTACTTTTATGTTTAGAATATACATATATAAATGCTAACAAGTGACTAACTCTCGGTTACCACTAAATGAGTACAAATAAAAAAAAAAAAACTTCGAGAACGAGAATGAGTGCATATAAAGCCGGTAAGCTGAGTACTATAACGAGTCCAAAGCCCTACGTATACGACACACTCAACTTACTAGTACTTTGTCCCTTCGAGATGGAGTATTCTTATGGAACGAGCTACAATAGAAATGCACTAGACTATCATTACTGGTACGGACACAAGTATACTACAAATATGATTCTGTATGCTAACCTCCTTCCCTCCCCTCACATCCAACTCCGACCCCTTCCACCTTTTCTCCCTCCTCATCCTCCGCTTGCTCTTCTCCTTCCTCTTCCTCCTCATGTGTAATGTATTTTGCCACTTTTCTCTAGTGGTTAACTATAAAATGAAGTGATAAGATCAGATAGGCAGAGCCTATACTCCAATTCCTTATCAAAATGCGTTCGAAATGGAATAAAATGATGCTAAAAAGTCACTTACCTTGTGGGCCCGGATATCCATGACGAGGCCATTCAAATGGGTGGCCCTCTAGCGACATCAGGGTGTACTCTTGCTCGATACCAAACCAAGGATGTTGTGAGGCTACTTCCGGCTTTGACATGACTTCTAGGCAATGATGTCTGTAGTTCTTATCTGTAAATTGTTTCCAAACTTGAGAATTAGTTATCTATCTCGGTGCTCGTATAAGAGCTGTACTACCTTTACTTAAACCTAGCAGTGGTGTACCTACAGGTGGAAGGGACGATTGCCCATTCCCCCCCACCCCCCTCTGAAAAGTGAAAAATTCCAAAATTTGCCTTTATTTGCCTTTTGTGACACCAGTCAACTACAGTGTGGTTTTCTCAACTCATCTTTAATTAAATTCCGACATTTCTCCAATAAAGGCTGCATTTTTGCAATAATTTGTTTCAAAAAAGTAAAATATTCTGCGCCCTTTGCGCGCAGCAATTTTCGGCTACTAATGCAGTCCCTCATAAATCAGTTTGGTAAACTTTTCCGAACTCTGGAAATGAGAAAATGATCCAGTGATATTGGCAACAACAGTGCTATTTTTATGAATTTTCTATCATCATATTCCACGTTTTCTCCAATATAAACTGCTAAACCCCAAAATTAATAAAATACAGATTCTTCAATAATTCCCAAAATTTTCTCATTTCCTTATATATTGGGAACCCAGAATCCTAAATTTTCTCCAAAACATGCTTCATATTTTCAAAAATTTGCTCAAAAGGGCAAAAATTTGGGCGCGCTTCCGCAAATTACATTCCCTAGTGAGATCGTGTTCACGCTTTACTAAAATTCAGAAAATTTGGGTGCTTGCCCCCCCTCCCCGGAAAAATGTGTAGCTACCCCAATGAAACCTAAAAACTGAAACCACAAGTTGGCGGGAAATTTGCACTTTGACTACACATTATTTGCATCTTTTACATGTTTCTGTATCTTAATGCTAACCAATATAATCTCAGGCCCAACCGTATTACAAGGATCAGTGTCTGTGTGCGGTACAGGGCCTGACTTAAGACGTTTCTTTAGACTTTTGTAGATCGCGCTGCGGGATGTCAAAAGGGGATCATATGGGAGTACTTCTATAAGGTTCATTTGAGCCTTATAACTTTGCAATTGAACCTCATGGGAATTCAAGCTCTTTCTTCTTCAAAGATGGACACCACAACAGTCACCGTTTAATGAGTTTAATGAGGTAGGTGTTGACGTACATGATTTGAATGATTTGAACCAGTAAGCAGCATCTCAAATTTTTAGTAATGCGATCGGAGTTTCGAAGGGATTCATTGGGTCGATATCCATAACTTAATGAGAGTGGTTAAAGGTCATAACCACATGAAAATGCTTATATAATTAGCACATAGTCACGTTTCATATCCAATAGTTACAGAAAAGGTAAATATTTTGAATTTTGTGGTGCCCTGACTCGTAACTGTTTTTTGCATAATTTGAAAAAGTGTCTGGTCACGAATTTTTGAAAACCGGATTGAGCCGTTTAGTACTCACTCATAAAACACTGAGTAATTTGTATGTAGGGTATGGGAATTGTCTAATTTTGACCATTTTTCATTGGTATGTGAAGAAAACTTAACAGGTTTGGGGTAAAATGTTAAATTTCACGCCAAACTCAACTGACGAGTGTGTGTAAAGGGCAAACATTAAATATATTTTGAGTCAACAGTCAAATCTCACAAATTCGTTTTTCTTTTTCTTTGGAGTATCTTTCATAACATTTCATTACAGGACTTACAAATTGCATATTCAAGGTAAACCAAGGAACCACTTTGAGCACAGTAAATTTCACAACTATGGATGAAATATACTGTCACATGTTTCATGATTCCCAACTCGCACCATTTTGAAAAAAAAAAAGAACATTCTACACACAAATTCAACTTGGGGGAATGCATTTTTCCTTTAAGTAAAAAACTTGTGATGACGTCATAATACCAAAGCCAGGAATACATGTAAACATTTTTTACAGTATCGACTGAGCTAATTACATACCTTCCGGTTTTCGATTGTACTTGTAAATGTCGCATAGGACGATCTTGTTGGTTCCAAGTCTAAATGGATCTTTGAACATTGCCCTAGGGTAGAGATATAAATCACTGTTGGACCCTTCGGCTTGCCCTGTGCTTGATCCATCGAATGTCCATTCTGGGCAATCTTTGAAAAAATATATTCACATAATTTTGCTGTAACCATAGGCGTCCGGAAGGGGGGGAGCAAGGTGGGCACTTGCCCCCCCCCCCCCGGAAAATCAAACTTGTGAGAAATTAATTAAAAATTGAAATAAAAAAAATAAAAATAAATCATCAAAATATCTTCAGTCAAAGCGTCAGTTTCTTCTAGTGAAATATGCGGACATTTGACCAGGAATAGCAAAAGAGAACATGGTATGCTGAATAATGAAATCGTAATTTGGGGACCATCATTAGTGATATCTATTGGAAATTTGTAACTGTAAACACTATGCCAAAATTGTACTAGTTGTCAGGTATGTATTGCGCATATGGCATCCGACTATTGATGAATGCGACGGTCTTGGTTTGGTCCCGTGCTGATCTCAAGTGGAGACGCGCGGATGTAACAGGGATATACAAGGTGAACATGGGTGGGGTGGGGGTATGATTCATAATTGAGTAACGGAGATAGTCCTATAAAAGCTGTTTGACAGTTGTAAGTTTTATCGTACATAGGCGTGCGAGGCCATGACCAAGAGGCAGATTTCCCTTCAACAATTTTTTACATTGAAAATTCTAAAATCTAGAAATTACAGGCATGAAATTCTTGTTTCAGGGCTGGGTACATGCAGCTTATAACAATCACCAAGTGTCGTTTACGGCCATCTGGAGGGTTTGTAAGGCCCAAAATTTTCTTCTACGCTCCGCTTAGATAGTGTACACAATTTAATCATCCATGAATGGCCTTGCTCCCTTTTAAAAATTTCTGCGGACGCCCATGTTTGTAACTTCTCATATAGGTGCATGTGATGACATAATTAATTGGGCCAATGACAGCATGTTTCACAGCAAAAGTAAAGATTAACGAGTACGGAACCATCTCTGATGGGTGATAACGGAACAATTGTTCTTGGGTAATAACACATAAAATGACCGCTCTTCGGGAATGGAATCACTAACCTTTCAAATGCTCTTTCTAAGCCTTACGAGTAAAGCAGTACCCGTCAAAAGAAAAGAAACCTTAACCCTATACAAACACTCTAAAAGTAAAAAGAGTTATAAAGTTCACTCCAAACATGGAAGTACTTCCATGCTCCAAAAGAGCAAAGGTTCACTCCAATAACAGTGAAATTCACTCAAAGAAGGGTGAAAGTCCACCCAAAAGAGCGAAACTTCACTCTTGACAGATTGTCCGCAATGAGCACTCGTTGAAAAGAGTTATCCCTATATGGATTCGTTATAGAGTTAATTTCACTCTTCTTGGAGTCAATTTCAACACTCTTTGTTGTGAAATGTACTTTTAAGGAGTGAAGTCTCACTTTTCACTCCATTTTACAGTGACTCAGTTCACTATTTGGTTCAAGAGTTTATTTACCTTCTGGACACTTTGGCTCCACATCCATCGTTTTGGTCTTGGCTCTCATATTTTCTCCCGAGCCATCAATCCAGACGTACGTTACCAGAGTTTTCCCGCCCTGAGAGAGATTCAAGTAGTGATGCTCTAGATTAACCGAACGGTACGAGTAGGTTATACTTTCTACGTCATCCATTCTTCCTACGGTGTAAAGTAAAAAAAAATGCATGTTACCTTTGTGTCAGACCCTTGGACAGACAAGGTGACGAGAGAAATGACCTTCAGGGGGAATTCCCAGTTGGGCTCAGTGTTTTAAATTGAATTTACTTAATGAAAACTTGACATTTAAAAGCGGCAAAAAATACCTTTCATGCAATTATGTATACCAGAAGACAATAAAATTCTTTCTGTTGTGTTTTCTTCTTTCTCCATAGCAGCAGAGAGTCTGTGGCAACTCTCTGGTAGCAGGCAGTGGAAAAGCAAGAATTTGAAAGAAGACGTTTAGAGAAAAATCCTGTTTTTTATACTTACTTCAAAGCTTAGTTCCGTATACCTGTCAATTAAATTACTCTCAAACAATAATTATGTCATTACACAAAAACAAAGTAAGGGACGTTAACCACACCCATTCGGTAGCTCTAGGAGGGCGAAACCCCCTGTGACCAAAGCCTGAAAAATTAATAGCAGAAATGGCAAACAATGGTTTAGTTTCAGAAATTGGATTATTTTAATTGTACTTGTCTCAAAATTTTCACCAGTAGATTGAATATATGTCACCAGTTCATTTGAAGTTTCAGTGTCATCAATCGAAAATAAAGAAACAGTTTTTGCGTGTTGCTTTTAGACTTTCTTTCACCTGATGGTTATAACTTGCTCAAGGAACGCCAATTTGGTAAGGATCTGTGACGGCTAGAGCTCCTGGCCAGTTAGAACTGATGGTCTGGAGCTATACTTCCCCGTCTCTCCCACACACTCAATACAAAGACGAATATTTCATATTGTGTCCTCCATACAGATGTGAAAATATTGCAGAAATTTCCCGTAAAATTTGTGTAATTAAGGTAATGCATAAAAAGCATCTTAAAACCCACAAGTATTCGCAACTTTCACCCTCCTACTCTCTTTACCAGAACAGCAGTCCGCAACAACATTCACACCTCCCCATCTCACAACCCCCTCCCCCGAATTAAGTTGAATAGCGTTTGCTTTTATACTCTTTCACATATAAATATATATCCCATGGTAAAACTATAAACCTACCTTTCATCTAGGAATGAAATGCGCTCTGTTCAGGTTAACCGGATTTTCTTTAGACCAGCGTTCTCTTCAACATGCAGATCGGCACACCAACTTGTTTTTTCCTCGTCAGCTATAACGAAAAGAATCAAATATAACAACTGACAAATACAAAAACGGAGGGAAAACTAGGGAAAGCTAAAAGAAAAAAAAAGGGGGGGGGGACGAAGCCATAAAAAATGAAAGAAAGTAATAGCACTTGTGGAAAGCAAAAACCTGCAGGTTTGAAAGTAGGAAGTACACCTGAAGTAAACTTCAAAATTTACGTGCAGGCACTAAAATGGTATGGAAAGCATTGCTTTCTAAGAAATGTTCTGATTCTGCCATGTTTCAATACCAATATGGATGAAACTAAGACACAGAATGACAAAACTAGGTAGTACCCTCGTTTTCTTTTCAAGAAATACACCGCGAATCCGGACAACAAGTGATGGTCTGATTTCAGTCGACCATTACTGGGGTCTATTACCTTTTAATTTTTCAATTCCTTTGCTTACTTGTATCATGGATGGTTTTACACTAAATTGTGCCTTGATTTCTTCAATTTCACTAAATTTGAGAGTTTGAAATTCTTGTAGACAATAAATGAAAGCGGGTTAGGGCTGATGGACTCCACTGTTAGCCGCCTACAGTCACTAAACACAAGCGCTAATCGGATTCGTCTATCAGTCTATAGGGTTTCGCTGAGGGATGTGCAGCGATAATTAGGTCAAGAACAATTTTTCAACTCAAACTTTTAACGATTCAAATGTAAGTCTCGTTGTTCTTGTAATGCATATATTTTAAGGAGATGAAATTACAATAGATTTTGTCAGATTTAAACCATAAGAATGGCGGCTAATAATTAAAGTTACTTTCTCTGTCTGGCATGATGTAAATTCCACTGTTCCTACAAAAAAGGAAGACTGGTATAACTTGAGGTTCTTTTCTAATTTTAAGTCCCCTAAAAAGGACTGTGATTTTTTCATCGATGACATGGTACATTGATAAGACATTCATACTTTAGAGGGAAGAGGCCCATTGCACAATGGCTATCTTCACGCGGTTTTGACTGTTCCGGAACTTGACGAGAACATGGGAACTCGTTCTGAAGTGCCGAACACTTTCAAGTAAGATACGCTACACACGTCACACGTCACTCGGGCTTAACTTTTCGCCATTACTTTTCCTACATTCACGATTAACATTCTTTAAATTTTGCTGTTCTAAACATTTACTCCTGTCGGGTTCATGTTTGCATAAGTTGTTGTCATTGCGTATATTGTCACCACATTTCGCAAATGTTCACGAACGTTTTCTTTCTTGATCGACTCGAAGAAGGGGCATGATAAGATCGTAGTAGCTATAACTCATATAGTTTTTTTGCGTCATGATTTCATTCACTTGTTTCCATCTCCCCATAGTTAATAAGAAGTTTGAAAGCCTGCATGGATATTACGGATTCATGAAAAAAAACATGTTACTTTGCACTAGTAACTTAGGCTAGGCCAGACTCCTTGCAATATCATTTCATGTATGTTGAATAAGGGAATACAAATCATAAGAAAATGACTTTGAATGTTTAATGCTCGGGATCAAATAAGGAGGCTGCTCAGTATTGGCATATTCGCGAACGAGTGGGTCATTCCCTGCAAAGTATGTCAGCTAGTACGGGCCGTGAACTTTTGTGAAAAATGTTTTTCTCTTGCAAGGTAGAATTAGAGCTGTGTTAGCAAATTAAAACTGACGTCAACGGTCTCAAGCTGGAGATATTTTTTTATGGAATTACTGAGGTCACTGATCTTGTGAATGGCTAAGGTAGTAACACCCTTGGAAGTATTGCACCATGGATCATAAATGTTGCCAATGGGAAAAAAAGAACATTAACATCAGACCAGCTGTTTAAACTTTGACATAGCCTGGTACGACAGCATCCGTCCAACTATTAAATTTCCAGAACCACAGATCAAGAGACAGGTCGCCATAACTTTGGTTAAATTGAAAATAGATCTGAGTTTTCCAAATTGAGTTAAGCTTAATCCTCAATCCTAATTCAGGAATGGCTCATGTTAGACACGTGATAAATACGTTTGCCACTTATACTTGCTCAATTCGTGTAGAATGAATTCATATACACCTTTGCTTATCAATGTTTTTGCACGGAAACATAATGAGAGCAATTTAAAGGAGATTTGCTCAGTGGTAAAATTTAGCGAATTTTGAAAAATAAACGTGGGCGTCTGTTCTTTTCCCTTTAAATGGTTATACGTTATGGAACAAAACACCAGCTGGAGTAAATGCCATGATGTTTCAAGTGGGAAGAAGAAGGACCGAACTAAAAAAAAAATAACCGCCATTACTAAAACGACTTACAAAAGACTGATTGTTGAAACTGCCGATCTGGTGAATGATAGGCCTAGCTATTTTTTCTTTTTATTACAATATTTTCCACAGGTGAGAAGCCTGGGTTGGAAGGATCAAACTGAACAAAGCACCCCTGGACTAGCCAAGTATGCTTTACAAAACTCACCGTGAATTGACGTTAAAAGTATCACCAGCGTTGATTTTGGTGTAGTACAGGTCTTACAAGGAATTCAAAATTCCATTTTAAATGTACAAAACTCGAGGAAATGACCTTTAAACTCAATAATTATAACATAATTTTATTATAACGACTTGCAAAAGACTGATTACTGCAACTGCCGATTTTTAGTCCAATATTTTCCACAGGCAAGAAGACAGAGTTTTGTCATGAGAGGGTTTTGGAGTGTGACATCTGGGAAGGATCCAAGAGAAGGGGTCAAATGGAGAAGGGGAGTGATGGGAGATGGTAGAAATACCTCTTTGGAGGTGTCCAGATGAGAAATTGTGTAATATTTATATTTCTCCCTTAAAAGGGAATAAAGTTTGCAGGGATCATTTGTCTGCCTTTTTGCCATTACACTTTCAAAGCTTGGGTCATGGGTCCGGATCTTACCTCTTTGGGTACGCCCCTGGTCTTCCACAGTACTTCCAGTTTTGAATTTTAGTCTTACACTTGAGGACGTTTTTATTAAAAGTGTTATCCTATACTCCAAAGTCTACATGGAATGAGAAAATCAGATACAAACTGCAACTAAAGCTAAACTTTGTTATGGACTACTATATAGTATGTAGGAATATTGTCGGGAGTAGTTGCCAAAATAGCACTAGTTCCCGTCTAGAAGGGACGGGGGAAACAATCATATACATGACCACCTCAACACATACCTTGTATTTTAATGTTATAATCTGTCTTCCCGATATCAATAGAGTCCAAGCACGATTTCCCGATGAGAGTCGGTTATCGTGTGAACAAATTCAATAGTAATCGCTTGTGATTTGCTGAATGATAACTCTCAACCTCAACCGGAATATCAGCCTGTTGGCAGGATACATGAAGCTTTTGGCTGAAGGGTGTATACGAATCAGACACCCACCCACCCCCAACCCCCTCCAAAATAAAAAAAAAAAAACACCAACACCACCACGAACACCAAAACGAAAGTAAAAACGGTTTTGCGATGAAAAAGTCTTGAAATAAAGGAAGACAATTGTTTCCCAAGTAGACCATTATAAGTGCAACGTAGCCATGGGCCATTGAAACATCCCCAACTGATCTCGTTGTAATCAGTAACGTAAATATGTCAACATAAATTTTACTTCAAAATGTTGCATGTAAGGAACCAAATTTTTTCAAAACTTTCAAAATGGAAGGGATACCCTGTTCACGTAGACCCCTCTTCAGACCGACAAACGCACCACGTGCCAATAAAAAATTCCCTGGCTGCGCCGCCTAACCACTGCAACTACACCATCAAGACTGATTTTGTCAAAGTTGAAAATCTCGCACGTTTGACGTTGCAATGAACAAGTAAACTGAAGGGAAAGGGGATACATCAAGAACCAATAGAGAAACAGAATAGCGGTGACGGAGCCACGAGGACGGTTTTGAGGGTTAGAACTCCCATGACCCAACCTTGCAATGCAAAAAACACTTAAAATAAAACGTTTTTTTCTCTCTATCGTTATACTTTTCCCTCATATCGTGCCCCCCCCCCCATGACACAAAACCCTTCCCATGACACAATCCTGGCTACGCGCCTGCAGGACAGTGTACACTACTTCAAGTGGGGTTGACTGCATTTCTCCTTTAAAGCTGGCTCGGGTCCAAGAAGTATTAATTTGAACAACTAACAAAATATAAATGTTGATATCGGTCATGCAGATAATAACATGGAGTGGAACCGCAATCAGTAAAGGGTAGGCTAAAGACACAGGCGTACTGGAGCACTTCAGTTTGGGGGCAGAAGATTTTTTGCCGGAAAATGCAATTCTGCGTAGAGTGGCACAATTGGTTGGCTCAGAGCGCACAAAAATTTTGAAAAATCGGACCCTCAGACAGTCGAAAATGGCATTTCGTAGGCTTTTATGGGGGATATGAACAGTCCCCTTTTTTGAGATTTCGTTTGCAAAACTGTTCACTTGAAACTAAAATTCTGATAGGAAGATTATCTAAGCGGAGCGCCACCATTAGTTGGCGCAGAGCGTACAGGAAATTTTGAAAAATTTGACCCCTCTGACCGCCGGATATAGCATTTCCCAGGCTTTATAAGAAGGATCTAAGCAGTTGCTTTTTTGATTAGAAAATTACCAGATAAAATGTAAGACTACCATTACATGAAATAGTCTTGAATCTTTTCGGGAAAAAACTAAAACGGACTGAGTGAATTAAGAACATGATAATGTATTTTACTCTTATGCGACTCTTGCCTAAATTCATTATAATGATGAAATTGTCTTTATGACTGCTCGAACTACCAACTAGTCTATACATGATTTTACTTTTATTAGTAGCACCTTTGAAAAAATTTCACGTAACAAGGTAGGTTTTATTTTGTATTCTCAGTCTTATGGAAAAACATTCTTACACTGTATCATTAAGTGGTACTGAAAAACATATAGACACTTTTCCAAAAAACTTTTACAAAGGATTATGGGACAGAATATTGGTGTGCATTATTTTATCCTACAGTAAAATGTCATTGAAAAAATTTATGCATACCTAAAACCTATCCCACAATCCTTTGTGATTGCTGTTTGGAAAAGGGTCAATTAGCCATTTCCATAACCATTGCCCACATTTGGCTCTAGGGGCAGGATAAGCGGCAAATTATGAGGCACTGCACTTGAGCACCCTCTCGTCTGTTCGTTGTATTAATCTGGTAATTGAAAACATTCCAGCATTTTCTCAACCTTAATTCGCTCGAATATTTCACCATTTAGGGCAAAGATATTTTTGCAGGACCACATCATGAAGTGGGGCTGACGAAAACTTTTTCACAAGCAACCCGACCCGATCATGTCGCAAATCTTTATCCTTTTTACTTTCCATAAAAACTTTGCTTTGAACATAGCTTATGCTGTTTTTCGGGCAAAGATTTGAAAGTATTAAAATAATCGGCCATTTCGGTCATTATGTTGCACAAGATTTGAAACAGGCCAGAGAATTTTTCTTTTAAGCTAAAGGCTTCCCAACTTTTTCGTAATACTTTGATATTTCGTAAATGTGTTACACTGACTATGAAATTGTTCTATTTTGGGGGCGAATGCTTGAGAAAATTTGGATATCCAACCATTTCACTAATTGTTTTCGTTTAAAAACGGTGAAACAAAACTCATGGATAATAGCTTTGTGTGGTGTTTGAATGTGTAGCGAATTTTGAAATCTTATTGATTTTTCAAGAAATTGTTACCGCGACTATGACGCTTTTTCCTTTTATTCGGGCATATTTTCTTTTAAGATCTCGGGCACTATTTGGAATTTTCTGAAAAAACGTACTGTGTTTATTTAAATTCAAGCGGCTGTCCAAATTTTTCCCCATCCCTGCCGGAATTTTTCCCAAATTCCTGCCCGAAGTTTAGATTTTCCGTTTTTAGGGGGAAGTCTGACCCCTTCCCCTGCCTCGTACGTCAATGGGGTAAAGAAAACCGCCTAAATATAGATCAGAACAATCAAATATTACCTCTTATATGGAAGGCAAACCGTGTAATAAAACAACAAATTTCTTCTGTGATAAAATAATACCAAATGAAAAAGCATTCTTGTTGCCGCGGCAACAGATGTTAACCTGTAGTACGTGAATTTATTCCATTATGAATGTATGATGTAGCCAGGCTTAATAGCTCACACAAAAATGTCAATGTCATTTATGAATAAGATATCGAGTTTTATCAACTTCATATTAAATATTATAATCTAAAACATACTGAAAATTTGAATGACTCGAACGGACCACGAAAACCAGTGAAAATTTGATCACAAGTAAGTATCCACGGTTAATTGATTGCCATCAATTAAAATTTAAACGTCACACAACCCACCTTTGAATACGACAAGGCATCAGAGCGGTCTTTGGGATGAACCTTTCCGGCGGTGGAGCAAAGCTAAAAAGAAAATGTTAATATCAGCGAAATACATATGACCAGTTGGTCAGAAGTCAAAGTAAACGCAATGAGATGGACGTACCTGAAAAAGAACCGTAGCTGCCAGGTACCGTTCACTTCATTTTGTGTATGTTGATTGTAAACCTACTGTCCTTTATTTACCCTCTGGCAACTGAGGAAGGTGATTTTAGCCAATATACCATATCCCTGCACAATGTAATAGACCTATTTCCAAATAGCAATTGCAAAGGATTGTGTGATAGAGTTTTGGTGTTTGTCATTTTTGTCAATGACATTTTACTGTTGTGAAAATTGACGTACACCCAAAACTCTATCCCACAATTCATTGTAATTGCTATTTGGAAATAGGTCTATACTGAGCATTGACGGGGTTACATACAAAGGGAAATGTTTTACACGGTTACACGGAAGGGGGAGGGGCACGTTTATCCCCAGAATTTTCCAGTAAAAGGGTTTGCCCTGAAGAATAACAAATGTTACCCACAAAAAACACCACAACGAACCCTTCAACACTAATTTTGTCAACTAAGTTGTGCAAAATTTTGCGTTTTCTTATAAAACACTAAAAAAATTTCAAAAATAGAATCTCCCGTGGACATTCCCTTGTGCAACTCCTACAGGGGCTTGAACCCCATGTTGACTACACTGTAAAAAATTACGGTAGATTTACAGAACAACAAAATAGAGAAATAAATAAGGATAACAGAGAAGTTCTGGAAACTTATTACCAGAACTTTTCTGTAATCTTTAGGTTTCTCTTTATTTTTTTATTCTGTATATTTACTGCGATTTTGAGCCATTTTTACAGTGTACTCTGGCCAAGGCCTGTTTAACAGTATTTGCAGGGGAGGCCTACATAGACCTTTCTAGTAGGGGAAGAGGTAAAGGCTGACGTTCATTGAATCTCCCAATAGTCGCACATGCATAGTTTGAAGCTAGTTCTTCAATCTTAAAACACCCTTATAATTGTCAAAGAAAATACATAGGGTAAAATGGAATAGGCCTGTATTAGAATATTTCATTCGACGCAGTCTCTATATATAACTTGATAAGTTCTTAATGTTTCTCTTCTTGCCCCAATCGATTTTCAATCGATTTGACAAATATACCCGGCATACGCAAGTGTACTTAACCTCAATTGGTTATAAGCCTGTCCATGTGGAGGGGCAAGGATTTGCCAAACGAACCGGGGGTAGATAACAACTGCTAGCCCCAACACAAGTGACGATGTGACCAGCAACTCCCTGGTGTGACGAACGTGATGGAAGGTAGAGGTGTCGTGCCCAGTGGAGCCGGGATGGGGGACTGGGCCCAAAAATCTTTTCAAGCGTGTCATAAAATTTTGTCTGAAAATGTATTTTAAAACCCCTAAGATGTCAGCATGTCGAGGTTCTATGCGAAGATTGCATGCAAAGTTATTTATTTTTGAAAAATTAAAGCTCAGTGGTAGTATAGACGAATCCGGACAGCAAGTGATGGTCTGATTTCAGTCAGCCATAACTGGGTCCATTACCTTTTAATCTCTCGATTTCCAAGCTTACCTGTATCATGGATGGTTTTACACTTGTATCGTGCGTGATTCCTTCAATTTTACAGAATATTATCGTTTGAAGCTCATGTAGACGATATATGAAGACGATTCAATGCTGATGGATCCCACTATGGCTGCCTACAGTCACTAAAAACAAAGCGCTGATCGGATTCGTCTGTATGTTCAGTAGCGTAACCAGCGGGGGCAAGGGGGACACTGCCCCCCTTCCCGGACGCAAAAAAAATGGGAAGGGAAGGGAAGAAGAAAACGGGAAAAGAAGGAAAGAAAGGAAAAGAGGAAAAGGGGGAAGAAGAGAAAAGGAAAAAGAAAAAGAAGGGGAAGGAAAGGAAAGAAAGGTAGAAGAAAAAGGAAAACGGAAAAGAAGGGAAAAGAAAGGGGAAAGGAAAAAACAGAGCAATGAGAAAAGAAAGAAAGTGGGTCAACTATAACATCAAAAGCAAGATTAATCTGCATTCATGGAACACTGTTTTGGTCAATATATGAACATTCATTTAGTCGCCTAAAGTTAACAAAATAATATCTGAGGTCCACTTTATCGGAGAAAAGACTTATCCCTCTTGCTCTTTGCCAGACAGTCATCGGGGGGACTTTAGAAAAGCAATCATTCTCAGATTTGCCACCAATATTTGAAGGAAGTGTAGATTCTTCAGTAATTCCCCAAAGTATTTAAACTTCCTCACACGAAACCCGGAATCCAAAGCTTTCTGCAATATAAGCTCCATATCAACAAATTTTTGTTTCAAAAGGGCAGAAATTTCGGCGAGCTTCGTGCGCCGCAATAAATCACTTTTTTAGTGGTTTTCACTTTGCAAGAAATTTCGAAAACTTAGCTACTATTTACAAGCCCAGGACATGCCATTCCCCCTGTCTGAGGGGTCGCGATTTTTCAAAACTTTTTGTTCGCTCCGCGCCAACTGGAGGTAGCCTTTCTAGCAAGACTTCATATTCTAGGCAGGGGAACCATTGGCCTACCGTACTCAAATGCTCTCATACACACCTATCATCGGATATCTTTCAACCCTGTCAGTTGTTAAGTATTTGTAGATGGATTCTTTAGTTATTGAAGTGTCAAAATTTTTATCAATGTTCAATGTTGCAGCGCAGTGGCGTAGCTACAGGAGGCAGGTTGATTGTGTCCTTGCTAGAAAAAGTGAAAAATTCGAAAATTTACCATTTGAGACACCCGTTAAATACAGTGAGGTTTTTCTAAGTTTTCCTTCATTAAATTCCGAATTCTTTCTAATACAAGTTCCATATTCAAGTTATAAAAGGAAATATTTTCCGCCCGCTTCGCGCGCCTTAAATTGCAACCCTTAAATCTGTAAGTGATCGCTCTTAAAGCAGTCAGTGGATAATTGATCCTAGCCGCTACAGTTCCGTTTCCCTAAAATTTTCTGCAATAAAGGCTTTCATTTTGTCCAAAAAAGGCAACAAAGTTTCGAGAGATTTCTTAATGTCGTCGAGAAGCCTTAATCCGCTCTCCTGAGATAACACGATCTTCAGGCGACATGCTATCTCAGATTCATGCTAATAGGAAACGCAGATTCTTCGATAGTCCCCCCCCCCCCCCCCAAAAAAAAATGCAAATTTTCTTACAGGAAACCCTGAATCTAATCTATTTTATGCAATACAAGCTCCATATTTACAAATGTGTAAAAGGACCCAAATTTGCGGTACGTATCTCATACAGTAGTGTTCACACTTAAGAAAAAAATCAGATTCATTTGAAAAAAAATGTTCTTGCTCGTAGAAAAAGCGAAAAAAATGTAGCATGAAAATGTGCCTTTTGGTCAATGGGGCAGGGTGCGTTGCATGGTCCAATACTGCCCCCCCCCCCCCAACACTTCCCTTAAGGCCCTAAGACACCCACAAACTAACACAGCTCAACTAGTACAAAAATCGGGAGACCTCTATGCTATTGCCCCCCCCCCCCCCACCCCGGAAGGTCAGGTCTGGTTACGCCGCTGTGTATGTTTAACTTTCTAGCTTGGTTAGTTCGATTTGCTGGGCAAGGCTGTTATCAAGGCTGCTAATAGTTTTCAAGCAATTCAGCTCGAGAATCACTCATTTAGGCGTAATTTCAAGCTAAATACGATGAATGTGTCCATCTACCGAATAACGTCAAGGTTATAACGCAAACGATTTGTCGTACAGAACGTATATTCCTGATGTATCAAACCTTATCATTTCTTGGACATAACTTCAACACCTATCTGAAAAAAAAGCTCCACGTGCATGCATTCAATAATTCACTCAACACAACCTGTCAGTGCTGCCCGACAGTCCAAGCTTTCATATTGTTCGCCATGGCCTTTTGCAGAGTTCAAATGAAGTATATCATCAAGGTATGCCGCTCTAAAAGTCACTTTCAAAATCGTTTTCTCGAGCATAAGTTATGTTCATCGATACATTATTGGGTGGTAACTAATTGCTAATAAATACGGTAGCATCATGACCATAGTCCCAGAAACTTGTTTTTCCCTCATTTATATTTCTATTGTGTTTCATGCCACCTCCCACACGTCCATTATCAGGATATATACACATTCAATTTTAGGCTATCACTAACACATGTCGGTATAGGCATGGGGATGTTTCCTTGAAAGTCCCAGGAGCATGAAACATTTGAAAATGGCAAATCTGGGTATGCAGTGATAAGGCTCTAGAAGTGCCATTTCCAGCAAACTAAAGGCACTTTTAAGTTTTAACAACAAAAATAAAAAAAAATTGTGGAGACAAGGCCTCACATACAAACGTATTTTCCAATGATTAGTTTACCTTACCTTGCCATTTCATCCTATCGTAGGGGCACAGTTTATCTGGTACAGTCGTGAACCTAATTTTCTGATCATTGCCATTTGTCCATTTTTTATTGAGGTGAAGACTTCATTGCATACGAAAGTACCAGATAGCAAACACTGCAATCCTACTTACAAGCTTGGATATACTATTTCCAGCTGTCTGAGGGTAACTTTATTTCAAATTTTCTGTTCGCCCCGCGCCAACTGATGGTGGCTCTCCGCTTAGATAGTCCTCTGGTTAACCACCACTTCAAGCGGCCCACCCCCAAAAGATTTATTTTTGCACGACGCCTCCTGGCCGGAAGGGTGGGCAAATGACATTTATTAGTACTGCAGAGCGGCACAACACATTAATTGGGACGGAGATTAATTCATTAAATTGGAAATTTGCAGTTTCTTTAAGAGAAACTGGGAAAGTTTTTTTCCTTTTATTAGGTTTCGTGATTGAAAAAATAAGTGTGTATTGAAGAACATTTCGGTAATTTACTGTAAATATATCTCTTTCCCAAGTATAACGTTGGTTCCACTTATCACCGTCTGAGATTGTTTACTTATCGTACCCACTAAAGTTCCAACAAAAATTCTCCCGACGGAATGGGGAAAACAGTCCAAGTTCCTTAACGAGATCCACGGTCAAATCCGACTGCACCCATCTAAATCCACCATTGACCCGTTTAGGTTACGTATTGAGTATTGACATATTCCGGTCATTCAAGTAGTCGCCTGATCTAAAGGGTTCCATCGACGGGGTCTTTTTTCCTGCATCCGTATCAGGGGTTTCAAACCAGATTATTTTGGGTGATACGTAGGCTATCTGACATCTAATTGACCGACCGACCGACCGACCGACCGACCGACCGACCGACCGACCGACCGACCGACCGACTGACTAACTATGTGGGTTAGGTTAAATAGAGTTTGACGGCCCAGATTTCAACGAATTTCTTCAAGTCGGGCCGGCCACTGCCCTTTCCCCAGTTGTGGCTCACTGGCTTGTTTTCCCCCCACTCCATTGCTTATGCTGAGGACAAAGCACAACCGCAGTAGGTTCCTTTTTTGAGTATGACGAGATCAGATTGCAAGTCTGATGCTAATTAATTATGTAGGCTATCAATCTATGTCGCTTAGTCATATCATTGCCCCACCTCAAGAGACCCTTTTCTAGACAAACGTCCCTTACATATCTTCCCGACCACGTGTTTGGTCTAGTAGTGGAGCGCTGCATCCGGCCTCTCATGCGGAAGGTCCGGATAGAGACCTGTCGATGTTGTGCATGATGCAAATTGGGGAAATCTGAGGAAATTTGAGAAATCTGACTAAATTGAACACAAAGTTTGTCTCCATTGGACAGAAATTGGACATATAAAATGCTCCGGAGGTGGTAATTAGAACCTATGCAAAAATCACCGACCCCCTGATAAAACAGTTCTAGTATTGCCTTACATGCTTCGACCTGGATATGTGGTGGGACTGTAGAATACGCGTCCACATACTCTAAAAAAGGGGGGAGGGCCTGAATATGTGTGCACCGTATTTGAAACCAAACTTAAACTGTTCTTGAACCTTACATACTGATCTGGGAAACACTTTATAACACATCCGTGTAGGTGTGTCATGAAATCCCATCTCACCAAGCAACTGATACGCATAAATACAAATATCAGTTACCTGCAAATTGAACGGTGGCTACAGGAGTCCTCGTTGAATGTTAGGTCACACGTATAGGTTCAATTGGGTTGTAATACAGCATAGATAAGAGTAGCACGTCATGACAATTCAATTTATATGACGGAGATTATCGCTTATGCAATCACTACTACTTCAGTGGAAATATTTATCCTAGATAATATGAGACTATAAGTGTTTATATCAGAGAGCTGTAACAGATCTCTGCGTGGACAAAAAAATGCAAAATTATGAAACACTCTTCGGGTGAGTGTCGTGGTACGGTTGTGATAGTCTAGGTGTCGGGCATGCATGATCAGATGACTTTGAACACTCAGGTCAGATAAAAGCGCTGTTTAGCATGCGGGGAAGTAGTAGTACCTCAGGTTATCAGATGTAATGGTTCCCATATCCCCATCTACCACACACTTTTACGTGGTAGCATGCCATTTAAGTGACATATAGCTTAGGTGGACAGAGCGGTTGTCCCATCGTCCGGGACAACTATATTTCTATTAGGACAATCAAAAGTTTAAAGTTGGTTGTCCAATGGACAACTACTTTTTCAGTACGAATGGAAAAGCATTTTGTATTTATCAGATTGAAGCCTACAATGTTGACTGATTAAACTTTCAACTTTTTTCCCATCATCCAATACAGAATTCCAGACTTCAGTGTTTTTGTCTCTCAAACTTCAACAAGTTTTTATTCTTCAATATCAATAGTACATGAACACATTAACCGTTTTGCAGTAGTACAAAATATGTTTCGGACGACCAAATTTACTTCTTGATAAATAAAAATAGTCGGTTCAGTGGTTGTCCGAAGGACAACCATATTTTTTCCTGAAAATCGAGGGCAGTGATTGAGAATTGTATCGAAGGGCGACGTGACGACTAATGGCTGCAGTAACGTCAAGGATGTTGTGAGCAGATTTTGAAACGATAGTTGTGAGTCCTTTCACTAAGTTTAACCAGTGGTAGCTCCCTGGTTTAACAAACAGACCCCCGAAAAATTATAGTTTTGATGACATTTGGGCAACTGAGTTATAACCGCATGATTGTCTCATAAAGTGAAAGTGGGTCCACGGTGTTCATATCAGCATATCAAGAGTGTGTTCCTGCCACGGACTTCCTATACATGGACAGGGCATACTGCACGGTACATTGTCACTACCGTCGTGTGAGAAAAAGCGCACCAAAATGGCCGTCTGCTATGGTTTTGTGTGGAAACTTGGACTTGCTCAAGTATATCATATATTTTGCAAGAAAGTTGAAATATTTTTAAAATATGGCAAGGTGAGGTCAAAATAACTTCACGTATTGCAGGAATATGATATTGTTTCCCATTCAAGTTTAACTTTTGCTCAAAGTATTACAGAGTCGTCGTCAAATCAGACGATTTATAGGTTCACGGCGGCCATCTTGGTGCGCCTTTTTGTCCCAGCTACGGAAAGGACGTACACGTTACATGCTCTGTCCATGTATATGAGTCTGTGGTTCGTGCATATTTTTTTCATTCTTCACAAAATCTGGGGTACTTGAGGACACGTTCCCCAGGTTCCCTTGACATCACCGACCATAAAAGGAAGGTATCTTAGATATAAGCTTAAAGGCCCAATTCTTTCACCCCAAGCAGCACAAATTCTCCTAACCTTCAACACTTATGCCCCTCCCAGAATTGTCTGAAATTCATCTTTATCCAATCTCAGTGAATTACTTCAGTATAGAAAAGCTCAATGTGTATAATCAAAACACTCTCATTACAGTTCATGCTGTGAAATATAAGCTCTGTTACTCTAGATTGTTTGAATTAGCAGCCAATCAAAGAGCTGACCCAAATGCCAATACAGAATTTCCGTACACTGCTACAAAAATTGAAGTTCGGAGTGAGCTATACGAAACTGGTAAATTTCTAAATTTTTTAGACACCTAAATGTTATTTCTTGGCATCAGAAAATCGAAATAAACACAGTAGACATGCATAATGCTGTGTCTAATGACTATGATTTTGACTATAATGTTTAAAGGTGTTTAGCACACAGGGGTGTAGCTGCCCTAACCTTCTTAATGGCATTTCATTGCTTTAGACGATCTTTACGTACGCCTACATATATATTTTTCTGTACTTTGATCGTTAACTAATGTATCAGTTCTAGACAATTATTTTCTTCTTCCTTTAGTTTAGCATAATGTGACACGACTGATATCACGTTGGTCGAACGTGATACCTTCTCCAGATAAGGGTGACAATGTTAACTGCGATGACAATGACGTTGGTAACATCGTGGCAAGAACGATTAGATGAACAATAGGTCTATCAATCAAAGATTGTGAACAGTTCAGATTTTTCCGTGTGACGACGCTAATCGTTTTCCATTGTCATACCTTTCGAGGTATAATTATTTGAACTTAGACAAGCAACAAGTATCTGTGTTACTCCGTTACGCTTATAAACCAGAGAAGGTTCAAAGTCAAGGCGTGATACTCCAACGAAATTCAGGCTCAATCACATTTGTTGGTGCCACTGCCACTTACACATACACTCTAAAATCAAAAGAGTAACCTCAGTCACTCTTTGATAGATTGAAAAGTGTAAATTCACCGTGAGTGTTAATTCATTCCAATGAGAATAGTGGACTTCGCTCTAAGGAGGCGTAGCAACGGGGGGCTTGGGGGACTGGAGCCCCCACTGAATCGCCCAGCCGCCCCCCCCCCCCTCACTGGCGACCTGAGCAAAAAAATTAAATATTCACGCTGGCCGTAGACTTGGCCAAGTCTCTCGTGAGTGTTCCGCGGGGGGTTGACAACTTTCTCTTCAAAATTCCCCTACTGCAGCATAAGCACAGAATATAGTATTTTCCTTTTATCTAATACGCCCTCTATCGGTCTATTAATTCTATCGTTTCTCAACGAGAGACTTGGGACAATTGGTTTCTATGACGTCATACTAATGAGGCTATTTATTATTCATCATTAAACTGTATCAGCACTACCAACCAATCAGCATTCTCAAACACAAACTTTAGTATCGCCCAACTGAAGGTTTGTATAGAAACGTGAGTGAATAATATTAAAGACCCTGATCATACCCATAATAATTAAATATTTAAACATATCTCAACTAATGCTTTCTTAAATATTTAAGCGTATAAGGAGTAATTAAATTGATATCTCTCATGGTAAAACGAAAATACGATCGATCTTTATAACCTTGAAAAGTAGTATCGTCTTCCATTGAGGCGTAGCAGAAAACGCATTGTTTTTGAGCTCGTACCATAGTGGAATACTTCTAAAATAGGAAATTCTCATGATGTAAAATAAGTGGTACAATGTATGTGACAATTCGATCTATCCTGCGGGTACGAATTCGGAGTTTTAGCGACGTAACACATTGAACTAGTACTTGAAGCAATTATGCGAATTGATTACAGACACTAATCATTTCACTGTTATTGTCAGATTGTAGGCCACAAAAATTAACAGTATTACAACGAACGAAACCGTCTGGCTCCAAAAAAAGTACTCAACTGAGATTACGCCCCTTGGCTCTTCGCCAGAGAGTCGAGGGGACTTTTAGCAAAAAAAAAAACGAGATTACAGACAGAAAAGTCAAATGGGTAGGAGAAGAATATGCCGTTATTTCCTGGATGAAGGATAGTTTTGCGTCAAACCTAAGGGGATATGTCTTAGTTAGTCTCATCTCTTTACTTCCCCGTCAATGGTCCCCCATCCTTGATACTACTGTAGCAGCAGTCAGGCGCATAGCCAGGATTGTGTCATCAGGGGAGGGGGTTGGTGTCATGGGGCACTCAATGAGGGAAGAATAGGGAGAAAAAACCGCTACTTTAGGTGTTTTTTGCATTGCTATGCCATGCACTGGCAGCGCGGTGGTGCCAGACTGTCAAAACTGGATGGGGTGGGGACAAATAAAGGGCACAGGATAATATTGGGGGCAAAAATTTTGGAAACAGCTCCAAACAGAATACAGATCCCAAAGCATTCATTCCCATTCAGGCTGGAGGTAGGCATGTCCAGGGAGCGAAGACCCATAAGCTTGCAAGGATATATCTCAGTATGAAAAATTAGATCTGGAGAGGTATATTATTTATTTTTTACTGTGTACTCAATTCTTAACTGACCTAAGTTGGGGAGGGACACAGGCCAAAATCTTGGGAAGGGGGACAAATAATGCATGCCTGTGATGGCTCCTCTGTAGCTGCACCAATGGGCGTGAACTCTTTTCAAGTGGGCCAATTTCACCTGGGATTAATAAGTGGTCTTTATATGATAGCCCACTTCACTGATATGAGAGAGCTCTGGGGTAAACAACTGATATGTGGGGAGAATATGGGTCAGCTGCTCAATTAATATCCCTACCTGTGAGCTACCCACATGGTAGCCTTGTTAATCTAATATAGTTTTGTTACCTGTGATATGCATTGGTTCCCCATGTCATTGTTCCCCTCATTATTTTGGGTGCATGCCCAATAACCATATCTCTAACCCAAACCCCTATAATCCCAATGAGTTGATTGGTTGGGGAGCAGTGAGTGAGACATGGGACTTTTGAGACAGGGGACCAAAACGAGATGGAATATGTGAAAGTGGGACTTATGAGACACGGGAACAATATACCCTATGTGATAAGGTAGAAATAGCCAACCATCTTGTAGAGTATTGACACAGTGATTCTTTCATACAGCCAGCAGCACTAGCTAGGAGTAGGTATGACACTTAATTCAATATAAACATGTGTTTAATTTGAATCTGATATTTTTTATTCCTCCTTTTACTGATTGCTGCCAGTCTTAAACAATAAGCAGCATAAGACAAGACATGCATAGCCTACTGAAACAGTGATACAAGCTCAGAGAGCGTGTAACATGGCTATTTTGCAAATCTTTTAGATTATGTATCATGTAGGAGGCATGGCTCAATTTTCTTAGTTGTCAGATTGTCCGGGACAACTAAAATTCCATAGTGACCAACAAAAGGTGGAAGTTGGTTGTCTGCTGGACAACCATTTTTCTCTCACAAAGAATTATATTCCAGCAGCTTGCTTTTATCTGAATGAAGAAGTATGCTGTATATGCTGACTGATCAACTTGTTGCAAAATTTTCCATCATAGTTTCACACTTCAAGTGTCTTTGTCTTGCAAAAATTTTATCTTTTCATTCTTCCAGACCAATAATATGTAAACACAATTACTGTTTTGTGCTGTAATTGGTCAAAAAATGTTTTGGACACAAAATGTTTTGGACAGCCAAATTTTCTTTAGGACAACTAACAATACGGAATTGGTTGCCCAAGGACAACCACAAATTTTTCTGAAAATCGAGGCCTGAAGATAGGCCTTTACCTTTCCAGGACCATGAAGGACAATAATATCTTTTCTCAGAGAAGCAATTCGTAATTTTAAACCCCACCTTTAAATCCCACCTCTATCTGCATGGCCTGTCTGGTTGCAGTTTTATGGAGCCCTAGGTCTCTAACCCTCCCCCACCCCTTAAAAACTAAGTTGTCCCTGAAACCATGTGCATAAGCTTGCCACTTGTAAGGCTTTGGCTGAGTTACACTGTCTCAAGAGGTTATG